>OZ020197.1:44005920-45205920 GCA_963971165.1 Philopedon plagiatum
TATTTTAGTATTAGGATGTGAATTACGAAACTTGGCATATAAATCTTTTAATGAATAATTTAGGTAGCACTTTTGCTTTTTTACTTTTTTAAACGTAATGGTTTTCTTTTTGCCGTAACAAATCCTACAGGCGTCATCATTTTCATAGAAGTCTTCTATATTTTTCGTAATTCGTTCATAAGGAGATATGCCTTTTTCGGTTTCTAAGAATCGCAGAAACCAAACTCTTGCGAAACCAAAACTTTTGCTTGAAATCTACATTTCTTTATAAGTTTTCCGGTAATAGTTGACACTAATTTTCTCCTCTCTTCTCAATTGGTTTCTACCGAAACATTTTGTTTAATTTGAGTGGACAAAATTTCTCCAAAAATTAGAGCTTGTTTAACAGCTGGAGGAAGTCTTTGACTTTTCATCATCTCTTCTACTTTTGAATTTGGAGAATTCTTTTGATGCTTCTTTTTTCTATAAAGTTGTTTCTTGTATTTCTCTTTCAAAGACTTCTCCTTTTAAAGTTTTTTTTTTCAAGCCTATTATTTTAAATTTTAACATTTTCCTGTTTTTCCTTGATCGCCTTTTGCCAGCTGAACATCTCCTTGAAAGAAGCCCAGGATTTCCTGGAATTGGATCCCCTAAAATTGGATCAGCTGGAACTGGAGAAGAAGGTGGTGTTTCCAAATTATTTAGTCTTTTTCCGATATTTTTTTTTGATAACTTTTTTACTTCTATTTTTCCGATCTTTTCTTAACGATCTTTGCTCACGCGGATTAAGTTCAGAAATTGACTTAAATTTTTCCCTGCTCCTTTCTTCTATGGTATCTTTCCCTTTCTAACCTTTTCGCCTCTTCATGTTTTAATGGGCCACTTTTTATTACTTCCCCTAATTTACGCATAGCCACATTTTTCTTTCTATTTCTTTCCAACCTTGCTTTGCAGGATTCTTTCTTTGCGGCCTTATTATTTTTCAGCGTTGCCATATTGCCTAAAATATGAATTTTATCTTAAAAATCAAAACCTATCACCTCCGTGAAACACATCTCACCTCCATTACCACCATTTGGTAATGGAGGTGAGGTAACGGAGGTGAGGATCCTATAGGTTTTTGACTAATAAATATTTTATTTTACTGCCGATTTTTTTTCTCAATTTACTTTAGGATCCTTAACCCATTTATACATTAAAAATAATTATTGCCAAATTTTAATTCTTCACAATAGTCTTACAAACAGCGGTAACAAAAATGAGAAAATTGTACTTACCTCTTAGTAAAATGAACCCATGAGCGCACAAACTATTAACTAAGCAAGGAAGCACATCCAACTTTTACCGCCGGCGTGAACAGACTGGTCTAAACCAATACTTCTTAACCGACCTGAAATCCCTAACTACTCTTTCTCGATTTTTATTTGGATTAACAACTTTGACCACGGAGGTGAGGTGTAACGTTGGGGACAACCAAATTATAGTAAATATTTATAAAAAGGAAACATCTAAAAAATACATAAATCTAACTTTTCAAAAGATTTTGAGTTTTCATAGACCCCAGAAATATATGATTTCAATAAATATTTATTAAAGTAAAAAAATATCGAGCTAGTATATTACTAACTTTGCCTGGGGACATGCCATGGAGGTGAGGAATGACACATTGGGGATTTGAAAAACAATATTTAAAATTAAAAAACTTAAGATTTTATGCTTGATCCTGGAAAACTTTTATTATTTCTTTGCATATCATCGGTATTAAAACAAATTTTAAGAAACACATAAAAAATAACTTAAAGGGACAAAAGAATTACGTTCGTGGGAGAATGACCCATAACTCGCATTTCAAAATTAAATAGGATCTGATTGCTCTAGCCGCATATACTCGCAAGCATAGTGCACACATCGATGGTCCTCTGCAATAACGACTCAACTCAAAATATAACAATTTTCAGCAAAGCCAATTAAAGATTTTGCGTTTTATGATTTAGCCATATTATGTTTTGGAATAATATTAATTTAGATTTTTTTGGGAAAATTCTGTAAGAAAATTTCTTAACTTTTAGATTATGACTGCCCTATCAAGATTTAGTAATGGTGAGACTATAAAAGTTATTTTATTTAAACAATTATTTGAGTTGTGCCACTATTCAATCATAACATAATTCAATTTTGCCTTTTTTAAAACCGTCATCACACTAATAATAGGGTTTTATAAAAAAAATAAAATACATCAAACAGGTAAATTTTATTGAAACAGAACTCAAAATTATTATGAAAAACAATGAGGTAAAACATGTAGATTTAAAGGCTGCTATAGAAAGACGAATAATATTTTGGTATAATATTTTTATCCACTAGCTTAAGAAGACCTTCTTTTTTCTTTTCATCTAGCCCTACGGGTTTATCGTATAAAGGCTTCAAACTAAAAAAATCGCCTACAGTTGCGCCGCCTCGAGTATTTCGCTTATGGGACATTTTAATTTCTTGGAAATGTTCATCAGAGTATTGATATTTATAAAGTATCTCTTGCGGTTTTTCTTTTTCAACTCGGAGAACAGCAATCTCACTAACTCTAACATTTTCATTGTTAGAGTTTTTAAAGCCGCATGTCTTAATCTTATTTGCCAAATCTTTAAAATCGAAAATTGACTCATGACTCAGTTCTTCTACAACATACGGCTTGCCCGTCTTTTTCGCTGTTCTCATCAAGGTTACATACTGTTGAGGGGTGTAAATTGGTCCCCGTTTAAGCGATTTAGTTATCTCTCGTTGGATAGTTGCGTGAGCACTGTCACCTTCATTTTGGGTGTGGCCTTTAACTAAAAAGTTGTGGGTAATAGAGGTAACGAATGTAAAGCTACGGATAGCATATTCGTACATTAAGAAGATAAACTTATTTTTATTTTGTCCACAACAGTTGTCTGAATAGAACACAATATCAATATTTTGTTTTGATTCCATTGCTTTCTCTTCCAATCCCTTAATGTACATCCAAAGGCATGTCGCGATCTCGTTTGCGCCTCTTTTTGCCCGTGTTTCGTCCCAGGTATAACAGTGAACATTGTTTGTTGCCAAATCGCAAACAGTAAAATTAAACGCATTGAGTTTTGACACGTAATAGAACGTTGAAACATCGCCTCTGGGGCATTGCAACACTGCCTGAAGATCGTACACTAATACGTTGTAATTACTGTCTGCCTTTGCCTTTTCTTTGTCTTCTTCCTTTGCAAGTCGTGAAAGCCTCTTTTCTTTTTGATGTTCATGATATTTTATTTCCAACCCTTTTTTATCGTCGCTCGTAGCATTTTCGTATCGCACGCAGTCTTCACACTGGTCTTTCTTAGGTTGGTAAAATGAGATATTATACTCAGTATTAAATACTTTTGCATACATTTGGTAGTTTGCTGGTTCTGTATCATGTTGCGTTTTCCAAAGTGCGACAAAATCCCTATATAGATCCATTATTGCCCGCCCCCCTTCAATATATTCTTTTCTTGAGTCTTTGCGGCAGTAATGACTTTCCATCCTGGGTATGGAATCGATGTGCTCTCGTATCGCTTTTAGAGTAGTAGGATCAGTACATCGATGATTTTTATGTTTGCCACGTCCATCAAGACTAAGAACACCACATGGTGATGACATCTTTTTTTCATTTACAGTTCTTATGAAGCGATCTGTTATTGCTAAGGTATTTTTAAAGAATACTTTGCATACCCTTGTTTTTCTCCCATGGACAGTCAAATAGAAAGCGTTATTTTTATTTCGATGGCTATTTTCCCGTGTATACCTGTATTTGGGCTCAATAGTTAGTATACTTTGCAAGACAAACTCACGGTGCCTTTGCAGGTCACCAGTCTTCCAAAATTCATCGAAAATAGCCTTTCGTTGGTCGTCCGAAATCTTTTGTGAACACTTATGCAGGCACTTTTTGTCATTACATGCAGGTCCAACTGATTTTTCCTTTATCACCTTTTTACTTCGTGAAATGTACGCTTTTCCACTATTTCTCATACGTTTCGCAAAGGTTCTTTTCCATAAATCCGGTTGACTTTTTCTTTTTCTCGTAATGGCTGTCTTCCTGTCTTCATCAGAAGATTCACTACTGTCACTCAGGTCGTCTTTTACTGATGAAGGAAATACAGGTTGAATTGAATTTTCATTTTTCACTGGGAAAATATAGGTTTTATCTCGAATATCATCGTCGTCATCTTCTGACATAGGTGAATTGTCTTGCGATGTAGAAGAAGATGAAGATCCAGATGAACTCTCATCAGAAGAACTTCCAGATGAACTATCGGAAGAAGATCCAGATGAGCTATTTTTTAAAGCTGAAGGTAACCCAGAAGATTTTTTAACTGTGCTTAGGTGGTCATCTGAAATAAGGAATAACAAAATGATTGTACTGAAAACTAAAAAAAAGCAAAAGTATAAATCAGTTCCTTACAAAAAATATCTAAAAAAACTAAACACTAAAAAATATAATCATGCATTTTTAAGTAACCAGTTACTTAAAAAGAACTAAGTTTTCTGAGTCTCACCGTCTGCACGCGAACCAGGGTTCAATTCTATTTCTTTTTCTGCGTTTGAATATTCCACATTTTCGTCGCCTGTGAAAGGACACTTCATGATTATGGTATCAGTAGCTGGGAAATTATTGCATGTCGCATTTTCTGCTACTGGAATATTTCTTGCTTTCAATTGCATAAGACATGCTGGTAAATTTTCAGTAGAAATTACAGGTGAACAGTTCTTTGAATTAGCAGGTGTTAAAATATTTTCATCACCCGTGTGCTCATTTTCTAAAAGAAATAGGAATTGTTTTTGTTACAATATACAAAATATTTTATAAATCTATAAACAAAAATATTGCATTTTTTTAGTTAATATAACCCTTTAATCAAACTAACCAAGTAAACTCAATTCCAAGTCCAGTCCTTCTTCTTCTGCAGGGTTTATCGATACAGTTGTTCTGTTTTCTACCATAGAACATTCAGATAATTTTGTACTAGGACTACGAGACATTAAATCTTTTGCCGGCAAAGCAACTTCTGGGTCCACTGCCTGCCTTGGCAATGCTGCCATTATTTTATCTTTCCGTGTTTGTATACGTGACATATTGACCTTAAAAAACAACATTCCTTACTACTCCTAGAAGTGGGAGCCTAAATTTAGAACCAGTATTATTAACCCGAAAATTATTATCAAATCTGAAAAAAAAGTGGACAGCACAAAATATTTTTCTACATAGTGTCTGAACTAACAACTAAATCAATAACTTTTATGTAGAATAACGACACTTCAGGAAATAATTCAATATTATTTACTCACCTGTTTATCAATAACGACTCAACACGGAATACGCCACTCTGCTTAAGTAAATAAAGAATAATAAATTCACTCGTATTACTGAACAACGGCACAATAAGAAAAATGTCGTTATTCTCTATAATCTTACTTATCAATAACGGCTTAACACGAAATGTATCACTCTTCTTAAGTAAATAAGCAATAAGAAGTCCACTGGTACTGCTGAACAATGGCACAACACAAGATATGTCGCAATTCTCTATAAAAAAAGACTTAACAGCTCGGCACTTTTTGACTTATGCCAATATTCACGATAAAAAATAAAATCACCGGCGGCGATTCGGTCTCAACTGAGACATGTGTCACTGTTCAGGAGCTAATAAGGCGAACTTTGATTTTCGGTCAAACGACACAAATGCGCACCCTATCGGATTGGTGGTAAGTAGTCATATGCCGATATTGCACAGGAAAAATATCGTTATTTATTAACATAGTCCGCTATTTAACTAAAATACAAGGAATTTTGAGTTGTGCCGTTATTGCAGAAGACCATCGACATGTCAATTGGAGAGAAAAATTTGCTGCATTGGCAACATTGGTGTTTAGTTGTATCGGTAAACCCGGCAATCCGGTAAACAGGTGTTATCGTGACAGCAGTGCGTTAAGACGTTTTGAAGTGTTTTAGTTGCATTGTGCGGAGTATTTATGTGAATTTCTAGTATCATGTCAAAGAAATATTTGATAAAGAGTTAGAAGACATTCTAACGAGAAGTGACAGTGGCCGAGAATATGAGCCGCTTTCGTCAGACGACGAACCATCTGAAAATTTGCAGAATCAACATGGAACTGTGGCCGATATACAAAATAATATTTCTGATGAAAGCCAGCAAAACTTGAATATGATGGAAATTGATTCAAGCTCAAAAAAAAATGTAAAGTAACTTAAACGTTTTATATTTTTTCGAAAAATAGGGTAATTATTTAGATTACCGTGAACAGCGAATTTTTTGATGAAATTTTGCACAGACCCTAATTTTGGGTCGTAGAACACGAATCCGAAGTCAGTTGTTGGCGGTCTCGTATGGTTTTTCCAAAAAAAATTTTTTTTTGCAAAACTTTTAGGTTAACTTTTAGGTTACCTTTTTATATAGATTCCTTTAAGTTTCAACACTTTCACTTAAACATATCTGTAAACTTATAATTTTTATTTTATTTCGTCACACAAAACACCACATTTAGGCAAAAATAACTAAGAAAATTGCTTTTTCCTATAGAAAATTCCATTTTATCGCTACTAGATGTCATTATTTTTCCAGCTGTCAATTTTCCGGCGTTGCCACGTTTACTTATTTTTCATGGAAAAATTGTAAATTAGGAATAATAAAAAAGCTAACCATAACAAACTAAATTCACTATTCTGTCCAACTTAGTCAACAACATTTTTTAATTTTAACCTAAATCAGATGTAACCAAAATCCTATTTATCAGCAATCCAACACCTGCATATGCTGATGCATGCAACCATATCTGAACAAACAGGTGTATACCCAACCCAAGCAATCCTGAGCAAAAAGGTGGTCAGGTTTGCTCAGTTTTCATTGATATATATATATATATATATATATATATATATATATATATATACATATATATATATATATATATATATATATATATATATATATATATATATATATATATATATATATATATATATATATATATATATGTATCTATATCAATGACAACTGAGCAAACCTGACCACCTTTTTGCTCACCCAGCCTGAGCAAAAAGGTGGTCAGGTTTGCTCAGTTTTCATTGATATAGATACATATATATCTATATGCAATGGATTTCTATTAAAGTCATAGAACATCCTTGGCAAATTTCCCGCTCTTCCGGTTCCATTTCTAAAGTAACTCTCTCTCTCACTGTTGCTGGGTTGGGTTTGATTGATACTAAACTAAATTACTGTTACTAGGGAAAATAAAAACTTGCGTCTACAGGGACCCCGGAATTTCGGCTGATTGGCTTCTTGACGTTTGACCCGATTAATTTTTTGCTCGGATCCCTCTTTGCTTGCGAGGAAAGAGACTGGTCAGGGCCCCTAACCAGGTGCTAACCCTGTTCCGACCTTAGGGTACCCTCCGATCCACCGTTCTGGACAACAAACAAAACATAATTTACAATTTTTCGTGTCTAGGTACCTTAACCTAAAAAATATGTTTTGTTTGTGTCCAGAACGGTGGATCGGAGGGCACCCTAAGGTCGGAACAGGGTTAGCACCTGGTTAGGGGCCCTGACCAGCCTCTTTCCTCGCAAGCGAAGAGGGATCCGAGCAAAAATTAATCGGGTCAAACGTCAAGAAGCCAATCAGCCGAAATCCCGGGGTCCCTGTAGACGCGAGTAAATAAAATGCTATCTGTCTTATTTTACTCTGATATTGCCATCTCTTTTTTTGGATTTATTTATGGCCGGAAATTGTTAAAATTTGTAAGAAAAATGCTTTGTAAACGTGGCAACGCCGGAAAATTGACAGCTGGAAAAATAATGACATCTAGTAGCGATAAAATGGAATTTTCTATAGGAAAAAGCAATTTTCTTAGCTATTTTAGCCTAAATGTGGTGTTTTGTGTGACGAAATAAAATAAAAATTATAAGTTTACAGATATGTTTAAGTGAAAGTGTTGAAACTTAAAGGAATCTATATAAAAAAGGTAACCTAAAAGTTAACCTAAAATTTTTGCAAAAAAAATTTTTTTTTGGAAAAACCATACGAGACCGCCAACAACTGACTTCGGATTCGTGTTCTACGACCCAAAATTAGGGTCTGTGCAAAATTTCATGAAAAAATTCGCTGTTTACGGTAATCTAAATAATTACCAAAAATAGATATATTAGACAAAGCAGTACTGCATAAATTCATAGGCCTTTGGACTGTATTGCTCCAGACGAGTATACTCGCAAGCGGCAGAAAAACCGCGCACTGCGGGAGCCACGACTCTTGACGTATGCGCAGTGAAAGTGTTAATTATTGAACCTACTTTATTTTTTTATTATAAAAATAAACAAATAACCGTATTTCAGTTTAAAAAATTATATACATAATTTAAAGTCTACCATCTCTTAACTATACTACTGTTGGGGAAACCCAACCGTTCGTTCAATTTCTATAACTCTATTTTCATTTCCAAATAAATAGTTAATAACCAAGCAGGTATAAAATCCCTTTCAAATAAAACAAGCTCAAACTTGTCTCCTTTGTAAATTTAACTTGCATAAAAACAGGCAGTTATCGGCAAAGCATAAAGACTATTTCGGCTAAAATATCTAAAGAAAATCTTTCCTTTAATGTAAGTAGTTCTTCCAAAGCGTCGGCGACCGTCAAAGGCTTAGTTTTCTTTGAAGATTTCTTATCTCTTAGTTTTATTACTGTATCGTGCAAGAAATAAAGATGGCCAGTAACCATGGCAACAAGTATCAACCCCTTAACGTCTTTTGGTCGTACCGCGTATCTAGTTCGGCCTCTTCCTCCTGTTTAATGGTCAGAAAAAATATACGTCATCGCGAAGGCGACTATGACTGGTCGGGCGGAGCGCAAAAAAGGTGGTCCATATCACTTCGACTTGTTTCCCGTCGGGAAGACGAGATCAGTCCAACAACTACCACAAGGAAAGACTATTGCGCCCCTTGGCGCAACAGAATCGCCAAGGTCAAGTAAGACCAAAATTCAATCAGTGCGGAAAAAACTCCCCCTTTTTCTCCTAGGCATAGTCCTGTAAGTCAGTGCGGGAAAAACTCCCCCTTTTTCTCTTAGGCATGGTCCTGTAAATCAGTGCGGGAAAAACTCCCCATTTTTCTCTTAGGCATAGTCCTGTAAATCAGTGCGGGAAACCTCCCCTTTTATCTTAGGCAGAGTCCTGTATTTCATTTTATAAAACAAGGAAAGTCAGAATAAATATACGACAATAACATCTCGTAATAACAGAATGTGAATAATACACGTCATGTTTTTGTTAGTGTCAAGAAAGGTGGTTGTGCATATTTACCAGAAATAAATGAAATTGACTGTTTACTGTTTACAAGTCGCGGCTGCCAGAGATCGCGCATTCAGATTAAGCTGAACCAGCCTCCTATGGAAATATTTTACAGTAAGGTGGAGGTAGGGTTTAAATAGAGCCTTATCCATCCAACTACTATGACTATAAATCAATCAAATTTCTTCTTAATTAAAGTAACAAGTAACTTTGGGCAAATGAACTTCAAATGTTTATACGCGGAGTCCCGCATAGGGTTTCTAATTTTATAAAATTTGATAAATATTTAATTAATTATTATTAAACCAACTTTAATTTTGTATTATAAAAATTAAAAACTAACAGTATGTCAGTCAAAAAAATTATGTAATTCAAAGAGTAGCCTCTCTTAACTAGTGATGGGATATCTCGAATGAAAAATAATCGATCATTCGATTATTCAAATCACTCGAGACATCTCGAGAAGTCAGCCCGATCATTCGAATGATTTAGCCGAGAGATTAAAATATATCGCCTTTCGCCGCTTCGAATGACGAGACGAAATTATTTCAATCAAGCTAGCAGAGCCACAACGCCTTTTCAAATTTTTTCTTGTGTCATAATTTTTGGCTATTTTATTGCTAATTTATTACCACATTTTTAATTTTTTTGCTCTTCGTTTTTTTAAAAAAAACCTGTGGCTCTGCTGGCTTGAGTTCAAGCTAGCAGAGCCATGCTGAAAAACCATAAAATAAAAATTCTTTTCCAAAATGTCTTTATACAGGAATTTGTGGCCAATTAATTGCCCCTGAAATATGTACAGAGACTGAGAAAAAATAAACTGTTAGAAAAAAAACAGCGATTTTCCGTTTCGTCCATAGAGAATACAATACTATTACTTAAGATCGCGAAATAATAACTTTATAACCTGTGGGTATCTACCAGGTTTTAAGACTAATTTATTGCTAATTTATTACCACATTTGTAATTTTTTTGCTCTTCGTTTTTTTAAAAAAATCTGTGACTCTGCTGGCTTGAGTTCAAGCTAGCAGAGCCACGGTGAAAAACAATAAAACAAAATTTGTTTCCAAAATGTTTTTATACAGGAATTTTTGGCCTATTAATTGCCCCTGAAATATGTACAGAGACTGAGAAAAAAATAAACTGTTAGAAAAAAAACAGCGATTTTCCGTTTCGTCCATAGAGAATACAATACTATTACTTAAGATCGCGAAACAATAACTTTATAACCTGTGGGTATCTGCCAGGTTCTAAGACTAATTTATTGCTAATTTATTACCACATTTTAAATTTTTTTGCTCTTCGTTTTTTTTAAAAACACCTGTGGCTCTGCTGGCTTGAGTTCAAGCTAGCAGAGCCACGCTGAAAAATCATAAAACAAAATTTGTTTCCAAAATGTTTTTATACAGGAATTTTTGGCCAATTAATTGCCCCTGAAATATGTACAGAGACTGAGAAAAAAATAAACTGTTAGAAAAAAAACCAGCGATTTTCCGTTTCGTCCATAGAGAATACAATACTATTACTTAAGATCGCGAAATAATAACTTTATAACCTGTGGGTATCTACCAGGTTTTAAGACTAATTTATTGCTAATTTATTACCACATTTTTAATTTTTTTGCTCTTCGTTTTTGGTCTAGGTTTTTTTAAAAAAACAAAGAGCAAAAAAATTAAAAATGTGGTAATAAATTAGTCTTAAAACCTGGTACACAGGTTATAAAGTTATTATTTCGCGATCTTAAGTAATAGTATTGTATTCTCTATGGACGAAACAGAAACGCTGTTTTTTTTCTAACAGTTTATTTTTTTCTCAATCCCTGTACATATTTCAGGGGCAATTAATTGGCCACAAATTCCTGTATAAAAACATTTTGGAAAAGAATTTTTGTTTTATGGTTTTTCAGCGTGGCTCTGCTAGCTTGAACTCAAGCCAGCACAGCCACAGTTTTTTTTAAAAAAAACGAAGAGCAAAAAAGTTTAAAATGTGGTAATAAATTAGCAATAAAATAGCCAAAAATTATGACACAAGAAAGAATTTGAAAAGGCGTTGTGGCTCTGCTAGCTTGATTGACATGACGAAATACGACTCGGCACTCGACGTTGCGTTACCATGCATATTGTCTCCATGATGTTTTCTTCATTCGAATGATTGTTTCTTTCGAATGATCCTTCGAAATCGATTCAGCATTATTTCATCTCTCGACAACGCATAGTGATTAGCATGTTTTTATGATTTATACAGGGTGTTAGTAAGGTATGTGGCCAAACTTTAGGGTATTATTCCTTACTTAATTTTAAGACAAAACATAGGTACTAAACGACTTTGTTTTTAATACACAGGGTGTTGAATTTTTGGAACAGGTTTTTCCTAAATAACTAGAGGACGCAAATTAGTGTAAAGTTGAAAATTGGTGACAATTTTTAATGCATAAAGGGGAGTCTTGCTAGTTGCCAAAATTTGTTTAAAGAAGTGTTTTTGTTTTCATGGATCTCTTACTTTTTGTGTAGTTTTATTTGCTATATTTTTTGATTTGAATGATTATTTCGAATGATCATTCGATTATTAAAATCATTCGAGAGCTAATATTTCGATTATTTATTCATTCGATTATTCCCAACACTACTCTTAACTATACTACTATGACTATAAATCAGTCAAATTTCTTATCAATTAACAGTGGCGGCTCGCCAGGGGCGGCAAGGTCGGCAGTGCCGACCCAACAAAATAGAAAAATATGCAGTAATGAATCTCTTATTCAATATTTAAACTATTTTTAATTTTAACTATTTTTTAAAACTAATGGTTCAATTATTTAGCTTTTAATTCACCTGTTGATTTCTATTTACAAACTTATTTAGGTACTCTTTAACCGGTCGGTCATCTCCATATTAGGCAATGACTACGGCCGAAAGTAATAATAGCAGGTCTTCTCACAGATTAGGAAACGGCTACTGAGGCAAGCCGCCGAAAAGAGCTAGCGAAACAGGCAACCAAACATACAATAATAATAAAACTAACAGATTTAACACCGGGTTTCAAATTGTGCTTTGCGGCAGACTTGGTTTTGCCGCATGTTGCCGATTTGTGCACTTTTTCATGCATGGAAAATTTATTTGGGTCTTAATACAATACAATCAAGTTAATAAAACTTCTTTGTACTTGTGGAATAATGGAAAATATTAATTTAATTGCAATTTAATACGTAGTGTATATTATTGAATGTTTTATTGTGATGTGGTTTAGATTTTTAATGTTTATTTTCTTAAAATTATATTTTCAACGGTCAAAAGAACCAGAGTATGATGCGATATTGACAACTGCGGAAATTCGTTTCGATAAGGGTACACTCTGACAGTAGTGACTGGGTGAATTGAGGGTAACACTCTGACAGTAGTGACTGGGTGAATTGAGGGTAACACTCTGACAGTAGTGACTGGGTGAATTGATTAGTATTGATTACTGTTTTTCGCAAATTTTAGGCATACTTTCAGTACCATTTTCGGCATTTTCCTTAGTACTTGATTAAGTGCCTAAGTAAATTAGATATTGTGTCTTACTGTCTTTGCTGTGCCGTACTTTGTGTACCTTTCACTTTAAACATTTTAAGTAATTTTTTGCCTGCTCGAAAAATTTGGTAAAGTAACAGCGTAAGTATTTAAAAAATGGAGGGAAACGCTTTGGATGCAGCTTAAATTGTAAGTATTATCAAAAGTAAAGATATTGTCAATTAACTTTTATCTCAAGACTTTGCATTGTTTTACCTATTAAGGTCAACGTAATCTTCATTTAAGATCACTTTTTTTGTTTGCATTATATGTAGCTAAAAAGCAAAAAAATAAAATAAAAAAAACACAAAATTTACAAACTTAGGCCTTAAAAACCTATTGCTCCTATGATGACACATATGAAAAAAATATATATATTTTTTCATACTTTCTGAGGGGCAAAAACACAGTAAATCCTCGAGTTTGTCAGATTAAAATTTTGCCGACCCTGCTGAAAAACTCACGAGCCGCCACTGTCAATTAAAGTGACAAGTAACTTTGGGTAAATGAACTTCAAATTTTTATACGCGGGTTCCCGCATGTTTTTTAATTTCATAAAATTGGATAAATTAACGTTTATTTAATTAATTATTAAACAAACTTTAATTTTTTATTGTAAATATCAAAAATTAGCAGTATTTCAGTCAACAAAATTATGTAATTTAAAGTCTAGCCTCTCTTAACTATTCTACTATGACTATAAATCAGTCAAATTTCTTATCAATTAAATTAACAAGTAACTTTGGGCAAATTAACTTTAAATGTTTATTATTTTTCTACCTGAGATAATAAGTCTTACTAGTTTTTATAGTAAATCACATTAGTTTGATTGTAAGGTAAGTAAGATACTTAAGTAAGATACCTAAGCAGTCTCATTAATTTTCATATTATAATACCACGGATATTTGGCAGATACACGTTTTCGCGTTATTTTTTAAGAGTTTACGGCTTTTTTATGGCTATGCGGATCCGCATAGCTGGTGCGTGATCCCACAGGCCGCCAAATGATGCGGGATCCCGCAGGATTGCCGGATCCAACTTTGCGGAATTGCAATCCCTAGTACCAAAGCGTTTGTACTCCAGAGGGATTGATTATAAGCCTAAAAGGTGCATATGAAGGAAGGCGACATGATGCTGGAATTCTTCGGGATTCTGGATTACTGGAAGAACTTCAACAACATGTCGTCTTTCCAGCTCAAGTATTGTTGTATTTGTTTGTATGGGGATGAGGGTTATGGCCTAAGGGATTTGTTAATTCGGCCATTTACACAACACGAAATCAACCAAGACTCCAACAGACAACTTTTTAACAACAATATGAGGGCAATGAGAGTTTCGGTGGAATGGGGTTTTGGCAAAGTTGTGCAATTATTTGCTTTCGTAGATTTTAGAAAAAATCAAAAACTTTTAGTGCAAGAGGTTAGCTGGATGTATAAAGTAGGTAGCTGTCCTGTTAACCAATTGCCATACATGTCTCTATGGGGGTAATAATTGCCAATACTTTAATATTAATCCTCCGCAGTTAGAAGATTATTGAGCATGTGGTGCTATTGTGGTTTTAAAGGGATAGAAAGAGATTTTTTAAATTCTGATACACAAATGTTTTTCAGATAAAATACAACAATAACATGACTTTAGAGTGGGGCCCCTGACCACCACTGTACAAACTTATTGGAAATAATGTTTTTCTAAAAAATAATTTTAAGGCGATCACAAAATCAAACTTACACTTAGTAGTTAGTGGCCCTGCCTGAGCCTGAGAAGCTATCTGTCATTTTTGGAAGCCTTTTTCATAAGGTGTCCAACGCGTTTTCGATATTTTGAAGTCTTGTATTAAAAGCAAAATGGAATTTAAAAGATCATCTAGTTCATTCGCCTCCTCTTCCACTCCAGATCTATATATTTATATATATATATATATATATATATATATATATATATATATATATATATATATATATATATATATATATATATATATATATATATATAGGCTGTCCCACTTAAGATGGATACAAGCCAATATCTTGGTTGTTTGTTCAGCGATGTTTTTCATTTTTGGTAGGAGGCTGTATGGTCATAAGGCGCACATTTTACCCAGGGTTAGAAATGCGATACCTCATAGACGTACGTTTTAATGGGGTTTGATTTTTATTCAAGAGTAAACTACCTTTAGGACAGTATTTATTTCAAATCTGATAAATTATGTTAAATCCTCCTTAACCAAGACACTTAAGTTCTAATTTTGATAAAGATTGATACAGGGTGTGTCATAAAAAATATGACATTTTTTATTTTTTTTTAAGTAAATACTTACGACGCCACTGGGTAAACAACTGATCTATATCAACATTATAATAATCGATTTAAGTTTTCAGATAGCTTCCATAATAATGAAGATGTTTAATTTTGGTTCATTTAAAAACCGTTATTTTTAGTTTAAGAATACAATCAGATTAGTCCCTTTTTCCGTTGGGACGAGAGAAAATGGAATATTCCATTAGAAAATAAATCAAAAACCCAGATGGAGATGGCAGTGGAAACTGAAATATGACTAAAACAATTGAAACAGTAATTATTAGAAACAAGATCTGAACTAAGATCTAGAAAAAGACAAATCGCCATAATTTTCAACGCATTTTTCATAAATTTTCCTAATTCTTAAGCAAACTTTATCAATTTTTTCTTGAGAAATTTGTTGCTTATTTTGAAAGAAATAGAAATTAATGTACTCCAAACGTATACTCTTCGATACATTAGAAATCGACGTAATGTACTCTGATGCTGTTAGTCTACTAATTAATGCAATATAATCTCGAATAGTGCTGTTTAAATGCAACACTCAGGAACAGACTATAAAGATTTAAAAACTGAGATGGTCATGGAAACAAAATAATATGATTCTTAAATCACACGTCAAAATTGTTGATATGTCACTATCACATTGTTCAAATTAATAAACTTTTTGCAATATAAATAAATATGCGTTTGAATTTAGCAGAAAAAGTAGAAATAGTAAGATTAGTAGGAGACGGTGCGCGAAACTGTCGAACACGCACAAGAATTCAATCGGAGGCACCCTGATCACTTAATATCGTACACCACGGTTTCTAAAGTAAATCGAATGTTTAATCAACGGGGCTCTGTGGTACAGGGGAAAGTAAGACGGCAAAGAAATCATCAACAGGATGCAAGAATTTTAAATCATTTCCGGGTGAACCCAAAATCCAGTTTAAGAAGCTATGATACTAGGCGGAAGAGTACTGTTTTATGATGTTTGAAAAGAAATGGTATTAAACCGTTTAAACCAAGATTTTTGGATACGTTACAACCAGGTGATGATCAGAGAAGAATGGAGTACTGTTTAACCATGCAGGCTAAATTCTACGAAGACCACAGTCTATTTGGCAAAATATTGTTTACTGATGAGGCGACATTTTCTACCAACGGGACAGTATCATCCCAGAATATTAGATATTGGACTACTGAGAATCCTCACTGGGTAATCAATTGCAAAAATCAATATTCTGAGAAGTAAATGTGTGGTGTGGTATTTTAAAAGACCGTATTATTGGACCCTTCTTTTTTAATACGAATTTAAACGGTGTGAGATTTTTGGTTTTCTTGCAAAATGAATTTTGGGATGCTGTTCATGATTCGCCGTTAACTTATAGAGAGAATTTGTATATTCAGCTAGATGGCGCTCCGATTCATAATGCCGCACCTGTAAGAAGATGGCTTAATGAAGATTTTCAAGATAAATGGATTGGTCGCAATAGTCCTTTTGTAGCATGGCCTCCTAGGTCTCCTGACCTCACACCTCTGGATTTCTTTCTGTGGGGTGCTATCAAAAATAAAGTTTATAAAACCCGTCCACGATCATTAGAAGAATTGAAAACTCGAATAAGACAAGTTTGCGAACAAATTTCTCGACAAGAATTACGTAAAGTTTGCTTAAGAATTAGGAAAATTTATGAAAAATGCATTAGAAATTATGGTGGTTTGGTCGAAGATGTTGACTTTTAGTTCGTTATAGTTTTCTAAATCTTAGTTTAGAGCATATTTTTCAAAGTTAATAGTGATTATTTTAAATATTTGTTTGGATTTTTTTCATTATTCCTCAATAAAATGAAAAAATCATACTTCACTTTTCATTGAAAGCTGGGTTTTTTAATTCTTTTGTAACGGACTTTGTATTAACAAACTTAAAAATATCGGTTTTCAAATGAACCAAAATTAAACATCTTAATTATTATGGAAGCTATCTGAAAACTTAAATCGATTATTATAATGTTGATATAGACCAGTTGTTTATCCAGTGGCGTCGTAAGTATTTACTTAAAAAAAAAAAATGTCATATTTTTTATGACACACCCTGTATCATCTTTATCAAAATTAGAACTTAAGTGTCTTGGTTATGTATATATATATATATATATATATATATATATATATATATATATATATATATATATATATATATATATATATATATATATATATATATATATATATATATATATATATATGTATATGTACTTATATATATATATATATATATATATATATATATATATATATATATATATATATATATATATATATATATATATATATATATATATATATATATATATATAGCAAAGGTAATAGTGAGCACACACAGACTTGTAGTCCATAGTGCTCACAGTACTTTTTAATTATAAAATATAAATTATAAAATTACAAAACTGTAAAATTATAAATTACAAATTGTAAATTGTTTTATAATAATTCTATAATAAATAAATAAAAAAAAAAATATATATATATATATATATATATATATATATATATATATATATATATATATATATTTATATATATATATATATATATATATATATATATATATATATATATACATATATATATTTTTTTATTTATTTTTTATTTATTTATTATAGAATTATTATAAAACAATTTACAATTTGTAATTTATAATTTTACAGTTTTGTAATTTTATAATTTATATTTTATAATTAAAAAGTAATGTGAGCACTATGGACTACAAGTCTGTGTGTGCTCACTATTACCTTCCCCCAATTACAATATTAAATCCAGTGTGCACCCCCAGTGGCACATCATAACGAATCATAGATTTCAGTCCCTAATCCTAGAAGCACTATCACCATCGCGTTCCAACGCCATGCTATAAGAACCCGATAATGCTCTTAATTCTTTGGGTTATTTCTCTCAATCCATTCATTTAGTTGTTTTTTTATGTATTGAAATTTTCTGTTTCTGAATTGTCCCGGCAGTAAGTTTAAAATCTTAGGAGCCACATAGGAAATTGTTCTCTGCGTGGCATTAAAATGTGTGCAAGGCAAATTTAAATTCCGATTAACATTAGCTCTAGTCATGATATTATGTCTTATGTAATTTTGGTAGTTATTTCTGGTGAGAGCAAATCTTAGTATATTCTTTATAACTAGTTGAGCAATCGTAAATACACCAGACTGCTGAAATAAAAGCTCAGATGAAAAACGTCTTGACTTAAACATAACATAATAATTTTTAAAATATATTTTTGTGCTATAATAATATTATTTAGGACATTGCCACAAGCGAAGCCCCAGCAAATTATTCCATAGCTAAGACAAGCCTCTGCCAACGATTTGTATACTTTAATAACAACCTCTCTGTTTAGAATATTACGTAGTTCATAAAATTTATAGATTAGTTTTTTTAGTTTGTTCTTCACGTATTCAGAATGCACAGACCATTTCAAAAACTGATCGAAAAAAACACCCAAATACTTCGTGCTATCTACAGATCTAATGATACCAGGGCATGTACAGCCTACAGGAAGGCAACAATCAGCAGAGTGAAACTTAATTACCTTTTCATTTGGCAAACCCCTCCTATTCATGGAAAAACACATAAAATTTGTTTTGTTTACATTCAGTGTTACAACATTAAAATCCAACCATGCTTTAACATCGGTCATAGCCCTCTGAGCCCTCTCAAAGGCCTCCGACCATGATGAACCTCTACACAACAGAACCGTGTCGTCTGCAAAACACACAGCTCTAGCAGTGAGCACTGAACTTGCCAGACTGTTAATGTATATTGAAAATAGAATTGGACCCAGCAATGTACCCTGCGGAACGCCACATTCCACTCCCCTGTCAGAGCTGTATGTATTTCCTAAACTAACTTTTTGGGATCTATTACTTAGATATGATTTAAACAATTAGGAAGTTTCCATTTTCTCTTAATAAATAGTCCTAAAAATGTAAAAACATATGTATTTTTTGTTTTTAATTATCTGTAGAAATAAAAAAGTTATCGTCCTTCAAAGTCTGAGATGCTACGCTCACGTTGGCTGAGGCTCGATGACGTCAATCGCCGCCCCGCCGTCGACAGCGGAATAGGCGCCCGTTTAATCTTTAGTGTTATTCATACCGGACAGGATACAATGCATGAAAGTAAACACGCGAAAGCAGCAGCGGGCCGCTAGCCCGGCGACCATGGGGCGACAGAGTCAGTGCATTTTGACGTCACGGCCGATAAAAGCCGCGCGCGAAATTATTAAATAAGAAATTGAATAAGTTCGTCAATTTTGAAGTTATCGAGATATTTTTTTTTGTTTGACAAGTTAAGTGAAAGACTATTAAATGATGTTGAAGTTACTCGATATTTCTGACATAGGAAACTTCCTAATTGAAGGACTTTACCCCTTATCCCTATATTTTCGAGTTTGCGGAGTAGAATATGATGATCCACGGTGTCAAAGGCCTTAGAAAGGTCAAGGAAAATGGCAATTGGCTTGTAATTAGCATTAAAACAGTCAACAATAAATTCAGTAACACCATGCAAGGCCGAATCCGTGCCCATCCCCTCCCTGAATCCATACTGTGAATCGGACATCAGTCCATTTACATTTAGAAAACAACACAGTCTTTTCTTTAAACATTTTTCTATAATTTTACAAATGGGACCAGTCAATGCAATCGGCCGGTAGTTATTAGTATCAGTTTTATCTCCCCCTTTGTGTAAGGGTAATATAGCCGCTCTTTTAAAAATGTCCGGAAACACACCACAATCAAAAATCAGATTCACAATATGAACTAGGGGTGCAACCAAATATTCATAGTTAGCTTTTACAATTGAATTCGATACACTGTAATCGTCAACAGAGGAAGAATTTTTTCGTGAATTTATGGAATTCACAATCTCCTCGTCAGTAATAGGATACAAAAACATTGAACTAGGGGACCGGGTTTCATTTAATAAGAAATCAGGTACATTTGTAGGCTTACTTATTTCACTTGCCAACCTGGCTCCTGTAGAACTAAAGAAACTACAAAGTTCATCAGCAATAGCCACCTGATCACTCAGTTCACGGTTGTCACTGGCAGTGGCGGTTGGTGGAATTTCAAAGTTGTGTATCTCTGTTCATACTTACAGGACCCGTACCAAATTTAGGGGTTTTAATAGTGAGCCCACTGGGAATGTTTTGGTAAAGAAAAAAAGCATTTTGTAATTTGCGAAAAAAAGTTAAATTTTTGGTGCGGCCCACCCAAGAAAAAAATGAACACGTCTAGGTATTTGCTTTCTTTTTTTTTCTAAACAAATTTTACATAATTTTGTCGACAGGTTTTAAATTTTGAGAGAAAAAAAATGTGTTAGGAGAAAGTTATAGTCATTTGAATTTTTTAAGCCTAAAATATAATTTTACAAAAATTCGAATGACTATAACTTTCTCCTAACACATTTTTTTCTCTCAAAATTTAAAACCTGTCGACAAAATGATGTAAAATTTGTTTAGAAAAAAAAGAAAGCAAATACTTAGACGTGTTCATTTTTTTCTTGGGTGGGCCGCACCAAAAATTTAACTATTTTTCGCAAATTACAAAATGTTTTTTTCCTTTACCAAAACATTCCCAGTGGGCTCACTATTAAAACCCCTAAATTTGGTACGGGTCCTGTAAGTATGAACAGAGATACACAACTTTGAAATTTCACCAACCGTCACTGGTCACTGGTCTTAAGGACAGCAATACCAGTTTTAGACAGACTATCATTAGTCGCCTGTTTAATCAATTGCCAAGTCCTTCTAGGATCATGATTAACAGCATATAGTTTTCGTTTGAAATATATATATATATATATATATATATATATATATATATATATATATATATATATATATATATATATATATATACAAGCCAATATCTTGGTTGTTTGTTCAGCGATGTTTTTCATTTTTGGTAGGAGGCTGTATGGTCATAAGGCGCACATTTGACCCAGGGTTAGAAATGCGATACCTCATAGACATACGTTTTAATGGGGTTTGATTTTTTTTTTATTCAAGAGTAAACTACTTTTAGGACAGTATTTATTTCAAATCTGATAAATTATGTTAAATCCTCCTTAACCAAGACACTTAAGTTCTAATTTTGATAAAGATTGATACAGGGTGTGTCATAAAAAATATGACATTTTTTATTTTTTTTAAGTAAATACTTACGACGCCAGTGGATAAACAATTGGTCTATATCAACATTGTAATAATCGATTTAAGTTTTCAGATAGCTTCCATAATAATTAAGATGTTTAATTTTGTTTCATATAAAAACCGTTATTTTTAAGTTTGTTATTACAAAGGAATAAAATCCGTTAATCCGTTAATATACAGGGTGACGCGGATCTAAATGTACATACGATACCATAAGATAGAGACCACCTTGGGGGTTCTAAATCACCCACATTTAGTAGTCCAATCTCTAACCTTTACCGAGATACAGGGTGTTTTATAAGTTTTGCCTAAAATTTATTTTTGTAATATTTCTGTAAGCACTTGAAATAAAAAATTCATAATGGGTAAGAATATTTTGTACAATTTGTGGGTTTAAAATGCCATATGCAAAAGTTGTAAAATCCAGGTCCGTACTTAAAATAAAATTAGTTTTTAATTTTTTTTAAATTCAACACCCTGTATATCGGATTTTTGAAACTTGTAATTTCTACTCCAAACAAGCATAAACATATGATTCTATTGACATGGTTTTCAAAGTTGCCGCACTTACCACGAAGTCATAAAAAATAGGCGTTTTTAAGAAATCAATGAGAAAGTACATTTCAAATAAACAAAATCTGCTAAAAAATAGTTGGTAGCCTGATAAAAGTGTCCATATTGACTAGAAATATTATGCACTACTTGTCGGATTAAAATGACATACGAAAGTGATAGAATCCAGGTCCTCACTTAAATAATAGGCCCATTTGTAATTTTAGAAATTTGACACCCTGTACATCAAATTTTGAAAAAAAAAATGAATTTGGAACGAGCATAAAAACTGAAATTTTTGACATGTCATTCAAAGTTGCCACACTTATTACTTTATCGTAGAAAATAGTACTTTTGCAAATCTACATTTAGGTAAATTGTTTTATTAACAGTATTAATGGTTAAAAACAATAAGGATTGAATTCAAGAAATTGGGAATAAATATTAATAACTAGAAGTGTGAAGAAGTCAATGGCGGTCATTTTGAAAATCTTCTAAAATAATTTATTTTATTGTTAAATTATGTGTTTTTGAGGAACAGTATGGCCTTGTACTATGTATGATTATCTTTGTGTTATTTTAATTAATTGTTGTTGATTTAGGTTTATTTTAAGTTGTTCTAGGTATTAATATTTATTCCCAATTTTTCGAATTCAATCCTTATTGTTTTTAACCATTAATACTGCTAATAAAACAATTTACCTAAATGTAGATTTGCAAAAGTCCTATTTTCTACGATAAAGTAATAAGTGTGGCAACTTCGAACATCATGTCAATAATTTCAGTTTTTATGCTCGTTCCAATATATTTTTTTTCAAAATTTGATGTACAGGGTGTAAAATTTCGAAAATTACAAATGGGCCTATTATTTAAGTGAGGACCTGGATTCTATCACTTTCGTATGTCATTTTAATCCGACAAGTAGTGCATAATATTTCTAGTCAATATGGACACTTTTATCAGGCTACCAACTATTTTTTAGCAGATTTTGTTTATTTGAAATGTACTTTTTCATTGATTTCTTAAAAACGCCCATTTTTTATGACTTCGTGGTAAGCGCGGCAACTTTGAAAACCATTTAAATAGAATCATATGTTTATGCTTGTTTGGAGTAGAAATTACAAGTTTCAAAAATCCGATATACAGGGTGTTGAATTTAAAAAAAAATTAAAAACTAATTTTATTTTAAGTACGGACCTGGATTCTAGAACTTTTGCATAGGGCATTTTAAACCCACAAATTGTACAAAATATTCTTACCCATTATGAATTTTTTATTTCAAGTGCTTACAGAAATATTACAAAAATAAATTTTGGGCAAAACTTATAAAACACCCTGTATCTCGGTAAAGGTTAGAGATTGGACTACTAAATGCGGGTGATTTAGAACCCCCAAGGTGGTCTCTATCTTATGGTATCGTATGTACATTTAGATCCGCGTCACCCTGTATATATATATATATATATATATATATATATATATATATATATATATATATATATATATATATATATATATATATATATATATATATATATATATATATATATATATATATACTTATCCAGCCGCTAATACAAACCAAAAGTATATATCCATAAGACGTTGTCAGTCCAAAAATGACGTTACCAGACCTGATCGATGGCTTGGTTAGGTCTTACATAGTTAAACAATTTTACAAGGTCCCTCAATTATTTGGAGTGGGAAAAAACTATTTCTTAAAAGGCGTGAAAACGACGGTTCCACAAGAAAACATATATGAAAGTAATTCTATTGATTTGCATACAGAGTGCGCTGGAGTCAAATCTGTATATTGTATATCATGCGATCGGTTTAACAATGTTTTAACGACGTTATCAATCCACAGATATGGCAACACCGCAAAGTAATTTACCAATGACTATTTACGCGCGTAAAAAGTTTTCAAGATTTAAATGAATAAGGCCCAGTCCTATAAATTTGTAATGGAGAGCTTTTGCTATTGTTTATAGGAATTTTTGAAACGAAATAATCTTGCAAGTTGCACATAATTTTTTTAGGAGCTATTTTTCTTTTATTTTTAAGAATAAATATAAATATTTAACCAATTAGTAACCAATATGTATGTATTTCTCAAGCAGTATTAAAGTTTTCCTGTAAATCCAAGCAAAAACAAAATAAAAACACGCTTTTTGAAAACGTTTTTATTCGGTTACTAACATTATTCTTAAAAGCTAATCATTTACCTGTATAGCGGTCAGTATTATAAAGAAATATTTTAATTTTTACCTAATCCTTATAGCTTTAAATAAATTGCTGTACTGAACTGTTCTCAGTTACAAATTTAACATTCGCTCTTCTATAACAATGTTATGTTAGGTGACTGTTAAAATAATTTAAAAAAAAACAACTTTTTTCTCTTAAATACCACCTATGCCGACCACTCCCAATTGATTTACTAATAGTGGCCAAATCAAGTGCTTCAGGTATAAGTTTTAGCTGTAATCCTGTTTGGATCAGAAGTACTCGAAAGTTTGTACAGGATATTTCCTGTTGACTGTTTGTCATTTACTTTGGCCTGCCTCTTCATCTGATTCTACATGATATGTTCCATCATGACTCACTTCAATTTGGGTTTCTGCTCTGGAGTTCCTTGAGTTTCCCTGCATTTAAAAATAACAAAACTTTGACAACTTCGGCCATTTGGTAATATGTCTTCCTAGAGACTAAAAAATAAAAAAATAAACCATTTTATTGTCCATGTGTGTAAGCAAATGATATTTTTATTTATTACTTTTTAGCTACAGGGCGAGTTTTTAAATTATTGATGAAAACGTCAATTAATTTATTCGCCTTATGCCAATGACGTCATCGGTTAAGTCAGTGGATATCAGATCAGCAAGATTTTAAGAACGGACTGATGGATGGATGGTGCGATAATGGATAAAATATTTTCTAAAACCTTATACTCCCGTTTATTTGTTAAACGGGTGATGATGCACTTATAATTTTTTTGCCTTTATAAATCATATTTCAAAACAAGAAATTTAAAAGTTTGCTTATGCTAATAACCTCACACTCTGACAGCTGACTTCTCCCACCCGGAAACATCGGTCCTCAAGTTAGTGTGATGAATGCGGTGAGTAATCTGATGAAAATATGATTAATTTAAAAACGCTAAAATTAATGTCAGTAAAATCCATCGGTTATTTAAACATGGAAATGTGATGTACGCTTTAGACATGGACGAATTTAAAAACTCTCAAAGTCTTCTAAAGTATTTGAGGGGATAATTCTAGAGTCAATTTTAGGTAAAAAGTCGATATAAACATGTGGTTAATGACACTTGGTTTCGAGGTACAGGGTGATATAGTTTATTTTTATTCTTTAAATTAATCTGATTTTCTTTTACAGAAAAATATTTCAATTTAGATGTGCATAATAATAATTTCTGCAGTGCCCATAAAATACCTAATATTGTTATAGTTTGTAATAATCTACAGTGTGATTTTTTTCTGGTCAGATATTGTTTGGAAAAACAGTGAATCAACCTAGATAACTTATTTAAATTTACATCATACAGACAACTTTGCATTGTACTTTTTTTTTATCTCGCACTGTTAAGAAGTTTTTTAGTAAAATTTTTATTCATGAAGATTCTATGCATGCCTGAACATTGTTCACTTCAAAGTTAACTTTGGTGTACAAGTACAAATAGCTTAGAATTTAACACAATTAGGCTTACCTAGACTCGGGTATAAATAACTAAAACATTATTTCATACTTTGCATACTTTGTATTTTTTGAACTCGATTCAGTTTTAAAAAAAATATTGTATATGTTACTATACTAGTATTATGCGGACAACCACCAGAAAGATTTTATTTAAAAACTCAACATTTAATTTTGTGTGCAGCCTGTTTAAAAAAAGTAATAGAAAATTAGACAAAACAAAAAGACAAGACATTTCTCTGACAATTTATTTTTTAAAGAATCGTTATTTCCACTTATTTCTGAAATAACAGGCATTAATGTACATTGTTTTGCTAAAAGAATGCAGTGTATTACTGTTTTTAACTTTAGACTTCTACGGAGATATTTTCTAACGTGTTTACAGTACTTTATACCAAACCGTAATATGTTATAAAAATCAAATGTAATATTATGTAGTTAAAACTGGCCTACTCTAAACAATAAGCACTGATTCTAAAAAATTTGCAGACAAATATAACAAAATTGTAAGATCCGTATGTTAAATAGGTAGGTCGAAACACCCAAGGGAATTTCCTGGAGCACAGCCCTTAAGGCTTACAAATTTGTAAAAAAATAAATACAAAGTCATATAAAAGCGTAGTGAATCCAAAATATACTCGTATATAGCAATATTTACTATAAATTGGCCATTTAAAAGTAGATTTTAATGTGTTGGGAGTCATCTTATATCTCGCCGCCGCGCCGACCAACACTACATTAGTACATACATATACTAATCGAGAAACAGGACTCGCCGATAAATAAGAAATATTTTTGTTTTAATTAAATGGCGATCCCTGGAACTAAGTTGTGGAATATGGCCAGTTTGAAATACATTTGATTATGCACTTTTAACACAACCAAATAATAAATACAAGAATTAACAATTTAAAGCACTTTAAAAAAATGTACTTACCTTGTTTTTTCTTTGCTCATGATCATGAACTAATTTTAACCCAACTTTTCATCTTTTCTTAAAGAAAGGGTAAAAGCAACGCACACTTTAAAAACCACTTGAAAATGTCAAAAAATACGAATTATATCGTTTACAGTTGATACAAAACGCGGCAACGTGGTTTGGCCTAACAGAGTCGTAAGAACAGCGGAAATTTTATGCGTAGGTTTGGTAAGGACTGGTCTGCGTCTTTGGTCTGGTAGGGACCATAAAATATAACAAAATATTTTAAAGTAAATTTTGCCTACCCCTCTCACGTTGCCCCCATTTGTCACATAAAATACTTTAATAATTAGCAATATATACGCTCCGAATATACGTATTTCTATAAGGTCTGAGGTGGCCTGTTCGATGTACCTGGATTGACAATGTCGTTTGGATCAATATATATATATATATATATATATATATATATATATATATATATATATATATATATATATATATATATATATAATATCAGTAGGATAACGACCGTTATAATAAAACTTGCAAAATAACGGGATATCGGTCAATAAAATAGTATATTAGCTACTCTTTTACATATACCTAAAAGAGTAGCTAATATACTATTTTATTGACCGATATGCCGTTATTTTGCAAGTTATATATATTATATATATATATATATATATATATATATATATATATATATATATATATATATATATATATATATATATATATATATATAATATGATAAAATAATATAAGTTAGGAAACCTCTCGACTGGGACAGATGGTCACAACAAAAAGTTAAATAAATTTATCTGCCAAAGGGTTTTGACCCACTACCTCCCTATGGAGAAGCAAGTCGTCGTCCGCTATATAAAACAGTCTTTTTCTCTTAAGTGTTTCATCCATCGCAGTCGTTGCACAAGGGAAACTGTTTAATTATAAAAAACTTTCAACAAAACAAATATTAAAAATCAGTTTTTTTTAGGTTATGTTCACTGAAACCGTGACAGTTAGCCGGGATACGATAAGGATAGAGTTAAGATGAGGGAGCCGTAACGATACGGAGCTCGTAACGTATCTCGGCGCGCGTATCGCCCCTGCACATGCGCAGTTTGATACGGATACGGATACGAGCGAAATTTATAGCACGCTTTAAGTCCCTATTATATATAAAACTTACCTTGTGTGTGCTAAGTCAAAAGTTGGTCCTCTTAAAAGTCTAAGTTTGGCCAGATTGGAGCTCTGTGCAGCTGTTTTACTTGCAAAAGTAATGTTTTACATTTTGGAGGTTTTTCACAAAAAAATAAATTTTAAAAATATTTTTGCTTTTACTGACAGTTTAGTTGTTCTGAACTGGATTAGGAGTTCGCCACACCGGTGGAAAACTTTTGTGAGCAAAAGAGTGTCTTATATACAGGAAAGGCTTGCACCAAATTTGTGGTCACATGTGCCTTCTGAACTCAACCCTGCAGATTGTGGCAGTAGAGGCATGTTTCTCTCAGAGCTCATGAATTTTTCCCTCTGGTGGGGTGGACCAGATTTTCTACTTCAAAATCAGAATGACTGGAATTTTTCAGAATTTTTGATAATAAATTTACCGATGTTTCCCATGAACAAAGAAAATTTACTGTGACTACATTTGTTTCTTTAAATTTTATTGATTTTCTTTTCAATAAATTTAGTTCTCTTTCTAAGGTCAAGCGAATAATTGCATATGCTTTAAGAGCCGTAACTATATTTAAGAATTGCAAACAAAAAAATAATATACACTATCCGCCACATCTGACTCTTCTGGAATTGCACAACACATTGCTATTTCTTACCAAATATACTCAATCGACTTACTTCGCTTCAGAAATAGTTTTACTAAAAAATAACAAGCCTCTACCAAAATAGTTAGAGAAAAGTTATACATAAATGCCATACGTGCTGGAGGATAAACCCTAAACCTTATCAACCTCCTATGGGTGATTTGCCTAAATTTAGAGTTTCTGAATTTCCTAAAGCATTTACTAATTCCGGATTAGATATGTGTGGACCTTTTCCAATTACTATCGGTAGACTCAGGGGCGCCAGAGTTCACAAAGCCTATATCTGTCGTTTTATTTGCTGCAGTACAAATGCTGTACATCTCGAATTGGTATCCGACCTCTCTACTGAAGCTTTCTTAGCAGCTCTACGTCGTTTTGTTGCCAGACGAGGCAAAATCTTAAATCTTTATTCGGATTGTGGCACCAACTTTATCGGTGGAGACAAATATTTACGCCAAATATTTGAAGATTCTGCTAAAAGTGAGGCAATAATTTGGCATTTTAACCCCCCATCTGCTGCATCTATGGGAGGCATATGGGAGGCTAACATCAAATCGGTTAAGTCTCACTTGATAAGAGTAGTGGGTTCGCAAGCGCTAACATACGAAGAACTTAATACAGTTATTGTCCAAATAGAAGCTGTTCTCAATTCGAGACCCCTGTGTCCAATAAGTTCAGATCCCTCTGACCTGGCGGTCCTTACTCCAGGCCATTTTTTAACATTAAAACCGCTTACTGCTTTACCCGATCCCGACAACAGTAAGTTTACAAATAAATCGCCTTACAAGATGGCAACTTTTGCAAAGGATGCGCCGTGATTTTTGGAATCGCTGGCACAGAGAGTACCTTCACACTTTGCAGCAAAGAGCCAAATGTCATGATCCAATTAATTCGGTGGTGCCTGATACCATGGTTGTCATAAAAGATGAAAATCTTAATCCTTTAAATTGGGCATTAGGTAGAATTGTGGAGGGATTCCCTGGTCACGATGGGATACCTCGGGTTGCGACGGTGAGGACGGCTAAGGGTACTCCCAAGAGACCTTAGACAAAACTGTGTCCCTTACCCTAAATTAAACTTATATTTTCTCTATGAAAACCAATACGTTTTCATGGGGGTGGGGATGTTTCGTCCTCGATTACGCTGTAAATATTAATTTGTGTGTGTTTGTACAGTTAATTATATTCTTTTCTGAAATTTGCTACATAAATGAATTCATTTTCTAAAACTAAAATATATTAAGATAATTACCCTAAATTTTGTGTCTCTTTGCATTCAAAATTACAGGTTTTCATAAATTTGCTAATCGTTCATGCTTTTAAAATTACTATATTAATACCTTCCCATTTCCCGCTTTCCTACTATTTTACCGTCCCTCGTACCTACTCGCTCCCGGTAGCACTATAACGTGTGGTACGCGACGACGCGGGAAGGAGATAGCCCGACGCCAGAGAGAGAAGAAGAAAACGATACTTCGAAATAGACAGTGCGTTCGGAGTGCTCCCAAATTTCCCGCTGTTTTACCCTCTTCCCTGATGTTTCCCTAAGGTAAGTCGAATTGCTATCCATAAATTTTATATTCTGATTTTATTTACGTTACAAAAGATTACCGGACTGGAAGGGTGATTTCTGTCCGTGAGGAAGTCTAAATAAGAGATCTGCGTATCAGCGTAACCTATGAAATTACAGTCTTTATAAGGGTGGCTAGCATCGCACCCTTCAAAGCGTGTTGCGATACTTGCCATAAGAACTTTCATGGGGCTGCTGGTAATATGGATTTTGATTTTACTGACCACGAAGATATTTATTGCTGGTGCAATATTGTGCTGCTACTTGTTAGTAAGGAAGCAATGCAAAAAGCGTACATACAAGACAAGGCCCATAAATAGAAGGAGAAAAACACATGGATTTTTTAAAACGTATTTTCTTCCCATGAAAGCTAATGACAAGCAACAATTTTTCAAATATACAAAGCTGTCTGTTCCTTCGTTTAACAAATTATTAAAAATAGTGACTCCTTACATAATAAAATGGAGACTTCCTGACAGCATAAGCCCAGAAGAGCGTTTGGCTATTACGTTACAGTAAGTTGTACAAATTCAATTATTGAACTTTTAAAAATTAACTTTTGTTATTTTTTTGTAGTTATTTCTCCCAAGGGTCATCTATGCAAACAATTGCTTGGAAGTACCATATTGGACCTTCAACAGTTCATTATATAATTAAAGAAACAGCAAAAGCTATTTGGAAAGTTCTTTCAAAAACCTATTTAAAACCGCCCTCTTCTGAAAACGAATGGCTAAAGATAGCTCAAGAGTTTCAGGATCAGTGGAATTTTCCAAACTGTAGAGGTGCATTAGATGGCAAGCACATTAATATTCAAGCACCTGCAAAGAGTGGCAGCCAGTTCTTTAATTATAAAAAAAGTTTTAGCATTGTGTTAATGTTTTGTTACGATGTTAACTATAACTTCACATTAGTGGACAGAGGAGCCTACGGCAGCGAAAGTGGATATGGGGGTGTCTTCAGTAAGTCAATATTTGGAAATATGTTGTACCACAACCAATTGTTTGTTCCACCGCCAAAATGTTTACCTAACACTAATATTTTACATCCCTTTACTTTGGTAGCTGATGAAGCTTTCCCACTAAAATCATGTATTATGAGACCCTATCCAGGGCGAAATTTGGATCCAGAAAAGCGTATTTTTAATTATCGTCTTTCTCGTGCTGTAGGGTAACTGAAAATGCGTTTGGAATTTTGATAAACCGTTGGAGATTGCTGCGATATATGGTGACTGCTGATGTGGACAATATTGATATTTTTGTAAAAGCAATTTTGTGTTTGTATAATTATGCCAAAAAAGAAATAGGAATTGCAAAAGACAATTTATACTGCCCACCAGAGTTTGTAGATACCGAGAATCGGCTAGGAAGGTGGAGAGATGACGTTAATCATTTAGAGTCTGTGGGACGTTTAGCAGCCAACAGAGCAGCTCAAATGATCTACTCCATAAGGGACACCTTAAAAGAGTATTTTTTGACCCAGGCGGGACAAATCCCTTTGCAGAATAGAGTTTTGGCTGTTGGAAGAGAAGCTATGTAGTTTTTGTTCAAAATTTTTAGGGTTTTATGTAGTTTACTGAATAAATCAAGTATTATATGCAAAACGATATTTATTAACCTAACAAACCTAAATACTTATAAAACCAAAATCTTTCCAAACCTATACCTATAAACAAAATGTATTCTAAAATAACAAGTAACTAGTCAATATACTATAAAATATTAATCCTCAAACGGTTCATTTAAAATTTCAATAATTTTTAATTTTTTATAATTTTAAATAAATACTTAAAATTGAGAATAATTTCTCTAAACCACCTGAAAATTCCTTATTTGTTCAAACCCTTATAGTATAAGGAATTTTCAGGTGGTTTAGAGAAATTATTCTCAATTTTAGGTATTTATTTATATGTACCCCTGACAAGTAGACTTCTTTCATTGCTTTTATAATTTTGTTCCCCAGGTGGCATTTCACTTAATGATAGGCCAACAGATTCCCCAAAAGCCCTATTTTTTTCCGGCTCCTTTTTTTGTTGGAGGTATGGCGTTAGCGCACCTAAAGTATGTTCGACGATTGAGTCTGATTTACTTCTGGTCATTTTTGATGTGCCTGCTGTTGAAGGGGACACATGGAAGGTAGTGCCCTTAAGTTTTTTAGATGGAGGACTTCCTACCTCGGAGAAGTCCTGAACTTCTGGCTCTTCACCTATAATGCATTCTACACTGCTCCATACATCCGTTGCCTCGCTTGTGGGGGACGTAAGGGGGGTTGAGGTCTTGCTGGAACATTCCGATATGGGCCGTGATATATTTGAAACTCTTCTAGAAATAATTTAAAGTTTTTTAGATATTGCCATTAAAAGTTATTACTTTTCATTCTTGGTGTTCTGCACAAAATATAGCTGAACCACCAAGAATGCTATTTTTTATGCAACACATTTTATAGCTGTTTTAAAATCCTTCAGTTGTGTTACTTTGTTCTTATTTCAATTGTTATATAATTATTACTATCCTCTGATTTTAAATAAAATTTTAAACATAATATGGCAGTTACATGTACAATCCAAAGTATTACTTACTTTCTGCTTACTTACTTTATGTCATAAAACATGCTTTTCCATGAAGCCCATATATTTATACAAGGGCCATCGCATTTATGGAGCCTCTGATCCAGAGGCAATATTTTTACCTGCCTTCCTCACTTTAGCATATTTTTCCCTGAGATTTTTCCACAACCTCTGTGCCTCTTCAACTGTAAAAAACGGTTGTTAATTTCTTTTATATTAAAAAAAATATAAGTACATATAATATTTTCAAATACCGACATACCGGTAATGGGCATGGCAGTTCCAATGGTATCCCATGCGTTGTCTTTTTTGTTATTGTCTTTAAAATCCTTGTTGGATTTGTCGTATAAAAACGAATAATGCTGGGTTAAGTCAATAAGAAATTGTTCCTGCTCAAATTCACTCATTTTTATTACTATAATGAAACAAAACCAATGCCAAACAAAATACGATACAAAGCACAGAAACGCTAAAGGCGGCTGTACACGATGCGAGAAATAACGCGCGTGAAGAGCATTCGTGACTCACACCACGAATCTAGCATACGTGATCCTACCATAGACAAAATATATTTAGACCATTACAACGTATTCGCGACACCAGCTGAATCCGTCCAATGTATGGGCGAAAAAGTGCGTTTGTACCATAGACAAAATATATTTAGACCATCACAACGTATTCGCGACACCAGCTGAATCCGTCCAATGTATGGGCGAAAAAGTGCGTTTGTACGCATTGGGCGCCAGTCATATTTTTAAACGACGGTCCTCTCGAGGCATGCGCACTCGGGACGTCTAGCAAAAGTGGTTGTTGAACTCAATGACGCAACTCGGCGATCAGAACCGGACCCAGTTGTAATCAGTAATCACTGAAGGAAACACATTGAATGCAGCTGTTGTAAATGCTGAAGTTGCTATTTCCATTTGCAAAAATACTTTTAAGTTTTGAGTTATTAAGATTAACTCTAACCAAATAAATTTTCTAACTTTTATCTTAAATGCACTCCGATGTTGAAGTGAACACACACACGGAGAAGTAGAAATATTTATCAGTGACGTATATTGAGTGTCGTCAAGGTGTCAGAAAGGCACTGATGGGGTGTGTGTGTATTAGGGGCATTGTATAAGGGGTAAGATGGTGTAAGAAGGTCATATATAGTGTCAATGCCTCCTTCCCCTATATTGCATAAGGGTGAGTGAGTGTCCAAAAGGCATATTTGCGCTTTCGCCAAAGGGGCACTAAAAATACTAGTGGACTAGGGTAGAGGGGAGTATTTGAAAAGGGATGGCGAAAGAAAAAAGCTCTTTCGCCAAAGGATCGCTAAGATGTCAGTGGATTAGAAGGGTGTGTCCAAAAGGCATATTTTTGCGCTTTCGCCAAAGGGGCACTAAAAATACTAGTGGATTAGGGTAGAGGGGAGCATTTTAAAAGGGATGGCGAAAGAAAAAAGCGCTTTCGCCAAAGGATCGCTAAGATATCGATGGATTAGAAGGGTGAGTGTCCAAAAGGCACATTTGCGCTTTCGTCAAAGGGGCACTAAAAATACTAGTGGATTAGGGTAGAGGGGAGTATTTGACAAGGGATGGCGAAGGAAAAAAGCGCTTTCGCCAAAGGATCGCTAAGATATCAGTGGATTAGAAGGGTGAGTGTCCAAAAGGCATATTTGCGCTTTCGCCAAAGGGGCACTAAAAATACTAGTGGATTAGGGTAGAGGGGAGTATTTTAAAAGGGATGGCGAAAGAAAAAAGCGCTTTCGCCAAAGGATCGCTAAGATATCAGTGGATTAGATTGACATGGGGCCGTAAGTAAGTAGCGCTTTCACCAAAGTATCAAGTGCACACACTGTAAATAGGTGTAAAAATATTTACATCTTACCATAGAACTTGGTTTGTTCAATAATTATACAGGATGGGATGCCAATCCAATAAAATATACACATAGTTTTGGTAATTTTTTTAGTTACTATTTTACTTCTTAAAACAGTTGCATATTTTATTTCTATTGTTTAGAATACTATGTTTATATTTTATTTCAACTTTCAATTTTGTAAATGTAACGTTTAAAAAATTAAAAGGGGGGACATTAAAGAGACGCACTGTATATGTATAAACTGAGCTATTTTCGAGGAATTATCGACAGTTTTGTATAGCAAGAAAACTCAGATTTAAGCCAACAAACTATACAATTTTTGTTAAAATCTCACTAATGGTTACATTTTTATCATTAATAAAAAGAATAATTACAAGTAATATATTTAGCATTTATTACTCGATAAAAGATTCACGTCATGTGAAATAAATTTTGAATTACGGTCCTGTCTATCACAAGGCAAACGTTCGACAAGGCGCAAGCCCGCAGAAGACCGTCTGTGTTTACGGATTCAGCTTGGTAAATTTGCCACATTCGCAAATGACATTATTTCTCTATTATATATTTTCTCTATGGTTTGTACGCATTGGGCGCCAGTCAGATTTTTAAACGACGGTCCTCTCGAGGCATACGCACTCGGGACGTCTAGCAAAAGTGGTTGTTGAACTCAATGACGCAACTCGGCGTTCAGAACCGGACCCAGTTGTAATCACTGAAGGAAACACACACACACACAGCTGTTGTAAATAATGCTGAAGTTGCTATTTCCATTTGCAAAAATACTTTTAAGTTTTGAGTTATTAAGATTAACTCTAACCAAATAAATTTTCTAACTTTTATCTTAAATGCACTCCGGTGTTGAAGGGAACACACACACGGATAAGTAGAAATATTTATCAGTGACGTATATTGAGTGTGGTCAAGGTGTCAGAAAGGCACTGATGGGGGGTGTGTGTATTAGGGGCATTATATCAGGGGTAAGATGGTGTAAGAAGGTCATATATAGTGTCAATGCCTCCTTCCCCTATATTGCATAAGGGTGAGTGAGTGTCCAAAAGTCATATTTGCGCTTGCGCCAAAGGGGCACTAAAAATACTAGTGGATTGGGGTAGAGGGGAGTATTTGAAAAGGGATGGCGAAGAAAAAAGCTCTTTCGCCAAAGGATCGTTAAGATATCAGTGGATTAGAAGGGTGAGAGTCCAAAAGGCATATTTGCGCTTTCGCCAAAGGGGCACTAAAAATACTAGTGGATTAGGGTAGAGGGGAGTATTTTAAAAGGGATGGCGAAAGAAAAAAGCGCTTTCGCCAAAGGATCGCTAAGATATCAGTGGATTAGATTGACATGGGGCCTTAAGTAAGTAGCGCTTTCACCAAAGTATCAAGTGCACACACTGTAAATAGGTGTAAAAATATTTACATCTTACCATAGAACTTGGTTTGTTCAATAATTATACAGGGTGGGATGCCAATCCAATAAAATATACACATAGGATTGGTAATTTTTTATTTACTATTTTACTTCTTAAAACAGTTGCATATTTTATTTCTAATGTTTAGAATACTATGTTTATATTTTATTTCAACTTTCAATTTTGTAAATGTAACGTTTAAAAAATTAAGAGGGGGGACATTAAAGAGACACACTGTATATGTATAAACTGAGCTATTTTCGAGGAATTATCGACAGTTTTGTATAGCAAGAAATCTCAGATTTAAGCCAACAAACTATACAATTTTTGTTAAAATCTCACTAATGGTTACATTTTTATCATTAATAAAAAGAATAATTACAAGTAATATATTTAGCATTTATTACTCGATAAAAGATTCACGTCATGTGAAATAAATTTTGAAGTACGGTCCTGTCTATCACAAGGGAAACGTTCGACAAGGCGCAAGCCCGCAGAAGACCGTCTGTGTTTACGGATTCAGCTTGGTAAATTTGCCACATTCACAAATGACATTATTTCTCTATTATATATTCTCTCTATGGATCCTACTGACATGGTGCGAGGTATTCCAGATAGGCTTCGTGTAACCGTGCTCTTTAGAGTCGAAAAATAGACACGGTAACAGGTTATTCTTATTACAAAAAAGGACTTTCTCGTACGAAGCGTGCGAGACAACTAATCAACTAATAAACCAGTTTGAAATTGTCTCGAACACGCGCATTGTCACGTACGTGCACGTGCGAGATTAGTTTACACGGTTCGAGCTCGCATAAAAATTGCATTCGAGGCCTTCACGCACGTGGTTTCTCGCATCGTGTATAGCCACCTTAAGAAACAAGGGTACGTCCAAAGAAAATATAATAGGTGGGTTCGGTTATTCATCTCCTAGCATTTATATGACAGTAACAAGCTGTCATTAGTGTCATCTAAACGCTCGCAGATGAATAACCGAACCCGCCTAGTGTTACGTCGTTTTGCCGGGTGTCAAATTTGGGAATGTAAACATGGCGGTTAGGCACGAGTATGACCGATCCCGACCGAATCGGAAGCCATAACCACGATACACTAACAACGGTATGCCGATGCGTCGATCGACTGGCCAGGCTCCTCCAATTTTGACGTCACTGCGAGGGACTTTGCATTATTCAAGCGGCCTAGTCACTTTGATTTTCTCTCGAAGTAACGTCATCTGCGCGGCCACGACGTATTTTGATTCATTGCGTAGCATACCGGTGTAAGTGTATCGTGGCCGTAACGTAAGAAATGAAATTGAACCATTTCTTTACGGCTTAACTTGTGACGGCTGTACTATGAATGTATCTATTGGTAATCAAATGTTTATTTTTCTTACGGATTAACGTTACGTCTTACAGTTTACGTTACGGCAACTCTGAGCGCAGCTTCATGTTCTTGAGATATTACATGGTTTGCGTAAGTAGAATCTGTTTTGTTAAAAAAAACAGTTTTTATGTTCTGATATCCGATATCCGCTATGCGTACCATTGTACAAGAATCGTACCTTATCTCATCAATACCTAAATTATTGTTCATTTAATTTTATCTTTATTGTTTTCTAATTGTCTACCTATTACTGGTTCTGTATGCTATATTTAAGCCTTGCGTTTTTAAGAATTTTGATAGTTTATCTGTTGTAGCACCTATGTAAAGTAATGTTTTGTACTGTGACTTTTGTGTTTCACTTGTTGGATAAATTAGATTAATGCTTTTTCGTAAGATTTTTTACTGACAGTGTGGCCTTTTATCTTAGGTTGAACCCCATTCGTATATGCTAGGTATTTGCTTTGTTATATTTAATTCTTTATTGTAATTGGTTTCAGAGGGCTTGATATGATATTTATAGGTCTATGAACAAAACTATTATATGCAGCTAATTTTTGGTTATATGGATGTATGAACTGGTTGGATTTACGATAAATTGTAAATTGATTTTTGTTACTGTTAAATCTAAGAAATTCATGGACTTGTCTTTTTCTTTTTATTGTAACGTTAATATTCGGGTGAATATTACACAGGCACACAAAAAAAAGTATGTAGACTAGATCCGCCTACCCCTATGTATGTATGTTGAGCTGCTGAACACCAATTTGACATCAGAATTACTCCATCAGGTCAGGATTTTTTCTAACCTCAAAATAGTTAGCGAAAAATGTTGCTTCATTCTGATGCAAAGCTATATAACTCAAACATAACTCGCTGACGTCAAAAGAAATACTGCGCGTGTGATAAATTGATGAAAATCAATACTCAAGTATGTGGTTCTCAGCAAATATAGGTTAGGATTCCAAACTAACCTTGAAAAAACTTGCATGAATGTATTCAAAACGTACAAATGGTCTGAAAGTTAGGAAAAGGAAAGTTTCTGGTACGTTATAATATAAAAGGAATTCAACAACAAAATTGATAAATCGAATTCATTCGATTTTTTTTTAGGTTAGATCATGATCTAACCTAAAAAAATCACGGTAGTCGGGGGGGGGGGGGGGGGGTCATAAGCTCCCGTTTTGAATGGTTCAATGCGATTTTTTGAGGTTAGGTTAAAATTGACATCCATACCCTAAAATCATTGTATTCTTGAGTATTCAAGTTCACAGTTTTTTTTATCTTATTGCGTTACCTCTTAAACCTTTACAACTATTTTGTTATCAAATTAAAAATAAACGGGTGGTAATGTAAACACTTTTTACATATGTAATTTTTCCAATATATATATATATATATATATATATATATATATATATATATATATATATATATATATATATATATATATACAGGGCGTCTAAAATAGGTGATACCACTATCTTGGAAACGGTAAAAATACGAGGTCGGTTAAATTAGAGAAATTAGCTATTTTTAGTTCCTATGCATATCTCGTTTACGAAGTTGCCAAATTCTCTATAGTTTCTTATCTACAGGGAATTTTTAAGAAATAGTCAAAAATTTAATTCTTAAATATCTCGAAAACTATTATAGTTAGAAAATAATTGTTTTAACAAAAATCACACGATTTTTTACCTTCTCTCAAATAGCGTTATGATTTTGTTTATACCATTTGTTTTTTTTTGAGTTACGAACTTGTTTTTGTTTTTTTGAAAGAATACTTCATACCCTTTACAACTGCGTACAACTTGAATATGTTTTCCTACGTTTTGATCAAGACTAGCATCATAATAATCAAGATTTTCTATCAACACGGACCTGGGATCTTCCATGTTAAGGCACAACTTAACAAACTATCGCGATGGTTTGCATTATTCAACTGATTAATTTTAAACTTTGTTCATGATTAGATACTAACCAGGACCCTTTGGACATCACAATTTGTAAAATGCCAATTAAGCCAGTGAGCTATTGAAAGCAAGATCTCGCCTCAATGTATTTTTCTACTATACTACCACTGGCCTCTGACAAAATACATATGTTCTTCAGTGCTCTGCACAAACTTTATAAAGCGCGGCTCCTGATTCCTGTCAGTTCTAAAGTTGTAACAGACATCAATATTAAATTAATATTCCATGGAGAAAGTTATATTTAATGGTTTTACACCAAGCATTCCAGCCCGAAATCCATTTTCTTTTATCTTTTTCAGTTCAAGTATTATAAAGGTGATACTGTGACACACAGACGAACAACATAAAACGATTGTCATATTTACTGGGTTCGGATTATAAGAAATTCAAATCTACAATCCGTTTTCTTCTTAATTTTTGACGTTGCGTCGAATTATAAGTGTAACATATAGACGGGCGAATGGACAGGTTGATGGACGCGGATGGACAGATCACACGAAGCCAATAGCGCCTCACTAAGAATTAATTATAATTTGCTATAGTTAACTATTAAGGGCTGTAAATTAACTAAGCTCATGCTTTAATCAGGAGTAGGACCAATTTCACAAACTTAAGAATCCATAGTTACTGATTCTGACCTAATGGTCGCAATAGGTTGTGAAATGACGCATTAACTTCCAGATCCTGGTACTGGTAGAATATCCTGATGATGATGCTATTCTTCACCAAAACTCCGAAAATCATAATCAAGTGGTACACAGATGTCAAGAGTATGAAGTATTCTTTCAAAAAATGCAGCAAAAAGTCCAGGTCCGTATTTGAAAAAAAAACAAGTAGTATCAGTAACTCAATAAAAACAAATGGTATAAACAAAACAATAATGTTACTTTATAGAAGGTAAAGAATCGTGTAATTTTTTTAAAGCAATTTTTTTCTAACTGAAATAGTTTTCGAGATATTTAAGAATTTAATTTTTGACTTAAAAAAATATCCTGTAGGTAAGAAACTATACACTGTAAAATCAGTTCGTAAAATAATTGTAACATTACAGTAAATGCCAATCAAGTGAAATGTATATTTTCAATTAGCTTATAGGTGATTTTTTCTATATACATTTTTAGTCATGTGAAATTAAACTTTTTATGTAACGTAAAGTATAGCGCACGTTACTAATTGGTAAATATACTGAAAATTACATAATTTTACGATATTTTACGGGTATTTACAATTTAACTGTAAAACAATTGATACTGCATTTTTCCACATTTGTTTATATTGTAAAAAGATGCGAAATACCAGGTAAGTAGACTTATAATTACTAACTTGACCTCGTATTTAAAGTCATCTGGTGATTCCCCGTCGGTCGACCGGTCGACTTCATTTCATCACGCCATTTGTAGCTTTGTTGTGTTGCGATACGCATCATTTGTGGATTCGGGAAGTTTATCATGTTAGTGTAGTTAGAATTTTGATGCCCGAAAATAAATAATTCTATTAAAAAAAGTTATTTAATGGTTTTAATCAACTTTTATTTAGAATAGCTAGGTTCCATACAGTATGTCCACGGATGGGGTTGACAAGAGGACAAATGGACCAACTTCTTAAAGATAAAAAAAAGAAACTGTAAATAAAAGTTTTTCTTTCTAAAAATTAAATTTACGGTAAGAGAAAATTGATTTTTTTGTAGGTGATGCTCAAAATATACATCTGTGTTCTTTTTGTTTTTAAGGGAAAATATTGAACAGGAAGATCTTAAATTAATTAAAATCCAAAATTGTAAAAGAAAATTTAAACTTAAATGAATTATGAATTGCAAATTACTGTTGGTTCTGTTTTGTGCTATTAATTCAGAATTCACACAGTTTAAGTTTTCTCTTGCAATTTTGGAATTTGGTAAACTAGAAAAATCAAACAAAGATGTTTCACATCTTTTCGATGTAACATCTTGCGTTGAAATAATAAATCTATTACTTTTATCTTGAAATATTTTTTTTTATTTTTTGCGCACCCCATACAAAAAGTCACACTTTTCTTATTGCGATTTGATTTTGGTACGTAAAAACTTTTATTAATACTGACTTTTTATGTCTAAATATTTGTTCCATTTGTCCTCTTGTCTCCCATCCCTGGACGCATTGTATCAAAATTAAGATGTAAAAGCGCATGTACTTGCATGCATACGTCCATGTAGCTTTACATTTACATACAACTAAAATTCCGAACTTGGAAAGTAAAATTTTTCGTGAAACTATTAGCAATATTACATTATTATACTACTCATATACAGACATTTGCATTAAATCGCTTGTAAATATAATGAGTACGGGTGTAAATTTACATTGACGTCAACTTAAAATTACATATCGTTCAATAAAATTAACTTGCCGGAACAGGTACTTTTATACATAAAAATAGCACTCAATTACCAGCAGTTTCCATGACATGGTAGATAATTGTAATTTTTACTTGAAGCTTCAAGGCGAAATATTACCTATTAAAAAGCAAGTAATTTTACATCAAATAATTTTACAGTGTAGAGAATTTGGCAACTTCGTAAACGGAATATGAGTGGAGACAAGAAATAGAACATTTTCTCTAATTTAACCGACCTCGTATCTTTTACCGAATATATATATATATATATATATATATATATATATATATATATATATATTATATATATATATATATATATATCAGTAGAGTCTCGATAACGTGAACTAATTAGGGATGACTGTGTTCATGTTTTCGAGGAGTTCATGTTACTGGATAAAGTTAATCGGATGATAAACTAACTTGAAACGTATACTTTGAACATATATTTTATTGGAAAATCAAACACAAACAGGTAATACAGTAAAGTTAGTAGTTGAAAATACTTATGTATATGTATATATGTACATGGTATATATAAAAAATATTTATTATATAGGTAAGTATGTATATGTACATTTATATTTAGTCTGTTGTTTTTAGAAAAAAGTTATCTAATTTTGTTTGATGGGTACGTTTTTTGTTTGAAAGAATAGTTGCACATTCAAGTAATTTGTGTAGAGACAGAATATCCTCGAAGTCGGCATTGTTTTGCTCTGCCCATTCTAGACCTCTGTTAAATATATTAACTGCCTCTGCGTGAGTGACTTTATCCATAGTCTGAGAAACCCCTGGATCTTGATCCTGTTCGGTTTCTGAATCATTAGAAATTGCAGTACAATTGTCATCATGTTCAATGAAGTCATCTTTATTCCATTCTTCGATATCCGCACGTTCCAAGTTTTGCCCTGGATCAATTTCATCTAATAAATTGAGGTTAGTCTCTACAATGCTATTCAGACTTAGGAATTCTTGACGAAGAGTTGCCAAGGGTATTTTGTCTTCACAATCGTCATCGATTTGGCTTTCCAAAATATTTTTCCAACACTTTTTAATGATTGCTGCTTCTAGTTTATTCCATGCTCGTGATAAGTTTAAAATAGCATCCCTGAGGTTGTACTGTTTGATAATGACATTCATATCCTTTGATTTATTAGCTACAACCATTGCCAAGAACATGGAGCGATAATGCAGTTTGGTCAACCTAATAACGTTTTGGTCCATAGGTTGAATTAAGGGTGTAACGTTGGGAGGCATGTACATAACTTGAATTAGTCCATCATCAGATAAAAGTTCTGCTACTGGGGGATGACAGGGGGCATTATCCAATAAAAGAAGTGCTTTCTCTGGAAGACCTTGCTTCTTAAGAAACTTTCTCACCTAAAATTAATGCAAACTTTTAATTTTGAAATTTATTGCTATGGTAAGAAACTTACCTCAGGAACAAAAATTTCATTGAACCATTCCTTAAAAATTCCGGCTGTCATCCATGCAGATTGTGAGTTTTTGTAGTGTACAGGAATGTAAGAGTTCTTAAAACTTCGTGGTTTTTTAGCTTTCCCTATTACCAAAGGAGTCAACTTATGCAGTCCAGTCGCATTTGTACAGGGTCTTCCAACGAGGACTGAACAGGGGCTCATTTTTGAGCTTCCTTGTATTTAAAGAAAAATCTAAAATAGCCAATCGATTTACTTTTTCCTGCAGAATTCAAAAATGAAACCAAAAATTTATTTGAACCAGAAACAAAAGAGTTACGCTATGGATAAGGTGTTTTTTAAATGGAACATAGCTTTTTTTATACGATTTTCGGAACGAGTGATTTTTTTTATGTCCGTTCTGATTAAAATATTTAATATTGTAACAGCTATTTTTATTAACTTTTAATGTTTTATCCAGTATAATTTAACTTCAACCTGTTTGAAACATACACTAGGTAATAAAGGTAAAATCACCTTGAAATCCTTCAAAGTCAAAAAATTTGACAAATTTACTATAATATTGCCGAAATGAAATATTCATTAGATGAGAGATTGCAGATTGTTATCTTGTTCTACAAATGCCAAGAAAATGCAAGAGAAGCAAGGAGAAGATTTATTGCAAATTTTCACAGAAATATATCCGTCAATACTATTCTAAGGATACAGAACCTATTCGAGGAAAATAAAACATTACATGACAGAAAAAGAATTCCAACTCTATACTAACTAAAAAAAAACACTAATAATTTAAATGTTTAATGTGACCTCCGTTGTTCTCGAAACAAGAGCGATAACTTCTTTGTAGCCTTTCCAAACTTGCTGTTATAATGTGATTTTCCTGGTTAAGGCGATTTATTTCGTTCACAATTTTCTGCATGATCTCATCAATATCGTGGTTTCGCTGCTTGTATACCACGTTCTTTAAATGACCCCAAAGAAATGAGTCTAATACTGACATAATATCGGGACTATTGGGTGGCCAAGCATAGGTTCCATTTCTACCAATCCATTCTTCGTGGCGTCCGTTTAAATATTGAATAACTTCACGCACGGCATGCGGAGGGGCACCATCATGTTGCCAAATTAAATTTTGATATTCTTCCAATGGTAAATCTTCCAAAAAGTTCTCAATTTCGTTGTCTAAGAACTCGTAGTATCTCTGTCCATTTAAAGTGCCGTTAAAAAATATTGGTCCCAAAATTCTATTATTTTTTATGCCACACCAAACATGGATTGAAGTCCTTCCCTGAAATTTAATTGTCTGAAATTTTCTTGGATTTCCAACGGCCCAGTGATGATTATTATGTCTATTGAAAACCCCCGATGTTGTGAATGTGGCTTCGTCAGTCCATAAGATATTTCTGAATAAATTAGGGTCTTTGTTTTCTTGCCGAATCACAATTTGGGAAACAAATTGGAAGCGAAGTTCTTTTTGTGCCGGTGTTAGATGTTGAAGTGGAAGGATATGATAAGGCTTAAATTTATGATTTCTTAAAGTCCTGTGAGCAGTTCCTTGGGTAACTCTTCTGCGTCTTACACCGCCGCCGTATTGAACGTCCCGAACTGCGTCCGAAATTGATTTGGTTGATTTGGTCGAAAATAATTCACAATGGCACGGTCTCGATTTCTTGTCCTTTCTGGAATTCTTTTTCTGTCATGTAATGTTTTATTTTCCTCGAATAGGTTCTTTATCCTTAGAATAGTATTGACGGATATATTTCTGTGAAAATTTGCAATAAATCTTCTCCTTGCTTCTCTTGCATTTTCTTGGCATTTGTAGAACAAGATAACAATCTGCAATCTCTCATCTAATGAATATTTCATTTCGGCAATATTATAGTAAATTTGTCAAATTTTTTGACTTTGAAGGATTTCAAAGTGATTTTACCTTTATTACCTAGTGTATGTTTCAAAAAGGTCGAAGTTAAATTATACTGGATAAAACATTAAAATTTAATAAAAATAGCGGTCACAATATTAAATATTTTAATCAGAACGGACATAAAAAAAATCACTCGTTCCGAAAATCGTATAAAAAAAGCTATGTTCCATTTAAAAAACACCTTATCCATAGCGTAACTCTTTTGTTTCTGGTTCAAATAAATTTTTGGTTTCATTTTTGAATTCTGCAGGAAAAAGTACATCGATTGGCTATTTTAGATTTTTCTTTAAATACAAGGAAGCTCAAAAATGAGCCCCTGTTCAGTCCTCGTTGGAAGACCCTGTACATGCTAGAAATGATATTCTTTCTTTGGCTGTTTTTCTTCCAGGGGCAGTTTTTTCTTCACTGGATACGTAGGTCTTTCCGGGTAAAAGCTTCCAGTACAAGCCGGTTTCATCGGCGTTGTACACTTGGTTATAGTCTAAGTTTAAGTCCTTGATTTTTTCTTCAAGTTTTCGTAAAAATGGTGAAACCAGCTCGGGCTGAGAAGATAGTTTTTCACCAGTTATTGTTAGGAAGCGTATGCCAAATCTTTTCTTGAACTGTTGCAACCACCCTGAGCTCGCAGAAAAAGTAGAATTTCTGTCGTACAGTTTTTCGTGAAAATATTTGGCTTTCTCTTTTAAAATTAAACCACTTATTGGTGCATTCCTCTCTCGTTGTCGCAAAAACCACTTATACAAGGCTTTTTCCATTAACGGATATTCAGAAGGTCTAAGAGATTTTCGTTTACCTGGTCCAGAAAATGTCAAGGCAACTGTTGAAGTAATTTGTGCTTTTTCGTCTTAATTGCACACACTGTGGATTTGGCTATTCCATACTTTTTTGCTAAAAAGGTAACTCCGCAACCTCTACTAACATCGGACAATAGTTGGGCTTTTTTTTCCAAAGTTAAATAATTTACTTTCTTAGTAGACATCGTGCGTGTTGCGTGTTGATCGGCGAATAAACACTGAATAAGACGCAAATTTCATATCTCTTTCAAACATGTACAAACAAAATATAAATGGCGGTCTTATGCAAAAGCACTAAAGTTGCCGACGAATGCCGCCTCTTTGTTCACGTTATAGAGGCTAGATATTTTTGGCGTTCACGTTTTAGAATAGGCTGAATACGAATTTGGCTGTTCACGTTTAGGGATGTTCACGTTATGGGACGTTCACGTTATCGAGACTCTACTGTATATATATATATATATATATATATATATATATATATATATATATATATATATATATATATATATATATATATATATATATATATATATATATATGTATATGGCTTAAGTGGCATTTTACAAATTGTGATGTCCAAAGGGTCCTGGTTAGTATCTAACCATGAACAAAGTTTAAAATTAATCAGTTGAATAATGCAAACCATCGCGATAGTTTGTTAAGTTGTGCCTTAACATGGAAGATCCCAGGTCCGTATTGATAGAAAATCTTGATTATTATGATGCTAGTCTTGATCAAAACGTCGGAAAACATATTCAAGTTGTACGCAGTTGTAAAGGGTATGAAGTATTCTTTCAAAGAAACAAAAACAAGTTCGTAACTAAAAAAAAAACAAATGGTATAAACAAAATCATAACGCTATTTGAGAGAAGGTAAAAAATCGTGTGATTTTTGTTAAAACAATTATTTTCTAACTATAATAGTTTTCGAGATATTTAAGAATTAAATTTTTGACTATTTCTTAAAAATTCCCTGTAGATAAGAAACTATAGAGAATTTGGCAACTTCGTAAACGTGATATGCATAGGAACTAAAAATAGCTAATTTCTCTAATTTAACCGACCTCGTATTTTTACCGTTTCCAAGATAGTGGTATCACCTATTTTAGACGCCCTGTATATATATATATATATATATATATATATATATATATATATATAAACTGCTGGCCAATTCAAGCGGGACAAACTAAATTTTTGATAAAATTTAGAGTGGAATATTTTCGAAACGAAAAAAGATTTTGATTTAACTTTTTCAGTATGTAATTGAATAGTTCTTCTAGTTTTTATACTTCAAGGCACTATTGCTAGCAGTCGCTGCAACTCTATTTTACAGGGTGTTAAGTGAAACCCTGACTTTTTTGGAAAAGTTTTCCAGTTCCGAGAATCTAGGAAGAATTTTTTTTGAATTTTCTTTTCATACTAAAATGATCCATGGTCAAATACAAAAAAACAATTTCTCCGGATTTTCTCTATTTTCATTTGTTTTCCGTATACAGGGGTTAGTCGAAATTATCGACTTCTTCTTACAAAGGAACCCCTAATTTGGCCGTTTATTCACAAAAAGCGAAAGACCAAGTAAATTTGTAGTTTGAAGTAGTCCAGCTAACAAAATTAATACAAATTTTTGTACAGGGTGTAGCAAGTTTGGATCACGGGCTAGTAAATTATTATTTTTTAATTTCTACTACTTTTTCCTAAGTTAACTATTAATTATCACGTGCTACGTTAAAGGGTTAAAATTTGTTAGGTCCGATAACAGTACTGGTTAGAAAGATCCTTTTTGCCCAAACGGGTTTTTCATTTTTTGTCTAGTCCCATTTTTAGTGATTAAACGGCTCGCATTTTGAACCTAACTTTTTGCAATTGCATCCATGAACGATTGAAGTGAGAGTGCTTTTTTGGTGGTACATAATGAATGTTTTATCCAACCAAAAAACATGTAGTGGCCAAACAGCTAATGATGCTTATTCGAAGAATTTTTTAGCATTATACAGGGTTGCAAAAAATATACCACCTATACTTTATATGGAAGTCATGTGATTTTCAAATTAATTGAATATAGTCCCAATTTTCTTGGAACTTTTTGCCGAAACTGTTTTTGAATTTTTTTGTCTGGTCCCATTTTTAGTGATACAAATGGCTTGCGTTTAAAACTTAACTTTTTGCGATTGCATTCATGAACTATTGAAGTGGACATCGTTTATTGGTTTAACCAACCAATAAAAAAGTGTCGTGGCCATAGAGCTAAAGATGCTTATTCGCTGCTTTTGTCCGCGTTTGCCCAAAACATATCACCTACATTTTATATGAAAATCATGTGATTTTAGAGTCCTTTAGGTATTCATAAAGTTCCTTTTTGCTATATTAATAATTATTAAAGAAAATGTCCTACTTATTATTAATAAAATCTAGTAACGATACAGATAAAAAGAATAATATTCATTCGGAACTTTTTCACATTATACAGGATTGTGCAGAAGTTACTACTTATAATAGAAGCCACGTGTTTCTCGATATCTTTGGATTTTCGTAAACTTCGATTATTCATTATAAAAGAAAAATATTTTACCACTGCTCTAAAAAGTCAGTACATGGCATTGAGAAATTTTAATTAATAAGAAGTGTCTTAAATTAATAGTCACGGAGTACATTTTTCTCGTCAAAAATTGGAGATGGATAGTGAATTCAACTGAACAAGTTATAAAATTCTGTATAGCGTAGTTTTTAGAAGGTATAGAAATTTCAGAAGATTTAATTACTTTTGAAAGTACTCGAAAAGATACGTAATTTTCAAATTTAGTAGTTATTTTTCCCGGCATTACTTTAGGAGATCCAAAATGTAAATTTTGGTTGTTACTTTTATAGGTAAACAGAAAACGTTTTAAATTATAGAACATTTTTTTTACTTGAAGGTATTATAAAAACTTGCAACTAACGAAAACAAAACAAATCTTAATACCTAGTAGGACCTCCCCTTACATTTATTATCTCTTGGCATCTTCGAGGCATGCTTATTACCAAATTATTGACAAATTCTTGCTGAATATTTTCCCACTCCTGAACAATGGCGTCTGCAAGTTGTTCTAGAGTCTGAGGAGGATCTTCCCTAGAACTTACCAATAATTTCAATTTAGACCAGACGTGTTCGATAATATTCATGTCTGGTGATTTTGCAGGCCAGACCATCCTGGTAATATTATTAGCTTCCAAAAACTCTTGCACAATGCGTGCTCTATGAGGTCTGGCGTTATCGTCAATTAGCACAAAATCGTTCCCAAAATTGTTTGCAAATGGTAGAACGATATTGCTTAAAATTTCGTCCCTATATACCTGACCGTTAATGGGCTCCAATGTTAAAAAAAGTTCCGTTTTGCCATTAAACATTACACCACCCCAAACAGTAACGCCTCCACCACCAAAAGGTTCCTGAGGAGCCATATTCTCCTCCATATACCGTTCGCCACGTTCACGCCAAACTAATATTCTGCCGTCCGAGTGAATTAAATTAAATCTTGACTCGTCTACAAACATGCAGTTTTCCCAGTTATCTAATGGCCAATTGCGATGTTCATATGCCCACTGGAGACGTCTTCGCCTATGCTGTGGTAGAAGTCGCACACATTTAGCACGTCGCCGAGCTCTAAAATTAAAATTTTGGCTTAAAAATCTGTAGTATCGGTGTAGGGAATGAACCAATAAATAAGCCAACAGTAGCTTTTATTATACTAAAATGCAAAATTAGGTCAATTTTCATAACGTTAGTTCTAGGGAAGAACTAAGGAACATTACGCTGCAAGCACAAATAATGTGTTTAGGGTCGCCTATCAAAACTTTAATTTATGAACAACTTAGTTCAAGTTTACATTTATAATATCGGTGCGCAAAATCCAAGATTCACGCCTCAGCTGACGTCGATATTATAATAGCCGACTTACTAAAATGAAACACTAAAAATATTGGTACAAAAAATAAGATCTCATTTGAAGTAACTCACCTTAAGTTATTATTGTTTAAAGTTCTTCTAATGGTCCTATTGCTCACACGAATGTGTGTTCTTGCTCTGAACTCCTGGTTAATTTTCTCTGATGAAATTTTTCGCCTTCGACGAGCCTCTCTAACGAACCATCTTTCATCTGCAATGCCGACTTTCTTTTGGCGACCTCCCCCATAACGATAGTTTGCACTTCCCGTTTCGTGGAAGCGTTGACGCAGTCGAGATATTGTACTTCGCCCAACCCCGTACATATCCGCAATAATACTAATTTTTACCCCATCTTGTAGTAAACGCAAACAATTAGCTTGTTCTTTTGCACTTAATCGAGCCATTATAAAGGATAATAACGCACCAATTCAAAGAAGAATACTTTGTTGCCTTGGTAACTGTCAATAGCAAAGAAAATGTTTTATTTTTTGGCCTACTAGATCTTTTGACTAAGAAATAGAAACGCCGCTAAATTAACAGAAATCCACCTGCAAAGTATAGGTGGTATATTTTTTGCAACCCTGTATAATGCTAAAAAATTCTTCGAATAAGCATCATTAGCTGTTTGGCCACTACATGTTTTTTGGTTGGATAAAACATTCATTATGTACCACCAAAAAAGCACTCTCACTTCAATCGTTCATGGATGCAATTGCAAAAAGTTAGGTTCAAAATGCGAGCCGTTTAATCACTAAAAATGGGACTAGACAAAAAATGAAAAACCCGTTTGGGCAAAAAGGATCTTTCTAACCAGTACTGTTATCGGACCTAACAAATTTTAACCCTTTAACGTAGCACGTGATAATTAATAGTTAACTTAGGAAAAAGTAGTAGAAATTAAAGAATAATAATTTACTAGCCCGTGATCCAAACTTGCTACACCCTGTACAAAAATTTGTATTAATTTTGTTAGCTGGACTACTTCAAACTACAAATTTACTTGGTCTTTCGCTTTTTGTGAATAAACGGCCAAATTAGGGGTTCCTTTGTAAGAAGAAGTCGATAATTTCGACTAACCCCTGTATACGGAAAACAAATGAAAATAGAGAAAATCCGGAGAAATTGTTTTTTTGTATTTGACCATGGATCATTTTAGTATGAAAAGAAAATTCAAAAAAAATTCTTCCTAGATTCTCGGAACTGGAAAACTTTTCCAAAAAAGTCAGGGTTTCACTTAACACCCTGTAAAATAGAGTTGCAGCGACTGCTAGCAATAGTGCCTTGAAGTATAAAAACTAGAAGAACTATTCAATTACATACTGAAAAAGTTAAATCAAAATCTTTTTTCGTTTCGAAAATATTCCACTCTAAATTTTATCAAAAATTTAGTTTGTCCCGCTTGAATTGGCCAGCAGTTTATATATATGTATATATTGGAAAAATTACGTATATAAAAAGTGTTTACATTACCACCCGTTTATTTTTAATTTGATAACAAAATAGTTGTAAAGGTTTAATAAGGGGTAATTCACTCAGTCCACTCTTAGCAGAAATAAAGAACACACAAGCACACACAAAAATGTTTTATGTTTGGTAGACTAGACCCCCCTACCACTACCCATATGTATTTTGAGCTGCTGAACACGAATTTGACATCAAAATTACAGGATTTTTTTATGACTGCGTGAAATAAGAGGAACCGCAATAAGATAAAAAAACTGTGAACTTGAATACTCAAGAATACAATGATTTTAGGGTATGGATGTCAATTTTAACCTAACCTCAAAAAATCGCATTGAACCATTCAAAACGGGAGCTTGTGCCCCCCCCCCCCCCCCCTCCCCCGACTACCGTGATTTTTTTAGGTTAGATCATGATCTAACCTAAAAAAAATCGAATGAATTCGGTTTATCAATTTTGTTGTTGAATTCCTTTTATATTATAACATACCAGAAACTTTCCTTTTCCTAACTTTCAGACCATTTGTACGTGTTGAATGCATTCATGCAAGTTTTTTCAAGGTTAGTTTGGAATCCTAACCTATATTCGCTGAGAACCACATACTTGAGTATTGATTTTCATCAATTTATCACACGCGCAGTATTTCTTTTGACGTCAGCGAGTTATGTTTGAGTTATATAGCTTTGCATCAGAATGAATCAATATTTTTCGCTAAATATTTTGAGGTTAGAAAAAAATCCTGACCCGATGGAGTAATTCTGATGTCAAATTGGTGTTCAGCAGCTCAACATACATACATAGGGGTAGGCGGATCTAGTCTACATACTTTTATTTGTGTGCCTGTGTAATATTCACCCGAATATTAACGTTACAATAAAAAGAAAAAGACAAGTCCATGAATTTCTTAGATTTAACAGTAACAAAAACCAATTTACAATTTATCGTAAATCCAACCAGTTCATACATCCATATAACCAAAAATTAGCTGCATATAATAGTTTTCTTCATAGACCTATAAATATCATATCAAGCCCTCTGAAACCAATTACAATAAAGAATTAAATATAATAAAGCAAATACCTAGCATATACGAATGGGGTTCAACCTAAGATAAAAGACCACACTGTCAGTAAAAAATCTTACGAAAAAACATTAATCTAATTTATCCAACAAGTGAAACACAAAAGTCACAGTACAAAATATTACTTTACATAGGTTCTACAACAGATAAACTATCAAAATTCTTAAAAACACAAATCTTAAATATAGCATACAGAACCAGTAATAGGTAGACAATTAGAAAACAATAAAGATAAAATTAAATGAACAATAATTTAGGTATTTATGAGATAAGTTACGATTCTTGTACAATATATCGGATATATCGGATAGCGGATATCAGAACATAAAAACTGTTTTTTTTTTTAACAAAACAGATTCTACTTACGCAAAAAAAACATTTGATTACCAATAGATACATTCATAGTACAGCCGTAACAAGTTAAGCCGTAAAGAAATGGTTCAATTTCATTTCTTACGTTACGGCCACGATACACTTGCACCGGTATGCTACGCAATGAATCAAAATACGTCGTGGCCGCGCAGATGACGTTACGTCGAGAGAAAATCAAAGTGACTAGGCCGCTTGAATAATGCAAAGTCCCTCGCAGTGACGTCAAAATTGGAGGAGCCTGGCCAGTCGATCGACGCATCGGCATACCGTTGTTAGTGTATCGTGGTTACGGCTTCCGATTCGGTCGGGATCGGTCGTACTCGTGCCTAATCGCCATGTTTACATTCCCAAATTTGACACCGGGCAAAACGACGTAACACTAGGCGGGTTCGGATATTCATCTGCGAGCGTTTAGATGACACTAAGGACAGCTAGTTACTGTCATATAAATGCTAGGAGAGGAATAACCGAACCCTCCTATTATATTTTCTTTGGACGTAACCTTGTTTCTTAAGGTGGCTGTACACGATGCGAGAAACCACGTGCGTGAAGGCCTCGAATGCAATTTTTATGCGAGCTCGAACCGTGTAAACTAATCTCGCACGTGCACGTACGTGACAACGCGCGTGTTCGAACCAATTTCAAACTGGTTTATTAGTTGATTAGTTGTCTCGCACGCTTCGTACGAGAAAGTCCTTTTTTATAATAAGAATAACCTGTTACCGTGTCTATTTTTCGACTATAAAGAGCACGGTTACACGAAACCTATCTGGAATACCTCGCACCATGTCAGTAGGATCACGTATGCTGGATTCGTGGTGTGGGTCACGAATGCTCTTCACGCGCGTTATTTCTCGCATCGTGTACAGCCGCCTTTAGCGTTTCTGTGCTTTGTATCGTATTTTGTTTGGCATTGGTTTTGTTTCATTATAGTAATAAAAATGAGTGAATTTGAGCAGGAACAATTTCTTATTGACTTAACCCAGCATTATTCGTTTTTATACGACAAATCCAACAAGGATTTTAAAGACAATGACAAAAAAGACAACGCATGGGATACCATTGGAACTGCCATGTCCATTACCGGTATGTCGGTATTTGAAAATATTATATGTACTTATATTATATTTTTTTAATATAAAAGAAATTAACAACCTTTTTTACAGTTGAAGAGGCACAGAGGTTGTGGAAAAATCTCAGGGAAAAATATGCTAAAGTGAGGAAGGCAGGTAAAAATATTTTCGAGATATTTAAGAATTTAATTTTTGACTTAAAAAAATATCCTGTAGGTAAGAAACTATAGAGAATTTGGCAACTTCGTAAACGGAATATGAGTAGAGACAGGAAATGGAACATTTTCTCTAATTTAACCGACCTCGTATCTTTTACCGAATATGTATATATATATATATATATATATATATATATATATATATATATATATATATATATATATATATATATATATATATATATATATATATATATATATATATATATATATATATATATATATATACAGTGACCGGCAAAAAGTTCGCAACATATGGGAAAAATTTTTATTAGGAGAGTATCGGAAAAACTTTCCCAGGGGATCGGTTCTGCATGTCCGATAACCTAAAAATCGATTTTGACATACGTCACGTGACCACTGGTATAGCGTCAAATTAAAAAAAAAATTGTTAATTTACAAAAAGTGAGGTTAGTTGACGAGATATCAAAAAAAGTTATTTGAAAAAATTGCTTAGAATTAAATTCTACGTCCTTGTGCAAAATTTTAAAATTTTATTTAAAAAAATTGGAAAACTCAATTTCTTTTAAATATTTTTTTAACGATTTACAAATTTCAAGTTTTTGCCGTTTAGATAGCTTGCCTAATGTAAAGCCCATGTATCTGGATGAAAATAAACGAATGTAGTAGTTTTTTCTACAATTGACAGGACAAAATTAAAAAAATAGGGTTTCGCCGGACGCTAGCTGTTGCAATGATTTGTATCTAGCAGCAGTGTCAAAATTTTAGAGACATTTCAATGAGATTACATTGAGAAAACCTTAATCGTCTTAAATATATCTGAAGTTCGACTTTTTGTAAAGTTAAGGGGATTAAAATAGATAATAAACAAAAAATTACCTGTTTATTTAATCGAAATTTTATAAACGAAAACCAATGTAAGAAAAACTTAAAAGTAGTCAAATTCTGTACTAACAACACAAAAAATCATTGTTTTTCCTTGGGTGCACAAAATTTAAAACTCAGTATGACCACCATTTCTCTCCATACATACTGTTGTTCTCGAGCGCAACTCTCGATTAACATTTCGGAGCATTTTACGATTTATTTGCAATACACAATTTATAATGACATCCTCTAAATTTTGTATATTCCTAAAGGGTCGATGTTTGTACACAGGGTTCTTTAGGTATCCCCACATAAAAAAATCTAACGGAGTCAGATCTACAATTCTACAATTGACAGGACAAAATCGAAAAAATAGGTGTTCGCCGGACGCTCGCTGTTGCAATGGTTTGAATCTAATGAAATGACTGTATCAAGATTTTATTAAGATTTTTCGCACATAAATTTAACAACCAGGTCTATTTAGTTGTACTTAAAACTACCAAAGCAGGCTCTGAAATTAAAACAACCAAATAATCTAGTAGGTTAAAAACAACAGAAAATGTCAAACAAATTATAATTTGTTTGATTTCAACCTATGTCATTGGTTTATGTCTCGCATCTTACTAAGTTTGATATTTTACATCAGTTTATTAATATTTTATTCCTTAAAATGGCACCCACACTACTTCTTCAGGAAAAGATAGAAATTGTTTTAATTTCTGGAGATAATTACAAAAGCCATAGAGAAACAGCAGCAATTTTTAATGAGAGGCACCCCGATAAATCCCTCCATTATTCCACAGTATCTCGTCTAGTCAATAAATTTAAAGAAACGGGATCGGTAGAAAATCAGTATAAAGTTTCCCATGAAAAACCGGTAACAGGTGACGAAGGTTCTCTGGATGTGTGTTTGTCGATCACAGAAACACCCCAATTAGCAGTTAGTCAAATATCGGAGATCACTAACATTCACGAAAGATCTGTGCGGAGGATATTAAAAAGAAACAAATTTCATCCGTACAAACCTAAATTTGTACAAGTATTAAAAGATAGGGATTATGACGCCCGCTTCGATTTTTGTGCCTGGTTCCAGGGTATGATTGAGGAAGATTTTAATTTCCCAAAGAACGTTCTTTTCTCGGATGAAGCTACATTTACCTCTAACGGAACCGCCAGTTCACAAAACTGTAGATGGTGGGCCACCGAAAACCCAGACTTTGTAATTCAGAGTAAAGACCAATATAGTTTTAAGGTTAATGTGTGGTGCGGAATTTTCAACCTCAGAATAGTGGGACCGTTTTTCTTTAGAGACAATTTAAATTCAGAACGATATTTAGAATTTCTACAAACTGAGATATCTGACTTTTTAGACAATTTGTCATTAGCCGAAAGAAGAAATTTATACTTTCAACAAGACGGAGCTAGCATTCATTCCACAAATGAGGTGAAGAGATGGCTGGATCAAGAATTTGGAAACCAGTGGATAGGACGGTTTTCTGAAAATCCGTGGCCTGCGAGATCACCAGATCTGACTCCGTTAGATTTCTTTATGTGGGGATACCTAAAGAACTCTGTGTACAAACATCGACCCTTTAGGAATATACAAAATTTAGAGAATGTCATTAGAAATTGTGTATTGCAAATAAATCGTAAAATGCTCCGAAATGTTAATCGAGAGTTGCGCTCGAGAACAATAGTATGTATGGAGAGAAATGGTGGTCATACTGAGTTTTAAATTTTGTGCACCCAAGGAAAAACAATGATTTTTTATGTTGTTAGTACAGAATTTGACTACTTTTAAGTTTTTCTTACATTGGTTTTCGTTTATGAAATTTCGATTAAATAAACAGGTACTTTTTTGTTTATTATCTATTTTAATCCCCTTAACTTTACAAAAAGTCGAACTTCAGATATATTTAAGACGATTAAGGTTTTCTCAATGTAATCTCATTGAAATGTCTCTAAAATTTTGACACTGCTGCTAGATACAAATCATTGCAACAGCTAGCGTCTGGCGAAACCCTGTTTTTTTAAATTTTGTCCTGTCAATTGTAGAAAAAACTACTACATTCGTTTATTTTCATCCAGATACATGGGCTTTACATTAGCCAAGCTATCTAAACGAAAAAAACTGGAAATTTGTAAATCGATAAAAAAATATTTAAAAAAAATTGAGTTTTCCAATTTTTTTAAATAAAATCTTAAAATTTTGCACAAGGACCTAGAATTTAATTCTAAGCAATTTTTTCAAATAACTTTTTTTGATATCTCGTCAACTAACCTCACTTTTTGTAAATTAACAATTTTTTTTTTAATTTGACGCTATACCAGTGGTCACGTGACGTATGTCAAAATTGATTTTTAGGTTATCGGACATGCAGAACCGATCCCCCGGAAAAGTTTTTCCAATACTCTCCTAATAAAAATTTTTCCCATATGTTGCGAACTTTTTGCCGGTCACTGTATACGAAGTTTGAACCCCTGATTCATCCCCTTAGGGGTTGAATTTTGAAAAATCCTTCCTTATTGCATGCCTACGTTATATAAGAAACATCTGCAAAATTTCAAGTTTCTAGAACCATCGGTGTGGGTTGTGCGTTTATAAGTCAATCGGTCAGTTTCTTTTTTATAATATGGAAATTATTAAATTCAAGGTAATTGTGTTCAAGACAAACTGCAAGAAAATTAATTATTTCCTGTTTTTTACAAAGTGAACTCTTTTTTAACGAAAGGAGTTTTTCCACTAGTGTATGTATCCTTCAAACGTATGCTTGACCATAAATTGGTAACATCGAACGAAATAATTTTGGCATGTTCTGGCAATTTAACATTTTCTATTTTTTTAACCAAATCATAAGAGTTTTTTTATCATAAATCTGGCGGAAAAATCAATTTGTTCTTTAATAATATCTATGTTTTATTGAGAGTTTATGATGGAGCTAAAACAAAAAAAAAAACAACCAGTCTGATTGGAAATCCTGTTTTATGAAGTTTAACAAACGAGTACAATTTTGAAGGTTGTGGATTCATGATCGTAAATTTGCTTAACTGTCCATCTGTAAACAAACTTTTACGATTTTAAATAACACTTCTATCATTCTCTGTCTGTTTTTAACATTTTATATTTACTAGGATCTAAGAAATCTATTGTTTTTTGAATGATTATCTATTTCTATAACAGTGTTGCCTTTATCGGCTTTGGTTGGGTACCAAAGCCTTTGGTAAATATAGCATTGTTTTCAGTTGCCTTATTTTTAATAGATTTAAGAGTTTAAATTTCTTGTTTTGGACTAGAATCTGCTAATATTTTTTATTAGTACTACAAAGAAAATCACGAAGAGCTATTTCTGTCTAAACACCTAGAATTTCTTAGGGTATATATTTTCTTTTAAATTATTTTTGAAACCATTTTCTATGAAATTGGTCTCTTTATTTAAAAAAGGTACTTGGTTAAATTCTTGAACTTATCAGAAAACCTATGATCAGAAAACTTATTTGGGGTGTGGTTATTTTTTGATTTAAATTTTTTGTATTAATTTAAAATAACTGACTCCAGGTTCGATTTTTGTGTTAAATACTTTTTTTTATGAACCCGTTCGGCATGGATATCCAGCAAGTATCGGTCGAATTAATCAAATTGAAAATAGTTTTGTTTCAAACAAATAATTAAAATTTGTAAGATAGCTTGTTTAATGATAGAATTTATATTATTTATACCCAACAGTCTTTCTACTAACTGAATTGTATCTTCTGGAGGAATATTTGGAAACAGGTTTGATTCATCAAAATAAAGTAATTTACCGTTAAATGGTTTATTGACACCTTTGGTCTTGTCGACTAATTCGTAAGAGTTTTTCATGTTATGTTTAGGTGTTAAATTGCAATGCTCTTTAATTAAATTAATAAGTAATTTGGAGGAGCAGAGCAAAAAGAAACGATTGGTCTAATTTATTGGGTAGTATTCTTTATATACGGGGTGTCTAAAATAGGTGCTACCGCTATTACTATCTCCGAAACGGTAAAAGATACGAGGTCAATTAGAGTAAATGTGTCACTTTTAGTCTCTACTCATATGCCGTTTACGGAGTTGCCAAATTCTCTATTTTCTTATTTACAGGGGATTTTTTTAAAATAGTCAAAAATTTAATCCTTAATCTAAAACTATTATAGTTAGGAAAAAATTGTTTTAATAAAAATCACACGATTTTTTACCTTCTATAAAGTATCGTTATTGTTTTGTTTATACTATTTGCTTATATTGCGTTACTGATACTAACTTGTTGTTTTCAAATGCGGACCTGGACTTTTTGCTGCATTTTTGAAAGAATACTACATATTCTTGACATCTGTGTATTACTTGATTATGTTTTTCGACCTTTTGGTGAAGAATTGCGTCATCATTAGGAGGATATTCTACCAGTACGAACCTGGCATTTTTCAAGTTAATACGCCATTTCACAACCACAAAAACCACAAACCATAGCGATAGGTTGTGAATTGTGCCGTAACATGGAAGATCCCAGGTCCGTATTAATAGAAAATCCTGATGATGTTGCTATTCTTGATCAAAACGTCGAGTTATACACAGTTGTAGAGGGTATGAAGTATTTAAAGAAATGCAGCAAAAAGTCCAGGTTCGTATTTGAAAAAAACAAATTAGTATCAGTAGGTAACTCAATAAAAACAAATGGTATAAACAAAACAATAACGTTACTTTAGAGAAGGTAAAAAATCGTGTGATTTTTATTAAAACAATTTTTCCCTAACAATATTAGTTTTCGAGGTATTTAAGAATTAATTTTTTGGCTATTTTTAACAAATACCCGGTAGATAAGAAACTATAAATAATTTGGTAACTACGTAAACGGAATATGAATAGGGACTAAAAATGGCACCTTGGCTCTGAGTTAACCGAGATATATATATATATATATATATATATATATATATATATATATATATATATATATATATATATATATATATATATATATATATATATATACAGGGTGTTATGGAAATCATTTAATATATTGGAATGGGTAACTCCTGATATGAATTCAGATTGAATAAAAATATTCATAAATGGTGTTTCACTATTAAAAAAGGTAAATATCGGTCCTCGAAAAAAAATTTTTTAGTACCTGCGCGCCACTGTCATAAATACATGGCCATATAAAAAACAGCAAGAAATGTCAGTTACAGAAAAAAATTTTTTTGTTTCGAAGTCAGGCGTTGCCAAATTTTTTTACCATATTTCTATGAATCAAGTTTGAAAACCTAATATCTTTGTTACCTTTAAAGAAAGAACTCCTAGTAACACTAATTTCAAAGAGCTAAAATATTACAACACAAAACAATACAGAGAACTGCTCTTCAAGTGAAGTGTAAAATAATAATCTTCAACTAAACGTACTTATTAGCACTGGAAGTGGAAACTTTCTTCTTCACTAAATAATATCCACAAATGTCCAGTGTTATCCTTATAGCACTGGAAACATTCTTTTTCACTAATTAATAAAGTTAATATACTTAATATACTTATAATAATAAGTTACAAAACTGGATTAATGTGTAAGGAATGTAAACAAAGTGATGACATTCCCAAACCAGAGAAGTATATCGAAATTATGTATTTAAAGACTTTAGTGGACGAACTAAAGAGTAAAAATGAAATTCTTCAAGAAAACAATAAACTTCTTAAAGAAAAAAATGCTTACTTGGAAAAGAATATAGAAAATTTCGAAAATTCTAACCTAATAAAAAAAGCCGTAAAACCAAACATTCCGTGAAATTAGCTGCGAAACAAACAAAAGAAGCAGAAATTGGCATCGAACAAAACGACTTGAAATAAGGACCACAACAACAGTCTAGCGTGACTGCAAGCCATCCCAAGAAAAAAGAAGAAAATGACAGTGGCATTAACCCTACTTTCAGCCCCTTCAATCAAACCCTTTTATTTTCTTTGATTTTTCTATGCTTTCAACGAAGTTGAACAAAAACAAACAGAAGCTTACAGTAAAAAATAAAAGAAACAAGTGGACCCAAAACTGAGACCAAACTCAATCGAAGGCAAACAGAGGATGCAACCACCTTGGAAGCCGCTTCATCAGGTAGCTATTCTTGGTAATTTGTATCACGATTGTCTAATGACACAAAACCTGAGGATATTGGAAAATACCTAAAATTAAATTATAACATCGACTGTGAATGCGAACGGATAAAAACAAAGTGGAAGCAGAAATATAGTTCTTTTAAAATTGGTGTGCCCACGGATAAAAAATCTGTCATTCTTGACAAAAATGTTTAGCCAGTTGGTATTCAAGTAAACAGTTTTTTAAACCTAACTAGGTTAGAACCTCAACAGGGGCGAAGCCTGGTGGTAGCAAATCGTCATGTATAAAACTGCTACATTACAATGTCCGCTCTGTGAAAAACAAGCTTCACGAGCTCGAGGCTGCCATTGCTGATTGTGACCTGAGAGTCTTATGTTTAACAGAACATTGGCTGGAACAGTCAGCGCATCTACATCACGAAGTCAGTCACTTGGTGGTGGAACAGCTGCATCTGTCAAGTTTCTAGGGCTATACCTAGATAGGAAGCTGAAATGGGATGTTCATGTAGCTAATGTTTGTAAAAGACTTGGAAGTAGTGTATTTGTTTTACAAAATTTGAGTGAATGTGTTTCAATAAATACCCTGAGAACACCATATCATGGAATTTTCCATAGTGTTATGACATATGACATTATCGCATGGGGACGGTCACCTCATGCACAAGAGTCTTTGGTCTCCAGCAAAAAGGCAGTCAGAATCATGGCAGGCTTAGGGTACAGGGAGGATTGTGGGAATGCCTTTGTTCAGTTGGGAGTTCTTACCCTTCCTTCGGCTTACATCCTGCAAAGTTTCCTCTACATCAAAAAAAGGATGACCTACTGTCTTACCAAGACATACATGACCATGACACTAGGAATAAGACCAACTACGTTCCACAACACTGCAGGTTGGGTAAATGTCAGGCTCGACCAGAATATTATGCAATAAAACTGTTTACTAAGTTACCCCAAAATGTTAAAGAGCTCTCTACTCAGCAGTTTAAAATGAAGGTGAAACAGTTCCTAATAAAACATGCTTTTTACATCACAAAACAGTACTTAGATTATAGTTGTAATATATTTTAATATTTTTATTTAGATTTTTTAATGTGTTTGTATTGTGTTCATTTCGATTTATAAATTTTAATGCATTGTATTGTCAGGAATGTTTTTATTATTGTCTAAATATGAAAATTATTTTATCTGTAATTGACGTGTGTAAACAATTTATTTGTAATAGCATGAATAAATGAATTTGAATAGAAAATTAAACTGTTTTAAACCACGATTGTATAGGGATATCCAAATAAAAGTGAACAGGCATATAACTTTTTTATTTTTAAAGATGGAAAAAAATGTTAAATATGAAAGCTTTGGGGATTTTTATAGATCATGCATATATCTTATCAGCAAAATAATCGAGCATCGGATAAAAAAAATCCAAAAATATGATAAAAATCATACCATCCAATTTAAAATAAGTGAGAAAATCAATGTTTTATACTATATTTCTTTTATTCGATACTCAATTGTTTTGCTGATAAGATATATGAATGATTCATAAAAATCCCCAAAGCTTTCATATTTAACATTTTTTTCTCATTTTTAAAAATAAAAAAGTTATAAGGCCTGTTCACTTTTATTTGGATATCCCTGTACATATTACCACGTACACAGTATATTATCCAATTTGAATTTGTTGTAAAAATGCTAAAAATATATAAAATAATGCAAACAAGGGGCGCCATCAAGGAGGGGGGGGCAAAATGAAAATTGGAGAGCTTCCAACTATACAATGGTGGTTAAAACTTAAAATGGGCACCCCGTATATAAATATGTTTAAAGGCACAACTATAGAAATGGTAGTGACCAGTGGCATATGGTGAAATTTCTAAGTTGTATATATCTCTGTTCCTACGTACAGGACCGGTCCCAATTTTAATTGGTTTTAATTCCCACTGGGAATGTTTTTGTAAAGAAAAAAAAACGTTTTGAATTTGCGAAAAAAGTTGAATTTTTGCTTGAGTTTACCAGAACATTCCCAGTGGGCACACTATTAAAACCTCTAAATTTGGTCGGGTCCTGTAAATAGGAACAGAGATATACAACTTTGAAATTTCACCATACGCCACTGGTACTGACCTACGTTACTAGCCATTATATCTAGTTCACGATACACTTACAATGGTATGCTACGTTATGACGTCACTTCGAGGGAAAATTTTAAATTGACTAGGCGCTTACCTGAGCAAATGAAATATGACAATAATATTTTAATAAATGTCAACTCAACATACTACCCGACAATAAACTGACCTGTAATATTTGAATAAACGTCAACCCAATACACTACCCGACAATAAATTGACCTGTACATATGTACAAGGGGTGCAAGTGTCTAGTCAGTTGAGGATTTTCCCTCGAAGTGACGTCATATGTAGCATACTGTTGCAAGTGTATCGTGATCTAGTTTAATAAGAAGCATGAAAAGGTAGTAATAAAAAAATAATTCCTCTGTATCGATACACGATAGCTCAAGCTCCTGTTTTATAACAAACGACATAAAATTTTAATGTTTTATTTTAAAAAAATAACTAAACTCTAAAACTGTCTAGAAGACAAAAAATAAAATATAATCCATAGAGGAATGTAACAATAATCAAAATAAATAATTCTTTGAACAAAATTCAATATTTAAAGTAGTTAGTCGACTTATTTCTTTTAGGTATATGTCTTCTATATGTAACAATGGCAATTCTTTAAGCATACTTATATTGTTTCAATATAGTGTTTCTTTCTTCTAAAATGTTATTTTTTCTTTGTTTTTCCTGTAACTTTTTTTCTTTTATTTCCAGAAGTTTTTTATAGAAATCTTTTCTATCCTGTCTTATTTCCTTTAGAATATGTATATGTCCTTAACTCTTTATTCTTGTAACTAGTTTTTACTGACATTGTTTTTACAGATGCTACTTCCTTTGTCTTCTCAGTGGCATTTGCTTCCATTATAATATCCTGCATTATATTCTCCTTTTCCATGTTTGTGTCCACTAAACCAGTATTTTCCTTCTCAATTGCTGAATAAATCACGGTGTCTGAAGACAGCAATATAGCTGGATGTATTCGTTTTACCTAGAATTTTATCCATAATCTCTACATATTCAAAATCTTTCCTTCCTCGGCCTGTTATTGTTATCTATATATTTTTTGTACATTCTTTCTAAATGTTTCCACCGATTCTCACAATTTGCAGCAGTTATGTTTTGTCTTGTTTTGTACCGTAATTCTTTTGCTATTTCCTCAAACATTTTCTTAAGGTTTCTTATTTTTAAAGAACCAACTTGGTTCCTATAATCTTTATACAAATCCAAGAACATAAGTGTAGAATTGTGACTCCACTTATATGATTCTCCTTCATCTTGGGCTTGGGAAGGATTGGTTGAGGGCAATATTATAAACTCCGACATACCTAAAAAAGGAAATATTGCTCTATTCTACGGTAAAGTGAAAATCTGGCAAAAACTTACCTTCTTGTTCACACATTTTAATAAATATTTGCAAAACAAACAATCTACTAAAAATCTGACACATAAAAAAAGTATGGTTATTTGGTTAATGGTTAATTCTGCTTCCTTTCTTAAAATCGATGACGCCTTTTTTCTCTTTTTCGATATATGGGCTTAGCAGTTAACTCTAGTGTTTCAAAGACAATAATACAAACAGGCCTTTTATTTTAAATTTTCGCGCCAAATAAAAGTACAGGAAGTGACAAAGAGACATGTTTCATGATGAAGGGAGATCGAAATAGAAGGATTTCTTGTCATCAAAGGTCCGTGCGCCATATTTAAGTTTGTCAACAGCACACAAGCCACACAATTGAATGTTTTAATTTTTTTTTTCGTTTAAAGATTTAAATAATTTAATTTATTTTCACTACCTAGAAAATGGTCTTCGTCGATCCGTTGTTAAACAATATTTTGATCAGTTTTATCTAGTTTCTTTGAGTGAGTAGCGTAATAGGGTTGAAAACTAAATTTAATTTAAAACACTAATAATATTTACGTATTATATGGTAACGTTTGCCGGTGCAAATGTAATTTAGCGGATCTGGTTATACTTTTGAAGTAAGTACTAGGTATGTAGTTGTGCTCAATTCAATTAGTATTTTCGTTTTGATTTTTAACTTTTCCTTGGCAGAAAGTTTAAGCTAGTAAGAATAACGCTTATTTCATTAATAACGTAATATAGGGTGTCTTAAATATTACTTAAAACTAAGGCTACTGACAAAAATGATTGATTTCGCAGTGCCTTTTTACTATTTTTTTTAGTTTCTTCGTAGGAAGAGGTTAAAAAAAATTCTTAAATGTCTTAAATTACGCTTAAAAACAGAAAATAAATTCTCCTTAAAGATTTATACGTCTGACAACGTTTCAACAAATTCATTTGTTTAAAGTTTTTCGCGCGCAAATTTCCGTCAAGCGCCTTGTGTACGATCAGCCAGATGCGGCGAATATAGACTGGTTTTAGGGTATTTTTGAAAATTTTTAAAATGTTCGATTTAAGAAAAAAAAAGTATTAGATATGTCTGTAGACCATCCCAGGAGTCACCCATTCCAATATATTAAATGATTTCCATAACACCCTGTATATATATTATAATATATTATAATATATTATGATGAAAATTAACCTAACTTGGGTAAGTATATACCGTATTTTGTTCAGGTCTGTAAAGTTAGCTTTAACATACCTTCTGATGAAGCTAATGTTTAGCGAAGAATGTCAAGGTTTTAAAATCTAAAATAATTTTAAACACACTTTTTATTCGTTTAATGTCTTTATTTTCGCAAAATAAAACAACAACTTAAAATTAAGTCTCACGCCACGTCGAGCTGTCTCTCGAAAGTACCGCTCCCTCCTCCGCTGCCATTCTTCTTCCCAGTCCGCCGTTGCCACTTTGTCGCCAGATTCTTCACCTTTTACAGTCGGCCATCCTACAAAAATTAATGCCCTCATTAATATAAATCAACTTTCTAAGAGATCAATCAGATCTTGTCGATCCGTGATCTCGTCATCACTATCAGTGTTGCTTTCGCAATTCTCACAATCCCCAGATGTAGTACTACAGTAACGCCTCAGGGAATCAATCGCCACAACCGCCCTGAAGGTTTTATACCATCTTACGCCTTTAACAGCTGTTATAACATACCTGTCATGACCCAACACTTTTGCTATACGATAGGGACCATCGTACTTATTAATCATTTTTCGATTAACCCCTTTTTCGCCTGAACATGTGCCCGCCTTTCGCCATAGCACTAAATCACCCCTCTTATAGGGATTGGTTGCAACCTTTCGCCTTCGATCATATCGAGCTTTCATAGCTCCACTCGCCTTGGTCAAGTTTTCACTCGCCTCAGTGCGCCGTTGGAGCAAGGACTCCGTTATGGCCTCAAAGGTGTCCGTATCGCCTTGTGCTAAGTTCGCCTCTTGCACATCGCCAGTCAGCTCTGCATTTGTTCCACTTGTTTGAGTAAACATCAGTTGTGCCGGAGAGAAGCCAGAACTTTGATTTGCTGTTTGATTCATACCCCATATAATTTCTGGAAGCTTCTCATCCCAAGTCACTTCAGATGCTGCACTTGCTTCAATCGCATTCAGCAAAGTGCGGTTCTGTCGCTTCACTTGACCATTCGCCCTGGGTGTTGCAATTGCATTCAGCACATGCTTAACACCTTTTTTCGCCACATACTTAGCAAACTCTTTGCTAGTAAACGCCAGTCCTCGATCGGAAATAATACGTCTTGGATATCCAAATTCGCCAAACACTTCTCTCAATTTTTGAATAGCCTCAGAAGACCGTAAAGTCCTCGTTGGCTTCGGCAAAGTGTACTTAGTTAAAGCATCTACCACCATGAGCACATATTGATTCCCTTTTGTACTTTTGGAGAACGGGCCAACATGATCAATATGTACCGTGTGAAATGGTATCGCCACCTTTTCAATAGGGTGCAGTAATCCTGCTGCCCGCCCATTGTTGCCTTTCCCAAAAGCATAGCTAATGGACGCCTGCACATACTTTTTGATAAACCGCCCCATTTTAGGAAACCAATAAGTTTGTTTTACCAAATGCAAACATCGTTCAACGCCCGGATGACCAATGTCATCATGATGTCTGCGCGCCAAATTAAATCTCGCCATTGGTGGAACATACAATCTATCGCCCAGTAAAGTTTTTCTATATAATCGCCCATTTACTACCTTATACGCCTGTTTCACGCCTTTATCCGCCGTTCCTGCAGTCACAATCGCCTGCGCTTTGTCGTCTTGTAACTGTACTGTTAAAAACCAATCTCCCGCTGTCATAGTTACCATACATACATTTGCCGGGTTTCTACTCAAAGCATCAACATGTTGCATCTTTGCGTTAGGTCTATACTCAATTTCCATGTCATATTCCTGTAGCGACATCCACCATCGAGCTACTCTAGGTACCAGATCTCTCTTCAGCAAGGTTGCCCTTACTGCCGAACAGTCCGTTACCACCTTAAAGTGTACTCCAATTAAATACACCCTAAACCGCTTTGTCGCCTCCACTAACACCAAAGTTTCAAGTTCATAGCTGTGCCACGCCTGCTCTGCTATTGTAGTAGCTCGGCTATAGTAGAAAACTGGTTGTAACGCCCCATTCCCCTGTTGTTGCAGTAAAATTCCTGCCACGCCCCATTTACTCGCATCAGTATGTACTTCAGTAATCGCCTTACTGTCATACAACGCCAAAACTGGTCTTTCCGACAGCAAACATTTAAGTTTGTCAAAAGCCGCCTGCTCAGTCGCCTCCACGCGCCATGAGATGTCCTTCTTAGTTAAATTTGTCAAAGGTCTAGCGATTATTGCAAAGCCTTTCACACATTTCCTAAAATACCTCGCCAAACCTACAAACTGTCTTACACCATGTACGGTAGTAGGTGTAGGAAACTGTTTTACCGCCTGTACTTTCCTTTCGCCTGGACGTATACCTGCAGCACTTATTTCATGCCCCAAATATTCTAACTTCGTCTCTAAATATATGCACTTTGATAAGTTCAATTTTAACCCCGCCTTCGCCACCATGTCAAGAACACGTTCCAGCAACAGTAAGCCCTCTCGCAGTGTCGCCGTAGATAGCAGAACGTCATCCATATACGCCAACACAAGATCATTCTGTAATCCTTGCAACATTTTGTTCACCACTCGTTGAAATACCGCCGGTGCATTCGCCAAACCAAATGGTACACGTAGATACTCGTAGTGGCCGTCGGGAGTCACAAACGCCGCCTTTGCTATGGAATCTTTGTGCATTGGTACCTGATGATACCCCTGCGCCAAATCAAGGGTAGTGTAAAAACATTTTCCCGCCAATTTGTTTAACTGATCCTCCACCAAAGCCATAGGACTACGATCCTTGATAGTCACAGCATTCAGCGCCCTGTAGTCCACGCACATGCGCACATCGCCATTCTTTTTAGGTATCAACACAATGGGACTAGCATACTCCGATTCACTTTCTCTTATAACGCCACTTTGTAAAAGACTATCCACTTTATCTCTCACTACCGCCCTTTCATGCACTGATAACCTATAAGGTCGATACACCACTGGCAGTTCACTTTCAACTCTAATTTTCATTTCGCCTAACGTAGTAAGACCTAGATCAGTATCGCTACTTGAGAAACACCCTCTCATTTTGACAGTAAATGGAGCAACCGCCGCCTATCATGCGCACCTATGTCACCTACATGCACACATGTCAAATCAAACATACTACTTTCGCCATTATCGTCATTTAAATTTGTACTCACCGCAACTTTGTGTACCTTGACAGTTGGAGCCAGCATCAGGGTGGATCGAAAAAAAATTTTTTTGGATTTTCAGTTGACCTTACCTGGCGAAAGTTGTCAGTAGATATCATGATTGTTTTAGCCAAATCTCAGAATTTTCGAATATCATCTTCAGGTTCCCCGCGAGTGTCAAAGTTTAGGGAAAATGTCAATTTCTTACCTTTACCAAAAAAATAACGGAATGTTTTTCTTTAATTATTTTACTTGGGATGATATGCCCAATCAATGTTGTATTATTAAAAAAAAACTCGGAATTTTTGATAAGCATCTAGAGGTTCCCCTGCTGTATACAAATTAAGAAAAAAATTTAAATAAGTTAAAAACTTAAGAAAATATATTTTGTGTAATTTTTCTTAAGCAAATGATTTTTGTTTTGCTTGACAGACGAAACAAAATCATTTTTTGGTATTAAAATATGGAAGCTTGTTCCTAGAGTCTATTTTGGCCCTAATGATTCGGTCTCTAGCTTCTTGGCCTGAAACAGCTAGAGAAGCCGCTGTTACAAGCTTAATACTCCTCTCCACAACTTGGGTGTGGCATAAATTTTAAAAATATGCCTCTTCCTACATTTCCTTGCCACACCCAAGCTGTGGAGAGGAGTATTAAGCTTGTAACAGAGGCTTCTCTAGCTGTTTCAGGCCAAGAAGCTAGAGACGGATTCATTAGGGCCAAAATAGACTCTAGGAACAAGCTTCCATATTTTAATACCAAAAAATGATTTTGTCTCGTCTGTCAAGCAAAACAAAAATCATTTGCTTAACAAAAATTACACAAAATAAATTTTTTTAAGTTTTTAACTTATTTTAATTTCTTTCTTAATTTGTATACAGCAGGGGAACCTCTAGATGCTTATCAAAAATTCCGAGTTTTTTTTTAATAATACAACATTGATTGGGCATATCATCCCAAGTAAAATAATTAAAGAAAAACATTCCGTTATTTTTTTGGTAAAGGTAAAAAATTGTCATTTTCCCTAAACTTTGACACTCGCGGGGAACCTGAAGATGATGTTCGAAAATTCTGAGATTTGGCTAAAACAATCATGATATCTACTGACAACTTTCGCCAGGTAAGGTCAACTGAAAATCCAAAAAAAGATTTTTTCGATCCACCCTATGCCCATCACCTGCCCAGCTTGCCATTATACGGGTTGGGTGCCACAATTTGTCACTCTCAGCACGCCAGCTGATCCGCCTTCCAAGATGTGGTTTCCGATTGCCACTAGAGCTCCGTTGCACTCGAATCGCCTTGCAGGTATCCAGCATTTCTCACCACCACCTCCACTTGGGCCTCTTCGCCTGGGGCTACCTTAACATGCTGTAGTGGAAGCACCCGATGTGTGATTTTCGCCTCGACATCATCTTCATCCAAAGTTATCAGCTGGATGAAGTCTTCCGCCGTTTGGGTAGAAGTCAGTTGCGCCTCGCCTCCCTGCACTGTGAGTTTGACGCTAACGCCGGTTGCCCTAAAAGAAGATCAGCGCCAGCAAGGTCACACTCGGCGATTGAGGCCATTACTGTTAGAGGGACACCATCCACAGTGACTGGTAGCGCCGTCTCACCCCTCACTGTGCATAGCGCCCCGCCAAATCCTTTCAGAATTACAGAAGATGGTTTAACTTTGAGGTCGCCGAGTAAGTCAAAACATTCGCCTGTTATGACATTTCTCTCACTGCCCGTGTCTATATACGCCCTCAAACGCCTACCATCCTCCATAATTGCCGATTTCTTATGTGTTATCACACACTTCAACGATCCTTACCTGCGCCCGCCGTTTGGTGAATGTATGGCCACCACCTGAAGAACCAGCCTTTGGTCCACCCTGTCGCCTGTCCGGACACGAGTAGCGGTCATGTCCCGGTTGCCTGCACCGGATACACCGCTCGACTCTTGGGTTCGGGCAATCCCTGCTCAGATGACTGCCTATCTGCTGGCAATTGTAGCACCGAACACCTGTCTCTTCCACTGGTCGCCGTGTCATTTTCTGAGTAGTGCCACTCCCTTGTTCGCCTGTGTTACGCCTCTTGTCGCCCGTTTGCTTCTGATACCTGTCAAATGAAGACAGAAACCCAGTATACAGCTCGCCAGGAGAACTGCATTGGAATGCCCTTGCATTCCCCTGCAGTTCCCTAGGGAGACCGTTAATCACACCTGAAATTGCCTTTTCGCCCCTAATTTCACATCTTGCTAGCTTTGACATTTTATCATGGTAGTAATGAGTCATGGACTCGCCGTCCATTTTAACCCGCGCCAGCATTTCAAGAAGCAGCTCAGCATAATCGTGCTGTCTTGGAAACGCCTGTGCAATCGCCACTTTACACTCGTCCCATGTCTGGTCATATCGATCGAGCCTATGGTACCAACTTCTTGCAGCGCCCTGTAATTTTGCCTGCATAAAATAGGCCCACTCGTATTCTGACCATCCATGAATACGCCCTAACTGGTCAATTTTACTGAGCCATCTGTCAACTTTGCAGTCCTTGTTATCAGGGTCGAATGGTTCCAGGATCTCAACGCCCGCCTGAGTCCTAGTCGCCCCTGAACACAAAGTGTCGCATGCCGATTCCGCCCTGTCTGCCTCGCTACCGCCAGTTACCGCCTTATAACTACGCTCACCTGATGCGCCCGCCTGAGCTCCCAAGTCAAGAGCATTCTTTCCGCCTGTTACCTGCTCCATTGCTTTAGCAGTCTCTCTCGCCACAATTTCTTGAATGCTTTTTGCTAATCCGCCTTCCAACAGCTTCTTTATTAAATTCGCCTGGTCGCCGTCTTCATTTCTTTCCACCTCGGGCTCGTAATCCAACTCTGAATCGCCGCTTAAACTTGTTGATCTCCCTTTTTGATTTTTGTCAGCCATTTTGTTTCGTCGCCTCTGGTTACACAAACAGGACCGCCGAAACTAAAACTTTAACGCCTTGTTTTCACGCAATTTAATAACGCCTCTCCACTAAAAACACCACTAGCACGTAGTTTATCCCACTTCTGAACTTTAAACACACTTTTTATTCGTTTAATGTCTTTATTTTCGCAAAATAAAACAACAACTTAAAATTAAGTCTCACGCCACGTCGAGCTGTCTCTCGAAAGTACCTCTCCCTCCTCCGTCGTTCGCCCGTTCGCCGTCAGAGGGTCCAACGCTGCCATTCTTCTGCCCAGTCCGCCGTTGCCACCTTGTCGCCAGATTCTTCACCTTTTACATAATTAAATTAATGAAATCCTGAAGTTATAGTATCCTTTAAAAATTTCAAAATGGATTTCCATTAAGTAACAGCCAAATATGTCAATTAATATATTTCAATTTAACTTCAGTTTAGTTTATCTTTAACTTATTACGACAAATACGAAATAGGTGTTGAAACGTTAACATTTTTGGAATAAAAGTAAAATAATAAAGAACTTTTTATAAAGTTTAGACGTGACAAAAATCATGAGCTATTTTGATTAGTTTTTTAGAATACCCAATATTTTTAAGCCAATTTACAGAGTTGGTAATAATTAAGCGTTAATAATGTTATCAAGCAGGAATCGATTTTTTTAATACTTTTTTTCTAATCTGTCGATATAAAAGACAGATGTTGATATAAATGTACTGTATTAGGTACCTTGAGATGAGAATTTGTCCATACAATTTTATTTTGTTGATAGGGACAAAGAAAACCTGTTGAAAGGGCCAGAAAGGCAGCAGATTTGGACGACCTAAAACAGGAACTAGATATCGACTACCATAAAATCACTCCTGAAGAACTATATGAAAGATTTCAGACACATCCAGAAAACGTAAGTAAATATAAATATCTGATAAGTAAAAATCAGGTTTGTTCAGGTTTCAATAACCTGAATCTCATACGGCTCTAAAATAGAAGAATACCTAGCGAGGCGCCGAACTAACCTGTTAACTTTTTTTGTAAATGGTCGGCTTTTTACAAATTACTTATTCTACAGCTCAATGTTGGCCGTTTTTTGACACAAGGTCTCAAAAGCCAATTCGTACTTTAGTTTTCTAACTCGAACGACTACTGGGGGGGCGGCCCCCATCTACCACCCATGTATACGCCCCTGGAAGTTTTGATGTGTTCGTGTAGGAGATTGTAGGTCTGGCCAGTTCGAGTAACAGGAATTATACAGCAAAGCACATCAGAAAATGACATATATAAATGGGCACTGGGCTGGGCAGTCTCCTCGCAAGATATTCCGACGATAGAGCATCGGTGATCGAACACGAAGTCACTCGACATGGACTGACAAGCAGGCGCAAGCATCGGGTGAGAGTCTGCTAGATAATAAATTGTTACAAACAATGTATACTAAATACCCTATTCAGTGTAACTTTTATTTTTATTCGTTGACAGCACTGAAATGTCAATGTTCAATGTTACGCTAAGTAGAGTATACTACCTACGTAAGATTGTTATTTATTTTAATATAACGAACGATTTTAATGAGAAATTCGTATTTACATAAATTCAATAACATAATTATTATCGAAAACTCAGAAAACTTGGTACACACTTCTACGAGTAAAAATCTCGAAAAATCACATTTCAGAATTAATAATAATCCCGAAACAAAGTAAAATTTCCAAAGGACTCGTTTGGTACACTCGAAAATTCATGTTAAAAGGCCATACTTAGATAAGCAAGTGTGGAGAAACCTTTCTGGTTATGCAAAGGTGGAGTTATTGTTTCATAACTCCTAACGTCATTTAAATCTCACGATCAAGCTTTGGTTATACCTAAGGTAAGGTAGGTATGAACAATGTTTAAGATTTATTTCACATTTTTAAATATGTCGTGTTTTACAAAAAATGTTTTTAAAAAACTCAAATTCTTCGAAAATTGTTTTCTGTAAACACCGTATGTGTTGCATATCAAAAGAAAAAACATAAAAAACCCTTTAAAACTAGCAGGACTGGTTGCTGTCGAATAAACCGTTTCTGAGTAATTAATTATCGTTTAAATAATTGTAAGACAGGGCAAAATTGCTGCTTTTTGAGAAATTGAGAAATAAATTTTAAAATAAAGATCTTAAAAAATATTTTGTACGTTTGTCACAAGTCACAAGTAGAACAAGTAGGTATACAGAAAATTATGATACACGGAGACATCACAGTTTTTGACTGACCCCAATGTCTGTTAGCACCTTCGGAGTGTTTGATACGCGGAATTGAAGAAACAAATATGCAAGCGTCGGAACGACTTGTGAATTGAAATGAAGGTCACAAGAAATCAATGGACAAAAACCACTAACCTACTTGCTTTAATATGTATTTTGTGTGACCATCATTTATAAGCTGCATAATTATTTATTACTTTTCAGAAAAAATATACTCTTTCCTGTTGTGTTGCTACACATATGGTTGCTTTCTCCAAGTAACTAACAATTTATAATTAACCAACAAGAACTGGTAGGCTGACTCTAAATATCAGTTAAATTTATTACTTGGTTAAGGTCTGTCGAAATAGTGACATATAATAAATATACCGAGTGACAAACATTTCCCTTAATAAAAAACAACTTATCGGTTTTAAAATTGCAGATCTTATGAAAGGTAGCTTATTTAATTCTTAATTATTTACACACATATGCACTAATGCTAGCATTTAAAGTGTTAGATGATTAGCAAAAAAATTGTTTAAAACGTAGTGTTACGTCTGAAGTTCTTTTTAAATGAAAAACCTTTCACGTGCTTTTAACGTAAAACTACGATAATATAATCTCATTAAGATAAAAAAAAAGTTGGATGTTAAAGTGTTCCCAATAGTAAGTGAAACAGTAAAAAAAGTGACGCAGCAGACACCTTTGACGAAACAGTGCCGATAAGCTGTAATCATAGGCGTTCCAAAATATTCTAACCAATTTAAGATGAGACAAAATAAAAAGTTTTGAATATTTTTTAAAAACTGTTGAACCAAAATATTATTTAAACCACTATATTATTCTAAAAAATATAATGTGGGTGTATTTTTATATTATTGCTTGATATGTAAAATTTTAACAGGTTTGCTTTAAGCAGCGCGGTTTAATTTTTTTTATGATAAGCATCATAAAAATCATTATTTAACACTTAAGGCAGCGCTGAGAATTTTATACATCAGGTTAAATTATTGAAACAAAATAGTTAAAAAAAAACTAAGAATTGACGGTTCAAACAGTTTTTCTTTATGTCGAACACGACCGCCATACATTTGGAAAAATTAAACTCTTACCTTTTATACAACTAGGTAATAATTTTTTTTTTAATAAAACTTTATATTACATAAAATAAATACATACGTACTCTTTGCATTAATGATTTGTTTAAAACTAAATATTGTTTTCAATCAATACAATAAAAAATAAAAGCCATGAACAAGAAACAAACATTGTCTTATTCTTACTATACTACTGAGGCTCCAGTAAGTTACATATACTTAACTAAAAACAAAATATCTTCTTGTTGATTTTATACTTCCCCTTAATAAGTTTTAATCTATGTGTTATTAACATTTGCTTAAAATCTGTCAATTTTTTTGTCCTAGATTAAAGATTATAGAAAACCAACGCCGCTATAAACCACTGTATTAATTGCCTGTCGCTTTTATTTGAACCTTTAAGATTAACTAGTTCATAGGTGGAAGAACACGAATTTAAATTTTTTAGTAAATATATTTTCCAACCATTTCCACGAATGCTCAACCTCACTACACTCTTTAATCCTATGTATAGTGTTATCGTTTCCTTTATTACACCGTTTACAAAGAGGATTATCATTAAGATTATGATTATGCAATTTTACTCCAGTGAATATACATCATTTATTGCCTTAAAAACGGATGATTTCCACTTTGTCGGAATAATTCGGTAACGTAGTGTTTTCCAGATATTTGACCAGTCTACATTTGGATTTTTTAGTTCTACTACTGGTTTCACCGAGACAGATTTTAATAAATCTACGTATAAATTTTTTGTTGTTACATCATCTGTTTTTTTTTTAAGTTTAAAAGGTAGTAAAGTATCATAAATTTTTTGAAAAATCGTTGGGATGTTTTTCTTATCATTTGTTTCAAAAAGGTTGTTCATACATGAGCAATATGCGATCCTCCTCCCAGACCATGACCCAAACTGAGTTTTTATAAATAAGGATTTTGCTTTAATACTTACGTTTTGCAAACCTAATCCGCCTTGTTCCAACGGCTGATATAGTTGCGCTCTACTTACCCGAAACAGATGTCCTGTCCAAATAAATCCTCCTAATATTTTTACAATTTTTTGGCTATATAATTCTGGCATCGGTAGCACTTGTGCAGTGAACCATACCTTTGACAGTAAGTACGTGTTTATATACCAGAATTTTCTAATTAAGTCCAAGTTTTTGGACAAGTCTTTATACATCATTACTTGGATATTTTTGATGATTTTTTCCCAGTTATCTTTAATCGTATGTTTTATTTTTTCTTGGAACTGTATTCCTAAAATCTTCTGTTTTGTTTATTGTGTAAAAGTTTTATCTATATCAGCTTGACTTTCCCATTTTCCTAGAAACATAATGTTGGTCTTTTTTTTGTTAAGCAGTGCACCCAACCCTGTTTCATAGATTTCTATAACCTTTTTTAATTGTAATAAATCAAGGTTATTACTGAGGTACACTACTACTACATCATCGGTATATGCGGACACTTTGGTTTTTTTGTCTTCTATTTTAATTCCCCTCAAAGCAAAATCTATCAGCCTTATAAATGGTTCTATCGATACTGCAAAGAGAAACATTGATAAGGGACATCCCTGCCGAACAGATGAATTTATAGTAAATGCTTCAGATAGATGTCCATTTATCAAAACCTTGGACGTTGCTTCCTGGTATAAGTATTTTACTACACAAATAAATTCTTCCGGAAAGTTCATTTTCTTCAATACATCCCATAGATATTCATGTGATACTCTGTCAAATGATTGCTGAAAATCCAGACTTAAGACAGCTCCAATCTGTTTTTTATTTTTTTCAAAATGCATTAAGATGTCTCTATTTATAAGTAAGCCGTTAAATATTGACGCATCCGAAACACAGTTCTGCTCATTTCCTAAAATATTTTCTGTGATATTTTTTAGCCTACCTGCAAGAATTTTTGTCACGAGTTTATAATCAGTGTTAAGCAAAGTTATAGGACGAAATTGATCTATTTTACTTTATGCAATAAAATTATGACACCTTCTGAAGAGGAAGTAGGAATCACGTTGGGTTTCGTTATCGCTAGGGTAATTAAACGGGTTAAATCCACTCCAATCTCTTTCCACAGTTTAAGGAGATTTTCTTTTATTGCATTCTTTTAATGTTCTAAGTAGGTACTTCTTCTGTACTAATTTTACCCATTAGCTGTTTTTTATCTATTTCTTTTACTGTTTTTTTCACATGTGCTAGTAAACACCTTTTGTCTTTGGCTTCTATGTCTTTTCTTTTAAATTTTTCCTGAAAATAGCTTCTTACATATTTTAACACCTTGACTCCCATGTGTACCATAGGGGTACTTACACAGCAATGTTTTATCAGGGACCGCGTGTACCTATTTGGACACAGTAGAGAGTCATGTTCTAATCGCTGTGGCTCGTGTGGGCTCACAGTTATTATGCTTTCTTATGGTGCATTGGATTCGTCCGGTCTGTTCGTTGGTCCGTTAAAAATTATCTTGTCAAAGATTGTAGGTTAGATTTTCAGTTGAGTTCCTTCACAATAACTAAAAGCTACTCAGCGTAACGCAAATTCGTTGCGTTTCGCTGAATAGCTCTTAGTTATTGTAAAAAGAGTGCGTATTTACTAGAAAAATGTCACAAAAAGGGATAACATCTTCGCAAAATTCCCGAAGACACTGGCTTTAGTGAACCCAAAAGTACCTTTTATGATTCGGACGCGGATCCAGCTTTTAAATAAATGACACAAACTCAGACAGTAGCAGTTTTGAAGATCAAAGACCGAAGAAGAAGGCTAAGAATGCTAAGATATCAACTGAATGTGACACAATGGTACACATGGTCCAAACTAAAGCATATTTTAAAAAATCTATTAAACAGACCGTGTGTACCACATCTGTACCACACGTTTTTTTTACAGAAAAAAACAACCAACGTCACTTAATTTAGCTTAGAAGTAAACACTTCTATTGTCTTAATTCGAAATTGTAAAAAAAGTGATATGGTCTGTGGAAAAACCTGTATGAAAATAGCCCGGAGCTTAACGTGTTAAAATATTTTTGTTGCCTGCAATTTCTGTGTCTGTCTCGTTTAAAATTTTTTCTATTGAAAAATTTTTTTTACGTTTCTTTGTCTGATAACCTCGTACAGGGAGAGTCTCCCGGCAATGTTATCTTTCGTTTTGTCTTCATAGTTTTCTTCTAGGATTTGTTCCTTTATTTGCAGTATTTTGTTTTTTACTTCTTTAATAAGATTAATATTGTTGGACTTTCCTGTGTTTCGATATAATTCAAATAACATTTCATTATAAAAGTTTAACTTTTTTTTTCTTTCAACTGCTCTATCAATTTCCTGTTGCCTATAATATTTTTCAAAATTTGGTTTAAAAGTATCAAACCACCACTGGGTAAAATTTTCTTTATACTTACTGCATTTTTTTTCTCTTTCAGATTCTCTATAAAAATATTGTTATTATCCTCATCTCTCAGTACTGACCGTTTGGCTTTCCAGTAACCCCAACCATTGGTACTTACCTGTACCCTATTACCCTTTAGCAAACACACAATAGCGTTATGGTCTGAAAAGGCCACAGGCACATTACTCATGCTATGAACTAACTGAACATGTTCCTCAGCAATATACATCCTATCTATTCTGGAATGACAATTTTCTCTAACGTAGGTGAATCCAGCTGCACCATTATTTTTATACACCCACATATCTTTCAATTTAAGATTTTGGACTAGACATTTTAAAGATGTATAAATATTAGAATTGTTTTTGGAGCCTTGTTTCCTAATGACGCAGTTGAAATCACCCAATAAAATTAGTGGAATATTAAAATTAAAATGGTTTGTTAAATCATTTTGGAAAAAAACATTTCTTTCCTTGTAATGCTGAGCACCTGAAGGGGCGTAAATATTTATAAATCTAAAATTGTTTATAGATGCGGATATCACCCTACCATCGGGGTTACATACAATATCTGTTAGTTCCAAATTATTTCTATATATTGTCATAGTTATGTTATCATGGATTATTTTATTAATTACTTTTAAAATCACACTGTATTTATATAGGGATTATTTTGACAATAACGATGAATAGACACTCTGTTATTCGGTGAACTTGGTGACGACATTGGAGGTCAGCTTGGTTTTGTTTAATTTTATTGAGGAAGGCAAGGTATGCTGACTGAGCAATGCACCGATCGTCGATAACTGGATAATGGAGTGATAGGCAGTCGTTCTTAAGATGTCGAGATAAGACAGACAGATGTGCCCGTTGCTCGGGAGAAGAGCCGCCCTTATAGATAAGATGTAAGGGAAGTGTATAAGTAAGTGCCTCATTTCATTTATTTAATGCCAAACTTTATTTTATTGCTATTATTATTGATTAGTTATTAAATGTTATATTTTTTATAACCTGTCTTAACTTCATTCCCTCCACACGATCCCAGAGACTATTACTTAGTCTCAGTCGCAACAACCCCCGTTGTGACATTTGGTGGAGGCGCCGTTTTTACTCTCCATACACAATAAATTATAACTTTTTTGGTGCAAAAATTAAATATTCTTTAATAAATTCTGTCCATTGTGTGAGAGTAGGCATAAATTTTCATTTCAATTTCAATTTTTCATTTCAAGTATAGATTAGAGTCTGAGGGAATGAAGTATATTTTAATTAAATTGTATAAAATAAGAGTTGGCAATTTTTACTTTACGTCTATAATAGAATAAGTGGTGCAAGTTAATTTTAATTTTTTCGGCCTCTTCAAAAAGTATTCTGAAATTTTTATGGTAATTTGAAAATTATATAGGTAGAATTTTTGCTTTTATTCAAAATAAAACTATATTGCCATACATTTTTTCACGTTTAGTGTTTATTTTAAATATAATATACAAGTTTGTCCCTTAAAGAGAAGTAAAAAATGATTTTGGAAGAAGCTTTAAATGTAATTACAGTAACAAAGAACTAAGTCAAAGCGTTTGTTAAAGGGTGCATATACATATACATATGTATGTACGTACGTATGTATGTATCTACGTTTCTTCACATTTGTTTCTCTGCTAAACTTTTATTTCAGAATATAAAATACGTTAGCAAAAAAGGTGATTAGTTATACCGGAAAATGCTTCTTTTATAAATATTTTTTCTAGTTGGATATAAGATTTTAGGAAAGTATGCTTATCAAGGTATTATGAGTTCAAGTACCTATCTAACACCTGAGATATTTCTCGTTTTAATTTGCACTGATTATTCTTTGGTTCAAAATTTAGTGTAAATTTGATTTTTTTTATTTATCTAACATTGCATACTATTTTAGTTCCAAGTCAATATTTTTATGCAGAAGTTGCAATTTTTTTTAATGTCCACAATACATTTCGTCAGTCTCCTCTTGATACATTTTCTATGTTTTTTTGTTTACGTTGCGTTGGAAGACAAAATCCAAATTATACTACTTGTTTATACTTTTAATTTTTGTGCCGTAAAAAAAATCTATTTCTGATGTGTAATTTATTTGCAATTAAACATTATGCACATAGGCGATATGCAAGAAAAATAACAGAAAAATTTGATTAGATTTTTATTTTTAATTTAGTAGGTACTAATTTCATTTTAGTACTAGTTGCAAGTTTTAAAATATGTTTTGTCATGCGGAAAAAGAATAAATCAAGTTTTATGCAATTAACGAAGACCACTGGTAAATAAGGGCATTAATGTGTTGTATTTTTAATAGAATAGCCAGCGACAATTTTCTTTTCAATTTCAGAAGTTTGTTTTAAAATTAAATATTTCTTAAACAACTAACTGGTAAACATATCAACATTTAATTATTATTGCTTACGTTTATAGAAATACTAAATATTATTAGACGTAATTGTTATACGTCCAAGGTATAAAAAATATTTTTTGTTATCAAAAGCTTACATAATTTTGCTTTATTTCAAGTTCACAATAAATTATAATAAACACTGCTGACCCAGAGATGGCAGGTATCAAGAATTTTATATTATTATACAATAATGGCATAAGGTTACCGATCAAGCACGCGCCTCATTTTCGCATGCTGCAAGTACCCATTCATATTATTTATGTTTTTTTATTTTTATGCATAATCAAAGGAATTATGAAAAACTAAATGGAAAAAGAAAAAGGGTTTATGCGTGCAAAACCAGAGTAGTTTTTATCCAGAATTATTATCTAGTTAATCGAGGCATAAAACAATTTTTATAGGCATGAGATGATAGAAACTTATAATAAACTTACGTAAGAAAGTAAGAGTGTTACAAATGAAAATATATAGAGATTTTTTTTTATTCGATGCAGTATTAAAGCATCGTGCCTAAGTTCTTAAGTTAAATACACGAGTATATATTTATTATTCTAGAGTACCTACAGAACGACTCATTTTTCTCAAAGAAGATATAGGTACATATTTTAGGAAACAATAAGGTACACACAAAAAAGTGGTACGAAAAGGTTAGCTAGAGAATTAGCAATCAGCAACATAATGCTATAGCCCTACTGCAAAAAAGTCATTTGCAGGTTAAACTTTACTGACAAGTAAGGTATTTTGAAATGGTTTTCAAGTGTAACAAATTTTATGAAGAAGAGACAAGTGAATGTCTTATGTTATTCAATACCCTGCGTGGCACGTAGCTAGGGGCGTAGTTGTTTTAAGAATTTACGCATCTTGTCTTCATAAAAGGTGACGCTAGTGTTTGAGCACAATGCTTAAACAAATCGATGATGTTTAGTGGTACAGGATGTTACCAGGTGAGATAAGCCTGAAGTTATCTATTTCCCTTAGGGAAGGTTTACAGATTTTTTTAAGAGTTTCTGGTATTTGTAAATACCGCGTGAGCAAAAACTACTCAAATGTTCGTACGGTTATTACTCATTGTTGACAGCATGTAAAATATCGTCAGATATATTTTTGAAAAAAACAATAGCACAAAGTAATTTTTTTTGTCACGAAACTGCGTACTACCTCTCAGTAAATTGATATAATTTAAGTTTTTAAATAATCCTAAAACATTTTAAATTTTATTAGCAAGTACTAACCTAGACTTTCACCTTTGTACTAAAGAGCTGCTTTTTTATTTATTCTAGTATTAAAAATCCTAGGTATACTAAAAGTTAAATATTAAGGTATACTCTAAGCCTAACACTAAAGATTCATTTTAAAAATTAGACGAACGTTATATCTCAGTATACTTGGAGGTAGAAATAGAGCAAATTGAAACTAAACAGGGATAGTTGTTCTGTTCTATGATTGCTACGTTATTATTTTAAACTTGCATGTATTATTTGATTTTACAAGAATTTGTAATTTAATTATTGATGTGCAAATTAAGTTTAGTTTATAGACTAGTCTAAATATTATGGATTTTTATTATTAGATATACGTACGCGTAAAGAGAAATGCATTTTCTCATTTTAATTTTGTAAATAATTAAAGCATGTAAAATTAGGACTATATATTCATAAGTATTGATACGCACTCTCTTTATGTTTCATGTACCTGGACACAATAGCACAATGGCAGTGGAGATTGGGGATGAGCCAAATAACATGCACAACAACTTCCTACAACAAAGGGGAGCCAGTATATATCTATCATACCTAAACCTGAGCAAGCAGAAGCTGTTACTCAACGTCACCACAACTCACGCAAGCAAAGAAAAGGCAGTTACACCATCACGTTAGGTAACCTAACACCTAACACTATCTTGTGTCTCGAAAATGCCCGAGGTACCAGGGCTCAGTAGAGAAGACCTTATCAAAGCAAGCCGCTTCCAGCTGCATTCATCTTGCATCATCTTGTAGAATTGTCGCGATGAAGAATAGGGGATGGAGAAAATCCATCCAAAAGTGGTGAATGTAAAGTTCACAGGAAATTTATATTATCTTTAATATAACTAAACTACTTCTGGCTCATAGTTGTGCATAGTTTATCATTGTTCGGCGTTATTACAATTAAGCAAATCTTCAGCAAAGACTCCTTATATGTTGCCATAAATGCCCGTGTCACGATCTCATTTTTCAGAGTGCTACCTTTTGAGATTATATTATGTAAATATTTAAAAGAAACGTTATGAGTATCAACAAGTTTTATTTTATTTTATATTTTTCGCTTTTACAATAATTGTCTTTTTAGTATATAGTAAGTAATATTTTATAAGTTGATAAGATTGAGCTTTCTATATGGCATTAAATGTGGCTATCAATTCAATATTTTAGAAAAGTTTAATAGTTAGAAAGTTTACTTAAGTCAGTAAATAAAGTAAAATAAAAAGAAGAAATAATTTGTTGCTAAGCTTCTAATAAGTATTAAATCAATCTCTTACGCGAATTTTAATTATGCTATAGGTACGTCCCTTTAAGATTTTTTTTAACCAATACTAGATACAAATTTTTACAACTTCTCATCAACTTATAAGTTTTATTAAAACTCTTGTTTTTTTTGTAAATTTAATTATTTTCTGGCGGCTTGACCAACATATTTGTATTGCATAGTGATGGAAATTTTGTAAAGCTGTGGGTCCAGCTTTCGCGAACGAGGGGCATATGTCATAGTTATGTTATCATGGATTATTTTATTAATTACTTTTAAAATCACACTGTATTTATATAGGGATTATTTTGACAATAACGATGAATAGACACTCTGTTATTCGGTGAACTTGGTGACGACATTGAAGGTCAGCTTGGTTTTGTTTGATGTTATTGAGGCAGGCAAGGTATGCTGACTGAGCAATGCACCGATCGTCGATAACTGGATAATGGAGTGATAGGCAGTCGTTCTTAAGATGTCCAGATAAGACATGTGCCCGTTGGTCGGGAGAAGAGCCGCCCTTATAGATAAGATGTAAGGGAAGTGTATAAGTAAGCGCCTCATTTCATTTATTTAATGCCAAACTTTATTTTATTGCTACTATTGTTGATTAGTTATTAAATGTTATATTTTTTATAACCTGTCTTAACTTCATTCCCTCCACACGATCCCAGAGACTATTACTTAGTCTCAGTCGCAACAACCCCCGTTGTGACAATATGATAGCTGTGCCTCTGTCCAGAAGCCCAACATTAGTAATATATTTGTAATTAGAATTGCAATCTATAAATTCAATATTAACTTCTTGCAGAAAACATATTTATATCTACATCATATTTTTTTAAAACATCAAATAACAAAGAGGTTTTATTTCTTTTTTTTAAACAATTTATGTTAATAATAATAATTGTAAACAAGAATGTTCTATTAAGGGAATAAAGAGATCTTTGTCACACAATTTGTCAGGTCCAAATTATCACGTCTGTTTACGTATTAACACTCATCTACTCTCCCGTCTCCTGTGTCTGAAGTAGTTATCTTTCGCCGGTTCTAGATCAATCCAAATCCAAAATCCAAATCCCCCCACTCTTCACCCCACCAAATCCCCCCACTCTTCACCCCACCAAATCCCCCCATTCCTCACCCCACCAAATCCCCCACTCCTCTCCCCACTCTTCACCCCACCAAATCCCCCCACTTAAGCCCCGCCTCCAAGAACCGGATTGGTCGGTCACCACTTAAGCCCCGCCTCCAAGAACCGGATTGGTCGGTCACCACTTAAGCCCCGCCTCCAAGAACGCAAAAAAAAATCTGGCAGGCGAAAAAAAAAATCTCGCAGACGAAAAAAAAAATCTCGCAGACGAAAAAAAAACTCGCAGACGAAAAAAAAATCTCGCAGACGAAAAAAAAATCTCGCGGACGAAAAAAAAAATCTCGCAGACGAAAAAAGACACTTTTTATATTTTTCGTTTTTTTACATCTGCGCAATAGAGATGCGCGTGGGCATCACCCGCCCAGACGGATTTATTGTTTGGGTGTTACGCCACTCTACTGTTAAGGAAAATAAATATTTTTTAAAATTAATAAAAGTCACTGCGTTTAAACAAAAAACAAATCCTGAAAAAAGAAATGTGCTGTACAGGTCAGTGACTTTTAATTATAAAAAGTATGCCTGACCCTAATCTATCTCTAGTGTAGTATATATTCGGTCTAAAATCTAATCTGAAAATAATTTTTTTGACGTTTCGAGACCTAATATTTAGTCTCGTTATCAAAGAATCTAATAAATTCAAACTAACTAAATTAAAAATGAACTAAGTAATTATAAAAAATAATTAAAAAAGGATACAAGAGTTTTCTCTTTATATTCTCTTTTCGCTTCTCGTTCTTAAGTGTCTGCAGTCGCACCTTGAGCTCGATATAATACAGTTGTGCTTTCTCCTTGTTAGCTATATATCCTCAGCGGTTAGTTAACTTAGCGTTGATATTATATTAATTGTTTAGTTTGCAAAAACAAGTATTGTGCAAAGTGTTGTGAAACCAGTGAAAATATCCCAAGAATTGTTGAATAAGTATCAGTCTTTTCTGCTTTTTTGTTCAGTTCTCAAGATGTATCAGTGCAGTGAATGCAACAAAACTTTTACTCACAAATCTAACGTTTATAGACATAAACGAGAAGCATGTCCTTGTAGACCATCCTGTTCTCGGGAAAAACGAAAAACCAATACCCAGTTATGTGATATACCGTTGAAAAGACCCAAAGTAGAAGACAGACCCCCATTACCTAAACTTACTTTATCACTATGTAAAGACTGTGATACTTGGTATGTGAAAAATAAACTTGCTGCGCATTTACGGTCAAACCTACATAAAAGTGCACTTAAAAGTGACGATGAAGTGAAAATTTTAACTTCCGCGTTTAAAAACAGGATTGTGTCTTACATGTTGCTGCCATCGAAAAAGTATGTGGACATTGAAGAGTTTTTTGATGAAGTACAACAAAAGTTTGTAAGTTTACTTTCAGAACAGTTAATTAAGCATAGAAGTGTTAAGATTAATGTAGAACTATTTGGACAATATATTTTACAAACAAAAGAGAAAATCGAAACTAAATCGTTTAACACAAAAAATAAGATCGTAATTTCAACAACAGATTTATCTGATATTTATAAACAGTTTTTGTCTGAAATAAAAGAAAAGGTGTCAATATTCACAGAAAATGGATCAGGTTGGGCGTTGGAAAAAATATTACATTTGGAGCTTAACATAAATGAATTTAATCCAATCAGAGCTTCATCCTATATACCATTACCAAAACAAATTTCAAATAAACAAGGTGTAATTAATATCAAAAATAATGATTCATATTGTTTTGCATGGAGTGTGATAAGTGCACTGTTTCCTGCTGAAATTAATGTAGATAGAACAAGTTCATATCCTAATTTCTTTGATTATTTAAATTTTGAAGGAATAGAGTTTCCTGTAAAGTTGAAAGATATAAATAAATTTGAAACGCTTAATCAAATATCTGTAAATGTTTATGGTTTAGAGAGTGTTTATGAAGATAATAAATTCAAGTATGAAGTGGTTGGCCCTCTTCATTATACCAGTAAAAAACTTCCAGTACACATAAATTTGTTGTTGATAAGTGAAGGTGAAAACAATCATTATTGTTGGATTAAGAACATGTCAAGATTAGTGTCATCTCAGAGTAATAAAAGAGACCATAAAAAATATTTTTGTGATGGGTGTTTAATTTATTTTACTTCGATGGAAAGATTAAAACAACATCAATCATATGATTGTAATCATTTGTTTGCAAAAGTTCCTACCAATGATATTAAAATAAATAAGTACGGTCAACATGTACCAGAAAATATTTTACAGTTTGAAAATTTTCAAAAACAACTAAAAGTTCCATTTGTTATCTATGCAGACTTTGAATGGTTTTTAAAACCTTTACAGCATCAAGAACCAGGAAACGAACAGAATTCTTATACTTTAAATACATTTAAACATGAACCTTATGCTTTTTGCTATTTTATTAAGAGCTCATATGATGATTCTTTGTCGGTATTAGATTCATATTTTGGTTTGGATGCAGCTGATGAATTTTGTAAACGAATTGAAGGTCATGTACATAGAATTTATAATGAACATCTTAAACCTGTAGTGCTTCTTTTATCAGATGAGGAAGAGCTGGCTTATAAAAATAGCACAATTTGTCATATTTGTAATAAAAAAGTCGAAGAAAATGAAAAAGTAAGGGATCATGATCATTTAACTGGTAAATTTCGAAATGCAGCTCACAGTATCTGCAACTTAAACTTTCAAATTCCAAATTTTATACCAATCTTTTTCCACAATTTAACTGGTTATGATAGTCATTTATTTGTTAAACAATTGTGCTGTGAAGAAGATAATATTGATGTACTTGCACAAACTAAAGAAAAATATATTTCATTTTCAAAATCCATATTAGTTGACAAAGTAAAAGACAAGGATAATAAAGAAAAAAATATTTTTATTAAAATGAGATTTTTAGATTCATTCCGTTTCGTTGGTTGCTCTTTGGAAAAGCTGGGTGAGAGTTTGGAAGCAAATCAATGCATTGAGATTAAAAAATATTTTGAAGATCCTAACCAGTTTAATGAAATTGGGAAAAAAGGTAGACCCCTTTTTTCCCAATTTCATTAAACTGGTTAGGATCTTCAAAATATTTTTTAATCTCCTTATTCTTATGTTGATTCTTTTGAAAAATTACATGAAAATCAACTCCCAGCTATTGAACATTTTTATGATAAACTTAAAGATGAACCTATGTGTCCATCGGATTACAATAGAGCAAGTACTATTTGGAATTTATTTAATTGTCAAAATCTTATGGATTATACCAAAATTTATTTATTGTCTGATGTTCTCATCTTAACAGAATTTTTTGAAGCTTTTCGAAATGTATCTTTAAGTAACTTTAAGCTAGATCCTGCCCAGTATTATACATTACCAGGTTTAAGATGGGATTCAATGATAAAAATGACTGATGTTAAATTAGAATTATTAACGGATATAGATATGATACATTTTTTTAAAAATAATATAAGAGGTAGTGTCTGTCATTGCAGCGGTCGAAAAGCTGAAGCTAATAATACATTCTTGTAAAATTATGATCCAAGCAAACCAAATTCATTTATAATGTATTTGGATGCCACTAACTTGTATGGACATAGTATGAGTCAATGTCTCCCCGTAAGTGATTTTTCTTGGCTGAACAATGAGGAAATTGAAGCCCTTGATGTGATGTCTCTTCCTGACGATGCTGAATTCGGATTCGTTTTGGAAGTCGATTTAAAGTATCCTCAAGGTTTACATCAAGAACACAACGAATTACCTTTTCTGGCTGAAAATATTTGCGCACCAGGTTCAAAACAAAAGAAATTAATATGCAATTTAAACCATAAAGAAAAATATGTTATTCATTACCGAAATCTTAAACAGGTGCTTCAAAATGGATTAAAATTAACTAAAATTCATAGAGTAATTAAATTTAAACAAGCTGCATTTCTGAAACAGTACATCGATTTAAATACCGAAATGAGAAACAAATCGAAAAATAAGTTGGAAAAGGATACATATAAATTATTTAATAATGCTATTTACGGTAAATCTTTAGAGAATATTGATAAACGAGTTGACATAAGATTAATCACACACTGGGAGAACATTGGTAAGAAGCAAGGAGCGCAGACATTGATTGCTAAACCAAATTTTAAAAATCGATTAGTCTTTAATGAAAACTTTGTTGCGATACAAATGGAAAGAGTAAAAGTAACTTACAATAAACCTGTTTATGTTGGCTTCACAGTCTTGGAATTATCAAAAACCGTTTTATATGATTTTTATTATGACTATATTAAGAGCAAGTATGGAGACGAAGCAATTTTGTTATACACGGATACAGATAGTTTGATCTTGCAAGTAGAGACTGAAAATTTTTATAAAGATATACAAGACAATTTAGAGAAATTTGACACTTCTAATTACAATGAAAACAATATTCATAATATTACTAAGAATAAATCAGTATTAGGGCGAATGAAAGATGAGTTTGCCGGTAAACCAATTTCAAGTTTTTATGGTACGGGAGCTAAAGCTTACTGTGTAAATTTAGAAGAGAAATCTGAAAAAAGGGCAAAGGGAGTTAAAAAATATGTTATAGAAAATTCCATTACTAAACAAGATTATAAAGACGTAGTTGAAAATTCTGAGATCAAATTTAGAAAAATGAATATTTTTCATTCAATTTTTCATGACATGTTCACACAATTAAAAAATAAGGTTGCTTTGTCTCCAAAAGATGACAAACGCTATATAATTCAAAATTCTTTTAGAACTTTAGCTTGGGAACACAAACATATAAGAATTTTGGAAGAGAAATCCAAGACTGATGATGACCAAGTTAATAATGTAATTGACATTCTAAAAGATTTAGTTCATGACGAATATAAAACATAAGAACCCTGGGAAAATATTTTATTTTTAAAATGGCTCTGCTACCAGTAGGAGTTCTATTTCTATCAGCATTCGTTAACAATACTTTGTTCATACAAGTTGATCATAATGTTCGAGAAGCATTTATTTGTCTATCTGTTAATAATGTAAATAATAATAGTTGTCCTTCAACATGGAAAAGAATGAATATAAATAATGGTTTATTTACCTACAAAATAGATGATAACATTATAAATGATTCTACCATTGTCACAGATTTATCCACACCAGATACGAAAGCAAGCGATAAACGGCGAACGTGCCTTTGCTGTGGCCACACTCTTATTTCAATTGCAAATCGGCAATTGCTATAGTCAGTGAGCTCCGCGACATCAAGTAGTGGCTGCACGACCACCTCGTTACTGTTTAGTGCGTGACTTTGTGATATTTCGGCAGTGAATGAACTTAAAATACTTTATAAAATTGGTGTTATATTTGTTTTTATAGACTTATAATTTTCTATTAGGTGTGTTGTGTAGGTGTTTTAAAATGACTGGACACAGGTGCACTTATAAATAAATTATAATATATTATTTTTATAATAAAACGTTGTTTAGAGCAAATGACTGATAAACCTTATTTGCCTTCGTTTGTCCAACTAGCTGCCCTACACGCCCACAAGGCCACAAGGACTTATACTGGCAATTCGCCCAACTTACGTATCTGGTGTGGATAAATCTGTGCCATTGTACAGTATAAGTTAAGATTATATTATGTCAATAAAACTTCAATAGTGACACAGGAATGGAATCAGTTGCATAGAAAATCTTGTATAGAAGAATGTAGTTCAAATGTGTGTGTAGTATTATTGAGTATATTGCTAGTAGTGTTTATATGTTCAATAAGCTATATATTATTCAAAGTATATTTGTATTATAAATAAAATTCGATAATAAAAACATATTTATAATAAAGGTTTTTATTCATAACAATGTCTATAATTATATAACAATTTTACGTTTGCTAATGCACAATGCCATGGATTCCCATTTTTGTGAAAATAACATTCTGGAATTTTCTTAAATCTACTTAATTTTGGTTCTTGACCAATGGGAATAGCGTATATGAAATCTTCATTCAAAAACTTTTTAAGTAGTTTATTTTTTCATTCCCTTTCACGTAAATTTTGGGCGATTGGCAAACTTCTAACACATGCTTTAAAATATCATCAATTTCATTAAGTTCTATATTTCCAAATTCCCATTTTAGTCCATGATACTCTTCGGCCCATTTAACCAGTTTGATATCAGGGGTAGATAACATATTTTTTTGAAATGGTGATTTAAACAGATAATTTGAGCAACGAATCCCATCATAAATCGCTAATTCTTTTGGAATGTATCCAAAGGAACAGTTGAATCCTTGAATGTCGATAAAAAGTTCTGTCTTACACTCATTCATGGTTAGTCGCTAAATGATGTTTAAATCTATAAGATTAGTGTTTAAATCCCCCCACCACTCTTGCTATCCCCACTACCACGCTTGCTTATTTAAGCACTCACCTACAGTTCTACAACCATTATTTTAAGCAAGCATCTGACAATGTATCAACCAACAAACTATAACCAACAAGATGCGACGCACTTTGTTCAAGAAAAAGTGTTTAGTTTTAAACTGTCAATGATACTATGATGAGTATCATTGACCAAGTACTTACCCTTAAGTTGAAAAGAACATTAAAATAACTTCGAAAGGTACCCTAAAGAAAGACACAGAAACAACGGGGTGTTCTGAGGGAAGCAAGTTGTAGTAGGGCGCGTGCAAATTAGCCCTTAGCTCAGTTAGCCGGAATAGGTTCGATTGGACGCCACCAGTTTCTTTACACCGACACAAACTGGAAGTCGCCTAGGTGATTTAGGAACCTGCTTCTCACAAAACAAACCCGTTATTCATAAATGAAAATTGAAAGCATAGGGCGCAGTGAGCTGAACAGAAACAACTTAAATACTTTTAACCCTGTACATATGTTTACACGATAAAACAAAGTGTTACAGGTGGTGTACACACAAAAAAAATTGAAAATTGGGCGATTTTTGCCCCCGCAAAATAAACAGGTGTTTACAAAATTTGCCTAAAGGTGTTGGGCAATTTTGCCCCCGCAAAATAGAAAAAGTTACATTAAATAAAAAAAAGAAATAAACTTCCTGAGGAAGGCTGTCCTCCTACGCAAAAAAAAGGAATATAGGCTGGCTCCTTAGCCCCTGCTGAATGCAATAGGGTGGCTTCTTTACACCCAGCGGATAAGAAGTAGGGATGCTTTGTAGCCCCCACGGAAGACCCTCCTAACAAAGAGGGTTCGAAATTCAAAACTCTACATACAAAACACCAAAAACGGGGGCAGCTACCAGCGGTCTCCAGATCGTCAGGCCGATGTAATGGCTGATTATATCGATCGAAATTGTCATCAAAACCCTGCTCTAGCAGGCACCAATCCAGCAAAAAGGATTTAACAGCGGTCTCAGAAATTTTAATCCACACACTTGGGCCCCCAAAATGGCCGACCCCCAAGACCGCAGACAATCTCGTCGCAAATCAAGATGGAAAATGCCAGACGTTCTCCGTTCTTTGCCACTGAACCAAAAGGGTTGATATCTGCGCAAGCCCAAAAGGCTGCACGGAACATCCAATGACCCGGGGAAGAAAAAGCGGTGACCTTGAGTGGAAACTCATGACAGTAATTAATAGAGTCTCAAGATGGCGCCACGGCACATCGACAAGAATTACTAAATTTCTACCAATTCTAAGCATGGACTAGAAGCTGCTCCCTCAAATGACCCCGATTGCATAATCGCACAAGTCTTGGACCCCATACTGAGAAACAAACGCAAAAAACACCGAAACTTAGAACTCCAATCGTCGCCACGCCACCAAACAAAGACACTACAATCGTACAGAGGCCCCTGGCGTGAAACAATAAAGTCACGGAAATACAGACCGTTATAGGCACCTACGCCGGTACAGATCGAGACGCACTATTTCAGTACGATGCATCCAAATACTAACAGCTGAAACCCCGAATGTCGAAACTATAGAAAGGAAAACGATGACGTAGTGCTACAAAATTCCAACCTCCCCACACTCGAAAATGCCACTGCAGCAGCCGCGTTCCTAAATCGACGGCTCCCGAACGCGCTGCATGAATCGACCTCGCGGCCCGAACTTAGATATTGTTGTTCTTAAACTTGATATTGCCCCGCTTACAGCTCCGCCAGGCGAAAACGTACACACAGCCTTTCAACCTCCAAAACTTTTAACAGTCGAAAATAGAAATACCTAGAAGATTAAATTCTAACGAGATTTGTGAACACGAAGGCCGAATGTTAAAGAGAACGGCGCAAACCAGGGCAGTGCATGTAGGAAGATACCAGAATTAAGTCAGATCCAATCTCGAGAGCGAAAAATGCTAACAGCTGGAATATGAAAATATGTAGGTATCCCCTCATAATATATTATCTAAAACATGTTAATATAAAAGACTAAGAGCGATTGTCTGTACACAGGGTGGACTTTAAGCAAGGCAAAAAATTCAGGGCCCAAACAAGAGAGAAAGACGTTAAAGCAGACTACAAGGTTCGAAGAACAGGTGATGTCAAGCTGATTTGGACAGAAAAAAAAACAATTAGCCAGACCAGAAAATCTAGAAACTAGCCTGAGAACATGGCAGGTCCAACGTGTACGTGTGGGGACACAACTATTTCATTAAGGTAAACTATAAAATAAAACTAAACAGGCCTTCGTGAACAAAACTAACCCTTAAAACAAACTCTGATACTGGGGCCGAAATTAAATTGTCACAAAGAGTTTAGTAAGAAGCGCAATGCAGCTCTCATCAATGAAACAATTTACTACATAAACAAATCCAAATCCAAATGGGTCAGCATTGGATTTTCCTTAGAGAGAAAATATATTCCTGTTGTTAAACTCTGTGGATACAAATATAATCAAAATGTGATTTTTAATGAAGATCAATGGATTTCCTTACTAAATAATCAAGGAATTATGTTAAGTTTCATTTATTCCAACAACACCGGGTGGCAACCCATGAAGGGGAATGGTTATGAGATTCACTTTGTGTTTATTGGTGATGCAAGAATAATTAGGATTACACGAGATGGTGGTAATGAAGTTTTCTTAGCTGGTGATACCATAAATGAATTAGTGAACGTGTCAAATTTAATCAAATATCGTTTTGATATCTTAAAAAACCAGGAATTTTCCAAATATTACAATATTTTAGTTAGTGGAATATCTATGAAAAATGGTGATTTGTTAAAAAATGTATATGATGTTATTTCACCTATGGAAAATAGTTTAAATGTTTGCTGTGTTTTAGAATTATTAAACTTTTACTCAGATTGTGTTGTGGAGGATGTGGAAACATTTACATGTAATGAATTTGTAAAAAGTTGTATTGAAAATAAAAATTTATAAATATGTTTTTCTTTTTATTCCCCCCACCTCCTAAATTAATATTTAAAGCTCTGAACTTACTTTAAGTCTGAAAATTCTCCAACAAGATGTGGTTAGCATATACATCTCAACGAGTAGCAAGTGCTATAGAGAATCTATCACAACACTTCCGTAATTTCGAATTTGATGCTGCCTATGAAGCCGAGTATGGATTTGAAAGATTTTATACGTATGAAGAATGTATATAAATGGGTAGAAAGTATGAGAAAGCTGCCGAAGCCTGTAACATATATTTACATACTTCTGATTTAAAGTCTTTTCTGTACACGATGAAAGAAATGGGATTTGAGGAGCATTTGGATGAAGTAAAGAAGTTTTTGTCACCTGAAATTATTCAAGAAGTGTTTGAAACCTAATTTATAACAAATAAAAAACTTTATTTCATGTATGTGTTTTATTCAATCATTAAATAATTATTATATAAATTGTATACATTAGTAAGTGCGCATATACATGGTGATTTAGAATGATAAAAACAATGAGCTTCTCCTTCTTGTACCGATGGATTTTCATCAAGTTCTATGACTGGTGTTAATGAATATTTTCGGATGCATTCGGATTTCTCTCTGCCTTTCACATAAACTTGATCCGCCTTTTCTGTTAGATTCTTGATTATTTCAGAAAATTTGTGAATTGGTGTATATCCTTCATTCCAAGGAATACAGTGATGATTTTTCATTAACCATACAGCTTGTTTATGTAAGTCAGGTGGTAGGTATTTTATATCAAATGGTGATTTAAAGATATAGTGGCATATTTTGTGTCCATCATAGGCAGCCAACTCTTTGGGAATAAACTTCTTATTTTCTATGTTAAATCCTTGCACATCGATAATTAATAACCTCATAATTTCAAAAATGAGAATTGTTTAATCATAGATTTCTTGTCAGAATATTCTTGTAGTTGTTGTTTTAATTTTTTCAGTTCTTTTAAAAAGTAGGATACTCGAAGTTCTAGATCTTCACCCATAATGGTAGGAAAGAATAGTAGAGCATTGATTTTATATAGTTAGACATGCGCTTTAAAGTTGTCTAACATTTTTGGTTAATGGATTGTAGCTAAATACTTTGTCGTGCATAATAAGACAATAGGCAGATATTTTGTCTTTAAGATCATCATGTAATTCAAACTCAACTCTCATAACAATAGGTCCGGATTCAATTGTTTCTTTCTGATGTGAACAATCGATATATACGATACGAGCATAAGTATTAAATTCCTTTGGAGAAAAAATGGGTTCAGGTGTTAATCCATAGTAAGATTTTTGAAATTGTGAAAACATTTCATATAATGATGCAAATTTATTTTTAGCAAAGTCTAAAAATAGATCGTTGTAGGGATATCTCTCAGAGTTTAAAAATACTTTGATGTTTCGCAATTTAACGTTGGAAAATAGAGACATATCAGTTGTTGATTTATCCCTTAAGTCTTTTTGAAAAGCAATTGCTACATGACGTGGGGTATTAACTTTCGTAGATGTTTTGATAGGCCAGTTATGACGATTAGTTTTTAATAATTCGGGGTATTCAATCAGTTCCCAACTCCGGAAAGCAATTATTATATCAGTATTCTTATTAATTATTTTAGATAATGCTAATTCTTGAGGAATAGCTACTGAAATGTGAGGTATATTCCAAGTTAGCTTAGTAAGCTCAATTTTTGGATTTTCATCTGCAGTATTAATTGTTGCATTTTTGTCCGAATTATCTCGTACTAAAATAAGTTCTTGTTTGGCATTTAAAATAATTTTTTTGTAGTCTTCAAAAAACCCCATTAAGAATTTAAGCGGAATGCAAACATTAAATAATCCTGTTGTTGCATCAACAACTTGTGAAGATTCCATAGGAAACCAACCTGCGTTTTTAAGTCTATTACATTAATTTTTATTATACGACATGTATCCCTTTATTGTCGAAGTTAACCCAAAATCTCTAACTGAATCTATTGTAACACCGTTTAGTTGATAACGCATTTCTTTAAAAAGGAATGCAATCCCATTGTTTATCAATTTTAATGTATTTGAGATAGTATTATTATCTTTTGTTAGTTTACCCTCTATGTAAAGAAAGCTTTCGGAAGGAAGAGTATACTTGTCTACTTCATGAACAGGTATTATAATTTCATCATTATTTCCCAATTTTGTAGGTAGGTATGGTTCATAACCATGGACTTCGTAATGCACAATTGAATTATCTATGAAAAGACCTTCTGCTACGTTAAGGATATCCATTATACTAAAACCTTTAAACCTAGAGATTTCAAAAAGCTTATATTTTCAGGTGTTATCCCTTGTGTGTTTCTCTTTCTACTAATCTTTGGTTTACGGTGTTTAGTCGTCTTATAGTTTATTATAAAGGATAACCATTATACTTCTTTTATATGCAACCTTCTAGTTACAGTCTCGTTTCGAAAATCAACAATATTTAAATCTTGGTCTATTACCTTTACCGTTATTTTATCTATTACTTTTACTGTAACAGGAAAATAAATAATATTTTGAGGACTTTCTATTACTTTAAATCCAGGGCTAACATTAGGGAAAAACTGATGAATAATGTGTACTGGTTTTCCGTTCAGATAGGAACCTTCTGCGATACTGCAGTCTATGCATAAAGAATTAACTTTTATAATCTCTGCTGGATTTTCCGATGTTCTTGGAACTCCATCACCAGTTATAATGGCATTATTAAAACCCAAAAGTTTTCCTATTGTACCGTCTTTAAAAATACTATCTGTAGTAGACTTTATTGTTGATTTTAATGTGTTGTTATTTGCATAGAGGTGAAATGAAATATTTCTTTTTTGGAATTCAGTCTGTAAATATTTATTAACATCATCCATTTCATAACTTCCCGTAGGAATTGTTAAAAATTCATTATTTTTTCCTAAATATACTTTATTATTACTTTTATCAATATTTGGTATTGCATTAAAAGTTTCAAAGTTGGTAAGTCCGACAACGTAGGAAGTGTTAGGATCTAAGTAAATAGGTGGATGGAAATCTGCTTGAAGTATAGCTGAATTTGCGGAAAGAGATATAGTAAACGACATGATGGTCGTAATAAGAATAAAATGGAAACACAATTACGTATTATTATAAATAAACTGTAAGGATAACTGACCGCAAGTGGAGGTATTAAAAGATTGATACTTATCATAATTATATTTAATATTGTGGTTGCTACCATCGCTATAGAAATAAGTTATAACTTCATTTGGTGGTCGTAAATTTCCAAAACTATCAAAGTAAATTATGTTATTATTATTTTTAATATACGCTGTCCAGTGAGTGCCTTCCCCCATATCGTCATCTAAATTTATAATACCGGTTTCATATTTTTTTATTTTTTTGGGTAACTTGTTTCTCATAAAGACTCCTCTAAAATGTTGCAACATTAATATTTTCGCATACTTTAATAAATCTATATTTGTCAAAGGTCGGCGAGGTAGCAAATTTAACAGTTTTTTGAATATGGTTTAAGATATAGACCACACCCTTGCTTATAAGGTTTTAAATAAAGCCCTTTCCCTATCGATATTTTTTCCATTTCTTTGTTGTGTCTTGTTTGTTCTTCTAACTTCTTCTGTGCATTTTTGGCAGAATTTACTGCTTGGGCAACGACAGCAGCGCCCCCGCTTAGGGCTCCTAGAGCAGATAAACCAGCAAAAATAGGTATTAAAGGTAAAATTCCACCAGTTTTTAGAATTGGAATAATTCTTTGTTTAGGTTCTTTTATTTTTAATTTTTTAAGGGATGATAAAGCTGTGCTAGCAGCTTTTCTTATATTAGCAAACTCTTTTCCAACCAGCTCTTTACCTGCTTTTCTTACACCTTGGTTAAAGGATATTTGACCTCCTTTCTTGCGTTTTTGTTTTCTTTTTCTTATTCCCATACCAAGTTTTGTTTTTGCTTTCATGATTCCGGCCACAGCCAAGGATGACAGTTTTTCGCCTAGATTTGAATCTGAAGCTTTAAATCTATTAAATGCCTTTTTAGCTAGTACTTTATCTGCCTCGTTTCTGTTTTTTAAATCGGAATATTCCGAATATGCTATATCGTGCTCTTTGCAAGCTTCGTCTAATAAATTAATTCCCTTATCACCTCGGGCCAGCCTTTTATTTAACTTTGTACCAGGTCCACAAAAGTTATAAGAAGGAATATGAAGCTCTACTGGTAATTTATTCATAAGAGCATTTAATAAACCACTACCTTTTCTCTGTCCTTCCACGCAGTGAATGACATTATTATGTCTAATCATTATATATAAATGATTTAAAAACGCAAATAACCTTACTTAAATAGCGATGTTCAAACAATGAAGATCAAAAAACAAGATTTTTCTTTACTGATAAAAAATTTTGATTTGTATCATGATAATTATCGAAAAAATGGACAATTATTTGGTGGAAACTGTAAAAGATGTTTAATAGTAGGACCATCGGGTTGTGGGAAGACAAATGTTATGATTTCTCTTATAACACACGCTAATGGATTAAGATTTGAAAATATATATGTGTACTCTAAATCCTTATATCAATCAAAATATGAATATCTGAAAAAGCTTTTTGCTCCACTAAAGTTTATTGGTTATTTTGAATCATCGAACGCTGAGGATATTGTTTCACCCACTGAAATAAAACCAAACTCACTGATTGTATTTGATGATATAGTATGCACTGATCAAAGTCTTATGAGGGATTATTTTTGTTTTGGACGTCATAAAAATACAGATTCTTTTTATTTGTGTCAAACATATTCATCAATCCCTAAACAACTTATACGTGATAATGCCAACCTCTTGGTAATTTTTCAACAGGATGCTACAAACTTGAAACATATATATGATGATCATGTAAATGGTGACATGAGCTTTCAAGAGTTTAAAAACTTGTGTTCAATGTGTTGGAAACATAAATATGACTTTGTCGTTATTGACAAAGAGTGCCAATTTAATGATGGCCGCTATAGAAAAGGATTTGATAATTTTATTTCCACTATATAACTCTCTGACACACCGATAATTTTCTAGTATACAACCTACCTTTTGTAAAGATGGACGAAAAAACAGCGAAAGAGTTGGTAAAAACTAGACAAGCCGTTAGACAAAAGTATAAAGCTTTAAAATCAGATTAATCTGATAAAGAAATTTGTATGGAAAAAGAATTTAAACCAATAACTCAACCTTTGCATGAGTTAATTCAGACAATTAAAACAGAACCGTTCATTAAAAAAGAAGTATATTCACCACAATTAGTTTCGACCCCAAAATTTCAATTTCCTACGCCAGAGGTCAATCAAAGGAAATCAAATGCATATAGTAAATATCTTCCAACACACATGCCCTCACTTTTAGGAGATGAAGAAGTATTTTTTGAAGATTCGCAACAGTCTCGTACAGGAGAATCAAGCCCTGAAACAACAATTGAACCAACTATAGGTGAGTTGCGACAAGATGTTTTAGAACTAACAAGAACACCTGCTTATGAAGAATATTTGGAAGCATATCATTCACTTCTAAGACCTTTCGTGGATGGGCTAATAAAAGACACGGAAGGCAAATTTGATAACAAATATGGTTTTATTCATGATGTTGATGCAGACAAATATAAGATTGCTAATTCTGTGGTGGATTTTATAGGAAAAGATTTTAAAGTTGAAGGAGTTAGGTATGAGGGAACACCTGGATTGTATGAGCTCCTTTTTAAAAAAGAACCTGTTGGTTATACATCAAATGATATGGAAAATTATATGGATGTTTTGAAAAGGTCAAATGCATATAGACGAAATTTTGATCCTAATAGTCAAATTCAAGGTTCGACTGACATTAAATACTTGACAATAATTAAGCCTTACTTATTAGAAAAAGGTATATTAAATCGTGGAAGCACAACAGAGACAGGTTATCGTGCAGTACTACCAAGCACTTCACGTTTGTTAACTCCACAAAGACCGCGTTCTACAAGAAATCTGTCTACAAAAAGTGGAAAGGGGGGAGCTATGTTAAATTTATCAAAAAAGAAATTAGATTATGTATATTATGACGATATAAATGAGATAATTGATAGATTAAAATTACTGACAGCATCACAAATGGCTGGACATACTGGTCATCAAAATGAAATAATATCGATTTTAGAAGAACTAAGAGAAGCAAAAATAATTAAATAAATACTAATTCTCAGATGTTTATTCCTTATTCTACCGCTGGAAACAACCATGTCTATTGACAAGTTTGGTTCCCACATCTTTGGCAAGGATAATAAATTTTCATCTGAAGAACATAACATTATAAAATTTGTTGATCTTAGTGCAGTTAAACTTTGTTATAATTTGGTGTTGCCCTTCATGGGAATTTACTCTCTGTCCGATGGAGTTTACCATTTATTACAAGACAAACGAATTAAATATGTTTTTCCTATGGAATCTGCTACTATAATTTCTGGAGAATACCCGAAAAAATATGTTTTCTTAAAAATTAATGGAAAAAAGATCACCGACCCTGTAGGTATTCGGTTAAAGAAAGGGGATGTTCTTTCTTTTCATCGTCCTGAAGGTAGTCATTTAGAAGATTTTTATGGTGAATTGTTAATAAAATGTCCTGTAGAAGTAACAAACTAAACATTTAATTATCATGTCTGCACAACCTAACATCAAGGAAGATCTAGTCAACGAGTTACATAAACCTGCTAGAAAAAATTTTAGACGACGACGGGTTATTAAAAATTTAAACGATTTATGGCAAGCAGATTTGGTGGAAATGATACCTTATGCAAAACTAAATAAAGGATATAGATATATTTTAGTTGTTATAAACACATTTTCCAAATATGTTTGGGTTCAACCTGTTAAAAGAAAAACTGCTGGGGAAGTAACTTTAGCTATGGAAAAAATTTTAAAGCTTGCGAAAACGCCTCCAACTAACATACATACAGATCAAGGAAGAAAGGAAGACAATTTTTCAACAAAAACTTTAATAAATTAATGGAAAAATATAACATTAATCACTACAGTACATATTCCACTATCAAATCGGGGATTGTTGAAAGGGTCAACAGAACATTAAAAACTCTCATGTGGAAACAGTTTAGCTTGCAAGGCAATTATAAATGGTTGGATATCCTAAATAATATTGTTTTTAAGTATAATATAACTAAACATAGAACAACAGGATTAAAACCTATAGATATAAATGAAGAAAATGAAAAAGATGTTCTAAAATCAACTTATAATAATATAAAAACAATTGACCCCAGAAAATCAAAATTTAAACAAGGGGATTATGTTAGGGTTAGTAAATACAGGGAGGCTTTTCAAAAGGGATATACACCAAACTGGTCAAATGAAATTTTTCAAATTAAAGAAATTAAATTAACCAACCCAAGAACATATTTGCTGACAGATGACAAAAATGAAATAATTTTAGGTAGTTTTTATGAACCGGAGTTGCAGAAAGTCAAAAATTCAAACGTGTATCTCGTGCAAAAGGTGCTAAGAAGAAAGGGAAATAAAGTTTATGTTAAATGGTTGGGAATGGATAAATCACACAATTCTTGGATATTAAAAAAAGATGTAATATAATAAAATAAAAAAACTTTATATTTAACAACATGGTTTTATTTACTTCTGATATATCTATATTAAATTCATGTCACTTATGTACAACAATATCACTAGAGCCTGATCAGCACTGTCATTTTTCTTCACAAGAATCTTTTCCTTAGTCTCTTTTAAAACAATTGAGAAATAGAATCTTCTGCAAAGAGGACAATGTGCGTTTGTTTTCGTCCACTCTGTTAAACACTTTATACAAAATTTGTGTGTGCACGAATTGGGTGTGCAAATTTCTTCTCTTCTCATGGAATATAAACAAACAGGGCATCTGCTTCTGTCTTCTTGTTTAAGTTTTTTCACCGATTTTCTGCAACCAACCAGCTTTCGTTTTTGAATCATATTTATGTATTATTTCTAGCAAATAATGTTTTAGAAACCGTGTGCGTATAAATTTATAGATATTCCCCCACTCAGTACTGCAAGTCAAGCCCGCATGGGCGAGGTGGGAGGATATGAGCTTGAATTGGTTGTAATAAAACAAAAATTATTTAAAACGTTCATTGTATATTTTCTTCCTATAATTTTCATCCAAAACATCCTTTAGGAGATTCTCAGCATATTGAAGTCTATTTTGAAAGCGGTAGCGATCCAACACATACTGCTCATAATCATTCTGTCGTGCTGCTTTGTAAGCAAACGTCCATGCAAACAATACATGGATTTTATTCATATTTTCGTTAAATGTAACCTTCATAGTGCTTCTCTAAAATCACAAAGGAACTGAGAAGACGAACTGTATGAATTTAACGTTGTAATGGATTTTATTCTTCAGCAATCAATCTTCTCATTACATTATATGATTCATGTGAATCTAATCCCAAATTTATTATAATCAAATGATCATTAAATTGTTTAACTGTTATAGATTCCTTTAGTAGATTATCACATAAAATAATACCTTCATCATACAATGTTAGTATTTCACTACCATAATTTTTCTGAAAAAGTCTGTATTTTACTTTAATAAGATGATATTGGAGTTCCAACACTTTTATTTTTACTTCGTGTTTTAGCATTTTCTTCTTTTATAAAAATCAACACCTTCTTGGGATATTTTAACTGGTCTCAGTTGACAACAATTTGTACAATATTGAATACAAGCACTTGATTTATTTACTATTAGTTTTTTACAAACTGAACAACGACACCTTGGTAAAACACTAAAGTTATATGTAGTAATAATGAACCACTTAGGATACATAACTAACCGCAAAATGGTTTGTTGTAGCTTTAAATATGGATTGGAAGTAGCGGTGGGGTATGGAGAGGAGGAAGTGGTAGGGTGATTGGTGATTGCTGATAGGTGGATTAATGAATAATACTTCTAATTATTTGTTTGACATTTATAAAAAGTTCATTTATTAAAATACAGGTTTATTTTTGAAAAAAATTACAATAGTTTACTTGATGTTTCTATTGCACATGAAACATGCTTCCTGGGATACAGGGGGGCCATCGAAGTGTGTGCCCCAGTCAGGACGATTGTAATGTATAAAACATGGCAATTTAATTTGAAGATCAAAACTTGATTTATAAGACAATGGTAATTTTCCCCATACATCCAAGAGCTCCAAAGGATCTGCATAATTAATTAGATATTCCAATGGTAACATTGTTAGTTCATCTGTAGTAAAATCTTGCAAGGTTTTCTTTCCGCTTACATGACTAAACATTACATTTGCTGTTGGGCAATACATAGTTTTTCTTTCTTTTCAGTCTTTTCCTTTTCTGTTTCCAATTCTTGAACTTTCTTTATCTGTTCAGTTCGAAACTTTTTTTTAGCACTCTTAGATAGATTGGGAGGTGGATTTATTATTATCAAATTGTTTTCTATGTACTCTTGCGGATCGTAAGTTTCACAGGGTTCTGCGTCCCAGGAGAGATCAATAGGGACTGCTACAGACATGATCTGAATTGTGTTAAATACTGTAAATATTGAGAATTTATAGCAATAAAAGTGGTGTGGGGAAAAGCTGGTAGGAGGAATGGTTTTGAAAACTCATTTTGGAAGCTGGATTTGATATAAGAGTGGTAGGATTTGGAAGTGTGAAGAGTGCGTGTTGTGGAATGGTTTTGAAAGCTCATTTTGGAAGCTCCTGAGAGGAGAGGGGAGAGGAGAGGGGAGAGGAGAGGGGTGGGGAGAGGAGTGGGGAGAGGAGCGGGGAGAGGAGTGGGGAGGGGAGAGGAGAGGAGTGGGGAAAGGAGTGGGGAGAGGAGAGGAGTGGGGAGAGGAGAGGAGTGGGGAGAGGAGTGGGGAGAGGAGTGGGGAGAGGAGTGGGCAGCGGAGAGGGGAGAGGAGTGGGGGGATTTGGTGGGGTGAAAAGTGGGGGAATTTGGTGGGGTGAAGAGTGGGGGGATTTGGTGGAGTGAAGAGTGGGGGAGGAGTAGGGTGAAGAGTGGGGGGATTTGGTGGGGTGAAGAGTGGGGGGATTTGGTGGGGTGAAGAGTGGGGGGATTTGTTGGGGTGAAGAGTGGGGGGATTTGGATTTTGGATTTTGATTGATCTAGAACCGGCGAAAGATAACTACTGTCTGAATCTGACAAACTTATCACATCCGACTGTTTTTTTGTCTCTGAAAAGGTCTCTATAATTTCTGTTTTTCGCTCACTAAGGTTGATTTTCATTTTAGGTCCTCGTTTATCGTCTTCTGAACTAGTTGATTGTATATTCCTTTTCCTTTTCTTATCTTTGCTAGAGTTTTTTTGTTGGGTTCGTTCTATGACATCTGGCGATTCCTCAATGTCTGTCATTGGCGAAGGGTGAGTATTTGGTTGGTCTTCTGGTGTAATAACTATGACATGGGGGATTAAATCTCGGTTTAAAACATTTTCTTCTTGTAAAATGACATCCTTCTTTTGTGCGTTGGCAACTATCTTAGCAATTGAATGTTTTCGCTTATTTTTTTCTTATTTTCGATGCCGTGGAGAGAAATTGGGGCCATTGGCCTTCTTATTTCTCTTGTTCTATTATTTGTTAGCCGTGGGCATTCTTTCCTTTCGTGTTCAACACTATCGCAGATCATGCAAATTCTTTTTTGATTCGGATATGACACCAAAGATGTTTCACCCTCAATTGTGATATAGGAGGAAATATTTTTTTTAATTGTCATTATTGCTGTTCGTATTCCCGTGTCTACTTCCAATAATCCTTCTCCTTTATAAAATTCGTTTCTCATTATTCTGACTGTTCCATATTCTTCTAATTTCTTCTTAATCTTTGTGTTATCTAGTTCAAACGGAAAATCAAATAGACGAACTACGGTTTCTTCATCATATTTTGATAAGTTCACCTCATAATCCCGACCTTCATAGTTGAAAATTACGAATTCCTCATTCTGACTTAAGATTTGTTGAACTATTAGATCACTAACAGCTTTCAAAAATACTTTTGTTTTTAAATGATTGTACTGAATACCTATTATTTGGTCTATTTTTACATTGAATGTTTTTCTTATCCATTCGTGCAGAATTAAATGTGATGGTATTTCTTGACACGTTTAAAATCCAGTATTAAAGTATTTAGCCGTTCAATACCCATTGATGTTTTTTATCACGTATGTTTATGATAACCGTATACTATCTCGCACTTGTTTACCTGTTGAAAACCGCAGGTCAACTGGGTAATAATAAAAACAACCAAAAACATCATTTTATATTTTAAAGTCTATATATAAAAAATATGTTTAGATGTCCAGTATTTTGTTTATATCGACGAACCACTTTCAGAACTGTCGGGACTAGAATCATCATCCGGCTGAATTATAATTGGGTTAATGGGTGGCAAAACAATCATTTTCAACCTTTAGAACGTGATTCACACGGTTTTTTCATAATCAGTTTGATTCAAATAATCAACTACCGCCCTTATGTTTTCTATAACGACCGCATATCTAAATTTAGCGATTGGTTGCGTTGTCGTAATAAATTTTTGAGTGCAGTTCATACCTGTTCAATAGGGTTAAAATACAATAGTATGGAGGCAACCAAAGAAGTGTGTGGGCGTGTGATTGACACAAATTATCACTATATTATTCACTTTTAAAGTTTTGTTTTTTTATTATATGTAATAAAACTATCTTGGTGGGTTTATTTGTAGGAATCTTTATTTGCTTATTCTGCATAAATTTTGAAATGTCTTCATTTTTAGTACTAGCATTAGGAATTTTATTTAATATACGTGAATGGTATGATGTTGTCCATCACTATAACGGAATTTTTCGGAATATTAGGCAACAGTTGCTTTTTAAACCACTGCTCAAACGGATCTGCTGTCACATCTTCATAATAATCAGCACAAGACTGACGGATGTTTTTAGCCGAGAGCTTAAGCCTTCGACAAAAAAAGCATTTCTAGTTCCAGCATGCAAAATAATTACCCGCTTACCCCTGGAAGAGGACGTGCCTAAACAACAATTTTTACTACTTTCCACCCAACCGTATGAAACAACATCGTATGTGTGGAACCATGTTTCATCAAGATACACTATACGAGCACGATGTCTCTTGTCTTCAAGAATTTTTTTAGTTGACGTAAATAGTCGTGCCTTTGTATTACTATTTGTTTGCGACTCCATGATATCCAATGATATTTAGTTTTTTATACATAAAACCACACTCTAACAGTATTTCTTAATGTTTTCAAATACCTATACTCATAGTCAGGGCAGTCACACATTTTATCTCAAATAATTTAAAGGGTTGGTACTTTATTTTCTTTATAAAAACTATACACCATGTTTAAGCGCAAAAGAAATAAAACCTGTAACAATCTAGGAGTTATAAAAAAAATTAGAAAAAAACCATAGCAACATTTTTTTTAACAATACTGTCAAATTAATGACAAGAAGCAGAATAATTTATTATTTATCATCATCAATTAGCTCTATTTGTACTTAATTAAAAGTAGAATAAAATACCTATATACAGTCCACTAGAAGTGTCTAATTACCATATCATCCATTGGTCCAGTCGAGCCGAATGGATTGGTAAAAAATAAATATTCAAGTGATTGCAAGAAAAGTATGCATTAGAAGAAATTATTGGGTTGCTTGCATCAGAGAACGCGATAGGACGGGAAGGCAGAGTGCAATAAGGACTGTCGTTCCACCAATTGGTTCATCTCGTTTATAGTTCTGAGTGAGTTTATTCCATTATTACTTGTATTATTTAAAATACCTGATATTTGTGTCAATAACATGGCTGAACTCGCGGTTTTAAAATCTAAGAGGAGTTCTCTTAAGAGTAAAGTTACTCGCCTAAGAAATTATTTTGATTCTCTGGATAAAAGTCAATTAACTGATAGCGTGATAAATAAATTACAAAGTCGATTAGAAAGAGTACAGCCAGTTTGCGACGAGTTTGATGTGGTTCAATTTAAAATTGAACAACAAGACAGCATTGCTGATTCAGATTTTCAGTCTGACGAGGCTGAGAGAAGTGCATTTGAAATTAACTATTTTAAAATATTCGGCGAAATAACAGCCTTAATTAAAAGTTATAATGATAGTAAATTGGAAGATAATGCTTCTGTGGTCAATTCGCGACACAGTGGGGTCTCCAATTCATTGCAGTCTTTGGTCAAATTACCACCAATTAAGCTGCCAACTTGTGACGGCCAATATTGCAATTGGCTGGAATTCAAAGATTCTTTTACGGCCTTGGTAGACAATAATATGTCATTAAACGGGATTCAAAAATTTTATTATTTAAGATCTTCTCTAACCAAGGATGTTCTTGAAATCATTAAATCAATTGAAGTTTCTGACTCGAATTATGGTATTGCATGGCAGTTTCTTGTAGATAGGTTCGAAAATAAAAAGCTAATAATTTATAATCATATTCGGTCAATTTTTGAATTCCAATGTTTAGTTAAACAGTCTTACACTGATTTGCGTAACCTCTATGATATATTAAAATCATTGGGAGAAGATACCGATTCATGGGATAGACTAATCATTTATATTATGTGTAGTAAATTTGACACTACAACACGCCGTGACTGGGAAACATTTAAATATGAAGGTGAATTACCCACCATGAAGGATTTAAATAAATTTCTGAAGATAAAGTGCGAGGTTTTGGAAAAATTGGAAGTTTCAGGTAGGGGTGAAATTAGTGAATCAGGTAAACAAAGGAAATTAAAGAATTTTAGAAGTATGACTAATAGTTATTCAGGTACAGATGTAAATTTATACAATGTAAAATATAAATGTTATTTTTGCAAACAATCACACAGTATTTTTAGATGTAATTTGTTTTTACAGCTACCAATAAACGATCGCATCGCTGCAGTAAAACAGCTTAAACTTTGTTTGAATTGCTTGCGGGATTCGCACCCGTCATGGAAATGTCAAAATTCAAAGTGTGGTAAGTGTAATAAAGCACACAATTTAATTTTACATTCCGAGTCTTACAGTAAATTTCACAATCAAAATAAAGAACCCACCGAGGATGCAAACAACGTTTTAGCCCAAAATCAAGAGTGTCTCAGGTTCCATGTGGAAAGCAACAACGGTACAGGTAGCGCCGAAGGTGGCCAAATACCAAAAGTAACGTTGAATTCACATGTGACGGAGCGCGGTGTTGCCGGCTCTAATCAATTAGCATTTTGTGCGGGATCGTCTGGGATATCAGAAAACTCGCAAGTTTTACTTTCTACTGCAATTATTAAGTTAACAAATGGAAAAAAGACAATTACTGCTCGTGCTCTATTGGATAGCGGTTCCCAGAGCAATTTCATTTCACAAACTGTTTGTAATAAATTAAATTTACAGCAGTCTAAAATAAATCACGCCGTGAAAGGTGTAGGACAAACATTGACTAATATAAATACTCAGGTAAATATCACAATAAAGTATTGGGTTAATAATTTTACAAGCAATATTAGATGTTTGGTTCTTCCATCTATTACTGATAGGTTACCAACTATGTCATTTACTAAAGATATCCTTAAAATTCCTCCTAATTTGCAAATGGTTGATCCAAAATTTAATGTCTCGGGAGACATTGATATTTTGCTTGGGTCAAATATATTTTGGTCTATAATGGGTTCTAATCAGGTTCGGCTTGGGCCCAACATGCCCATATTACAGGAAACTGAGTTAAGTTACATAATTGGCGGTAACTTAAATTTAAATATAATCGCTCCTAAGACATCGGTTAGTTATGTAAATATTTTAAATTCTGATACAGTTGTCGATAATAAAATAGTTAAATTTTGGGAAATTGAGGAAGTCAACAATAAGGTAGCTCCTATGTCTAATTCTGAGAAATATTGCGAGCGTTATTTTCAAAATACTACCACAAGAGACCAAACGGGCAGATTTATAGTTAGAGTTCCATTTAAAAATAATTTAAATCAACTCGGTGATTCTCAAAGTATGGCAATGAATAGGTTTAATTTACTTGAGAAAAAATTAAATAAAAACCCGAATTTAAAATTAGAATATGAATCATTTATGTCTGAATACGAAATTTTAGGACATATGTCGGAAATTAAGGACATAGAGGGTGAAGGTTGATATCTTCCACACCACGCAGTCATTAAAAATAGTAGTCTTACTACAAAATGTCGGGTAGTTTTTGACGCGTCGGCTAAAACGTCAAGTGGTCTTTCGCTTAATGACGTCCAATATGTCGGCCCGACGTTGCAGCAGGACGTATTTTCAATTTTAACTAGATTCCGGAGTTACGAATATGTTATGACAGGAGAAATATCCAAAATGTATAAGCAGATTCTTGTTAATTCTAGTGATACAACGTATCAAAAAATCTTTTGGCGATCACAACCGGATGAAACTATTAAAATTTATAAATTAAATACTGTTACGTATGGCACAGCGTCTGCGCCATATTTGGCAGTTAGATGTTTATTTCAGATTGCGACAGAAAACGAAATAAATTTGCCCTTGGCTAGTAAAGTAAGTAAAAGAGATTTTTATATGGACGACGTCTTGACGGGTTCCAATTCTATATTAGAACTGTTGCAAATTCAAAAGGATCTGGTTGAATTATTAGCTAGTTATGGATTTGAACTTAGAAAGTTTTTGTGCAACAGCAAGGATTTGTTAAATAAGTTTCAAACTAAAGATATTATGTATGTCAAATTAATTAATATAGGGGAAACTGAGCAAAATAAAACTCTAGGCGTATACTGGGACGCTAATCATGATCACATAAGATATAGAATTAATGTAAATGATAATTTTTCTAATAATAAATTAACAAAACGTGTTATTTTATCACTAATTTGTCAAATTTTTGACCCCCTAGGTTTATTAGGTCCAATTATAATTATTGCCAAACTTATTATCCAGGATCTCTGGAAACTAAAGTTAGAATGGGACGAAGAAATTCCTTCAAATTTATTGAATACTTGGAACTCATTTTACAATAATCTTTGTGATATCAGTAAACTTAAAATACCAAGATGTGCCATTTTTTCGCAGTTTATTAAAATTCAAATGCACGGTTTTTCCGATGCATCAGTAAGGGCTTACGGGGCGTGTATTTATTTAAAATGTTTTAATTCTGGAAATTATTACTCTAGTTTGTTGTGCGCAAAATCACGCGTAACACCATTAAAGCAGATTAGCTTACCTCGTCTCGAATTATGCGGTGCTCTGTTGCTTGCAAATTTAGCAAAGGGAGTAACAGATGCTTTAGAAATTAATTTTAATAAATGATATTACTGGACTGACTCTACAATAACTCTGTGCTGGATAAGAAACGAATCTAGTAAGTGGAAAACCTTTGTAGCGAATAGGGTTAGCGAAATTAGGACACTTACCGAATTTCAAAATTGGAACCATGTTAAATCCAGCGAAAACCCGGCTGATCTTCTATCTAGGGGCGCACCTATTGAAATTTTAAATAAATCAAATTTATGGTGGCACGGCCCTGATTGGCTTAATGTTGATAAGTCGAAATGGAATCTTACTGAGCCTGACTTCGAAATTACCGAACTGTGCGAACAAAAAAGTGTTTCTTGTCCCACAATAAATTACAGTAATGAAATAATTAGCATTTTGAATAAGTTTTCTTCTTTTAGAAAAACGTTAGGAGTTTTGGCGTACGTCTTGCGTTTTTTATCAAACATTAAACTTAAGGCCATTGACCGAAATTATGGTCCATTACTTCCTGAAGAACTTGACAAAGCTTTAAATTTAATAATAAAAAATGTTCAAATAGAGTGCTTTTCTCAATAGTGCACTAGTTTAAGTAATAACAAAGAATTAAATAAAACCAGTAAAATATTGCCACTTAACCCATTTTTACAAGATGGAATTATGCGTGTAGGTGGTAGAATCAAAAATTCAAACAAACCCTTTGAAAGTAAACACCCTGTAATTTTACCTAAAAGTCATTTTTTAACAAATCAATTATATTAAAACAGGAGCATGAACGGTTACTTCACTGTGGCGTTCAAAATTTATTATACTCAATACGTGAAAGGTACTGGCCTATCTCCGGTCGAAATGCCTGCAAAAACATAATTCGAAGTTGTATTAAATGCTTTAAAGTTGCTCCAAACGAATGTCGATATTTAATGGGTCAACTCCCTGAGGTACGAGTTAATCCTCACAGCGTATTTCTAAATGTTGGTACAGATTTTGGAGGACCTTTTTTATTAAAGGACAGACAGACCCGTGGTGCCAAAATTATTAAGGCCTATATGTGTCTATTTATATGTATGAGCACTAAGGCCATACATATAGAATTAGTGTCTGATCTGACCACACAAGCATTTATTGCTGCCCTTAATAGGTTTACAAGTAGACGTGGCAAACCAGCAAACATCTACTCTGATAACGGCACTAATTATAGAGGAGCTAATACGGAACTTGGTAAATTATATAAAATTTTAAATAATAAGTCGCAAGAAATTACAAATAAATTGTCGTCTGATTTTATTAGGTGGCATTTTATACTGGCGTCTTCTCCTAGCTTCGGCGGACTTTGGGAATCTGGAATCAAATCAGCCAAAAGTCACATCAAGCGCGTTGTAGGAGAATCTCGATTAACGTATGAAGAGTTCGCCACCGTGTTGACCCAAATTGAGGGTATTTTAAATTCGCGGCCGCTTAGTCCACTCACTCAGGATCCGGACGACATATCGGCACTGACACCAGGACATTTCTTAATTGGTAAACCACTCACTCGCCTTCCTGAAATTAATATCACTGATGTTCCTGAAAACCGTTTAACCAAGTGGCAGCACCTTCAAGCCATGTCCCAACACTTTTGGCATCGTTGGCAGAAAGAGTATCTATCGGAGCTGCAGACTCGTGTCAAGTGGAGACAAAATTACAAAAATTTGTTAAAGGTAGGAACATTAGTTCTAATCAAAAATGAAAATGCTCCCCCTATGAATTGGCCGCTAGGGCGAGTTCTTGCCTTACATCCAGGAAAAGACGGCGTTACGCGTGTAGTGGAGGTGCAAGTCAAGACTGGTGTGATAACACGTGCAATTAACCGTGTATGTGCGTTGCCCATTGACTAAAATTGTTAATAAAAGGGGCAAATTCAGTGACATTTGGTCAATATGTAAAACAATTGGCATGAAAATTCTGTTTTTTTTTTTGTTGATAAGTATATAGTAATAAGTTTTTGTCACATTTTTTGTTAGTTTATATAAATATCTTAGTCATACACCTTTGTATGTCCGTGACATCAGTATTCAGTTGCATATTATTATTGTGTAATGATCATTATTTTATAATTACCGCAATGTTTTGCACATTTAGTTATATTTGAAAGTACTAGGTACCTTCAAGGCGGGCGGTATGTTTAAGCGCAAAAGAAATAAAGCCTGTAACAATCTAGGAGTTTGATTGGGTTTGATTAGAAAAAAACCATAACAACATTTTTTTTAACAATACTGTCAAATTAATGACAAGAAGCAGAATAATTTATAATTTATAATCATCAATTAGCTCTATTTGTACTTAATTAAAAGTAGAATAAAATACCTATATACAGTCCACTAGAAGAGTCTAATTACCATATCATACACACCATTCGGTGAATATATTCCTTAAACGCTTCATCAATATTCTTAGACTTTTAAAGTAGTTCTTTTCTTTTCAGACTATGGTCAATAACAACACCCGCTCTAATAACCCGATATATTGTACTACGCGAAATATCCGTCAATCCACAAATATTTATTACAATAGTGTTTCAGAGCTCGCACTATTTTTGTTTTTTAAACAATTATATATATTTAAAATGACCCTTTGATTTTATGGATGCAGGTGCTTATTTTTAAATTCCTCAGACTCTGCCGCCAGTTCCATTGACCTCAAAAGTTCTCCAAAAAGCTATATTGAGATAGATATTATATAATTCTTAACTAATTTCAAATAAATATAACTATTAAATATGTCTACAAACAAAACATCCAAACATAAAATGGCACACTACCAATAAAAAAATAACTAAACATGCCTTATCCTATAAATATTATATATCCAAATACCACTTGCACTTGCCAAAAAACTATTAGAGGAAAATCAAAATATTCGCCTAAATTAAACCCCATCGAGATGACGGTGTTCATAAACTAACACGTTTTTTCAAGAAAGACAAATATACCTAATAAATTCAAATCCATGTTGCCAATCAAAACGGAGATGCGACAAATTACCGTAAAGCTACGCCCATTTTACGTAGGCCCTATAACATTTATATCAAGTCCGCGCTGACTATGGGTTGCGGTCAAACTAAAAAAGAATGTTCTTTGTTGCTTTTTTATTAGCAATTGCTTTCACATTGATGATACCCTATAGAATCGTTTAATTTTTTGCTGTTTCACTTTAAATTGGATAAATTATAACAATATCCATAAAAGAAGAATGATACTAATGTTGCCCAATCCGTTAATATACATATTGTAATACCTTTTTGCACTTGTATCACTAACACTAATACTTTTATGAAACATAAAAATTTATGTTGTAAAATACAACGATTTAACTTCTTGACTTCAAAAAATAGTTCTGTGTTTTGATGCTGATACTGTTTAAGATATGTACGTTGGATTTACTTGGTAATAATTCCAATATTTAATCAAAAAAATTGAAATCACTCTTTAATTTAAAGTTACAATCAGTCTTTATTCTTTAATCTGTAATAGTTAGACTGTATCGTTTCTGTGAACATACATTTTAAGACACGTTTTGTTTAAAACTACAGTTCTTTGCAATGGTAATTAAACGGTCAAATGTAGTGTGTAATATAAAAAATATTATTGTTTTTAATTATCTTATGCTTCTTACGACTCCTAAGCATGTCAAGTTTTATATGGAATCGCAGGTGGTCGCTTTGCAATCGAGAGGTTATCGGTTCGAATCCGACTGATGCATATTTTGTAATCGTCCGTATTAATGCAGTGTGTGAAGGGAAGAATGTAAAATTATTTGACCTCCAAATTGTCATATTCATGCTAGTTCATAGGCATAATATACTCCACAGTCGATATGCTACCGGCAAAGTCCGTTTCATCGTCATACTTAAGTTTGCCTAGGTAAACCGCACATTGCCGGGACGTTTTGGGCAAAGTCCAAAATTGTTCTCTATTTCGGAGTTTGCCTAGAATGTAACACGGCAAATTTTGGTTTGCCAAACACATTTTAGGAAAAGTCCGAAATAATAAATTTGTGACCTTTACGTCGCTCTTCATTTTCTAGTCGTCGTTATAGTCTGTTTGTAACGTCGCAGGTACACACGCACTGCGTTGATTGTTTAAGGTGGCATTTTCCGATCGCGTCCATGGTTGCCAACTTAATTTCATTTTGTCATGGTTTTTCGGCGGTAAAATTTTTAACAATACAATTATAAGTATATTAAATAGAGATTAATATCCTGCAAGCAATTTTTAGTTAATTATTTAAGCTTTCAACGTGTATAATGATTTCATTCAGAAGATTAATATTTTAAGAGATCTATGGTGACTTTTTTTCTGACACTAGGACCTCAATATTCTTTTTAAATATTTTCCTAAAATAAATCCTAAAATATCTTCAGACTTTTATTAATAAGTTAAAAAATACCTATAGAATATGAATCTACGGTTAATATTGTGACAATATTCATACAAAAGAAAAATAAAGTAAAACATTATACTAAAATAAAATTAAGTTGGCAATAAATGGGTGTGGTCGGCAAATGCAGCCTAAAGCAGGGCGCGCATTGAATCGACTCGGATTGGCTCACAAGCGTCTACGTATAGCTCGTCACTTTTATTCCGCACATGCACCAAGAAGAGACGTATGTTATGATTTTCGCTTATACAACCCGCAACACGTTATAAAATTGTAAGTGTTGAAAAATATGGATAATACCTATAATTTAATACCTAATTGATATAAATACGATGATTACCATGTATTTATTAAGAATGGATACGGGATGATGTAACATTCTTTGAAGCCAAAACAAACCATTCTAAGCGACACTGTAAACACAATTTGTAAACATTGGCCACATCTGATTTTACCTTATATTTTTGTACAAGAAATACGTTAGAAGCATCACAATATTTACTAAAAGTAATAAAAGCCCTAAAATACTTTATTTTCAGCGAAATAATAATAAATTTAATTTAAAAAGGTTTTATTATTTATAGGTTATGTTATTTCTAAAGGTGTTTATTTAAAGTCGCTCCGAGTCATTTATAAATCTATAAGTCGCACTTTTTCTTTTCTAGTTCATTAGACAAAGACGTACGTGTAACCGAGTGTTCAGACCGAGGTTCAGTCGTTTTCCTAAACAACCAGCACAGACAGCAACACTTCTGGGCTGCGTTCGATATCATCGCCGGGTGACACACCGGTGTGATTTTTCAACCTGAACTCCAACACTCCAATGCTATTTTGTCTCTTTCTACTACCATTCAATTACGTATTTCCTGTGGTATTTCCTTAAAGTTTGTAAACTGTTCCCCCAAGAGAAAACAAACAACAAATATAAGGCTTCACGTTCGATACGGTCACAGTATACGGAACATCGAATCCTTATTATAATATCCATGATGATTACGATGTTTAATTGAACTAGCTAGAGCAAAACTTGTTGCCTGTCTCATTTTTTAGCTTAAAGGAAAAGATGGGCTAATTCCGTTAAAAATATGATACCAATTAGGTTGATTTTCAAATATTATTTTTAATACCTTGTACCTAGGTACTAGATGCTTTTTTGGCCTTTTTAAGTTGGAGGAAAATACTGGGGATGCAGACAGTGCTTCTTTTATTGGCCTACAATCCAAATCAACCAACTCTACCTCCAAATGCAATTTATAGGTATTTTTTTGCAGGTCATTAAAAAAAGTTAAATAAAAAAAATTCGGTCAAGTGCAAGCTATACTTGCACAATTAGTGTTCCGTGCCAGCAGCAACCCCTGAGCAAACCTCGGCCGCCCGATCTCTGGCACCAATGCCGTATCACATCGCGTATGCGCGGAGCTGAGTTTCGACCGAGCCAAATTAAAAATTTTGAAAAACGTGTAAGGACAAAAGTTGTTCCCTACATCGTGAGAGATAGTTTTTGTCGAAAAACTTTTTCTCTAAAACCAGAGGGGTTCAGCAGTTACAAGGAAATAAACAACTAAAGTGTGTATAACAATTGATCGCGCTACAATTTTTCAATCCTGATAATTTTGTCTCAATCTACACCTAATTCTCCAAGTTCACGATATTCTTTAGATTTTTCAAAACGAACCTTTTGGTGATAAGGGTGGGGGACAGCAATTTTAAGCATTTTTCCCCAAAAAATACTTTATATATATTGTTGAATTAGTGCCTTAACAAGCTTTCATTTGACACCCTACACGATGCCCTTACATTTTGTTTTCATTTCCCTATCTACCCCCTGAATAGATACTTCAGATATATAATTGGGCCACCACACTATCTCGTGCTAAATTTCACATTTTTACGTCGAATAGTTTCAGAGAAAACCGCCTGTGACAAGCGGACGGACACCGAAGTGATTCCATAAGTGTTCCGTTTTGCTAATTTTAACACGGAACATTAAAAAATATTCCAGAAAAGTATTTATTAACTAAATAACTCGTCAAAAATAAAACTCTGTAAAAGTAATTATTTAATTTAATTTAATTTAAATTTAATCATAAATTTAAACATCTTCATGACTAAAATGTCCATTGTTTGAGCAGCATATAAAGTGGATAAAAAAAGAAGACAAAAAGTCACCTGTGAAATAAAGAAGTTTGGGAAATCAAAACGACTTTTTTTCGTCTTTTTCATCCACTATAAACATTTTTATTTGCCAATAAATTTAATGCTATACTCTGAGTATCTTCAGTATTTGGTTTAACAAGTCTGGATTTTGATGAAATATTTTTTCTTTTTCTTTTCGTTGAGAAGGGACGTCTTTGCTGCTCTATTTTTTTACTGTGAGGTGTAACCTGACAACATTGCCAGGTTTATTTATATCTCCACAAACTTCTTCCAGAGCATTTATTGTGGGGCCTATGTGAGCAATTAATTTTTTAACAGCATTTAACTGTGCCTTATTTGTGATGCTGTTGATATTTTTTATCACATTTTCAATTAGGGCTTGTTTTTCTTTCTGTATGTCTTCATCGATACCTAGGTTTGCCGCAGACTGCTTTAGTCCATCCCATATACCTGTTAGTTCTTGAGCAGATGAGTTTTTAAAAATTTGTAGGCAGCCTTCTTCTTCTAAAAGCAAAATTTGTAAGTAGAAAATAGGAAAAATACGGATAAACACATAATTTTTTATAAAAAAAAGTTATTTGTTTGGCCACATTTTATAGAACTACTTATTTAAAAAATATATGGCAATTGCTACAAATACTCTGTCATAACAATGGTTGATAGGACAACCATGCATTTTATTTTATAAATAGTTATTTCTCACCTGTAAGTAGATATTAATATTTTAAAACTAATATTACCATCTCTAAAAAGTAGTAATACCAACACAAATACAAAAGAGATGACATTTAAAATTGAGCCACCAACCAATGAATAAAAATTTAAAAAATACGTAGAAACAAAAATATTTTTTTTCAGTTTAAACTTATATGTAAATTGTAAATACATACCACTTGAAACGGTTGGTAGAGGTTCTCGCAAATTTGGTGGAGTCTTGTTCTTAAGATGCAGGCAAAGTAGGTGTATGTGTTCCATGTTATACATGAATCCATACATGTACAAGAATATTTATGTATACATTCATCACATTCTATATAAGTTTGCAGTCACATGTACCTTCGTTTTCTTCTATTTTGTATATTTCAAAGTTATTAGGATGCGATGATGGAATTTCCCAGCAATTTCCATTTTTTAGTATTAAACTACTATCAAGTGCTTCACTGCTTGTCTGTCGACTTCGAAGTTCTTTCAATTTAGTACAAACTTTGCCTTTATTCAAAACAATTATTCTATTAAACAGCTTATCACGAACAAATTTTAAAATTTGATGAATTGCCTTGTCTAACCTTTTGACTTTTTGGCCATTAAAATAAATATATTTTAAGGTCCTGTGCATTCTCTCCAGATGCATGTTGGTATTTAAACCACTATTTTTTCGATAACAATATGCCCATGACTCTATATTGTTTACAAAGTTTTCAGAAAATATTTGCCAAAATCATAAGTTGACAAATCATTTGTCATAGTCTCCATAAAGTTCTGAAGCATTGGTTGAAATGCCAAAACATCTCGCTCTTGAAGCAGAGTTCTTAGAAATTTGTAAACCATAACCTGTAAAAAATAAACCTATTAGTCTTTTTACTTTATTAAAAATCATTATTATTTAAAATAAAATATGAAACCTACAAATATATTAAAGCATACCTGTTTTTCCTTTGAATTAATTTTAACTAGGTTTTTCCTCCATGCTCGATCTACATGCCAGCAACAAAATAAGCTAAAAACCAAAAAATATTATTTATTTAATTTGCTATTTATTTATTTAATTTGTACTAACCGAAACTGTGCTGTTCCCATTATTGTTGGTCATGCATTATAATATGTGGGCGCCATATCTGAATGTTTTGCACTGGATTGGGCCACCATTTTTTTCCTTCACACAGTCTAAGAAAATTGAGTTACACTCTGTGTCAGATCTGTTCGAAATTAAAAAGGCACCCTTATGTCATCAAGAACTAATAATGTGTGCATTTCAAAATCATATTGGTTAGTTCCATGGGTACCATCCAAACAAATGCAATCATGCCCATATTTTTTTAGTACTTCTGCTTGTCCATCATTCATAATGATAAGAATAAAGTCATTGGATTTTAGTTGAGGATATTGCTCTAAAGATGATCCCTATGCTTTATAAAGCAGCACGCACCCAGAACTTTTCATTTGGGATACCCAAGCATCAACACTTATTGCATCCTTTTGATGTCTTACAATTGTTGACTGTAAGTTAAAACATTTTTCTATGTTGTACAAATCTTTTTTTGTAAGAAGGTGAATTCTTTCTAACTGTGAATTTATATGTACTGCATCTCGAATGTCATCCAAAATTTTCTCAAAAGGAATTTTTAAAGACAACTTAGCAGCAATTGACTCTCGATCACCTTTACTTAGAATTATATGTCCCAAGTCACCTTCATGTCCAACATAGGTTTGTAAAAATGTAACGTCACAAGTCCCACTTTTATTAGAAATAAGTCTAATTTCTGCAGGACAGTAACCATTAATCTTATTACTGCTTTGTGTCAAGTGACGAAGGCCTTTGCTTCTTGAGAGAAAATGTCCAGATCTATGGCAATAGTATGTTGTCACTGAATGGCCTTCTGTAGAAAATGTGCCCCTTGTCTTTATGAATTGGGAATGTGTATCATGCTCAATATTACTTTTCCATGTTAAAAATTCACCCTTTGAAATAAATTTCAACTTTAGAAATTTTAGTACTATGTCATGATGGTCCTGAAAATGTGTATGTAATTGAGACTTTTTAACACTGGAAACTTCACAGACCGGGCAGTTTTTTGCATTTGTTGCCCCCTGATTTGTGTTTTCAGAGCAATTGGTACTGTTGGTGCTATGTACATTTTTTACATGATGTTGCTTTTTATGATAATTTAGGTGTCCAATTTTGTTAAAATTTATTTTGCACATATCACAGGAAAATTTATAGTTCTTTTGTGGAACTGGTAATTCTTCACCTGAAACAAAACATTAAAGGTAAAGTATTCCTGGTGTAAATCAACAAATTGAGCCAGATAAACTCTAAAAAATATTAAGACTCCAGAATATATTAACTACCCTTAACTTACCAGGATGATACAACTTCATATGTTTCTTTAAATTTAATCGTTGACCAAAGGATTTTTGGCATATAAAACATTTTAAAGATTCCATAGTATACTGGCACTTTCACAATATTAAAAGTTTATTTAAAGTTATATTTAAACTAACAAAGATAAAATCAAAAAAGCTAAGTTGTATTTCGTCAAAACCAAAACATCGAAGAATGACATTGACAAAGTAATAAAAAGTAGGGTTAAGTGTTAAGTTTGACCATATATTTATTACTAACTAAACTGCTGGCCACTCGAACTTACACATGGAGATTTTTAGGCAAAATCTAAAGTTCAATATTTTCAACAGGAATGCAAATTTTTGAACTCGTCTTGCAGATTTTAAGAGCTAGTTTTTGTCGGATTAAGCTGCATGACGTATATTTATCGTAGGACCATAGGTTTATTATATACGGGGTGATCAATGAAGTCATGCGAAAAATCAAGAAGTTTGTATGAGTGAAATTTCCGCAAAAATTTTTTTTGGTCGTTGCAATATGGTTCGTTACTAAGGTAACATCAATATCTCTAGACGTTTTTGTCACTTTTTGGATTAAGGCCTTTAGGTCTTGTACACACTACTAAACATAAAATTTGGGTAGCAAAATTTTTAAAATGCTATAACTTGACATTGGATTCACGGTTCTTGATGATTTTTACGGATTTCGAATCCTCATTTCACGTAGATTTTCTATAATCTAAGCATTTTATTTGGGGGTTGAAATATACAGGTTGAAATTTACACATTATACCGGGTCGATAAATAGACAAAAACGTAGGGTACGACGCGCTTTAAGGTTTGGCATTATTTAAGTTTTTGTAAAAATAAATTCTCACGTCAAATTGTTTTTGTTTAATGTCGTTCTCACTGTTCTGTCCAAAACTTTCACCCCAGTTTATTGTCTCAAAGAGTCATTCAGTTCTTTGTCTACCCCCATGCCCATATTTATGATCGGCTGTAATTTCTACGCGACGCGTCAATTTCAGAGTAGGGTTTTTTAGGGATTGCAGGAACCTTTAAATTAGGTTAAGAATTAGAAATTTTGTAAGAATTGACTTTTGGCCGTTGTTAACCAATCTTGTATATTGTAGAATATAATGTAATAAACTTGTTCTTGTCGCTACATTTTTGTCTATTATCGACCCGGTATAATGTGTAAATTTCAACCTGTATATTTCAACCCCCAAATAAAATGCTTATATTATAGAAAATCTACGTGAAATAAGGATTCCAAATACGTAAAAATCATCACGAACCGTCAATCCAATGTCAAATTATAGCATTTTAAAAATTTTGCTACCCAAATTTTATGTTTAGTAGTTTGTACAAGCCCTAAGGACCTTAATCCAAAAGGTGACAAAAAGGTCTAGAGATATTGATGTTACCTTAGTAACGACCCATATTGCAACGACCAAAAAAATTTTTTGCGGAAATTTCACTCATACAAACTTTTTGATTTTTCGCATGACGTCATTGATCACCCCGTATATAATAAACCTATGGTCCTACGATAAATATACGTCATGCAACTTAATCCGACAAAAACTAGCTCTTAAAATCTGCAAGACGCGTTCAAAAATTTGCATTCCTGTTGAAAATATTGAACTTTAGATTTTGCCTAAAAATCTCTATGTGTAAGTTCGAGTGGCCAGCAGTTTATATAGCGAACGACGAAAAAATGTTGAAGCAAAGACGTAGCCTTTGGAAACCATATCTAAAAAGTCACGTGACGTCCTGAACATCCCTCATAAATCACCACGTGATTTGCCAAACAAGTGAACTGAATACTACGTACCATCCGCTAATCAAAACACCAAAGATGACAACATGGTCGCTCACGCCTGTCATATTTAAAAGTCCAAATTGGAATCTGACAAGCCTTCGATTTCGCAGTAGCGTTATTTTGTGAATATTTATTTTAATTTATAAAAAAACATCAGAAAAACCAGTAAGTATAAATTATTATATACTTTAAAGTACAATATCGAAACAGAGTTAATAATATTTTAGATAGAAAATGAAATCTTGTTTGGCATGTCGACGGTCAATTGAGAAAGACAAAGTGATTTTGCATAGGTAGGTAATTAATTATTTAAGATTTTGATTCTAATTATAATGTATTATATAAAAATTAATGATTACAATAAATTATACTTACGTATTTTGAGTTTTAATTCGAGATTAATAATGTGTTTTTTTTAGATTTCCAAACGATGCCTCGCTTTATTTACATAATGTTCTTACCCGTTTTGCCCCAAAATCTCAAATTAAGAATTAAAAATTATGTATTCACTCTTCAGTATACATTCTTGTGAAGAATATCCGCCGCCAAAAACTACAAGTAATTTCTTCACTTCTTGCTGCTTAACACTGGCATTATCGGTACATTAGCTATGTCAATATCGTAAATAGGATAATAATTAACTTTTAGTCCACTTTTCACAAATAGAAACACATTAATCTTTACTTTTGAAAGGTAAAAAGACGAAAAGGAAACGGACAAGCTCACATTTTAAACTGCTGTCAGAACTGACAGCGACAGTTCCGTCAAAACTTCAAAGTGCTAAGACATCACGTGGTACAAAACAAAAGATTTATCTTTGCTTCAAATTTTAACAAAGGGTAGATTGGATATAAATATAAGAGTTTGACTCGACCTTTCCTTGTCAAGGACTCGACACTCAAGTAAAACAGGATCATTTTGGGTTGCCTAACATGCACCGAATAAACGTGACGAGAATCTTTATCCCGAATTTTGCCGAACGATTGTTGATTTGATGAGTCGTTAGTGACTATTCATAAATTACGAAACAAATAGTCAATCGCATTGCCAAAACAATAATTTCAAATTTTTTCGTCGAATAGTTTCAGAGAAAATCGCCTGTGACAGACGGACGGACGGACACCGAAGTGATTCCGTTTTGCTAATTTTAGCACGGAACACTAAAAAAACACGGTAAAAACTTCTTCATAAAATAAAGATGCAAGCTGCAGAAAATTCATAGTAATTTGGTTGCCGGTTGCATTGAGTTAAGACTGGGTTTAAATAATATTCCTAATCCTAATTGAATTATTTGTACGTGGTTTTATAAAGATGTTCAAACATCAGAAAAATAGACAACATTTATCATAAAAAGAAATATTATTTATAAAAATAATAGATATCTGGCAATTCGTTCAACAAAAAGTACGAAGTATGACAATCTCACAATCTCAGAGGGGGCCACGGGCCACCCTGGCCCTCCCCTGCGGGTGCCCATGGGCGGGCCACAGGCCACCCTGGCCCTCCCCTGCGGGTGCCCATGGGCAACGCTGTTGATTATGATTGTAACAATATATTCATACTTAGTACATATTTGTGTAGGGGAGACCGTGTATACATTGGACAATTTTTAATTTTCTTGTCCTAAAAGTTTTTTCTAGTGTTTTGCGCTTAGAAGTATTGCGTAATGCATGTTCTGGTTCCTTAGCTTCATGATTTTTCTACTAGCCATTTATTAAGAATACAGTTTTTTTCCAAGGGACTTTAAAAAACTGTACTGCAATTGTCCATTATATCCCCAGGTCTGGGGTAAGAATGGACAGATAACGGGGATATTTTGGATACATTTGAAATTTAAAAAATAACAGCCACTGCATTAAAAAAAAACAGTTTAAAAAAAACGAATGAAAACATTCTATTTTTAACACAAAATAAGAATGGATACTTAAGTAGGTTATTTTATTAACGTAAACTAAATGCAGTTAAGTACATGTTGAAGTAAATCATATTTTTAAAACGGGGACGCCTATCTTCAACTGCTCTTGGCAGCATTAAAACCACTTCTCTTCTTCGAATTTTATATGACGTTTAATCCTCTGTAATCTGAAAGCGGTTTGATGGACTCGGCCGTTTGTAAAAACGAATTTCAAATCCATCCCAAAGTTTACGTTCTACGCAAGTAATATAATTCCTTACAGATGTTGGTGTTTTTCCAGAAACTTTTACAATTAAAAAGTCGCCTTTTACAGCGCTTTTTTCATTTTTAGACCACTCTTCTTCTTCCCAATCTGATGAAGAATCCTGTATTATTTTTTCATTTTCCTCTTCATCAGTAGAATAATTTTCGATCAATGCCTTTCTTTTTGCAACTTTCAGATTTTTTTGAGTCTGCTTTTTTTCTAGCTCCTCCTTTTTTGGTGTGTCCGTGGCAATCATACATTTTCCTCGCTTTCTTCCTCTCGTCGTAGTTTTTCGAGGTCCGACTTTTGGATAGGGACATATTTGATGTGGAGAAGTAAATGTCGAATAATTTGTAAGTTTTTTTGTAGAAATTGGAGCGCTACTGGTAGAATGACCTGCTATGGAATAATCCATAGATACTTCGTCAGCACTGAGTGTGGCAACGATTTCAACTGGGGTGTCAGGGTTTCCTTCAAGTGGGTTTTCAGGATTATCTCCGACAGGGTTTTCAGGATTTTCTGCAGGTTCTAGAGGTGGTGGGTCAGAAACAAGAGCATAGAAATTCATAATCCTGAAAAATATTTCTATTAAATGGGAAAATCCCGCTTTTACGGAAACCGGACCCTTGGAATATAGCTCAGGCAATGAATAAATTGTAATAGTTTCATTTGGATAGGCCAACCTCCGTGAGTTCACTGCCTCGATAAAGTATTTTTTAAATGTCCCAAAAACAGACCGGTCTAGGGGTTGTAACGTGTTGGACGTGTGAGGAGGTAACGTAAGAAGAATTCAATTATTCTTGCAAAAGGTAATCCCCACTACACGAAGGTGGGACTCGTGGTTATCCATTAGTAGTAACACTGGGTTATCTTCACTACATCTAACATTTCTTACAAATAATTGCAAGACTTTAATAAAATTGTCTGTTGTCATCCAGCCCGAAAATCTGGTATGACTCATAATTATTACGCCTTCGGTTCACTTTTTCAAGCTTGTCAAAAAACTCACATACAACGTTTCTGTTAAAAGCAGTCATACGAGCAAGAGATGTAGCCTCCCGTTTTGTAACTGAGAGTCTTGGATTTCTATTTAAAAATCCTGAAAACCATTCTTCACCTGCCATTTCTTGTGTTCTCCATGATTCTGGAATTGAAACTGAATTTCTCACTGCGAACTGGAAGGCTAACTGTCGGGTCTTTTTAGGAGTGAGTCCATAAAACATGCTCGAACAGTTCAGTAAGTATTCGCTAGTGTGCTTTCCATGTCCTCTGAAAAAATCTGTCGCTTCCTAAAGTTAGGCTTGAAAGATATATTTTCGATTCCATTTTCTCTTGTTTTTTTCACATAGATTGCCAAACGAGACTTTGTAACATTGCGCAAGTCAGCTATTGCTCGCAAACTGCCTGCATTATACATCCTCTACGACTCTTCGTAAATCTCCTTCAGAGAAATCTCTGTTAGTTTTTTTTTATATCTTCGTACCATCCGAAATAAAACAAACATGTTTTATTAAGATCATAGAGTTACAATGGACATCTGTCCATTGTATCCTCTATCGACGTTATAGGTAATATAATTTCATTTTCTTTTCAGAAAATTACATGATAATTTAAATCAATTTGCTAAGTAATATGATCTATATAATGCATCTTATAAGATATATATATGCAGTTTCTAAAAAGTACTACAAGAAAAGCAATAAAACACAGCAGAACTTACCTGAATAGTTATTAATGATACTAGTTCGATATGAATACTATAATGAAACGCGTGTAACGTTAAATCACGAGGCGTTAGCCGAGTGGTTTAGTTACAAAAGTTTCATTAACAAAGTTCATATTGAACGTGTATCATTCAAAATTTAATCTACCGACGGTTCAAATAGATGTTATTCGCATAGATTCGATTTATCTTGAAATACCAGAAACGTTTTCATAAATTAAAATTCAAAATTATCAGGTGCCCATACTAGTCGATGTCATGGTAACCGCGCTTGTTGATTGTTTCAATTTTGACTTTGGCAACTTCATTATTGGCGTCCAATTAAATTTGCGTGTTATTATGAATTCATATTGGCACTGAGTGTTATTATGAAGGCCATAATGACACCCAAATGACAATGCTAAATGTGTCATAATGACACATAGTAGATTAAATATATAAGAGCACATTAACAATTCGATAAAACTAAAACTACTTAAGGTACTCGTATTTTACCTACTTTTGTGTAATTTAACTACTTTTAAAAATATTTAATTACTTTCCTATATTACGTCATTACACTGAAAAAAAGCTATACTAGAGCCAAGAGTAATAGTCTTCAGTGAAGGATAGCTTAGTCTTGTATATCCGCAAGAGCAAGTATAGTCCTTCCAAAAGGCATGTTATTCTTAACATCTATACATACATCTATACTTCTTTCAATACTAAATAAGAATAAAATAAATATTGTAATTTTTGAAACAGTAACTTTCTTAGCTTGAGAGAAAAGCAAATAAACTTGAAATAAGTATAGCAATTCTTAAGCAAACTGCAATACGGTCGTAATGTAAAAGTAGGTAACCTCAACCTTAGTATAGTAGTCCTTATTTCAACTTTTTCTTAACTTAAAAGAAAAGTAAGTAAATTTAAAACAAAAACAGCAATCCTTAAGGAACTTACTAGTTAAACTTGAGTTACCCGAAAATAAACTTGAAATAAGTATAGTAATCCTCAAATCAACCGCTTCGTGCCCTTGACTTAGGAATAGGTAAACTTAAAGTAAATTTACTAGTCTTTAAACCAATTGCTGGCTTTAATTGACTTAAGATGAAGTAATCTTAAAATAAGGATAGCAATTCTTTGAAACAATAGTATCTGTAAGATAAGCCAAGAATAAAAAACATTTATTATTACAAAATAAAGTACAATATCACAACAGCTTATAAAAGATACATAAGTACAAGTACAAGGTACAAAATACAAATATATGACAAAAAAGTACACGCAAAGCGTAGATACAAGTATCCTCCTCTGCGTAGAAAAGCCAGCAGTGCCGGTGGCTGGTGGGGGCCCTGGGGAAGCCATTGCAAGTGCAGCTTCTGAAAAAAAAATCTGAAAAAAATCATGAACATTGAGAATTAGGTGTAGATTGAACGAAAATTATCAGGATTAAAAAATTCTAGCGCGATCAATTGTTATAATAATAATAATAATAATAATAATAATAATAATAATAATAATAATAATAATAATAATAATAATAATAATAATAATAATGATAATAATAATAATAATAATAATAATAATAATAATAATAATAATAATAATAATAATAATAATAATAATAATAACAATAATAATAATATATAATAATATATAATGGGGATGGACCCAACCATAAAAGAAGAGGAAGTGAAAGAAGCAATTGAAAGGGAAACAAAAATAAAAAATTCGGATATTAAGATAAAAGCGATGCGAAAAGGGAAGTTTGAAGAACAAACAGCTATAGTTGAGGTTCCGAAAGGACAAGCCGAAAACTTAATAAGGGCAAGAAAAATAAGGATAGGATGGGTAACCTGCGGGATCAGAGAAAAGGTGTACGTAAAAAGGTGCTTTAAATGCCTGGAATACGGACATAAAACCTATGAATGTAGGGGAAAGTGGGGCAAAACCGGGTACGTAAAATATTATTTAACAAAAAAAAATCCTAGAATTTTATAGAAAATCGACAAACTCGGAACTACCTTGTATTATCTTTGTACTTCTGAAAAATAATGGTTTGATTATTTTTTTTAAGGATTGTATGAAATAATTCAACATTTAATAGATCTTGATGAAACCCGGTTTTACCCTACATGGTGGGGTAGAACCGGGTATCATTATAAATTCCTAGAAAGCTTTATATTGTGTATTGGACGATGTTTATTTTTACACATTAATTACAAAAATCACAAATAAATGTATCGTCTGTCTCTTCTGCACCGGAACAAGCCTCGTGAGCCCACCTATGGCACTTAGTACACTGAATCCAGCCGTCATTGAGCGTCGAATCAGCGTAAAGCTCATTACAAAATATGCAAGCTTCGGTGTCTTCATCATTTTCCTCATCTGATGATGAGTCTTCCTCCTTCTTTCGGAGTTTTTTTGGCTGTAGCAATTTATTCTTTTCTTCTGTTTCAAAAACTTTTTTTTTAACCATTTTTTTCCCTCTATTTTTCTTTGGTGTCAGAGAAGACTCCAGCTCTGACTTGTAAGGAGATGATGTCAATATGGCAGTTTTTCCTCTTCTCCTATTGTTTCTTGTTAACTTAATTCTTTCAGCTTCTTGAGGAGGAGGCATTAGAATTTTAGGAGAAATAGTAAAGGAGGATCCTTGCGTGGATATTGACACATGAGCAGGTGATAACTGGGTGGATGTTAATGGTTGATGGATGGATGGATGTAGCTGAGTGGATGTTGATGGTTGATCGATAGATTGATGTAGCTGAGTGGATGTTGTTCGATGGAGGGATGGATGTAGCTGAGTGGACGTTGTTTGATGGATGGATGGATGTAGCTGAGTGGATGTTGATGGTTGATCGATAGATTGATGTAGCTGAGTGGATGTTGTTCGATGGAGGGATGGATGTAGCTGAGTGGACGTTGTTTGATGGATGGATGGATGTAGCTGAGTGGATGTTGATGGTTTATAGATGGATGGATATAGCTGAGTGGATGGTGAGAACTTCTGTGGTTCTGTGTCACTAACAACAGGAATAACGCTGGCGTTCGATATCGGTTTAACTCCTTGTTGTGTAATATCAGTCATAATAGATTCATTATTAAGTAGTCTTTCAGTAGTCTCTGAAGGTCCATATAAGTAATCGGGAAACGCGTCTCTATTTAGCGGATATATGCCCGTTTTCTGAAATCCTTGAATAGCAGTTTGCATAACGGCTGCTTTTGAAAATGCTGCTCCAAAGAGTTTGGCTATCTGATATATTGTCACGCATCGTCCAGGATGAGCAACAAGCCACTTTCTCACCTCTTGTGAATAATATGCACTCAACGGAGCCATAAGGGTTACGTCCAAGGGCTGCATCCGATGAGTACAATGCGGGGGAAAGCACAAAATGACGACATTGTTTAGTCGGGCCAGATTGATTAACTCTAAGCTCTTTGTGTGTGATGCGTGTCCATCAAGAAGTAATAGGACAGGTTTCTCTGGTGAAGGGTTTGAAAATTCAATGAATTTCCGGAACCATAAAATAAACGAGTCCTTTTGAATCCACCCACTGTCGTGATATACGGCAAAGGAGCCAGGCGGAGCATCATCCATCAACATAGGATTTTCTCTTTTTCTAGGAAATACTAACATACTTGGCATATATTTTCCAGAAGCACTCATACAAACCTCGGCTGTTACCAGAACACCTCTTTCCGCAGAGGACAAACAACCCACCTGCTTTTTTCCCCGAAGAGCTAACACTTTGGAAGCCTTGTTTGGCACTGTCATGATACCCGTTTCATCGACATTATATATGTCGTTGGGTGAAAATTTATATCTATCATAAAGAGATTGCAATAAGTCAAAAAATGCTTGAACTGCGGTACGATTAAAACCTTTTGCACGAGCCATAGAAGTTTTTTCAGGATTTCGTAATGAAATGGCTTTATTTCTATTCAGAAAGCCATAAAGCCAATCCTTACCAGCTCTCTTTTTTTCCTTATTGAAAGTATGTGCAATTTCATTCTTTTCTGCCAATTCAAATGCGAACTCACGTAAGTCTGTTAGGGTCAGGCCAAACAGCCTTTGTTCTAAAAGTAGTACGTGCTCTACAATCTCTTTTTCTTGAGCCTCTGAAAAGACTGTGTGAAAACGTCCCAACCTTTTCGTCGCGGCTTCTACTGGAGATAAATTATTTTGCCTTGCCTTCTTTACCCTATCCTCTAAAGTTGACTGGGGAATGTTGAAAGCAAGAGCCGCCCGTTTGTAACCCATCCTTCCCTCAAGAACTTCACTAATTGCTCCAGACATGCTCTCCTCAGACCAGCTTTGCCGTTGAGTCTTTCTTTTGTAGTTGCGAGGCATAATAGTTCTAAAAATAAAATTTAGACTGTTAGCAGGACGCTCATTGAATCACCATAGCCCGCCCGGCGTGGTCCGCAAATTATAATATGTACATAAACACATAGCTATTTTCTTCTTCCTGAGTTACATTTGATTACGTCCAGTTTATAATTTACTAGCCGCGCCGTGCGGACTATGCAGGCCTCCTGCATTAGAGAGAAAACAAATTGCAATATATTGATAAGAAATGTATTTTTTTGTTAATAATAGCAGAGGGGCAATACCGGGTATCCCGGTTTTACCCCTCACTAAGATACCCGATTTTACCCGAACAGAAGATCTTGCGATAAAAATGTGATATATCCCTTAAAGTCTAACAAACGAAGTCATTTTAAACACTAGAATACAGTGCGAAATACGTATGATCTGATGCAATACTTACCAAAACTAATTATCTAGCTAATAAATGCTAACTATAACAATACTGTAAGCGCGAAATCGATAATTTTTGGTAAGAAACCTTTAAATTTTAACGGAATCACAACTAACGTCCGCACAACACTTTTGTTGATACCAACTGTTCTGATGTACGTCTACAACTGACAGATCGCTCGGGGAGTGTCTAACTAAACGTATAACGGAAAAATAAGAGTACCCGGTTTGACCCGCCTACCCGGTTTTGTACAACTTTCCCCTACGGGGCAAATAGATCGCAGTGGGGAATGTCTCAAATGTGGACAACAAGGGCACAGAAGCAAAGAGTGTACAAACACAGAACGATGCACAAAATGTGGCGTGGAGGGACATAGGGCAGACCAGATCAAGTGCCCATATTTCAAAGGACTGGTAGAAAAAATGAGAGGGCAAAAAATACAGTCCGCAGGCACAGGAAGGGACAAAAAAGCAAATTTGTATGGCCCTTAAAATCTTGCAAACAAATCTAGGAAGGGTAAGGGTAGCTCACGATCTGGCATATGCCACAGCGAAAAAAGAGGAAGTGGACTTAATTATCGTTAGTGAGCCAAATAGGACAATAACCAACGGGAGCGAATGGATAAAGGATGAAAGGGTGGATGTAGGAATATTATTCATAAACAAAAGGGTAACGGTAACAAGAGTGAACATAGGGAAAGGATATGTATGCATTAACTTAGGAAAGTGGGATTTGTACTGCTGTTACATCTCACCTAATATAGGTATGGAGGAATATGTGGAGAAAGTAGATGAAATTGTCAATAAAGTAAGAATGGGAAAGAGAGAAACTATTATTGTCGGTGACATAAATGCAAAGTCACGCCAGTGGGGGTCCCCAATCACTGATAAAAGGGGAGAATACTGGGATGAGTGGATGGCAGCCGAAAACTTGGTAGTGCATAACACAGGTGGAATACCAACCTTTGTAAGGGGAACTACGGAATCATACATCGATGTAACGATTTCCACACAAAAAATAGCGAGAAGTGTTGTGAACTGGAAAGTACTGGAAGTAGAGAACTTAACCGAACATAGGTTTATCTACTTTGAAATAAAAGTGGAAAAAGCACCTGGGAGAGAGAGACAAAAGAAGACACATCTGACGGAGTGGAAAGCATTCAACGCCAGCCTAAGTCTCAGATTGGAAAACAGGACGGAAGGGGAAAAAACCTCGTATAAGCTATGCGCAGAAATATTAAGGGAAACATACGTAAATAGCACTATTGAAGGACCAACGGGAGAAAAAACTGTTCCATACTGGTGGAACAGCGAAATATCTGAAAAGAGAAAATACTGCACAGCGACTAGAAGGCACCTCACTAGAATATTGAAAGATAATAGAGTAACAGAAGAGAGAAAAGAAAATGCTAAACAAGAGTACCAGAGGGAAAGAAAGGATTTGCGAAGACTGATAAGAAAATCGAAGAAGGAGCATTGGGACAATCTATGCAAAGAGCTAGACAGGGACGTATGGGGTGATGGATATAAAATTGCAATAAAAGGGCTAAAAGACTTGGCTCCATATGAACTGCCAACTGAAAAGAAAAAGGAAATAGTGGGGAAACTATTTCCGAAACCCATAAGCGAGACAGAATACAGTAGAAAAGTGATTTGCGCGGTGCCAGCTTTCACTGTGAGAGAACTGAAAGATGCCTTAGCCCGAATGAAGACAGGAAAAGCCCCAGGGCTGGATGGGATACCCCCGGAAGCTGTCAAAGAAACGGGGAAGACACAAGAGAAATGGCTCCTAGGAGTGCTTAACCAGCTCCTTAAAACACAGAGCTTCCCGATCGAATGGAAGATAGCGAAAGTTATACTTATACCGAAACCAGTTAAGCTCGGAAATCCAGGTTCGTTTAGACCGCTCTGCCTGCTTAGCACACTTAGTAAGCTGTATGAGGAAATGATACGTAGGAGACTGGAAGAGGAAGTAATGGAAAAAGGAGGAATGGCCAAGCACCAATATGGATTCATGAAAGGACGATCTACAATACATGCAATACAAGTAATTAAAGAAACCACAGAGAAACGGAAGAAAATCTGGAATGCATTGATAACACTAGATGTCCGAAATGCATTCAACTCAGCTAACTGGAATTTAATAATACAAAAACTAAAGAACAGGAAGATATCGAAATACCTCCTTAACATCATCACGGACTACCTTAAAGACAGATACATACAGATAACAAAACAGGAAACACTGGAAGTCAAAGCTGGGGTACCGCAGGGATCGGTGCTGGGGCCTACGCTCTGGAATATTCTATACAACGGTGTATTTGAAATTGAGTTACAGGGGCGAGCACAGACCATTGGTTTTGCAGACGACTTAGCTCTGCTGGTATCGGCGGATGAAAAAAATTACCTGATGCGTAACACAAATGAAAACCTGCAGAGAATAAACAGGTGGATGTACGAAAATGAGCTGATGCTAGCACCAGAAAAAACAGAAGCCCTGATTATTACACAGAAAAGGAAAGGGAGCGGAATAAAATTTAAAATACAAAACGTAGATATTACACCAAAAAAGAGCATTAAATACCTGGGAGTTTTCTTTGACAAACGCGGGAAGTTTGGAGAACATGTAATTAAGGTGGCGCAAAAGGCGGAAGACAAAATAGGCAAATTGGCACGACTGATGCCGAACATAGGTGGGCCAAGCAGTAGCAAGAGAGCAGTGTTGTGTGGGGTAGTGCATTCGGTGCTACTCTACGGAGCACCTGTATGGGCAAAAGCGCTAAATATAAAAAAGAATTTTATATTAATGGAGAGGGCTCAACGTAAGGCCTTGATAAGAGTGGCGGCTGCTTTTAAAACGGTCTCGGCAGTGGCGTTGCAGGTTATTGCAGGGATACCTCCAATAGATCTGATGGCAGAAGAGAGAAAGAACATGTATGAAAGGGGACAGGCAGAGACATACTCGGAGGTTAAAAAGAGGACGATGGAGAAGTGGCAGGTGAGATGGAACAACAATACAAACAAAGGCCAGTGGACAAAACGGCTAATCCCTGATATAAACAAATGGATTAAATGTGAACACAGGAACGTAAACTACTATATCACACAAGCACTCTCAGGACACGGGATGTTTAAGACGTACGCTAGACGTTTTGGAAAAGATACGGAAGAAAACTGTTCACATTGTAAGGACACCGATACACCAGAACACACAATATTTCTATGCAACAGGTGGAGAGAGCTAAGAGAAGAGACAAAAAACAAGGTAAACACGGAATTAACACCGGATACTCTAATAGACACTATGATAAGATCTAAAGAAAATTGGAACAACGTATATGGAATGATTAAAACAATACTTGAAACTAAGGAACAGGAAGAAAGACAGAAGCACATCAGGGAAGGAGGAAGACAGAACAATACAAACAGGGAAGGACTAGGACAGTAAAGCGACGAAGAAAGGATAAAATGTTGCCTTCACGACGGAGATGTCACATATGATGGTTCCGTGAAGTGCAAGAGAGAAGCTCTGGGGTGGTTTTAGTGCGTATACGGCTTGCCGGACTCCCACATACCCGAGGAAAGGTAGAACAAGTACTCGCTACCTATAAAAGGTTTCCACCCGACAAAAAAAAAAAAAAAAATAATAATAATAATAATAATAATAATAATAATAATAATAATAATAATAATAATAATAATAATAATGTTTTGATGGTAAGTATATAATAAGCATTTACACACGTCAACACGAAATAGAATAAAATAAAATCTTTACTACAACATATGTGTTAGATTAAAGAAAATATAAAACAAACTTTTTTAACATTCGAACAAACAACATATTAAAAATGACAGACTACAACCCTAGTCGTGATGTGTCACATTTTAGGAAATAGTCCACTGTGTAAATGGATTCCCCCACTAGGAACCTCCTCACTCGATCTTTACATTTTTTTATTAAAAGCAATCTTATTGCAATCGGTATTTTGTGTATTTTTGTGCCTATGATAGATGGACATGCAGATAATATTGTGAAATGAATCACTATGTTGACAAAAGAAAGTGTAAACTGGGACAAAGCCCTACCACTTCCTTTAAGGTCGCGATACTGCAATGTTAAATAACCTAAACCTGTATCCCTCATCTCGAATGTTTCGTGAATGGTTCGTAAAAAAGTTAAGAAAATTAGGCATACAACCACGCAGTAAGGATAGATCGTTAACATGACGCAATATTATTAAAAAACTAAATAACTACGAAAATTCTAGGTATATTTCAATTAAAAATCTAATATAAATACCCCCGATTAAATAAAGGAATTAATTCCTCAAGGTTCCATGTCTTGAGTAACTCTTCCATACTTTTGCCCGATTTTGCCACAAAAATTCACCTCTAACAAAGCCTCTAACCAAATTACACGCGACATGCACGAATTACAAACTACAATGGCTGGCGGGCATTGGGAAATAGAAGTGATTAAGGGGTAGGTGACGACCGTTTGCAGCTATACCCCAGATAAAGCCACACCAGATGAGAAATTGCTCGCCCGCTTACTTTGTCCTTGACACGAGAGTTTTGTGGATGACCCGCACCAAATACTACATAGATCGACACCACACCACATCGACACCACACCACTCGAATCTAAAATACAACTGAACGACTATATTCTTTGGTGCCTGGCCATCAGAAGGGGGCGGAGCTTTAAATAAATTCGAGTTAACGTGTTAAATGTATATAGACTTTCTCATCTGGTCTCGCTTTATCTGGGGCTATACTACGTTCGATGATTTATCACCTTGATCTAAAATAAGTAGTAGTTAGATTGAAAATAGCTATTCTTGTTGCAAATACAGCTCAAATTCAAACAATATGTAGGTCTATTTGTTCCGAGCGGAATTAAATTCACTTAAAAGTAGCTATTCCTTAGATAAGTATAGTTAGTATTTGTTTAAATTTATAGTATTTCCACGAAGAATAACTTCTTCTGCTAGAAAAGTGTATATCTTTGTTCAAGATTAAGCAATATTTATGTCAATGTATATAAACTGTTTGCCATAACTTTAGTTATTCTTGAGACAATGTAAATTACCAATTAAAATAACTTTACTCCTATTCTTCATCTTAAACTAACCCTTTTTCTTGACTGAACAGTAGCAGTAATTAAACAAATATTACTATTGTCTTGGATGCCAATAATGTAACGTTTTTAGATTCAAGATTAGCCTTTACTTGCACTAAGAATTTTCGCTTGACACAAGAATATTAGCGCTTCATGTAAGGCTAATTTTCCAAGAATACTCTAATTTTCAAATTAGATTAAGGTTTTTTTTCAGTGTACATTACGTGTCCGTCGACCGTCGACACGTGCCAAAAATCTCGTTAGAACAATTTTTCGAAAATTTTTCGTCTGGCGTTTCCAGTCCATAAGCAAACCTAATATAAAATTTGCAGGTTTTGAAAATTTTCTAAAAATCAAAATTTATTACGTTTTTAAATACCTCCTTCTCCTATTACCTAATATGTTTTAGTTTTGTATTTTTGATTGATTTGATTTGATTTTGTAAAAAGGAACTGTCTTAATAATAATAATTTATGTTTAAATTTAAGTCAGTGGACAATTAACTTTAAAATAAAGTTTAAATAATAAAAAAATATTTTATTTTAAATTTTTTTATTTAATGTTATAGGTTCAAGTCCTTTTTTAATCACTTTTATAAGTACGGCTACGGCACTGGTTTTTTGAGCCACAACGGTAAATGTTTGTAGTTAAAAAAGTAGTTAAATATTTAACTACTAACTTTTTTGGTAGTTAGTATTACTGTTTTGATAAAGTAGTTAGTAGTTATACTCCACTACTTTTTTCAAGTAGTTTGCCAAGCTCTGTTTGTATCTAGGTGCACATTTGATTATTGATATCAGTCGAGCGCTTTCGATCTTTTTACTAGACCCAATGTCAGAGCCGTGAGAATGGTGTACTAAACAGACTGAAAGCGCTCGTCTGATTGTAATAATAAAATTAGCACCAAGATACAAATCTGTTTCTCTTCTTCAGCTCAGTGGTATACAACCGGTTTTCTTTGTTTTGTGTTAATATTGTAATCAATCGGCTTTAGGCGTTATCGTTAGTTAGATATGGTATTTATATTTTAGGGTCTTAGTCATGCACAGGCAAAAGAAAATTTGGAACGGGACGGACCCAATGCACTCACCCCACCTAAAACAACACCAGAATGGGTCAAATTTTGTAAAAATCTCTTTGGAGGTTTTGCTCTTCTGTTATGGATCGGCGCCATCCTCTGCTTTATAGCCTATGCTATTCTCGCATTTACTGTTGAAGAACCGTCAGATGATCATCTGTTCCTGGGTATTGTATTAGTGACTGTTGTGATCGTTACAGGTGAGTTTAGGTATCACAATTAAAACAACCATGTATAGAGGACCCCTTTAAATATATTTATTTATTTTCCTTTTGACAAATTTTAATTTGCGTAGAAATCGTCAACGCACAATTTTAAAATTGCTTAACACTAACATTACTACATATCATATAAAAAAACTTTCTACCGAACACAAACATTTATCGAGTAAAATATCTTTTAAGCTGGTTTTAAAAATTTTCAAAGTAGGAAAATTTGTCACATAGGCTGGAAATTTATTAAAAAATTGTGGCCGTAAAGAATCAGAAGCCTTACATCCTATTTTATATCTGTTGTAAGGAACATAAAGGTTGTTTTGCTGGCGTGTGTTTATCTGATGTTTATCTTTCATTAGATTAAAGTTATATTTATATTATAAACAATATATATGTATATATATATATATATATATATATATATATATATATATATATATATATATATATATATATATATATATATATATATATATATACAGTGACCGGCAAAAAGTTCGCAACATATGGGAAAAATTTTTATTAGGAGAGTATCGGAAAAACTTTCCCAGGGGATCGGTTCTGCATGTCCGATAACCTAAAAATCGATTTTGACATACGTCACGTGACCACTGGTATAGCGTCAAATTAAAAAAAAAATTGTTAATTTACAAAAAGTGAGGTTAGTTGACGAGATATCAAAAAAAGTTATTTGAAAAAATTGCTTAGAATTAAATTCTAGGTCCTTGTGCAAAATTTTAAGATTTTATTTAAAAAAATTGGAAAACTCAATTTTTTTTAAATATTTTTTTATCGATTTACAAATTTCCAGTTTTTTTCGTTTAGATAGCTTGGCTAATGTAAAGCCCATGTATCTGGATGAAAATAAACGAATGTAGTAGTTTTTTCTACAATTGACAGGACAAAATTAAAAAAAACAGGGTTTCGCCGGACGCTAGCTGTTGCAATGATTTGTATCTAGCAGCAGTGTCAAAATTTTAGAGACATTTCAATGAGATTACATTGAGAAAACCTTAATCGTCTTAAATATATCTGAAGTTCGACTTTTTGTAAAGTTAAGGGGAGTAAAATAGATAATAAACAAAAAATTACCTGTTTATTTAATCGAAATTTTATAAACGAAAACCAATGTCAGAAAAACTTAAAAGTAGTCAAATTCTGTACTAACAACACAAAAAATCATTGTTTTTCCTTGGGTGCACAAAATTTAAAACTCAGTATGACCACCATTTCTCTCCATACATACTGTTGTTCTCGAGCGCAACCCTCGATTAACATTTTGGAGCATTTTACGATTTATTTGCAATACACAATTTATAATGACATTCTCTAAATTTTGTATATTCCTAAAGGGTCGATGTTTGTACACAGGGTTCTTTAGGTATCCCCACATAAAAAAATCTAACGGAGTCAGATCTACAATTCTACAATTGACAGGACAAAATCGAAAAAATAGGTGTTCGCCGGACGCTCGCTGTTGCAATGGTTTGAATCTAATGAAATGACTGTATCAAGATTTTATTAAGATTTTTCGCACATAAATTTAACAACCAGGTCTATTTAGTTGTACTTAAAACTACCAAAGCAGGCTCTGAAATTAAAACAACCAAATAATCTAGTAGGTTAAAAACAACAGAAAAATGTCAAACAAATTATAATTTGTTTGATTTCAACCTATGTCATTGGTTTATGTCTCGCATCTTACTAAGTTTGATATTTTACATAAGTTTATTAATATTTTATTCCTTAAAATGGCACCCACACTACTTCTTCAGGAAAAGATAGAAATTATTTTAATTTCTGGAGATAATTACAAAAGCCATAGAGAAACAGCAGCAATTTTTAATGAGAGGCACCCCGATAAATCCCTCCATTATTCCACAGTATCTCGTCTAGTCAATAAATTTAAAGAAACGGGATCGGTAGAAAATCAGTATAAAGTTTCCCATGAAAAACCGGTAACAGGTGACGAAGGTTCTCTGGATGTGTGTTTGTCGATCACAGAAACACCCCAATTAGCAGTTAGTCAAATATCGGAGATCACTAACATTCACGAAAGATCTGTGCGGAGGATATTAAAAAGAAACAAATTTCATCCGTACAAACCTAAATTTGTACAAGTATTAAAAGATAGGGATTATGACGCCCGCTTCGATTTTTGTGCCTGGTTCCAGGGTATGATTGAGGAAGATTTTAATTTCCCAAAGAACGTTCTTTTCTCGGATGAAGCTACATTTACCTCTAACGGAACCGTCAGTTCACAAAACTGTAGATGGTGGGCCACCGAAAACCCAGACTTTGTAATTCAGAGTAAAGACCAATATAGTTTTAAGGTTAATGTGTGGTGCGGAATTTTCAACCTCAGAATAGTGGGACCTTTTTTCTTTAGAGACAATTTAAATTCAGAACGATATTTAGAATTTCTACAAACTGAGATATCTGACTTTTTAGACAATTTGTTATTAGCCGAAAGAAGAAATTTATACTTTCAACAAGACGGAGCTAGCATTCATTCCACAAATGAGGTGAAGAGATGGCTGGATCAAGAATTTGGAAACCAGTGGATAGGACGGTTTTCTGAAAATACGTGGCCTGCGAGATCACCAGATCTGACTCCGTTAGATTTCTTTATGTGGGGATACCTAAAGAACTCTGTGTACAAACATCGACCCTTTAGGAATATACAAAATTTAGAGAATGTCATTAGAAATTGTGTATTGCAAATAAATCGTAAAATGCTCCGAAATGTTAATCGAGAGTTGCGCTCGAGAACAATAGTATGTATGGAGAGAAATGGTGGTCATACTGAGTTTTAAATTTTGTGCACCCAAGGAAAAACAATGATTTTTTATGTTGTTAGTACAGAATTTGACTACTTTTAAGTTTTTCTTACATTGGTTTTCGTTTATGAAATTTCGATTAAATAAACAGGTAATTTTTTGTTTATTATCTATTTTACTCCCCTTAACTTTCCAAAAAGTCGAACTTCAGATATATTTAAGACGATTAAGGTTTTCTCAATGTAATCTCATTGAAATGTCTCTAAAATTTTGACACTGCTGCTAGATACAAATCATTGCAACAGCTAGCGTCCGGCGAAACCCTGTTTTTTTTAATTTTGTCCTGTCAATTGTAGAAAAAACTACTACATTCGTTTATTTTCATCCAGATACATGGGCTTTACATTAGCCAAGCTATCTAAACGAAAAAAACTGGAAATTTGTAAATCGATAAAAAAATATTTAAAAAAAATTGAGTTTTCCAATTTTTTTAAATAAAATCTTAAAATTTTGCACCATGACCTAGAATTTAATTCTAAGCAATTTTTTCAAATAACTTTTTTTGATATCTCGTCAACTAACCTCACTTTTTGTAAATTAACAATTTTTTTTTTAATTTGACGCTATACCAGTGGTCACGTGACGTATGTCAAAATCGATTTTTAGGTTATCGGACATGCAGAACCGATCCCCCGGAAAAGTTTTTCCAATACTCACCTAATAAAAATTTTTCCCATATGTTGCGAACTTTTTGCCGGTCACTGTATATATATATATATATATATATATATATATATATATATATATATATATATATATATATATATATATATATATATATATATATATATGTATATATATAGTAGACTCCCGATTATCCGAAATAATGTGGACCGGACCGATTTCGGATAATCGAAATTTCGGTTAATGCGGAAAACGTTAACTATAGGAAAAGTAACTATATCTATGTACTTTTATAGATGTACATACATAATAAATTCTAATACTTATGTATGTACATTAGTATGTATTCATATTCATAAAGTCTAGAAAGAGGTAATTGGTACTTGTTTTAATTTTAAAGTCTGTCGATTTTTGGCCGCAATGTCCCTCCATATTTTGAGTAAAAGCACATCAGTAGGTGTAGCACTAGGCTGTTGTTCCACATAAAGCAGAGCGGTTTCAAATGCATCATTTGCAGCGGAATGTGAAATTTTGGGTGATATCTCGACTGTGCCTTCCTCGTCGCTACTATAATCTGCTTTTTCACTTTCACCAACCATTTTGATCAAGTCGATCAAATCACTTAACACGTTTTCTGTGTCATTACTTATTATCCACTGATTTTGTGTTACGTCTTCACAGCAAGGCAATTCTTGAATCAGATCAAACAAATTGCTACCTACATCTGTTGTTGCATCATCTTCTGTTTGGTCTTCCTGCTGTTGGGGGTAATCTTTGACCAAGACTTTTGTAATGTTACAACTTTGACTCGATTCCACGCATCAGCAAGCCAGAATACGACGTCCTTTAAATTTATATTTCTTAGACAGCTGATCAAATTTTCCTCTCATCAATCTGTTCTAAAATTGATTCCAGAAGTAACCGTCGGTAACTGCGTTTGAAGTTCTCCAATACACCTTGGTCCATAGGTTGAAGTAAGGATGTTACATTTGGTGTAAGAAATATCATTTCAATTTCTCCACTTTTTAGGTCATCTGAATTAGGATGGGATGGTGCATTGTCTAACAAAAGAAGAGCTTTCCTGGGATGTCCATGTTTTTTTAAGAATTTTTCAACTATTGGAACAAACGGCTCGAAAAACCAGTTTTTAAATAAATTTGAGTCCATCCAGACACTTTTTTGGCTTTTATCATACACTGGCATAACATTGGAATGAATATTTTTGAATGCTCTAGGGTTAGCTGATTTTCCGATACACATCAGGGGCTGTTTGTGCCTTCCAGAAAAATTGCTGCAGGTTAACACAGTGATATGCTCTTTGCTTCGTTTATACCCGGGAGCAGCCGCTTCCTGCCTACTTGCCAATGTTTTCGAAGGCAACATTTTATAGTTAAGGCCAGTTTCATCGCAGTTATAGATTTGGTCAGGTTGATAGCCCTTGCCTTTAATAATATCCAATAATTTTTTTGTGAAATCGGTTACGGCTGACGAATCGGCAGATAACTTTTCGCCGCATATATTCAGTTGCCGAATTCCATGTCGTTTCTTCCACCGCGATAACCAACCTTCACGAGCTGTAAAATCAGTGGGTGCTTCGATAACTGGAAGTTCCTCACTTAAGCTGATAGCTTTTTGTTGGAGTATAGGACCAGATATTGGTAAACCACGGCCTCGTTGTTGTGTGAACCATAGGTACAATCCACTGTCCACTTTCATATGTTCCGGATTTTTCATGCTTTTCCTATCATTTGGGGAAGCGATAACACTCGCCCACTGTTCGATTTTTATTTGCGGTTGTTACGCCATCCTGTTACGGTGCTTACACCCACATTATAATCAGATGCCACATTTTTAAACACTTCTCCCTTATCTAGCCGTTTAATAGCGTTTAACTTTTCTTCAATTGTTATCACAACACGTTTTCGTTTATTAGATTTAAATGTTTCCACTTGATTTCGAATTAGTATTCATTTCGATACACAATAAAATCTCCAACCGAAGAACTTTCGTCGTACATATAATACATACATATAGTACATAATATGTAAAAAAGAAAAATAGTAAACCATACGGCACCGAGAGCGAATACAAACTGCGTTGCAAGTTGCAGCGCCGCACAGTGGTTCTCTGGCTCAATCTGAGAGATCGAAATTATGTAGACTTAAAATATATAAATTTAGCACAGAAAAACCACCTTTTAGGGTCTATAAGACAAGTAACATTAATCAAACACAAAATGGGTTATAAAATTTATAGGAAAAACAAATTCAAAAAGTACACTGAAAGTATTCTTCAATCATTGTTTTCTGTGATAAACTTTAAAAACATCTTCAATTTTTCTAATGGAACTGGTTTGGCCCTTCCACAATCTATATAGGTCCTGGCGTAGGATGCTGTCATAAAAAACTGAAACCATTTTTTTATAAGTAGTAGCGCTAAGTAACACGCAATATGGATATCAGTGACAAGCCAAAATGCCAACAGTCATGTTCGTTTAGAAACTTTAACGGATAACGCTTGATCAAGTTTTTTCGGGTCTAACAAACTTCATTCAAACTTTCGTAATTTTTGTATGTCATAAATATGTATCTTAAATAAATATATAGCCCACAATACTTAGCTTAAGTTAGTTTTCCCAAAGATACTTACCTGTTGGGTGTATCCATAGGAAAAACTTGTAGAGTTAATTGCACAAACACATCTAATAACAATTATTACTAGGTAACGACTGGCGCCTTAGGCCACGACATTCTAATAAAGTGAGTTTTTACCTGCCCTCGATCGGTCGGCTACGCGAACTTCGACTGAACCTTTATTGTTATGTATTACATGATTAATAAGGTCGCTTTTAATGTATACTTTTTCCAGACCTAACTGAATCTCATAAATATAAATTCTTAGGATTTAAATGGTATAAAAAGCGAGACAAAGGCCTGCCGCTAATACCGGAATCGCTCGATACCGCATAGTAAATAACTCAATTTCATGCAAATTTCTTAGTGATAGATTCGGTATACAGTTCAAACAGTCGGCCTGCCGCGACGATTCGTTTTATCTCTTTTCCACTAAGGGTAATATTATATTATCACATGCAGTGGGCGGAGTCATTTCCATTTAATTGAGGCATTACGGCTAGACAAAAAATGCTTTTTTAAAATATGATTTATTTAAAACAGTAACGGTCAGATTCACTAAGAAGGTTTAAGATTTAGTACTGGTTTAAATTAAGATCTTCTGGTTGGTCAGTTATATTTTGACATGTTTTTGTCCTGTCGTTGTTAATAAGATGTCATTAAAAACTTATCAATTATTCGAATATTGCAGCGATTTGCTTGGTTTCCAAATGATTTTCATCTTGGAACGAGTTGTTAGAGTGGATTTAGTTCTACTATTGTCGAAAGTGCGTACTAAAATGGCCCTTTTCTTTATAAATTTGCGAAAAAGCTCCGAAATAAATTCATAGTATAAAATTGAGTTGTCTTATTCTCACAGTTGTCAGTTTAAAACTTTTGGTTGTCAAATTAGACCGGACTGGTTGTTAAGTTTTAGGTTTTGACCAGTGAAGTGCGTATTATAAGTGTTTTTGTTTTTAGATACGTGGTTTATGTAAGTAAATTTTTATTATAATAATGGCTTTTTGGAGACCTTTTGAGGTAGAGGAATGCGAATTATTACATGTTGAATTACCTTTGGTACCGACCGTGGCATCGCCATCGCCATGTCCGGAGTTTAATAAAGATTTACATGTTCAAAGTCAACGAATAATTCTAAATATTTACGGCTGTTTCGGTGATGTAAAATACCTGGGAATCCTTCATGATCCCTAGTGGGCTGTCGATCATCCAGGGTACCGGTCAAGTGTGCAGCAGAAAAAACAAAGAAACAAGAAGAGATAAATTGTCGGTCGCGTTTCAGGCTAGGCTACGCACCCAGAACGCTCGTAAAGCCGTCAACCCGGGTTGTGGAAGGCTAGGTAAGGGTTGCTAGCCAAAATATCCATAGTTCGCCCGATACCAAAGCAGCATTGTCCTCGAACTGGAGGCGGTGTGTCGGCTGCCGTGGGATTAAAAAATTCTTGTTCTATAAAAAATCGTTGTCAAAAAATTCTTTGCGCAACAATTCAGTCAAATCCGTTGACAAGATAAATTTCGTGTCTTCACTAAGAAAGGGATTCTTGCGCGGTACATTGACAAACCATGTGCTCCCAGACACCATTCGGGACCTGGAAAGCTAACAAAAAATAAATATTGCAGTTAAAGGACCTATACGGACCTTGCAAAATAAAATTCAACTTGTAATTGGAATAGATTAACTTCGTCGCACAGCTCAGCGATTTGGTCGAGCGGCTGGTCCTTGCTACGCGCATCTTGGGAGCGGACGGCCATCGTCCTCCCGCCTTAGCAACGACACTTACGTCCAGTGGTGCCGCGGTTTTTGTCTACAGGAAATCTAAACTCCGTCAAAAAATTACAACGTTGAAATGGAAGGTTGTGAGTGGAATTCACGAAAAGTTCGTGGCAGTTAAGGACTAAGCAACTGTCCTTAATCAGTTATTAGTTATAATAACTCAACGTCTTTAGTGAGGAGCTAAGTAAATTTTGAAAGAAGACGTGTCAGGTACGAAGATGTCCCTTGTTTATAAAATTCGCGTCTTGGGACGGGACACACTTGATTCTGACACTAGTAAAGGGACAGACCGAATGGTTTTACCTTGCTAACTGTATCGCCTAAGGAGATTCAACCTGGAAATATGTCTTGGGGAAGATGGTTTGAAGGAGGAAAACTATTCCAAAATGCTGCTGAGAAATTGACAACTTTAATCGGATATTTAAGCGAGTTGGGCCGAGCGACGGGTTTTTCGCTATGAATGCCTGGCAGGACAATCCATGAATAGAGTCTAGATACAGGAAAGACGACGAAAGTCTTCCGCCTTAGTAATTAAATTCAGTGTGGCGGTCTCCGCGGTTGTCGTTACGATTGAGTGAAACGCATGTACAGGGTGTCCCATTTTCGGCACTTTTGCGGGGTATCTCCCTTATTTTTAAAGATAGAGGGTTGCGGTTTTCGCGACAGTGTGCTACTTTTTGATGAAAAGAAAGATGGCATAAAAATATTTTTCATGGCCCCCTTCGTTTTTGCCAGAGAGGATGAAATTGATTTTTTTCCATTTTCGGACTCCCCTCGCATTTCAGTTATCTTGTAACTTATAAAAAAAGTAAAAATGGATCCCATTAGAGTTTTCTACGTAAAATCGAGTGGCGTGGTTAGATTTTCATCAGATGTGATATTTTTCGATATATTAACCAAACATAGGTTTTTTTAAATGGAACACCCTGTATATGTCTTAACCATTACGTTTCCCCATTCGAGAGCTTTTCAAAAATATATAACACTTTATAGTTATTTTTTGTTTCTAGTCCTTAAATCGAACTATTTAATTTTAAGCTTTAATTTTGCGTAGTTGGCCGTGTTTAACATGTGGTTAACGTCAATTCAATTATTTAGATTTAAAAAAGAAACTGGTTAAATCCTGTATTTTCATTAATTTATTAAAATTGCTATTATTTTTAAACTAAAACACTACTTGTTATCTAATATCTAGATATATCATTGACTTATATAATATAGACCCGTACAACTGACAGCGTGCGCAAACAAAAGTTAAGTTAGCAGGGTGAAATATTGTGTTTGTACGCACGACCACCGGTCATATTTCTCGAGCCAGATCGGCGAGGGGCATGCGCACAACTCCCTTGTTGTCATCTGCTACACGGATTGCATAACCAGCTGGAAATCAATCAGCAAACCCTTTTATGTTCCTTGAAAATCAGAGTGGGATCGACCATCACAGCTGACAAATTTTGCAGTGCGCATGCCCATGGCCGATCAGCTTTGTTTACATGCGCGAGGCCAGAAATTTGCCACTTTCGCGATTATTGTTTGCTTATCCATATTAGAAATCAATGAGATATATAGAAAATCCTAACCAGAACTAAAACTGCTTAGTTTTTAATTACTTAAAGATTAAATTAGTTGTCTTGAATTATTAATAGCAAATAAAAGTCAAATTTAAAAACGAAACATACAAAACTTTTGGCAACGAAAAGAGGTAGAATGGATTAAATGGACTAACTCTTTTCGTTACCTAAAGTTTTGTATGTTTTGTTTTTAAATTTGACTTTTATTTGCTATTAATAATTCAAGACAACTAATTTAATTTTCAGGTGATTAAACACTAAGCCGTTTTAGTTCTGGTTAGGATTTTCTATATCTCTAGATAACAAGTAGTGTTGTAGTTTAAAAAATAATACGAATTTTAATAAATTAATGAAAATACAGGATTTAACCAGTTTCTTTTTTAAATCTAAATCCCTGAATTGACGTTAAACCACTTGTTAAACACGGCCAACTACGCAAAATTAAATTTTAAAATTCAATAGTTCGATATAAGGGCTAAAAATAAAAAATAACTATAAAGTGTTATATATTTTTGAAAAGCTCTCGAAAGGGGAAACTTAATGGTTAAGAAATATACAGGGTGTTCCATTTAAAAAAACATTTATGTGGTTAATATCTCGAAAAATATCACATCTGATGAAAATCTAACCACGCCACTCGATTCTACGTAGAAAACTCTAATGTGATCAATGTTTACTTTTTATATAAGTTACAAGATAACTGAAATGCGAGGGGGGTCCGAAAATGGAAAAAAATCAATTTCGTCCTGTATGTCAAAAACGAAGGGGGCCATGAAAAATATTTTTATGCCATCTTTCGTTTCATCAAAAAGTAGCACACTGTCGCGAAAACCGCAACCCTCTATCTTTAAAAATAAGGGAGATACCCCGCAAAGGGCCGAAAATGGGACACCCTGTACGACATGCACTCCGCGTCTCGAAATTAGACGCAGGCTTTTGTACTCAGATGTAGGAAGTCTATACTTGGTACTTGTTAATTTGGGATAAATCAACGTTCTTGGTCAAGGGAGTCTTGCACCGACTAGAGGGACCTGAACGGTAAAAATGGTTTCTTAGACAGGTAGTGGTCTAAGTTATAATTCCAGGAAAAAACTTAGGAAAAATAATTATAGTCAAGAGGCGTGGCCCTGGCTAATAACGACAAGAAAGTGACATGCATAACGCATCCGAGCCATTATGTGTGTCCTTGATTCTCAGTTGAATAGCTGATCGCGATCATGACAAACCGCGCGTCGTAAAGGTACGCCCATAAGTGCGCGCCTGGGGAGCGGACGACGGTGTAAATATAATATAATTACACACTACAAAACGATCATAAAAATATCAACGTATTTATGCCATTAATTTAAAGTCTTAATGATCGGTCGACGGTACGCTCATGAATACAATTATTTCTATGGTTAAACATCGTTTTTGCAGATTCAGTTAGGTTTTGATATATTTATAAAGAATATTTGGTTAAAACGGTAAAAGTTTTTATTGTGTCCGATCTTAAATTGGTTAGAATATTTTGGGACGCCTATGGCTAGACCTTATCGGCACTGTTGCGTCTAAGGTGTCGGCTGCGTTACTTTTTTTTGCGGTTTCACTTTCCATTGGAAGCACTATATCTTAAAGACGAATAGATCACTTAAGGTTTTTCATATTTCGGTCTCCCAGAATGGCTCTGGGAACCACTATGCGCCGACGAGAATTCTCGGTATTTGCGCCAAAAATAAAACCTATATTATGCTGAACAAAATAATGCGGAGGCATAGCAAGAATCATTTCGGATAATCGGGAGTCTACTGTATATATATATATATATATATATATATATATATATATATATATATATATATATATATATATATATACAGTGACCGGCAAAAAGTTCGCAACATATGGGAAAAATTTTTATTAGGAGAGTATCGGAAAACTTTCCCAGGGGATCGGTTCTGCATGTCCGATAACCTAAAAATCGATTTTGACATACGTCACGTGACCACTGGTATAGCGTCAAATTAAAAAAAAAATTGTTAATTTACAAAAAGTGAGGTTAGTTGACGAGATATCAAAAAAAGTTATTTGAAAAAATTGCTTAGAATTAAATTCTAGGTCCTTGTGCAAAATTTTAAGATTTTATTTAAAAAAATTGGAAAACTCAATTTTTTTTAAATATTTTTTTATCGATTTACAAATTTCCGGTTTTTTTCATTTAGATAGCTTGGCTAATGTAAAGCCCATGTATCTGGATGAAAATAAACGAATGTAGTAGTTTTTTCTACAATTGACAGGACAAAATTAAAAAAAACAGGGTTTCGCCGGACGCTAGCTGTTGCAATGATTTGTATCTAGCAGCAGTGTCAAAATTTTAGAGACATTTCAATGAGATTACATTGAGAAAACCTTAATCGTCTTAAATATATCTGAAGTTCGACTTTTTGTAAAGTTAAGGGGAGTAAAATAGATAATAAACAAAAAATTACCTGTTTATTTAATCGAAATTTCATAAACGAAAACCAATGTAAGAAAAACTTAAATGTAGTCAAATTCTGTACTAACAACATAAAAAATCATTGTTTTTCCTCGGGTGCACAAAATTTAAAACTCAGTATGACCACCATTTCTCTCCATACATACTATTGTTCTCGAGCGCAACTCTCGATTAACATTTCGGAGCATTTTACGATTTATTTGCAATACACAATTTCTAATGACATTCTCTAAATTCTGTATATTCCTAAAGGGTCGATGTTTGTACACAGAGTTCTTTAGGTATCCCCACATAAAGAAATCTAACGGAGTCAGATCTGGTGATCTCGCAGGCCACGGATTTTCAGAAAACCGTCCTATCCACTGGTTTCCAAATTCTTGATCCAGCCATCTCTTCACCTCATTTGTGGAATGAATGCTAGCTCCGTCTTGTTGAAAGTATAAATTTCTTCTTTCGGCTAATGACAAATTGTCTAAAAAGTCAGATATCTCAGTTTGTAGAAATTCTAAATATCGTTCTGAATTTAAATTGTCTCTAAAGAAAAAAGGTCCCACTATTCTGAGGTTGAAAATTCCGCACCACACATTAACCTTAGAACTATATTGGTCTTTACTCTGAATTACAAAGTCTGGGTTTTCGGTGGCCCACCATCTACAGTTTTGTGAACTGACGGTTCCGTTAGAGGTAAATGTAGCTTCATCCGAGAAAAGAACGTTCTTTGGGAAATTAAAATCTTCCTCAATCATACCCTGGAACCAGGCACAAAAATCGAAGCGGGCGTCATAATCCCTATCTTTTAATACTTGTACAAATTTAGGTTTGTACGGATGAAATTTGTTTCTTTTTAATATCCTCCGCACAGATCTTTCGTGAATGTTAGTGATCTCCGATATTTGACTAACTGCTAATTGGGGTGTTTCTGTGATCGACAAACACACATCCAGAGAACCTTCGTCACCTGTTACCGGTTTTTCATGGGAAACTTTATACTGATTTTCTACCGATCCCGTTTCTTTAAATTTATTGACTAGACGAGATACTGTGGAATAATGGAGGGATTTATCGGGGTGCCTCTCATTAAAAATTGCTGCTGTTTCTCTATGGCTTTTGTAATTATCCCCAGAAATTAAAATAATTTCTATCTTTTCCTGAAGAAGTAGTGTGGGTGCCATTTTAAGGAATAAAATATTAATAAACTTATGTAAAATATCAAACTTAGTAAGATGCGAGACATAAACCAATGACATAGGTTGAAATCAAACAAATTATAATTTGTTTGACATTTTTCTGTTGTTTTTAACCTACTAGATTATTTGGTTGTTTTAATTTCAGAGCCTGCTTTGGTAGTTTTAAGTACAACTAAATAGACCTGGTTGTTAAATTTATGTGCGAAAAATCTTAATAAAATCTTGATACAGTAATTTCATTAGATTCAAACCATTGCAACAGCGAGCGTCCGGCGAACACCTATTTTTTCGATTTTGTCCTGTCAATTGTAGAATTGTAGATCTGACTCCGTTAGATTTTTTTATGTGGGGATACCTAAAGAACCCTGTGTACAAACATCGACTCTTTAGGAATATACAAAATTTAGAGAATGTCATTATAAATTGTGTATTGCAAATAAATCGTAAAATGCTCCGAAATGTTAATCGAGAGTTGCGCTCGAGAACAACAGTATGTATGGAGAGAAATGGTGGTCATACTGAGTTTTAAATTTTGTGCACCCAAGGAAAAACAATGATTTTTTGTGTTGTTAGTACAGAATTTGACTACTTTTAAGTTTTTCTTACATTGGTTTTCGTTTATAAAATTTCGATTAAATAAACAGGTAATTTTTTGTTTATTATCTATTTTAATCCCCTTAACTTTACAAAAAGTCGAACTTCAGATATATTTAAGACGATTAAGGTTTTCTCTATGTAATCTCATTGAAATGTCTCTAAAATTTTGACACTGCTGCTAGATACAAATCATTGCAATAGCTAGCGTCCGGCGAAACCCTGTTTTTTTTAATTTTGTCCTGTCAATTGTAGAAAAAACTACTACATTCGTTTATTTTCATCCAGATACATGGGCTTTACATTAGCCAAGCTATCTAAACGAAAAAAACCGGAAATTTGTAAGTCGATAAAAAAATATTTAAAAAAAATTGAGTTTTCCAATTTTTTTAAATAAAATCTTAATATTTTGCACAAGGACCTAGAATTTAATTCTAAGCAATTTTTTCAAATAACTTTTTTTCATATCTCGTCAACTAACCTCACTTTTTGTAAATTAACAATTTTTTTTTTTAATTTGACGCTATACCAGTGGTCACGTGACTTATGTCAAAATCGATTTTTAGGTTATCGGACATGCAGAACCGATCCCCTGGGAAAGTTTTTCCGATACTCTCCTAATAAAAATTTTTCCCATATGTTGCGAACTTTTTGCCGGTCACTGTATATATATATATATATATATATATATATATATATATATATATATACAGTAGACTCCCGATTATCCGAAATGATTCTGATGATATATATATATATATATATATATATATATATATATATATATATATATATATATATATATATATATATATATATATATATATATATATATATATATACAGTGACCGGCAAAAAGTTCGCAACATATGGGAAAAATTTTTATTAGGAGAGTATCGGAAAAACTTTCCCAGGGGATCGGTTCTGCATGTCCGATAACCTAAAAATCGATTTTGACATACGTCACGTGACCACTGGTATAGCGTCAAATTAAAAAAAAAATGTTAATTTACAAAAAGTGAGGTTAGTTGACGAGATATCAAAAAAAGTTATTTGAAAAAATTGCTTAGAATTAAATTCTAGGTCCTTGTGCAAAATTTTAAGATTTTATTTAAAAAAATTGGAAAACTCAATTTTTTTTAAATATTTTTTTATCGATTTACAAATTTCCAGTTTTTTTCGTTTAGATAGCTTGGCTAATGTAAAGCCCATGTATCTGGATGAAAATAAACGAATGTAGTAGTTTTTTCTACAATTGACAGGACAAAATTAAAAAAAATAGGGTTTCGCCGGACGCTAGCTGTTGCAATGATTTGTATCTAGCAGCAGTGTCAAAATTTTAGAGACATTTCAATGAGATTACATTGAGAAAACCTTAATCGTCTTAAATATATCTGAAGTTCGACTTTTTGTAAAGTTAAGGGGATTAAAATAGATAATAAACAAAAAATTACCTGTTTATTTAATCGAAATTTTATAAACGAAAACCAATGTAAGAAAAACTTAAAAGTAGTCAAATTCTGTACTAACAACACAAAAAATCATTGTTTTTCCTTGGGTGCACAAAATTTAAAACTCAGTATGACCACCATTTCTCTCCATACATACTGTTGTTCTCGAGCGCAACTCTCGATTAACATTTCGGAGCATTTTACGATTTATTTGCAATACACAATTTATAATGACATTCTCTAAATTTTGTATATTCCTAAAGGGTCGATGTTTGTACACAGGGTTCTTTAGGTATCCCCACATAAAAAAATCTAACGGAGTCAGATCTACAATTCTACAATTGACAGGACAAAATCGAAAAAATAGGTGTTCGCCGGACGCTCGCTGTTGCAATGGTTTGAATCTAATGAAATGACTGTATCAAGATTTTATTAAGATTTTTCGCACATAAATTTAACAACCAGGTCTATTTAGTTGTACTTAAAACTACCAAAGCAGGCTCTGAAATTAAAACAACCAAATAATCTAGTAGGTTAAAAACAACAGAAAAATGTCAAACAAATTATAATTTGTTTGATTTCAACCTATGTCATTGGTTTATGTCTCGCATCTTACTAAGTTTGATATTTTACATAAGTTTATTAATATTTTATTCCTTAAAATGGCACCCACACTACTTCTTCAGGAAAAGATAGAAATTATTTTAATTTCTGGAGATAATTACAAAAGCCATAGAGAAACAGCAGCAATTTTTAATGAGAGGCACCCCGATAAATCCCTCCATTATTCCACAGTATCTCGTCTAGTCAATAAATTTAAAGAAACGGGATCGGTAGAAAATCAGTATAAAGTTTCCCATGAAAAACCGGTAACAGGTGACGAAGGTTCTCTGGATGTGTGTTTGTCGATCACAGAAACACCCCAATTAGCAGTTAGTCAAATATCGGAGATCACTAACATTCACGAAAGATCTGTGCGGAGGATATTAAAAAGAAACAAATTTCATCCGTACAAACCTAAATTTGTACAAGTATTAAAAGATAGGGATTATGACGCCCGCTTTGATTTTTGTGCCTGGTTCCAGGGTATGATTGAGGAAGATTTTAATTTCCCAAAGAACGTTCTTTTCTCGGATGAAGCTACATTTACCTCTAACGGAACCGTCAGTTCACAAAACTGTAGATGGTGGGCCACCGAAAACCCAGACTTTGTAATTCAGAGTAAAGACCAATGTAGTTTTAAGGTTAATGTGTGGTGCGGAATTTTCAACCTCAGAATAGTGGGACCTTTTTTCTTTAGAGACAATTTAAATTCAGAACGATATTTAGAATTTCTACAAACTGAGATATCTGACTTTTTAGACAATTTGTCATTAGCCGAAAGAAGAAATTTATACTTTCAACAAGACGGAACTAGCATTCATTCCACAAATGAGGTGAAGAGACGGCTGGATCAAGAATTTGGAAACCAGTGGATAGGACGGTTTTCTGAAAATCCGTGGCCTGCGAGATCACCAGATCTGACTCCGTTAGATTTCTTTATGTGGGGATACCTAAAGAACTCTGTGTACAAACATCGACCCTTTAGGAATATACAAAATTTAGAGAATGTCATTAGAAATTGTGTATTGCAAATAAATCGTAAAATGCTCCGAAATGTTAATCGAGAGTTGCGCTCGAGAACAATAGTATGTATGGAGAGAAATGGTGGTCATACTGAGTTTTAAATTTTGTGCACCCAAGGAAAAACAATGATTTTTTATGTTGTTAGTACAGAATTTGACTACTTTTAAGTTTTTCTTACATTGGTTTTCGTTTATGAAATTTCGATTAAATAAACAGGTAATTTTTTGTTTATTATCTATTTTACTCCCCTTAACTTTACAAAAAGTCGAACTTCAGATATATTTAAGACGATTAAGGTTTTCTCAATGTAATCTCATTGAAATGTCTCTAAAATTTTGACACTGCTGCTAGATACAAATCATTGCAACAGCTAGCGTCCGGCGAAACCCTGTTTTTTTTAATTTTGTCCTGTCAATTGTAGAAAAAACTACTACATTCGTTTATTTTCATCCAGATACATGGGCTTTACATTAGCCAAGCTATCTAAACGAAAAAAACTGGAAATTTGTAAATCGATAAAAAAATATTTAAAAAAAATTGAGTTTTCCAATTTTTTTAAATAAAATCTTAAAATTTTGCACAAGGACCTAGAATTTAATTCTAAGCAATTTTTTCAAATAACTTTTTTTGATATCTCGTCAACTAACCTCACTTTTTGTAAATTAACAATTTTTTTTTTAATTTGACGCTATACCAGTGGTCACGTGACGTATGTCAAAATCGATTTTTAGGTTATCGGACATGCAGAACCGACCCCCCGGAAAAGTTTTTCCAATACTCACCTAATAAAAATTTTTCCCATATGTTGCGAACTTTTTGCCGGTCACTGTATATATATATATATATATATATATATATATATATATATATATATATATATATATATATATATATATATATATATATATATAGTTTAAAATACTTTTGTAAAAAAGTCCTTTTTAAAAAACAAAAATTTTTTATTTCAAAATTACAAGTTGTTAGAATTGATTCTAATACAAGACTAAGTCTCCGGTGAAAAGGTAAAACCTAGTAGCTGCCGTTGGCATAATTTTTCAGGAGAACGAATTTTAATTTGTCTGAGTGCCATTAGTGTAAAATAATGCCTAATATAAAATCTCTGTAGTGGTAAAGGTTTTTTGGACTCCCTTTTTTAAAGTTAGCCCTATTTTTCAAATATGTTTAATAATTTTGAAAATAATTGACTTGCTAAAAAAAATTAATTCAAAATTAATCAACTACTGAGGTAAAACATAGTAAGGTATTTTACTATGTTGGTTTTGTTACAAAACTTTAGAACTACTAAGGTAAAACCCAGGAAATTACTTTACTATGTTGGTTTTTGTTAAAAAATTTCAATTATACAGTAGAAAAAAAAACAGTAGGTAGACATTGTGCGAAAATTTTAAAAATTCAATGGGGATTCAAAAATTTTGAAAACATATTAATACTAAGATAAAAACACAAATATAGGCTTATGAACAATATATTTTATATTAATATATTAATATGTGCATCAAAATAAAAGAATTCCTTAAAAAACACAAGAATGCACATACATGATGCTCATTTTAATTAAAATGTAATTAATAACTAAGAACTACATTATCAACAATGGTATATACTTTTAATATTGTTTGGATAGAAGATCAGACGATTTTTCTGAAGTTGGCAATTGGTCCCAAAATAATCGTTTTAAAGGTGGCATTGATGGTACCAGGTCATTCAGAATTTTTTCTTTTTTTTTTCAGCGTTTATGCCTCTGTTATTTCTTTTAGTTTCCGGAATTGAGAGATCAAATTTAGATCTAAGAAAGTCTGTGCACAAAAAATCATTTTGGGTACGCCTGTTTTTAAAACAAATGCCTTGAACCTTTCCTAAATTCGGCTACTTTAATAGTGTTTAAAGTAGGAGGTAAACTTTCAGAGGTGTCTTTTGCTCGTCTTTGTCTGCTAACTTCTTTAAAGTTGTAAAAATCGTCAAAACTTAATAATAGAGTTTTATTCTGTCTGGAAGTCTTAAGTATTATTTCATTTAGGTCGTGTATATCGTAAACATTTGATTTTTTTTCATTGCTCTTCCAATTTGGCCATGGACTACATCAGCTTTCATAAAAGTATGACCGGCTTCAAAATACTTGATCGTTATAGTAGTCGGGCCCCATTCTGCATTTACAATAGAACATAAGGCGGCATATAGTTTCCAGTTCTTGTTCTGTGCACTACAGTTGTCACACCAAAAAATATAATGCTTAATTTCAACAGGGGCTCTCTTTATAATGGCGCAATAACTTGATGCGACATCTTCTGTTGGTTTTGTTACAAAACTTTACAACTACTAAGGTAAAACCCAGGAAATTACTTTACTATGTTGGTTTTGGTTAAAGAATTTCAATTATACAGTAGAAAAAAAAACAGTAGGTAGACATTGTGCGAAATTTTTAAAAATTCAATAGGGATTCAAAAATTTTGAAAACTTATATTAATACTAAGATAAAAACACAAATATAGGCTTATGAACAATATATTTTATATTAATATATTAATATGTGCATCAAAATAAAAGAATTCCTTGAAAAACACAGGAATGCACATACATGATGCTCATTTTAATTAAAATGTAATTAATAACTAAGAACTACATTATCAACAATGGTATATACTTTTAATATTGTTTAGATAGAAGATCAGACGATTTTTCTGAAGTTGGCAATTGGTCCCAAAATAATCGTTTTAAAGGTGGCATTGATGGTACCAGGTCACTCAGAATTTTTTCTTTTTTTTTCAGCGTTTATGCCTCTGTTATTTGTTTTAGTTTCCGGAATTGAGAGATCAAATTTAGATCTTAGAAAGTCTGTGCACAAAAAATCATTTTGGGTATGCCTGTTTTTAAAACAAATGCCTTGAACCTTTCCTAAATTCGGCTACTTTAATAGTGTTTAAAGTAGGTAAACTTTCAGAGGTGTCTTTTGCTCGTCTTTGTCTGCTAACTTCTTTAAAGTTGTAAAAATCGTCAAAACTTAATAATAGAGTTTTATTCTGTCTGGAAGTCTTAAGTATTATTTCATTTAGGTCGTGTATATCGTAAACATTTGATTTTTTTTCATTGCTTTTCCAATTTGGCCATGGACTACATCAGCTTTCATAAAAGTATGACCGGCTTCAAAATACTTGATCGTTATAGTAGTCGGGCCCCATTCTGCATTTACAACAGAACATAAGGCGGCATATAGTTTCCAGTTCTTGTTCTGTGCACTACAGTTGTCACACCAAAAAATATAATGCTTAATTTCGACAGGGGCTCTCTTTATAATGGCGCAATAACTTGATGCGACATCTTCTGCATTTCTACCACTTATGGCTTCGTGCCATATCACACAAATATTTTCAAAGGGCCGGTTTAAAGCTGCAAATGTTTCATTAAATATTACTAACCGGCTTATAAAAACTGACGATTTAAGTGACATTTTTGGTAATAGTAAAATTTTTTGCATATCGACTGAATACATTTTAATGGATTTGTCAAAATTCGTGTCTCTGATAAGCAACCCGTCCTCCAGTGTACAGTTCGTGGTGTTAATACATGACGAACAAACAAGCAGAACCATCGTTGGCATTGTCATTAGTTATCTGGCATACTTTTACATGCTCTTTTTGCAACACACAAACGTTACAATCATCCTGATTTGGTTGATCGAACCCGATGTTTTCTGACGTAAATTCTTTTCGGTATTTTTCGTATGATACCTCTTCATATTTTTGACAAAAGTCTTTCCACATGTCTGATATGCTTATATCTGAAGGCAAATATCGACGATATGGAGCGTGTGATATTTTATAATGGGAAATTTGAGGATTAAATGAATTAATGTGTGTTTTAAAAAAAATGAATCTTTTTTATTGGGTGGTGCAGCTTTTCCTCTGCCATCTTTTGTAATATTTAGCCCTTTGGACTCATCCTGTTGGCGTTTAAATTCTGTTATCATTCCATCTGTTTTAAGTCCGTGGGTATGTAGAAACATGGTTTTACAAACTTGTTTCTCAGTTCCATCAGCTGTTTGCGTCATACTATAGGTAAGAGACCATTGCCTCTTGTTATTACTGTCAGTTCTTCTTTGTTTGACTGTGTTCTTTTTTACAAAAGCATTGAAGTATTGGCGCCGTTCTCCAAAACTCAACTTCCAAAAAGCTTTACAAATTTCTAGGCGCTCTTCAGCAGAAAAAAATTGAAAACATTTTTTCTTGCAAGAACATTCTGGCAGTAACTTATATTTTTGTAGATTTTTCTCACTTTTTTGTGCCTCAGTCCTTGCTCTTTTCTTTGTTTCTTTTCTCGTTGTTCCTACTCCTTTTTGCTGCTTCATTATTTTCCACTTCTTCATTTAGCTCATTATCATCGCTGTCTGATGTAAACCAAATGCGTTTTTTTAAATTAGGTTTACTATCATCTGATGGTTCGTAAGTAGGATCTAAATCGGTATCGTCCACTGGACTTCCCTCACGATATTCTACAAATTAATATTTCAATTATGTAATACATAAATCCTAGTTTTTAATAAAGTACCTGCAGGACTATGTGAAATTGGTTGCAACTCTGTAAAATTATTTACTGAAATAGGTTCTTCTCACTCCTTGCATAGTGGACTTCGTCATCCATATTATCATATTGTGGATCTTGATCATTGTTTTCATGTAATATTTTATCAGATTAATTACCAGTATTACTGAAAAGGATAAAAATATATAGGTTTCGTGTTTTTTCATTGCAAATAGATTATAAGCTTGTAATAACTTACTTGTTTTCAAATAGATCAAATTGCATCTGGGTATTTTTTTCTTCTGGAACAAAAATAATAGGCATTTACATAATAGACATCTGCATGTTTTCGCAGTTATTAGTAGCCTGTTTATCCAAATCGGAATCGTGTACGGAAATAATATTGTCATATTGTTGAGCCTTTAAATTTTCCTTATCACTCTCACCAACAGTGTATCTAAAAAAATATCTCAAAATCTTAATAAAAAAACAGGTAAGTACTACTTAGGACTGGAACGTTCTCGACCTAAAGGTACCTAAATAGCAGTAGCGTAGCTATGGCAAAGCAACCTCTATGCGACGCATAGGAACCCCAGGAATTTAAGGCACCGCAGGGGCCGACTTTTTTTTATAAGAATTATATATTTTGAAGGTGGTAGAGGATTTCATCCTCGTCCGAGGAGGCACCACCCCACATATCTGCTTAAAGGGCTGGTAAAATCCATACGGATGTTTCCAGCTCTGGATGTGTGAGTGGACCACTTAATACACCCACGGTACATGAGTATTTAGGTTTAGACCTTCGTGGGCTGTCCAAAGATAAAAAAATACTGTGTATTTTATTTTGTTACCTATTTAATTTGTCCACAATAAATGAGAATTTGTTCTTTTATTCCTCAATCTTAAACCTTTGTTTCAGTGGACGAGGGCCCCATAACAATAGTTTGCATCAGGGCCTCGGGAACCCTTGCTGCGCAACTGCTAAATAGGACGTTTCTGAGACAAAGCATGTATACTAACTTACGTGTGTTCTAAATAGGTTCTTACTGGCTCAGAAACAGGTTTTTTCACGTTTTCGCAGTTAGTAGGTTGTTTAGGTTCTTTATTTTTCTTTTTCAGATTTTTTTGAAAAGTTGTAGTCTCGTTTGGCTGATTCAACGTTTTTGTATTTAACTGGGTACTTAAAAAAATAGAGAAATAAATTAATTTAAAAAAGTAACAACTAAGGCCGGGTTTATCCAACTACATAAACTTAATACTTAAACTACTAAATTTACGTTACGGAAAATTAAACTTACCTGTTTTCTATATCAGAAAAACTTGAAATATTTAGTAAATCTGCATTTTGTGCTGCTAATGCAACTAACAACTTTCCTCTTTGTGACATTTTTCCTCTATTAGACACTGTATATAGTTATTTTTTAAATAACTTCACAAACACTTCACTTGCATCATGGATGCTCCCGTAGTTAAAACGGCTACTTAACTACTGATCGACACAACACAATAAATTTAGTACGATGGATGAACCTAGTATGTGAGTTGTCAATTTTCCCGCCAAAACAATATTACCAATATTTACACTGGAAGAACATAGTAAAACCACTTACTTATGTACATTGTTGCCAAAATTAACATACAATAGTGGAAATAACTAGTAAGTAGTTTTACCAGATTTTTCCAATGTAAATAGCTTTAAAATCAATCTAAGCAAGAGAGTAGTAAAGTAATGAGCTAGGTTCTTCCTTTACAAAATAGATAGTGAAAGACGGTCAACAAAGGAAAAATCCAATATATTAATTAGCTGTATTTTTCCTTTGTAAAGGCCAAATAATATTTCGGATACTTCAATAGCAATACAAATGTGCTAGGTTTATCCTTTGTAATTCAAAGTTGCTATGATTTCCTCTTGTAAATGGCAAATTTTTTGCACTTACTAGGAAATTCCATCGATCATATTTTAATTATTTTTGCAAACACTGGCAACTTTTCAACAGAAATTCAAAGGAAATACCTAGTGCATTAAGATGCTATCTAAAACTCATTTTTGCAAAAAAAGTGAGTTACTAGGTTTTGGCTTTGCACGGGAGAATTTCTATAAAATTAAATAAAACAAATGTAACGTAAATTGATGACACGTAATTTGCTGACGGTGCTACGTCGCGATTGCGGTCATCGCTCGGGTCGTTGTTCTGGTATCTTCTTATGGTAGGAAATTATACTTTTATAAGTTAATGGGATAGTAAACCCATAACTCCTCCCCCCTTAGAATGAGGCATCGTTGGGAAGATTGAGCTTGATGTCTTCGGGAGTTTGGTGTATTTCCTTAGAATTCCTTCTTGTTATAAGGAATTTTTGAATACTTCTTCGTCTCACGATACAATAAGTGCCTGCTGCACTTATTAGGACTACGTATAGTGCCATGGTCCATACGTTGGATGTGTAAATTTTCTCTGCAGCTTCATCATAGATGGGACTGACTGGGTTTAAGTGAGGAGATGCGAAATTTAGTTTTCTTAGCTCGATTTGGAATTTAAGTACGTTTTCTGGTTTAACCCTCAGGTTTGGTGTATTTATCACCAGCGGGGTTCCAAAACTTGATTCTTGAAAGAATAGTTCTTGGTTCCTGAATAATAATGTACACTGACTTTTTCTTATAAGAAATATTCCTTTTAATTCCTTGGTTTCAACTTGATTTTCGCAGTGTGTTTGAATTTTTCTTCAGTTGGGAAAACTGCTAAAATTTTGGTTTAATTCCGGAACGATTTCTACATGATTCTCTAGGATCCTTAATTTTGTAAAGGTGCACTCGTTCGGGTTGTCTTTTAGCAAGACTTCTTTTTCACAGCTGGCGTTGCTAGTTGCTTGTAAAACGCTGGGACAATGATACGGTTTACCATGGGTACATATATCACTTAGAGGTTTAATTAGGTTGCCAGATTGTGATATCAGGAGATATCTTACATTGGAAATAATTGTGACAAATTCTGATTCATATTTAGTAGGTATAGGTATAAAACGGTACAAGTTAAAATTTGTCTCGCATTCAATCGGTAAAGAGAGGAAGTAAGAAATTCGATTATAATCTACCTATATTGCAATTAATTTTTAGAATGTCTTCGAAATCAAGTATATTTTCGAATTTAAGTTCAAAGGGAAGTTCGTTTTTATAGTGTTGTTGAATTTGTTGCAGCTGGTAAAATAGATCTTTTGTTTTAATAATGCTTGGGTGTAGAATTCCTAATTTACAAAAAGTTATAGAGTTTTCAACGTCTTGAAGGGTATTTAGGATGGCATTATATAATATAATAAGCTGATTAAACAAATCTTTGGCAAAAAGTAAATTTTGGTGTGTGACACCCTTCATGACAATTTGATTGAGTTGCAGTATTCTTGATTTTAAAATATACTCGTTATGTTGTATATTTATAATAGTTTCGTTAAAGTTTTTGACAATTGCATCATTGACAGAATACTGCATTTTTTCTCAATGCTTTTTTCATTAGCTTGTAGGTGATTAAGAATTTTGTAAATTTTGTTTCCGTCATCAGCGTCCAAATTGCCTGTAACCCCTTTTATAATGTATCCTAGACCGTTGATTAGTCCTCTTTTTGTACGATTTTCATGATGAATTTTAATATTTCCTATTTTTTCGAAAACTAATTTTTGACTGAAATTGGCAATTCTATAATAATCGCTAAGATCGCTATCTAGGAGTGTATTATTACTAAAAATATGCTTAAGATTACTAAATTGCCTGTTAAGATTACTAAATTCTAAATACACAGGTTCTAAATTATAATAATGTACAGGGTCTTCCAACGAGGACTGAACAGGGGCTCATTTTTGAGCTTCCTTGTATTTAAAGAAAAATCTAAAATAGCCAATCGATGTACTTTTTCCTGCAGAATTCAAAAATGAAACCAAAAATTTATTTGAACCAGAAACAAAAGAGTTACGCTATGGATAAGGTGTTTTTTAAATGGAACATAGCTTTTTTATACGATTTTCGGAACGAGTGATTTTTTTTATGTCCGTTCTGATTAAAATATTTAATATTGTGACAGCTATTTACATTAAATTTTAATGTTTTATCCAGTATAATTTAACTTCAACCTGTTTGAAACATACACTAGGTAATAAAGGTAAAATCACCTTGAAATCCTTCAAAGTCAAAAAATTTGACAAATTTACTATAATATTGCCAAATTTTTTGACTTTGAAGGATTTCAAGGTGATTTTACCTTTATTTCCTAGTGTATGTTTCAAACAGGTTGAAGTTAAATTATATTGGATAAAACATTAAAATTTAATAAAAATAGCTGTCACAATATTAAATATTTTAATCAGAACGGACATAAAAAAAATCACTCGTTCCGAAAATCGTATAAAAAAAGCTATGTTCCATTTAAAAAACACCTTATCCATAGCGTAACTCTTTTGTTTCTGGTTCAAATAAATTTTTGGTCTCATTTTTGAATTCTGCAGGAAAAAGTACATCGATTGGCTATTTTAGATTTTTCTTTAAATACAAGGAAGCTCAAAAATGAGCCCCTGTTCAGTCCTCGTTGGAAGACCCTGTACAAGGGTATGTTCTGTCCTTTGAAGTTTGGCGGGACCCAGGTTAACTGGCAGAATCCCTAGATTTTGCATTATGTTCTTTATTTCTGTTCCTTGTCCGGTGGCGAGCAACCTGAAATATTTTGAAATTTAGGGTTTGTTACTAAATTTTTTTTTCGAGGTCTTTTGATATTGGATAAGTGGATTTTGTCGACAGTGTTGTCATGTGTAGTGTTAATTTTGGCAGTTTTAAGATTTTTGTCGATAGTTGTAATTTTTTCTGGTTTGTATTTGTTGGTGGTTTTGCTTTGTTTCTGTTTATTGTGAACAAATACTTGTTCTGGTACATCTGGTAAAATTTCCTTATTTTCGTTAATTTTATTTATCACGCGTTCTTTTTGGTTTTGAATGTCCGTGTTTAGTTTTTCGTATAGTAATTTGATTTTATCGCGGTGTGTAGAAACATAGTTGTTTATAAGTTGGTTATCTAGGTTTATGTTGAAGGGCGACTCTGTGTGTAAATGTCCATTTATAATTTCGTATGGTTTTAGCTTAGTAACGGAGTGTATAGTGTGTTATTTTACTAGTAACGGTTAACTGGTTGCCTTCGACGTGAAAAATGTCAGAATATTCTTTGATTACAGCCACGATGGCTTCGCGTTCTTCTGAATTCATATGGTCCGTTCGGATTTTTGAAATGTGAAATTTTACTTTTTCCACGTTGAAATTATAATAGTTACCGGAGTTTTCCTTTTGATATTCGTAATTGTTTAAGTCTATGACTTCTAATGGTTCCGAAATATCTATGATTTTGGCCATTTCTAATGGATTTAAAATTGAACAAATAGCTTGGTTATCGGGAACCGTAGCGATACACTCAGGCATTTCTAATTCAGCGAATTTTCTGTATGGGATTAGTACGTCGCCGTTTCGGATGTTTTTCACACATATTTTTATATTTTGTTCGCATCTCGGCTGCACCGTGATGCAATTCGCAGAAGTCAATACGTCATGAAATAATAGTGGTATTTCGGCATTACGTGTTATTAAAAGAATTTTCTGTAAATTGACATTAGCATCGAGAAACTTGAGGTTATCTATGCCTAACAAACAATCAAAATATTTATGAAAGTTAAATAAATAAAATTTTAACGATTTACATTTTATTTTAAAATTTTTTGGGCACGGGATAGTAGTGCTAAAATTTTCGATAGACCTGCCGTGTGCAGTTGAAATTTGAAATGGATCTTGTTTTACAAAGTTCTTAAAATATTTATGGGCAATTTCTGACTTAACGAATGATTTAGTACTACCGGTGTCAATCAAAATTTTATATAAGATTATATTCAGGATGGATAATATCCGGTAGTTTATTGTCATTGTTTGTTAGGTTCATAAGTTCTAAGTTTGGTAATCCGTGTCCGAGGCTGGCTTTCGAAAAAATTGTTCGTCATCGACGAGATCGTATTCTACCGGATGCTCGACTATAGGTTGAGCATTGATTTCGTCATACTTGTTATCAGTTTCGTATTGGTTGTCTACGTTGTGTAGGTCATTAATGTTATAAAGTTCGTCGACAATATACTTTTGTTGGTTAGGACCACTAAAATTTTGTCTATAATTTTGGAATATATTGTGGTTTAACACACTGATAAAAAGGATCATTTGTTTTAATAGAATATGACATTTCCTCAAACGAATGATTCTTTTGATATATGCCAAATGAATGAGGAATTTAAAATAAGAAATACATTTCTTTGGTTCAGATTCAATTTATTTCTTTGACCCAGAAGAATATGAATTTACAATCCTTTATCTAGGAAAGTAGTAAACTGTCAAGTAAGAGAATAGGGATTTATGCCAAAATATGATGCACTCCGGGCACATGAACGCATAACATCGAGCTAATTGGTGCAAATTCCGTTCTTTGTTTTAAAATAATCGTAGATTTGAGCCACAAACTTGATTTAATTGTTACAAATTCTGTCCCTTATTTTAAGATCATCTTGAACTTAAGTAAAGAGACTAAGCCTTTTGTTGCAAATTCAATTTCTTATCTTAACATTATCGTACATTTGAGTCAAAAGATTAATTCTTTTAATATAAAATCGATTTTTCATTTTAAGATCTCGATAACTTTAGCTCTAAAAATTAAGTCATTTGTTAGAAGTTTCGTAAGACTTGTCTATAAACTGTTACTTTGGGTAAAGAGAATAATTATCTCGTTTAAAATCCTATAATAAGGGATGTTTCAAAAGTGTAGTTAAAGACTAAATTAAAATCAGAAGTGTATACTAGAAGGATGTATGCCTTTTCCTTGAGTTTTCCTAATTTGAATAGAATTTTAATGATATTAATGTTTAACTTGAAAAATATAGGAACATTAATTTAAACTCAGTAGTTTTTTTATTTTATTAGTTACCTAAAACGTATGTATTAAATAAAATATCGTACAGGGAACAAGAAAACAATGAATTATTTTAATACTAAATATATTTAAAACAGAAACACCTGTGTTTTTTGCTGACGCTATTACAACAAATGATATTTACTTATGAGAACTAACAAATCGCAAAACAAACAAAATATTTTAAAACTAATATATCCCAAAAACTAACCATTTATAATTATTATTTATTATTATTTACGATAAAGTAGGTAACGTAGCAAAAGACAGCAACATTATAAAAATGTGTCGGAAGATAATGAGAATAAAATAAGTAGATACGTAAAATACTCGCAACTGTCAGGTATTTAACATTAATTTGCTTACATTTTCACCTGAGCTGCACTCATCCAAGCTTTTGATGCCTCGCTGAAGCCGGAAGCCTATGTTTTGTATTATTGAATTGATCTGCTCTTCAGTGGGACATTTCAATATCTCAACTTCATTAATTCTTTGTTCTAACCTTGTCAGAAAATAATAAAAAAATAAATTAATAACTTTTGAAAACCTAGAGACCGTAATTTCGTCCACATTCGTATTTCATACGAGCGAAGCTGTAGGTAAAAATTGTATAGCTAACAGTGCGTCCTAAATTGGTGATGAAAGTATCCCGAAAACTATAAGGGACAGACAGAAAATTTTCTTGAGTGGTGAAAAAGACAATCTTGGTAGATTTGCAGAGTGTCTTAACTCAAAGGAAATACGCATCAATAGAAAATCTTAATCTTTTATCAACAAACCCGTGGGTTTTCAGTTTAAGACATAATATATTGTAAGAAGGTTGTATTCTTTTGTAACAAGTGCAACGGTTTTGAAGAAAGATATCGCCATTTTTATTTCCTACCCTGAAGTATTTACAAAGAAGTTCAATAATTATGGTAATTTTTTTTAAAATTATACGAGTTGTTTCATCCCAAGTACGGAATGAGCTTTTTGGAAATAATTAGTCCTAAATAATGTGTAAGGTTAAAATAAATGTCCAGGTTTTGTAAATTCTGTATAGTCAGTATAGTCTAACATCTGCATCGCATAAACCTCTCAATTCTTAATTAACTAGTCTACTAAATTATCAAAGAATATTCTTGCATTTACTTACCATCAAATTATGGCCACAAATGGTCTAAACACCAACTATTTAACCCAATACTCAAATGCTTCCAGTTCCAAGCAACTAACTGATCAAAGAAAATTTAACAGGTTTCAACCACTGTTACCACTGATATTCCGGGATTCTAACGTTCGCGCGATTCGTTAAAAACGAGTTTCCACGATGGCTTAGGGCACTAGGCTTCGTGGGTTATGTTGGTTGCCAAATGCTTGGGTTCTTTAAGAAGAGAATTTTGAATTTGATAGAAGATCATAGAGTAACTATGTTGGGAAAGTTTTTAGTTTGAATGAATTTCTTTCAGCTTGATAGAATTAAAGCCCAAGAGAACTTTGGACTGGTTTTAAATACCGATGTGTGTTTGGCCGAAGAGTGGTATCTTTCTGTCCGATAAATTTCCTTTGTCCTAAGAACAAAATTGGCAAAAGAAGCAATTCTTTTCCCATAAGTAGTCCTGTTTTATCAGTGCAGTACTAAAGGTGTTTTTTTTGTTGATACAGTCATGGGCGTTGGCTTTTGAAAATTTTGATTTTCTGCAACTGCAACTAAAGTGGGGTTGATTGTTGTTTCAAATCATTTGTGAATTATTTGGAAATTTTGTTAATTGAGGCGGTATAGTAGATTTTGACTTAAATTGGTTTAATGTCCTATTGTTTTTCATGTTTCGAGAACTTTTTATTTTCTGAAAGTTTGCAGAAACCGTTTCAATTTGGAAATCGTTCGTTAACATGCCTAATGCTGTATTGACATCACCTGGATTCTTTGTTCGCATCAGCGATCCGTAATAACACCCTTAGTGCTAAATTACGACAGTATTGAGACAATATCGGAACCTCATTTACGTTAGAATGTGTAGAAATAAAAGAAATTTGGAAGTTTAAAAGTTGTTGCACTCTATTATAAAAATCAAAGTGGCTCTCGTTATTTTGTTTCAACCCTGCCATTTCTATATTTATGGTATAAATATCGCGTTTGTCCGCCAAAGCACTGAGAAGCGCCTGTTTTAGATCATCCCATGTATTTATGAGACAGGAAGATATATTTACTGCGGCTTCACCTTTTACTTTAGCTAGAATACTCGACATTAAGTATTCATTTTGAGAGTCTGTCAAATCAGTCTTATAAAATTTTGCGACTAATCTTTCGAAAATGGTAATAAATCTAGGTAAAAGCTCTGTTTCACCATAAAACTCTGGGATCATTCCCAAATACTCTGATTTTAAAGACATTTTTAAATTTAAATTTAAATTACTATTAGTAATATTTAAAGGATTTCGCCTTTTTGGCGTTGGTTTGTTCTTTAAAGGAGACCTTGTGCGATACAAGTGAGTGGGTGAGCCTGAATCAGAATCTGTGTTTTCGTCTGAGTTTTCAGATAGACTTGTTTTTGAAATGTTTAAAGAACCTCTAAATAACATAAAAGTACTTACAGTACAACCAGTATCTTTTCCATATGCTTGGATCTGTGGTGAACGTCCTTCGATGTGCTTAGAAGAAGTTTGAGCTGTTCAGCAACAAGTTTTCTTCATATACCTTGAAGAATCTTCTTGTTAGGCTACTCAGTTCACCTAACTGGATCACTGTTCACGGGGGTTGCAAATTATATAGTAATTATTATTAAATTAATTATACTTTAATAAGTTAATGGGGTAGTAAACCCATAACTTATATATATAGGTATATATATATATATATATATATATATATATATATATATATATATATATATATATATATATATTACATACAGTAGACTCCCGATTATCCGAAATGATTCTTGCTAGGCCTCCGCATTATTTTGTTCAGCATAATATAGGTTTTATTTTTGGCGCAAATCCCGAGAATTCTCGTTGGCGCACAGTGGTTCCCTGAGCCATTCTGGGAGTTTTATCTCATGCACAACATCTGTTTTCGCTCAGTCAGTACTACCTGGGGTTGGTATAAAAAATGTATGGTTTTAACACACCATAGTATATTTGTTTTTGAAATATAAACATATATATATATATATATATATATATATATATATATATATATATATATATATATATATATATATATAAAGTAGAAGTTTCTTGTCCGTACAATATATAAAAGAGAAAGAAGAATATCGGCTTTGCGGACTGTGGAAGTGTGTTCTTCTTTTGCATCAAAGTACGGGGAGTCCAAGAAAATGGACAACCCCGGACCGGGTAGACCATGACAGTAGAGAAGAGCTATATTTCACGATCTGTTATTTTTTCACTGATATCTAAAAATCACAAGTAACAGTTGCTACCAGAGTCCGTGTAGAAGCGTAACTTGAAGTGATATTTATCCATTAACATTTATAGGCATTCGGCTATAAGGTCGATTTTCGTATGTCACTTTTGAAGAATATATGGGCTGCAAGGGATATCGTGCCTTACGTCCGTTTCACGTTTCTTTTGAAACGCATATCGCGACTCGCGTGTCACGGAGTCACGGGACTTTATTTTTAGTATTTGGTATTCGTGAAATGTGTTATCAGTGGTGTCAGTGATCACTGGTTGATTATGATTACTTGGTCTGCTTGATGTTAATACATATTGTATATCAATTTGTGGATTAGATATAGGATAAAAGAATTGGGGTTGGAGACTGGGGCGTATATTTTTTTAATTTGTTTTTTTGGCTGCAGTTACACAATGTCTAGTATTATTAAAAAAAGAAAGAGAAGTTGTTTATGGAATTTTTTTTAAATTGATAATGAAAAAGATATTATTGCAAAATGTAATATATGTCAAGCAAAACTGTCTTTTAAAACGAGCACCTCGAAGCTTTAAAAAACAGTTAAATTATAAGCACCCTACAATTTCGCTTACATTGGACGATCGTAATTTGGTATGTTTGTTATATCAGTAGGTATTACTTAAACTTATTTTAAGCGATCAAAAATATGTTTTTGATTTTTCTTTTTTTTTTTCTAAAGAATACATTAGAATAGGTACCCATTTAGTTTTTTAGGAAAACGGTACCAGCTTAGATATTAGGCAAGAATGTTTATTTTAGTTTGAACAAACCGATGTATTTGTTTGGTTTGTTTTGTTTGTGTACCAGCGAATTTACTACCCACTTTGTTGTTTTTATAAATTTAATAAATTAATTTGATTATAAATTTGATACATTGTTGTTTTAGTTTCGAACATGACATACACAGCACTGAGCACAGGTGCAGATAGCTACTGAACTCTAAAACCGTTCAAAAATTGGTAAAAGTAGTAAGTGATATGATATATCGCAATTCACGATATTTTGTAGAAGCTGTTCGCAAATTACCTACTCGAAAGCCGTGATCACGTCACGCTTTTAAATCACTGATATGAAAAAGTAACGATATCAGATATCATAGATATTAAAAATTCACGATAGGTATCGCTCATCTCTACATGACAGCTTTCGTCCTTGTTAGGACTCATTCAGACAGCCATAACCCAGTCGCACCGAGGCAAACGATGTTCCTGTATCTTAAATCCGTTTTGCAAAACACAAGCAGGAAACAACATACCATAACGCCACCTAGCGGGTGCTGGCTCTAATGCAAAAAGCAGAACACACTGAAAAGGTAAAATCTAAGTGCGAACACGGCATCTCTAGCTTATGAGAAACGCATTTTTCGCAATTTCGCCCAACTCGCCCGCACCATTCGCGCAGTGCAAGGAGGGAGTCACGACGTCCTCACCAGAAAGACGCATAAACCCTTAACAAAAGGCCAAGTAAGAATAAAAAGTAGAAGTTTCTTGTCCGTACAATATACGAGAATATCGGCTTTGCGCACTGTGGAAGTGTGTTCTTCTTTTGGTGCGGGCGAGTTGGGCGAAATTGCGAAAAATGCGTTTCTCATAAGCTAGAGATGCCGTGTTCGCCCTTAGATTTTACCTTTTCAGTGTGTTCTGCTTTTCCATTAGAGCCAACACCCGCTAGGTGGCGTTATGGTATGTTGTTTCCTGCTTGTGTTTTGCAAAACGGATTTAAGATACAGTAACATCGTTTGCCTCCGTGCGACTGGGTTATGGCTGTCTGAATGAGTCCTAACAAGGACGAAGCAGCTGTCATGGTCTACCCGGCCCGGGGTTGTCCATTTTCTTGGACTCCCCGTACTTTGATGCAAAAGAAGAACACACTTCCACAGTCCGCAAAGCCGATATTCTTCTTTCTCTCTTTTATATTGTACGGACAAGAAACTTCTACTTTTTATTCTTACTTGGCGTTTTGTTAAGGGTTTATGTGTCTTTCTGGTGAGGACGTTGTGACTCCCTCCTTGCACTGCGCGAATGGTGCGGGCGAGTTGGGCGAATTTGCGAAAATGCGTTTCGCATAAGCTAGAGATGCCGTGTTCGCCATTAGATTTTACCTTTTCAGTGTGTTCTGCTTTTGCATTAGAGCCAGCATCCGCTAGGTGGCGTTATGGTATGTTGTTTCCTGCTTGTGTTTTGCAAAACGGATTTAAGATACAGTAACTTCGTTTGCCTCGGTGCGACTGGGTTATGGCTGTCTGAATGAGTCCTAACAAGGACGAAACAGCTGTCATGGTCTACCCGGCCCGGGGTTGTCCATTTTCTTGGGCTCCCCGCACTTTGATGCAAAAGAAGAACACACTTCCACAGTCCGCAAAGCCGATATTCTTCTTTCTCTCTTATATATATATATATATATATATATATATATATATATATATATATATATATATATATATATACAGTGGCGGCTCGTGAGGTATTAAACCGGGCGTTCAACTCGGTGGTTATACAAGAAGAATACGAAGAGAAATATTGCAAAAAATGCATACCAATTTAAGCTTATCCATGTAAAAAGTCCATTCTCCTGTTTTTCATTTTTGCAAAAACTTCAATTACGCGATTCAAATTTAAAATCTGGTACTGCATTTTAATCAAAATAACCTCGAAAATAACCTGCTACCACTACTAGCCGTCTGTGCTCTCGCCTATATCACCATTCTATCAGCTAACTACAGGTGCATTGTGCAGTGCACGCCAGAACGCTAAAATTTGCATCATTTTGATACGACGATGTTTTGTCTCACGCGCCGGACTCCTCTTTCTCCAACACACGGCCTTTGCCGATACTCTCGGCGTTCAGTTCTGATATTGAACGCGGTAGAGCTCGTATTAATGTTAATGTTAGACGGTGAAAGAAAAGAGCTTGACTGTTATAAAAATACAAAAATCTATTATACAGTAGTAAAAGTAAATGTAAAATTTGAAATTATAATAAAAAATTAAAACAAATTATGGTTGATGTGTAATAGTGTAATAGTATAGTTACAAGGTATAGAAAACCATCTTTTTGCGCAGATTTTTAGGGTGTTCACTGCACAATTGATCCTACACAAAAACCGCCACTGTATATATATATATATATATATATATATATATATATATATATATATATATATATATATATATATATATATGTTTGTAATTTATAATTACTTTTGGCGGAACAATTTTTAATTCATGTGTATTGTCATTCATAGTTTTTAATTGTGTCTTCATTGTATGAACACTGTATTTTAAAAGAAAAAAGTAATGTAATTCCATTTTAGATATTTTTAGAAAAAAACTAAATAAAAGAAAACAAAAAAAGTTTTTGAAAAAGCCCAAAACCAATAGGCGAAACGTCAAAAAAGTTGTCTTAATTATTCATAACAAACCTCTACCCTAGAAAGCAAAAAAAATACAGTTATATATATATATATATATATATATATATATATATATATATATATATATATATATATATACATATATGTATATATACCAGGTGCCCACGAGTTTACTGGCCAGCTCGTTATTTTGTTAAGAAATAATATTTCGATTTGAAATTTTGGGAATTCATATGGTTGCTTTAGATGCAGATTTTGAGTGCTCGAAAATCTGACTATCGTTCCCGGTTCAACCGGAAATACAGTCAACTTTGTTATTTTAAACGAAACACCTTATATATTTTTTACAATTTGGATTCTACGTAAAATTCTAATTATAAAACATGTATCATACCCCATACCTATCTTTTACAGTTTTCAAGAAAATGACATACAACAAATTTTAGGGGCCTTGTATGCTTGTGTCATGACAATCTCACTTCCGGTGCAACCGGAAGTGCTACAAAACGGCCGTCACCAAGAGTATATTTCGGGGGGGGGGGGGGGGGGTAAATTCCTTGGAAGTCCATAAAAAGAAAATAAAAGGGGGCGAAGTGGGAAGCAAAAAAACCATTGCTCATCTCTAAGTACACGTCTTCTCATGTGGTATTAGCTTTCTGCATTGGTCTTGTAGGTTATTCAATTTAATGTATATTATGTAATTCATTAAAATATCATGGGACTAAATATATTATAATTTTTTTTTTAATTTTTCCTCTTAACCAATCATATGGTATCATTCTGCTGTATACCATATAGGTTGTAAGTGCAAGGTTTACATTGCAAAAAGCCATACTTCGTCCGTCGGAACCATCATAATATTATACACTTACGCGCATAGAAATTGACCAATGACACAATTTTGAAATCAAATGCATTTTCTAGAAACCAGTCATCGCTTGAATAAAACAAGGACATCTCGATTGATCTAGACCCACTGTAGTGGATATTAAACAGTCTTTCGTACAATATACTTTTTGTAATTAAACTCTGGTTACGAGAGAATGGTTACTAAAAATTGCATTCGATTTCAAAAGTATGATGTGGGTCGATTTCTATGCATGTAAAATATATTAATACATACAATGGGTCCACGGATGGAGTTGATAAGAGGAAAATAATCTTTCCAAAAGTCATTCTTCATAAAAATTCTGCTTGTCGAAAAAATAAGTTTACCATATAAAAATCTGAGATCAGATGTACAGGGTATTTATTAAGAAAAATTAAAATGCTTTACGAAAGAAGTACAATTATTTAGTATGTTCAACAAAATGTTCATAAAACAAATTTTTTTATAATCCAAAATAAAACCGAAATACAAATTTTGTAATAAAAATTCTAATTGTTAAATTTAGAATTATTATTCTTATTTTATTATTATTATTATTATTATTATTATTATTATTATTATTATTATTATTATTATTATTATTATTATAATAGTTGTTTTTTGCGACTATTGCAGCGTTTGGCAAAAAATCAAAATAGTCGGTGAGCGGTATTTTCGAAAATGTTCACAAAAGAAGAGTGTATTTATTTAATACGGAGGGGTGGGAGGTAGCTATCTGGAATAAATTTAATAATCAGAATTTTGATATCAAAATTTGGATTTAAGCTTTGTTTTGGATTACAAACAACTTTGTTTTACGAACATTTTATTTAAAATCATAAATAATGGTGCTTCTCTCCTAAAGCATTTTCATTTTTCTTAATTTATTAACACCCTGTACATCTGATCTCAGATTTTTATATCATGGCAAACTTCTTTTTTCGACAAGCAGAATTTTTTTTATAAAGAATGACTTTTGGTCGTAAAATGAATAATAAAGAATTTTTCCTCTTGTCAACTCCGTCCGCGGACACACTGTATATTTCAATAAAAAGCGCCGTTTACTCCGTTGGTAAAGCAGGTTTTCAAAATTGTGTTCCCGTTAATAATGATTTCTTTTTTTTAAGTTTGATTCGATCGATCATTAAAGCAAGCTTGGGCATACAGACCAAGGATGGCGCTCAACAACAATTTAGAAAGAAATGTTTCTAGTCTATATACTTTGTTAGCCTATGAACTAACTAGCTTCACGAGCTATGTAGCCTGACTGGTTCGTTCTTGTGTGGGTCTGCGTTTAAACATCACACAACTCGCAAGGTCGCGCGCGGTTGCCGGTAACTGTTTTGTGAAGATGCAGTTGTACTACGAAACAGCTGCAACTTTAAAAAAAAAATTAGTGACAAAAAACAAAGTAATAACGATTTGCATTAAAGTTGTAATTTTGATATTTTTCATGGCGATGCTGAGTGCGAGTGTCGAGGTGCCTACGACGCTCGTCGACATTTCGGGGGGGAGGGGGGGTGTTAAAACCCCTAATCCCCCCCCCCCCTTGGGTACGGCCCTGCTACAAAATATGACATTCAGGCACAAATTACTTCATCAATTGAACGACCTACTTTACACTCTAAATTCTAATTTATCTTACTTTTCTCTATAATTTTTGTATACACCATCCCAGGTCTAAAGTTGATAGTTCTTGAGATATGGACAGCTAAAAATTTAGATGCATTCCAAATCTCGATCTTTCTAATTTTATCTAGGCGGCAATGGAGACCATTAAGAAAATGTAGAAAGGATACACATAATTAATAATATCAGAGTAGTGCTTGAAGAATAATTTTATTAGGTTTTCATTATAAAAAATAAGAAATTAGTCATAAATTAAGTGTTCGAATTGTTGACCGTTTTCTCTCAGACGAACTCTTTGAAATTCCCTGAGCACGTTGTTCATTTGTTTTGGGGGTGATATTAACAGAAAATATGACAAGTGTCTTGTATTCATAGTCATCTTGATTAAATAATTAGAAATTGACATGGTTATGATCATGAAGCAGTTCAAGCGACAAATGATCTCCATAGCCGCCTAGATAAAATTAGAAAGATTGAAATTTGGAATGCATCTAAATTTTTAGCTGTCCATATCTCAAGAACTATCAACTTTAGACCTGGGATGGTGTATACAAAAATTATAGAGAAAAGTCAGATAAATTAGAATTTAGAGTTTAAAGTAGGTCGTTCAATTGAAATTATTGAAGTAATTTGTGCCTGAATGTCATATTTTGTAGCACTTCCGGTTGCACCGGAAGTGATATTGTCATGACACAATCATACAAGGCCCTTAAAAAGAAGTAAGAATAATATATGAAACTTTTCGCATATTCATTTGTTTTATGTTAAAACAGTATAGTTTGCGGCTCTTTCGACATTTTTAAACGTTTTCTTGAAAACTGTTAAAGATAGGTATGGGATATGATGCATGTTTTATAATTATTAGAATTTTACGTAGAATCCAAATTTTAAAAAATATACAGGGGTTTCGTTTAAAATAACAAAGTTGACTGTATTTCCGGTTGAACCGGAAACGATAGTCAGATATTCGAGCACTCAAAATCTCCATCTAAAGCAACCATACGAGTTCCCAAAATTTCAAATCGAAATATTATTTTTCAACAAAATAACAAGCTGGCCAGTAAACTCGTGGGCACCCGGTATATGTATATATATATATATATATATATATATATATATATATATATATATATATATATATATACAGTGACCGGCAAAAAGTTCGCAACATATGGGAAAAATTTGTATTAGGTGAGTATTGGAAAAACTTTTCCGGGGGATCGGTTCTGCATGTCCGATAACCTAAAAATCGATTTTGACATACGTCACGTGACCACTGGTATAGCGTCAAATTAAAAAAAAAATTGTTAATTTACAAAAAGTGAGGTTAGTTGACGAGATATCAAAAAAAGTTATTTGAAAAAATTGCTTAGAATTAAATTCTAGATCCTTGTGCAAAATTTTAAGATTTTATTTAAAAAAATTGGAAAACTCAATTTTTTTTAAATATTTTTTTATCGATTTACAAATTTCCAGTTTTTTTCGTTTAGATAGCTTGGCTAATGTAAAGCCCATGTATCTGGATGAAAATAAACGAATGTAGTAGTTTTTTCTACAATTGACAGGACAAAATTAAAAAAAACAGGGTTTCGCCGGACGCTAGCTGTTGCAATGATTTGTATCTAGCAGCAGTGTCAAAATTTTAGAGACATTTCAATGAGATTACATTGAGAAAACCTTAATCGTCTTAAATATATCTGAAGTTCGACTTTTTGTAAAGTTAAGGGGAGTAAAATAGATAATAAACAAAAAATTACCTGTTTATTTAATCGAAATTTCATAAACGAAAACCAATGTAAGAAAAACTTAAAAGTAGTCAAATTCTGTACTAACAACATAAAAAATCATTGTTTTTCCTTGGGTTCACAAAATTTAAAACTCAGTATGACCACCATTTCTCTCCATACATACTATTGTTCTCGAGCGCAACTCTCGATTAACATTTCGGAGCATTTTACGATTTATTTGCAATACACAATTTCTAATGACATTCTCTAAATTTTGTATATTCCTAAAGGGTCGATGTTTGTACACAGAGTTCTTTAGGTATCCCCACATAAAGAAATCTAACGGAGTCAGATCTGGTGATCTCGCAGGCCACGGATTTTCAGAAAACCGTCCTATCCACTGGTTTCCAAATTCTTGATCCAGCCATCTCTTCACCTCTTTTGTGGAATGAATGCTAGCTCCGTCTTGTTGAAAGTATAAATTTCTTCTTTCGGCTAATGACAAATTGTCTAAAAAGTCAGATATCTCAGTTTGTAGAAATTCTAAATATCGTTATGAATTTAAATTGTCTCTAAAGAAAAAAGGTCCCACTATTCTGAGGTTGAAAATTCCGCACCACACATTAACCTTAAAACTATATTGGTCTTTACTCTGAATTACAAAGTCTGGGTTCCGTTAGAGGTAAATGTAGCTTCATCCGAGAAAAGAACGTTCTTTGGGAAATTAAAATCTTCCTCAATCATACCCTGGAACCAGGCACAAAAATCGAAGCGGGCGTCATAATCCCTATCTTTTAATACTTGTACAAATTTAGGTTTGTACGGATGAAATTTGTTTCTTTTTAATATCCTCCGCACAGATCTTTCGTGAATGTTAGTGATCTCCGATATTTGACTAACTGCTAATTGGGGTGTTTCTGTGATCGACAAACACACATCCAGAGAACCTTCGTCACCTGTTACCGGTTTTTCATGGGAAACTTTATACTGATTTTCTACCGATCCCGTTTCTTTAAATTTATTGACTAGACGACATACTGTGGAATAATGGAGGGATTTATCGGGGTGCCTCTCATTAAAGATTGCTGCTGTTTCTCTATGGCTTTTGTAATTATCTCCAGAAATTAAAATAATTTCTATCTTTTCCTGAAGAAGTAGTGTGGGTGCCATTTTAAGGAATAAAATATTAATAAACGTATGTAAAATATCAAACTTAGTAAGATGCGAGACATAAACCAATGACATAGGTTGAAATCAAACAAATTATAATTTGTTTGACATTTTTCTGTTGTTTTTAACCTACTAGATTATTTGGTTGTTTTAATTTCAGAGCCTGCTTTGGTAGTTTTAAGTACAACTAAATAGACCTGGTTGTTAAATTTATGTGCGAAAAATCTTAATAAAATCTTGATACAGTCATTTCATTAGATTCAAACCATTGCAACAGCGAGCGTCCGGCGAACACCTATTTTTTCGATTTTGTCCTGTCAATTGTAGAATTATAGATCTGACTCCGTTAGATTTTTTTATGTGGGGATACCTAAAGAACCCTGTGTACAAACATCGACCCTTTAGGAATATACAAAATTTAGAGAATGTCATTATAAATTGTGTATTGCAAATAAATCGTAAAATGCTCCGAAATGTTAATCGAGAGTTGCGCTCGAGAACAACAGTATGTATGGAGAGAAATGGTGGTCATACTGAGTTTTAAATTTTGTGCACCCAAGGAAAAACAATGATTTTTTGTGTTGTTAGTACAAAATTTGACTACTTTTAAGTTTTTCTTACATTGGTTTTCGTTTATAAAATTTCGATTAAATAAACAGGTAATTTTTTGTTTATTATCTATTTTAATCCCCTTAACTTTACAAAAAGTCGAACTTCAGATATATTTAAGACGATTAAGGTTTTCTCAATGTAATCTCATTGAAATGTCTCTAAAATTTTGACACTGCTGCTAGATACAAATCATTGCAACAGCTAGCGTCCGGCGAAACCCTGTTTGTTTTAATTTTGTCCTGTCAATTGTAGAAAAAACTACTACATTCGTTTATTTTCATCCAAATACATGGGCTTTACATTAGCCAAGCTATCTAAACGAAAAAAACCGGAAATTTGTAAATCGATAAAAAAATATTTAAAAAAAATTGAGTTTTCCAATTTTTTTAAATAAAATCTTAAAATTTTGCACAAGGACCTAGAATTTAATTCTAAGCAATTTTTTCAAATAACTTTTTTTGATATCTCGTCAACTAACCTCACTTTTTGTAAATTAACAATTTTTTTTTTAATTTGACGCTATACCAGTAGAGTAGAGTAGAGTAGAGTAGAGTAGAGATTTATTGGTAAAGTATTACACCGAAGTGCTTTTACACGTCAAAACTTAAGTTATATCAACAATACATATCACCTAAGCTAATGAATATGTTATTTAAGTAATTCACAATATGACGTATTAAAACACATTAAAATATATTAGAAACTTTAAAGACGTTTCGAAGTAAAAACGTATTAAAAACATAATAAAAACGTACTCATAACACAATGAAAACGTACTGAAAACATAATAAAAAATATTAAAATATCAAAAATTATTAAGTTCACTGGCTATCACAGAACAAAGTCACTGCTGAGATACTCCTCAAAAGAATAAAAAGTATGTTTAATTAAATATTGTTTTATTTTACGGATGAACTTCCTTTCCTCGAGATGTTTTATGTGTTCAGGCAATGCGTTATAGAACCTGATTCCATAATAATCCGAGCCTCTCCGTGTTCTCTGCAATCTGTGGTATGATGGAACCAAAAGATTGTTGTTACGTGTGGGGCAGGAATGTATGTCACTATGTTTTTTAAAAAGAGACGAATTTTGTTTCATATATATGAGACAGTTTAAAATAAAGATAGAGGGAAGAGTAAGAAGCCCAAGTTCAGCAAAACAGTGCCTACAGCAGTCGCGATATTTAACACCAGCTAAGATACGTACGCATCTTCGCTGCAGTTTGAAGATTTCTGCAGCCTTAGGAGAATAACCCCAGTTTAGTATTGCATAAGACAAGTTGCTGCTGAAATAACCATGGTAAGCTGTTAATAAAGTTTCTTTAGAAACATTCACAGATAAGTTTCTAATTAAGAATATTATTTTTGAAAGCCTAGCACCCAGATATTGAACATGGGCATCCCACGTTAAGCCTCTATCCAGAAATACACCCAAAAACTTGACAGAGTCGCTACCTGATAGAACAGGTTCGGAAAATCTCAAAGTAAAATTTATACTTTGTGTTTTTGTATTATTTAGGCTGAGTTTGTTGGCCAAAAACCAGCTTTCGATTTTTTCCTGTTTCTCATCTACCATGTTTTTTATTGGTTCGGAGGGATGATACTGTTGCAGGTAGGTAGTATCATCTGCGAAAAGAATCACATTAGCATCCTCAGCAAAACTGGGGAGGTCATTAACATAAATCAGGAACAGAAGGGGTCCCAAAACAGAGCCCTGCGGTACTCCGTGTTTAATTGTTTTTTTGCTAGACAAGTTACTATCATATGAGACATACTGTGTTCGATCTTCAAGATATGATCTAATAAAGGCTATACTATTTTGATGGAAGTTGTAGTAGTGCAGCTTACTAATTAATATATCAAAATTTACACAGTCAAATGCCTTTGTCAAATCGAGGAAAGATGCGTATGTGTCTAATTTGTTCTCTAGGCCATTTGATACGTACTCAGTTAGACTATTTATTGCCAGACTAGTTGATTTTTTGTTGCGAAAACCAAACTGACTCTGGGTGAAAATATTATTTGTCTCAAAATAACTACTGATCTGAACTTTCATCAGTGACTCCAAAATTTTGGAGATGATTGGAAGCAAAGAGATTGGACGATAATTTGTTTCATCCTTTGAGCTACCTTTATTTTTAAAAATGGGAATCACTTTAGCTGTTTTAAGTGAAGATGGAAACGTATTATTGGCTATGCATTGATTAAACAAAGCAGTGAGGGGTTCAGAAATAATGTCCTTAATGTGTTTAATTATTGAAGTGTTGAGATCATAACAATCCTTACTTTTGCTATTTTTTAACATTTTGATTCTTTCCTCAACCTCACTAGCAGAGACTTCTTTAAAGTTAAAGCAATCACCATTAAAATTTTCTGTCAAAAACTGTTGAAAGGTAGATTGAGTATTAGGTAGTTTATCGATAATTTCATTAGCAATATTAACAAAAAAGTCATTAAAAGTTTGAGCATTTAGACTGCTGGGTGGAGGCACTGGTTGTGAACCCGAAAATGACTTAATTATATCCCACATAGCAAGTGATTTATTTGATGCATTGTTTATATAATTATCATGAGCTGCTTTCTTCGCCCTGGATATCTCAGCTCTATAATGCCCTTTGCAATCATTAACCATTTGTTTGGTTACCAGCACTGGGTTTTGCCTATTAATTAAGCTCAACATCCTGAGTCTCTCTCTCATATCTCTCAGAACATCATTGAACCAGTTTATCTGAACTTTTTTACTCTTCCTACGAACCATCTTGGTTTTAGTAGGCAGATTTTTTTCAATTAATTCAGTGATTGCATTGATAAAATGTAAAAACTTCTCATTGATACTTTCATTCGAGTCAGTTATCTTTCTCCAGTTTGTCTTGCTAAGTTGGTTGTATAGCTTACCTAGACCTTCATCAGTGATAGGTCTGTACGTAATTCTGGTACTGTTTTGACTAGAGGGTAATTGTATTGGTGTACTAAAGAGTATTCCATCATGATCTGATAGATTTTCTAATGCAAGTGGCCATATGCTTAGCTCATCACAATCAAAATTTATATAAATATTGTCTAAACAAGCAGTTCCCCTAGTACCGAAATCTAGAGTTTGAAAAAAGTTATATGAATTAAGAAAAAACTTTAGGTCTCTCGTTTCCCTGTCATTCGGTACAGAAAAGTGGACATTAAAATCACCTGTTATGATAACATTGGTGGCAAAGTTGATTTTATCAAATATGTTGGATAAAATATCAAGAAAAGTGTCCAAATTTCCATTAGGCGACCTATAAACAGTAATAATTTGTGTGTTGGCTGATTTCAATAAAACCCCAGCCACTTCACCCTGAATTTCCACTGAGTACCTGGATAGGTTAAGGTCCTCAAAATCCAAACCTTCTTTCAAATAAATACCTACTCCACCACGGATACTCACTGATCTGCAGAAACTCACAGCAGCTACGTACCCATCAATTTTGAGTAGAGGAAGTTCATCAGGAAAGAGCCAGTGCTCATTTACACAAAAACAATCGACATCCTGCTCCTTGAGGATTAACTCAACTTCAGGAATCTTATTTCGTATCCCCTGAATGTTTGCATGGAAAATTTTTAAATATTGTTGGGCTGGAACCTCGCTCGCAGGGTTTCTCCCTCTTGAGAGGACCCTTGTATTTTGCGGAGACGTTGCAAGTTCAGAAAATGGTTTATCTTAATTCCACTGGGCCATAGTTCAGGTGTCATCATCTTTTCTTTAAGGTTTCTGGGTATAGCAAGTTTAAAGGAACTTACTTGCTTGCGTCTAGTAAGCATCCTTTCACAGGTGATGGTATCAGTATCAAAACCCTTTAATTTTAGGAAGTTTATTAGACTGCTGGCCTCAGTTTTAGGACTGAGACCAGTGATAAAGATCCAATGTAACTTCTGAGCAATTACGAGATTGTCATCATTTTGGTTTGACCCTACAATAGGTGCAGGTCTTTCTGCCTTTTCAGCCACTTTTTTTTGACGATTGCGCCTGATAGAAACAGTTTTCCATTGCTCCTTCTGATGATTGATTACTGGAACATCTGTTGTTCTTGTGTCTTCTGTCATTTGCAAAAGATTTTTTGAGGTTATGGGCAGAGAACTCCCATCAACGGTGTTCTAGGTTATGGGCTCTGGGGCATTTGAACTACTACCTTGTCCTTGAGCCTGCTGGTAGTCCGTGCGTCCCGCTGGAGTAGTCAGGTTGCACTGTACGCCACTGATGTTGTTGCTAACTTCATTGTTGTTATGAGAAGCAGAAACAGCTTCTGAGTGTTTTCCCGCGGTTTCAGTCTTTCATTAATTTCTTTTAACGATTTTACCTCATTTTCTAGGCAATCCACCCTTTTCGAGAGTTTTTCTTCATTGGCTTCCAAAGAAGCAATTTTCTGTTGCATGCCTTCTATTAATTCTCTCAGGGATTTCACATCGTGATCCTCGGAATTTGGGGTTAGGTCTTCACTGGGAGCTTCCACATGGACACAAACTGCCCTTTTTAATTCAGCTGATTGTTTCATACACGCAGGATGAAAGAAAAGCAGACACTTTTTACACTGGACATTGGAAACAACATCTTTTTTACAATGTGCACAGACTTTTTTTGATAATTTTGGCTCTGATATTTCGGCGTGCTTATCACCCGCCATGTTGCCAGTGGTCACGTGACGTATGTCAAAATCGATTTTTAGGTTATCGGACATGCACAACCGATCCCCTGGGAAAGTTTTTCCGATACTCTCCTAATAAAAATTTTTCCCATATGTTGCGAACTTTTTGCCGGTCACTGTATATATATATATATATATATATATATATATATATATATATATATATATATATATATATATATATATATATATATATATATATATATGTTTCAAAAACAAATGTACTATGGAGTGTTAAAACCTTACATTTTTTATACCAACCCCCAGGGAGTACTGACTGAGCGAAAACAGATGTTGTGCATGAGATAAAACTTCATACAATAATAGTACTGTAGCACGTCCTTACATTTTAAACTACGGATTATTCACCTTTAGAAGAATATTTTTACCCACCAGATTGTATGCGGGCCTGTAAGAAAAAATATAGGAACTTCTAGTTTTGTTTTGATATTTTGAAATATTACCTACATTTTCTGGGACGCTCTGTATATTCAAGATAAGTTTAATAGTCTGTCAAAGTCCCTTTGTTTAGGAATCTCATTGCCTAACAAAAATTTTTAAACAGGTGGCCAGGAATATAAGAAATTTTGAACTTCACGTAATATGAGACTGCAGGAGAAAAACATGATGACACAATTTTGTGCTTTTCACGGAAAAGCGTTTTTAAAGGTTAAAACATGGCCATTTAGTTTTGTTAAAAAAAACACGTGTTTTTGTTTTGTTATTGGATTGATTATCTGCACATTTTTGGACAAATACCTATAATTGATAGGTATTTGTCGGCTATCCATCTTATCACGTTCAAAAAACTAATATTTTTCTAAGCTTTTTTCAGTTGACCCATAAAAAATTTAAAAACTCATAGTGGCCAAAAAAAAGCATGGACGGAGGTATCAAAGGCAGTAAAAGAGTCATGTAAAAATAATATGGTCCAGATTCACTAAGAAAGTTTAAGATTTAGTACTGGTTTAAATTAAGATATTCTAGTTGATCAGTTATGTTTTGACAAGTTTTGTCCTGTCGTTGTTAATAAGACGTCATTGAAAACTAATGAATTATTCGGATATTTCAGTGATTTGCTTGGTTTTCAAACGATTTTTATCTTGGAACGGGTTGCTAGAGTGAATTTAGTTCTATTATTGTCGAAAGTGCGTACTAAAATTGCCCTTTTCTTTATAAATTTGCGAAAAAGCTCCGAAATAAATTCACAGTATAAAATTTAGTTGTCTTATTCTTACAGTTGTCAGTTTAAAACTTTTGGTTGTCAAATTAGACCGGACTAGCGTTGGAGAATCTGGCTGTACATTTTTTAAGTACCTAATTAAAATCTAGCTTATTAATTTTGCGCAGTAAAAAATACGAAGTTTTTACAACGTCCTCTTCATTCGTCGAATACTGCAAGTAGTGCAAGTTAATTGTTGCATGTGTGTGCGCTACAATATATCGTCGGTGAAAGTTAACCTGCTAACTCCACTTATAGGTCAAAATGGGTGTTTGGCATTATTAAAAAGAGGAAAAACTATTCTACTAGGAAGAAAAACGCTTTCTCCTTTTAAATTATAAATAAATGGATATTTTGTGTCAATAATTCATGCTACCTTCTGCACAATTCAAATTCACCCGACGAAATGCTGCTATCTCCGGTATTTCCGTTGTGTTTGTGTCTATACAGCCACGTGGTTTTGTTTACTCCTGTGTTTTTTTGCAATTGTATTGGTTTCTTGTAATGTATTGCTGTTCTGTAAATTATTAATGGTAAAGATATGTATACTTATACTATACTTTTATGAAAAAATATTAAGAAAAATATCGATCATTTAAAGGAAATTAATTATATTATGCTGGTAGAGGGTTAAAATTACCTATCGAAATGGAGTTAGCAGCTATTTTAAGACATTTTATGAATTTCCTATTAATGTATGGAGCTGCTATCTCCAAAAATTTGCCTATAAAAATAGAATTATTTGAAAAATGACTTTTTTGATTTTTCAATAAGTGTTTATTGCTTACCAATAATATAACGCAAATTTACATTTATAACAATTATAATAATTTATCTAGGCGGTTTTAATGCTCTCCTGTAAAATTGGTTAAAATGGAGATAGCAGGTTAACTCTTTTCACCGACGATATGTGATATTTACAGCATATCTCATGTTGTATGTCGCATGTCTTATACATCCCTGGTGTGCGCTGTGTCTAGAACAAGAGACTTATTATGTTTTGGCCCGTGCTGTTCATATGTATTTAAAACTCTTCTCAGTAGTACCCTTAATCTTAAGATCTATTTTTACATGAAAAAACTGGTTTTAACAAGCAATAATTGTCAAGATGTATACTTCGGCCAACAAGAGAAAGTAGGAAACTGACTGGTGACAGGTACTATATTACAACCCAAGCTAACACTGATATTCAGTGATTATACTGAAACCTAAACTTTCGTCCTACTTCATAGATATCAAAAGAGATGCAAGGGTCCTTGTATGTAATCTTACATAGATCCAAGTATACTGTGGATATTAGTGTTAGTTTACATTGTTCTGTTTTAGTATCTAGTCCTTGAAACTAAAATGCCCTTTTGTTTCCTTATAACCCGATAAAGCTGTCAGAAATAGTGACAAAAGTACTTGGAATCAAAGTATGTACTACCTAATATTTTTTAATGAAAGTATTTCAAGTACAAAAACTTAAAAATTAAAAAAATATATATTTCAAGTATCAAGTACTTGGTAGAAGTATTTAAAACCACGTTAGTAAAATAATTCAAGTACCATGGAAATATTAGGTGTGCCAAAAGTTCTTTTGGTTTAAATTTATCTTATCTTTGTATTTTTACATATTTATTTAAACTTAATCTATAATAATTATTATATGTGGCTCGTTACCAATGTTTAATTAGGCTTAAGTAACTTTTCTATTCCCCTGTTGTAAAAGTTTTTACCTGTTTTCTCTCTGTACTACATGGTTCTTGTCGGAAGTCTTCTTCGTTGGCCTATTATTTTCTCTACAGATAACAATAATCTCTAAAGTAAGATCTGGACGATATGGTGAGTGGGGTAAACGTTGCCTCTGCCGCAATGTGTTCAAGATCAAATATCATGCAAGATTGATACATACAGTGCGGCTCTTTAATGCCCCACCCCCGCCCCCCCCCTTAATTTTTAAACCTCTACATTTAGAAAATGTAATTAGTACAAAAGTACTATGTTTTGGTGCAAAAGAAGAGAGTGTGGTGTTCTGATTTTTTAAAAAAAGAAACAAAACCGGAGGTGATATTTTGTTAACGGATTTAGCAAGTGATAATTTGGGCCAAATAACAAATTTCTGTAAAATATCTATGGTAGATTTAGAATAATATTTGTTAAATGGATCATTTCTAAAGAAAATAAATGATGTTTCAAAAAATCCAATTAACAAAGGCGTTGAACAAATTAATAATGACTAAACTTGAACAAATTCTGTTTATGGACCGACTTCGCTCATTCGTTCTCTACACACACTGGCACTCTCCACACTGAGCATGAATTTCCTTTGATGAATCGCTGGCTTACCAACACGCGAGTTATGTATCACAACCAAACTACCAGGATACGCCACTGGAGAATACCCTAACCAACAGATAAGACTCGAGAAGATGCTGCGTCGCCTTTTTACCGTATTTTATCTTTTCATGCTGGACTTTATCTTTTTATGATAATTATCGAATTTTACCTTACATTATATTATACCAGGTGTTATCTTTTCCTACTGAGTTATATCTACTATGATAATTTCTGATATTTGTTAATTCATGTAATTCCCGTATTTTATCTATTTATGCCAGGATTTATCTTCACTTTTAGGATCATTTTAGTATATAAAGAAAAGTACCATATTGTAAGTGCCTTAGTTTGTTACCAGCTTCTCTTGAATAAAAAACACACATAATTCAAGTCTACGAGTAATTTATTAAGTCCAACAATTACAGTATTTTAACCGCAAAATACATAACTGGCGCAGTCGGTAGGATTGTCCTGTACAGATAAGTGAAACATAGTGCTGTATTGACTGTATGGATAGTGAACTTCGAAACATAGTGCCGTATTGACTTTATGGATAGTGATTTCGAAACATAGTGCCGTACTGACTATATAGATAGTGGTTTACGAACTCTGGTGATTTTCAAATCTTTAACGGGACTTTCCAAAAAAAAAATCGTGTTCAAGAAGAAACCGTATATTTCTTTTCTTGACACACCGGGCCTTAATTTTTGGAACATTGCCTGCACATCCAAAAGTGGGGTACAGCAAGTCATTCGACGGAGCGGATATCCCTTGTTTGGCTTTAATTAAGTGGCACAGTGTACAACACAAAGAAGAAAGAAGAAATTTCGACGCATGGTAAGAAATAACCATTGTTTCATTTTTGATTATTGTTTGTTTGCATTTCTCTCATTTATAAAATTTCCCCTTTTTTATTTTTTTTTTTTATCCTATAAGTATAGAATTTATTTTTCCTGCATTTTTGTTTTCTTAATGTTTAATGTTTAGCGGCTTAAAAGAAACTGCTAAGAAGAATAAGGAATTTAGGAAAAAGTTTACGGATTTAGCCAACATTAGTTCAGAATCTGAAAGTGAAACTGACACCTTGTCAGAGAAATCCCCTGTTGATAACCCAATTAACACATTTGATTTTGATCTTGAATCCAATTCTGAAGTAGAAGATATAATAAATAATCTTGCCAATATTAATTTATCACCAAACATGTCAGTAAATAATACCAATTATCAACAGTTAAGACTTTTCTTGGATATTATACCACAATTTGAAAACGACCCTTGCGAGCTGAATAATTTTATCGCAGCATGCGATGATACTTTTAATAATTTTAGAGATGAAAGTGACGCAATTAAAAAACTTATTTTTCGTGGTATTTTAGGGAAACTTAAAGGTAAAGCTTTAACTTTAATATCTAGTCGCACAGAATTAGATACTTGGGATAAAGTAAAAGATGTTTTAAGACTTTCTTTTAGTGATCAAAGATCTTTCACTTGTTTGTTAAACGAGCTTCATAACTTAAAACCAAACCCGAGAGAAACACCTTATAATTTTGGCATTCGCTGCCAATATTTTAGAAGTCTGATTTTCACCTCTATTAATAACGATAATACCCTACAGGCTAATGCAAAAATCGCACAAATTGGCAATATAGAAAAATTACTTTTGGTTTCTTTTATAAAATACCTACCCCATCAAATTCAAACAGGCGTAAGGCTTAAGAACCCTACATGCATAGAAGAAGCGATGAATTATGTAATAGAGGAAGAAAATTTTTTGTCCCTATGTAACGAAACTAAAAGGAATACCAATCAACATATTCCCTTACCAAATTTTAAAGCACCTACGAATCAAGGATACCAACAAACGTATGGAAGACACATACCGCAGACTTTCACACCTGCATTTTCAGGTTTTAAACAAAATTTTACAGGACAACAATCGGGATTTAAACAAAATTTCCCTAGTCAGCCAATAAATATTTCACCAAGGCAATTACCACAAAGAAAATATTTTACGAACCAGCAAGTATTTGGAAATCCTACTAAAACCAACGTTTTCAAACCGACTGGACAGACTTCGAAAGAAGCACCAACTCCAATGTCCATAATAACTAGACAAACTTTGGCTCCAAGAAATATCTCGCAACCCACAGCAGGAAATCAATTTAGACCAACAAATAATTTCCAATATAGATCACCAAATCCAAATGCATTCCAACCACAATCAAGACCCCCCAAATTTCAATTTGAAGAATTGTATAACCTAGAAAATTCTGATGACGACTCACACGAATATTACCAGAACTTCGAAGAGCAATATTTTGAAAACCAGAATTATATCCCAGAACAAACTAATACTGATGAATTAGAGGAACAATATACTGACGCTGCAGAATACACGTCAATGACGTCATACATACCCACAGAAACCCCAGGAGATGAAAATTTTTATCAAGAAGCCTCTGTAATGAATTCTACCTAGTAAATGACACAGAATCACGCAAACTTCCGTTTATTAAAATTTCCTTTTTTGACAAAACCCTAAAATTATTAATTGACTCAGGCAGTCATATTTCATTACTAAATCCCCATGTTGCAAAACAGTATTTTTCTGAATTTATTGTCATAAAACCCAATATAATCAAAACATCTTGTGGTCAACAAGAATCCAAATATGAAGCGCGAATTCCGGCTTTTAAGGAATTTCAAACAAATGAAGTTTTAATTTTTACCCTATTTGATTTTCACCCTTTTTTCGATGGTTTAATAAGTTTTAGAGATCTTAAAAATATGGGTTTCAATTGGAATTTGCAACAGAATTATCTTGAAAGACATAACCTTAAAATTCCGGTTTATCAGTGTTCTCCCTCAGATTATAACTGCTTTAATATCACAGTAAACGAAAATGAAGTCCTAAGGATGAGACTCCCAACAAATGCTAAAGAAGATGGTACATACTATATCCCTTACCAATCAATCAACCCACATTGTTTTATACCTGAAGGAATAAGCACTGTAGAGAATGGACATGCTATAGTTGAAATTTACAATGTTAACATTGAAGATACCTATTTTAACCTTCCAAGACCTTTAAAAGTATTCCCAATAAATGACTATGAAATATACCAAGCAGAAATAGAAACCGATTCTACAACCCCAGATCAAAATCTAATTGAGCATCTTTTAAGACTAGGTCATTTAGAAGAAGAAGAAAAATACAAGATCCTAAAGCTATGCAGACAATTTTCTTCAATATTTCAAAATCAGAATGAGCCCTTGTCATCAACAACTCAGACAACTCATAAAATAGTAACTACAGATGAAGAGCCAATTTATACAAGATCTTATAGACTACCAGAAGTCCACAAAAAGGAAGTAAAGGATCAAATTCAAAAAATGTTAGAAGATGGCATCATAAGAAATAGTACCAGCCCTTGGTCAAGTCCTATATGGATAGTTCCAAAAAAGTTAGATGCCAGTGGAATCCCTAAATGGCGCCTAGTAATCGACTTTCGAAAATTAAATTCCAAAACTATTCAGGATAGATTTCCTATACCTAATATCGACGATTTACTTGATAAACTTGGCAGATGCCAATATTTCACCACATTAGACTTGGCAAGTGGATTTCACCAGATTAAGATGCATAAAGAAAGTATCGAGAAAACAGCATTCTCTTCAGATCATGGGCATTATGAATTTTTAAGGATGCCTTTTGGCCTCAAAAATGCACCATCTACTTTTCAGAGAATGATTAACGAAGTTCTCAAAGATTTTATCAATAAAACTTGCCTAGTTTACATGGATGATGTCATAGTTTTTTCAACAACATTGGATGAACACATACTTAATTTAAAGGAGATATTTAAAAAACTTCAAGAGTACAACTTAAAAGTTCAGCCTGATAAATGTGAATTTCTAAAACACGAAACGGAATTCTTAGGTCATATTGTAACCACAGAGGGCATTAAACCTAACCCAAAGAAAATAGACGCTATACTGAAAATGCCATTACCCAAAACACATAAAGAAATCAAAAGCTTTTTGGGAATGGTTGGCTTTTACAGAAAATTTATTAATAATCTTGCAAAAATTACAAAACCGATGACATTATGTTTGAGAAAAGGTAAAAAAGTTGAACATACGGAAGACTTCAAAAATGCATTTGAAACCTGTAAACTGATTCTTTGTAATGAGCCCATTTTGATCCATCCAGATTTTTCAAAAATCTTTACACTCACTACAGACGCAAGTAAATATGCCATTGGAAGCGTTCTAAGTCAGGATGGAAAACCAGTTTGCTATGCAAGTAGAACATTGAATCCAAATGAAATAAATTACTCAGTCACAGAAAAAGAGCTATTAGCGATTGTTTGGTCAATTAAGTACTTTCGACCCTACATATTTGGAAGACACTTCAAAGTAAAGACAGACCATAAACCCTTAAAATGGTTAGAGAGCCTGAAAGAGCCCAATTCTAAATTGGTCAGGTGGAAATTATTGCTATCCGAGTATGACTTTGATACTGATTACATTAAGGGCAAAGATAATAATGTAGCTGACAGTCTATCCAGAAATATTTCACCCATAAACGAAGCAACCAATACAGTAAATCAAAAACAAACAGACAAAGTTGGTTCAATGATGAACGAATCAGGAGATATAGATACAACCATTCGAGAGTTTTTCAAAAGCAATGAGAACTATGTTACCACAATACACTCTGCAGACGAACCTCCACTACTTTCCTACCCCTATTGTGATAAACCGTTAAATCACCATAAACATCAAATGATCGTCAAAATATCTGACGCATCCCCAGTGCCCAGAGTTATAAAAGAAAAAATTTTTGACAATCAAAGGTATTTTATTAATCTCCGTAGAAGAAACATGGAAGAAGATTTAGAAGAGTACATAGCAAACTTAAATAACAAAACCACATATCATCTTCATTTTCCAAATAAAGATGACGAAAAGACTTTTCTTAAACATATTCAAGAAAAAATCGTTAGAGTCCCTTCAAAATTAATGATTTGTTCTTTAAAACTGACTGATGTTACGACACAAAATGATCAACAAGACAAGATGAACTATCACCATGTCTATAAGACTGGACATCGTGGCATAACAACTACTTTAGATTCTCTCAAAAGAAACTATTATTGGCCTACCATGATCAAGGATGTTACGAACTACATAAATAACTGTATCATTTGCCAAAAGTCAAAATACGAGAGAAAACCTAATGAATTTAAATTCCAACCCATCCCAATAGGATTCAAACCTTTTGCTAGAATCCATATCGACACGCTGTCAATAGCAAAGGAAAAATTTGTAACCATAATTGACACATTTTCTAAATTTGCCCAAGTATATCCCATTCCTGGAGTAAATGCAGTTAATGTTCTCGATGGTTTATTGACCTTTATATCACACTACGGTCTGCCAGAAATGATAATTTGCGACAATGGAATTGAGTTCAATAACAATAGCTTTACTGATTTTTGCAAACTACATAAAATTGAGATCCATTATACCACCCCAAAGAATCCAAACTCGAATAGTTACATCGAAAGACTTCATTCCACACTATTAGAGCAGATAAGAATAAAAACTCAAACAAACCCTAAAGAATCTCTTATTAACATTATAAAGTATTCATTGTTACACTACAACAATTCCATTCACTCTTCTACAGATCATACACCATTCGAAATAGTATCCGGTCACTTTAACTCTAAAGACCCATTTGACGTCGAAGAAAAACATATTGTGTCTAAATATGTGCAAGACCACAAAGAAAAAATCAAAGAAAAATATAAAGAAATTACAGAAAAAGTTAAAGAAAAGAAACAACAACAACTAGACAAAATAAATGCTAATCGAAAAGAACCAATTACCTTGTCAGAAAACGATGCAGTTTATCACAAAGAACAACCAAGAGATAAACTAGCTCCTAGATTTACAAAAATAATCCCAGTAGCACAAACAAAAAACAAAGTTAAAACTGATGTCTCAAAATACTCCAAACATAACATAAAGAAACGCAAAAAACACTAATGTTTTCTCTTTTGTTTCAGATGAGACTTTTTCTCATCCTATTATTAACCCTTATAATTATAAGTACTAATGCCTCTATTCAAAAGCTTACTAACCCAATTTTACCTGTTAGTTTAAAATCCACACGCATAATAACAAGCAGACACACTTTTATTACTTATTTAAATATTTCAGAATTCACTAATATAAGAAATCATTTAAAGTCACAATTATCGTTTGCAATATCAAAGAAAAATCTTGGCTCTCATACGATAAACTTAATAAAACAAGCAAATACATTATTATCCTATATTGATACTTCTTTAGAAATTATTTATCCCAAAAGATCAAAACGCGGATTAATAGACCTTGGTGGTAAAGTATCCAAATGGCTTTTTGGAACCTTAGATGCCGAAGATGGCAGAAGAATAGACTTAATTCTTAAGCATCTCGATAAAAGTGATCATCTACTTCAGGAAAAGATTAACGAACAGATTACTTTAGCAAAAGAAATTATGGCAATAACGAATAATAGCATTTCGCAAATAAAATCTAATATGTTAATGATAACCCAAAATATCGATCAATTCTCTGAAGGAATAAACGAAGTAAATACTTTAAACTTGATTATAAATTCTCTTTTAATTTTACAGATTCATTTAAATGAAGTAACTAATGCCATAAGTTTTGCTAATGTCAACAAAATTCATCCTGTATTTTTGCCTTTAAAAAACCTAAATTCTATTATTACAAAAATAAAGGTTTCTTACCCTTCCACTCAATTAGTTAATTTTACAGACCATCATAGCTATTACTCTTTCTTGGGAATTCAATTACTCTTTAAGGACGACCGAATTATTTTTCTGATTCACTTTCCAATTTTAATGCCTCAAAATTTTAAAACATATTTTATTTACCCCATTCCAATTAATAATAAAATAATTCTTCCTTGTAAACCTTACCTTATCCTAAATGAGAGAAGTGTTCTCCATCAATATCAAAATGAACCATGCGAAGAAGTAGAAAACGTCCACTACTGTCTGAATCACCTGCAAACAGAAGACGATTGTGTTGTCAGCATCATAAAGAACAATAAGCCAAACAACTGCACCACTGTCCCAGTTCATTTGGACAAAGCAATAGCCAACCAAGTTACCCCACACAACATCCTCTTCACCACTGGAGCAGACATCGTCCTCACTGAAAGCTGTTCCGTTGAAAAGCATCATGAACTAATCCCTGGCAGTTATATAATCACTATCCCAAGTAATTGTCACTACTTCATTAACCAAGAAGTGTTCTCTGCTGGAAACGATCACATTTCACCTGCTGTAATAATTCAGCTTCCTCAGTTAAACCTTTCACTGCTGCCAGAACGCTCTACTCACATTAAACTTACCAGTTTGGACTTAGAAGAAATCAAACATTTGACCAAAAAGTTAAATACACAACATGAAGTAAATATTTTAGAAGATCCAACACTATTACAGGAAAAATCAATGCCTACATGGATTCATGTCCTCATATACCTTATGGTCGCAATGATTGTTTTCTTGGCGGTAACATGCTACTACAGAACCTGTTACCCTTATCCATACCAACGTAAAAGTAAAAGGAAAACCAAGACAGAAGATTTGGAAATGAAAGAGCAGCCTTAGACAACGTTTTCAACCCTAAGGCTTTATCTCAGACGGGAGGAGTTATGTATCACAACCAAACTACCAGGATACGCCACTGGAGAATACCCTAACCAACAGATAAGACTCGAGAAGATGCTGCGTCGCCTTTTTACCGTATTTTATCTTTTCATGCTGGACTTTATCTTTTTATGATAATTATCGAATTTTACCTTACATTATATTATACCAGGTGTTATCTTTTCCTACTGAGTTATATCTACTATGATAATTTCTGATATTTGTTAATTCATGTAATTCCCGTATTTTATCTATTTATGCCAGGATTTATCTTCACTTTTAGGATCATTTTAGTATATAAAGAAAAGTACCATATTGTAAGTGCCTTAGTTTGTTACCAGCTTCTCTTGAATAAAAAACACACATAATTCAAGTCTACGAGTAATTTATTAAGTCCAACAATTACAGTATTTTAACCGCAAAATACATAACTCGCGTCCGAACATGCATGAACACGAACGAGTTTGTTCCCTCCCGTTCTGTTCTTCATTTAAATTACGCGAGCTTAAGCGAACGAATTTGTTCGTTCGCTCCTGTTCGTTCTAATTTAAACGCACCTTAAGGTGGCTAGTTCAATTAGCAAAAAACAAGGTTGGAACGTCAGTGCGCAAGCTATCTGGAAGAATCAGGCCTCGTGCCTCGCGCATGACAGTAAGTAGGACTCTCTCTCGAAGTAATTTGAAATACCGAAAAAGAAGAAAAGCACGAAAATACACTGTAGGTCAATTACAGAAAATTCCGAGGTGTTGCCGCGCATTGAGGCGTGTTCATTTTGTTGATAAAATTGTCATCAGGGATGATGAAAAATATTTTACCTGGTTCAATTCAGAGATGAAGGGTAATGACGGATTCCACACGGATAAAAAACGCGACTGTCTAGACGAAGTTAGATTAAAAGGAAAAGTCAAGTTTTCTGAAAACATTTTAGTGTGGTGCGCAATTTCCGGAACGGGTGTTTCTCAGCCGTATATCGGACGTGCTCGTGGTAAAGCCATTAATGCAGATATTTATATTAGGCAGCGTTTGTCAAGACTTCGTCAGGTTATCACTGCTACTTACGCCAATGACGAAATTATCTTCTGGCCATATCTGGCTTCGTGTCATTATGCAAGACAAACAATAGAGTGGTTGACTGCCAATATTATCAATTTTGTCCTACTAGACAACTTACCAAACATCACCTCAAGCTAGATTTATAGAAAATTTTTGGGCCCTACTAGCTAGAAAAGTTTACGATAATGGCTGGGAAACTCAAAACGTAGAACAGTTACGTCGCCGGATTAACCAAAATATTCGAGAAATCGATATTGGTGCCGTCCAACGACTAATAGCGCAAATTAGGGATAAGTTGCATGCTATTAAAGAACATGGACCCTTATCCGTAATTTAAACATATAGTTTTAACAACAATAAATGTAGAAATAACGACCTGCCTATAATATAATACATATAATAATAGCTTATAATATAATATAAATTTGAAAAATAAAAAATGAGTATTACTAGTTTTTCTCAAAACTTATTGGGCATACCATACGTTATATCTGTTTAGGTGTGCTAAAACAAAAAAAAAGTTGCTTTTAAAGAAATATTTTGTACACACCTGATACGAGTTTATGGATTTTTATATAGGATTTAAAATGTTAAGGAATTCTGTCTATTTTTACTATAAACATTCGCAAAATTAGGTGCACATTTTCTCTTATATCCAGAGTGAACAAATCTTATGTTTTTACTTCTCTCGCTAACCAATCTTCAGGTCTTGTGGTCTCTAGATCACGAATAATACAGTTTTCCATTTCTGTTTGTCTGTCTGTAACCCACTATTCATTTTACAAAAAATTATATTTTGTATACCACTAACAGCGGGTTGCACAAAACTTTTAATCAATTAGTAAATTTAATTGACGTTTAGAGCCATTTTTGGCAATGACGTTACCATGAGTGCTGTCACATTATAAGTGTGTAATTAGTTTAATTCATGATTAAATTGTTTCTGCAACTGGACGTTAGACTTTTACCGTTAATTCAAGGCAGTTTTGATGCCCCAGATACAGAGTTGGCAGCTTTAGAAATTAAATTTTATTAATTTTCATCTAATTGAAGCACAATTTATCTGACGAGTCAAATACGTATAACGTACTCAGTTGATGAATTTTGCAAGTAGATTATTATTTATAAAATTAGGTGTGATTTTCTTGAGATTATGAAGGTGTGAAGAGGTGATTCGGAGCCATCAGTTATATGTACATATTGTTACTTGTATTGTATTTATTAAGTAGTCAAATATATTTTGAGTTTGCAGCTTAGTGTCAGAAGTTTCACTAATTTTCTTACAATTTTAATTGATTTTATAAAGTGTGCAATTTTAAATATATTTCTTTAATTTTTACTTTATAGCGGAAATGGAAGTTTGAAAAAAGTATTTAGATGTACTTAAAGTTTTTAGTTTTACAAGTTTTCATACAATACAGGGTAAAAAATGTTTATTTTGTTACAACAATAGAACATTAGCCTAAAAGAAATAATAATTAATGCGTAACCGAGGATTTTATGTGGCAAGTGAACATTTTATGCTATATTAATTATATTTTTATATATTGCAGTTTGAGTTATTAAAACTAATTTGAAGAGGTTAAACTATCTAGTTAATATGACTTACGTTTTACTGCTGACAAAAGACGGAAAAGTTTGCATTTTCAAATAGCATTTAACTTAATTTCGCGAGGGAAATTTCATGCAAAGATTTTTGCAGTTTTTTCCATATTTACCCTGCACTTTTTATTGTTACATACATATATATTAAGCCTTATCAAGACTTTGTCATGGGTACCTTTATAATATTTTTATTGTTTTAGGTATATTTTCATATTATCAAGAAAGCAAGAGTTCGAAAATTATGGAATCATTTAAAAGCATGGTGCCTCAATTTGCCACAGTACTTAGGGAAGGCGAGAAGATGACACTTCGTGCCGAAGACTTGGTACTTGGAGACGTGGTAGAAGTAAAATTTGGGGATAGAATACCCGCTGATATTAGGATTATTGAATCGAGGAGCTTTAAAGTAGATAATTCGTCGCTTACGGGAGAATCCGAACCGCAAAGCCGAAATCCTGAATTTACACACGAAAATCCCCTAGAAACTAAAAACTTAGCATTTTTCTCCACCAACGCCGTTGAGGGCACTGCAAGGGGCGTTGTTATTAGCTGCGGTGACAATACTGTAATGGGACGTATCGCTGGTCTCGCTTCAGGCCTCGATACTGGCGACACGCCTATTGCTAAAGAAATTCATCACTTCATTCATCTAATTACTGGTGTGGCTGTATTTTTGGGAGTTTCTTTCTTCATTATTGCCTTTATTCTTGGTTACCAATGGATTGATGCAGTTATTTTTCTTATCGGTATTATCGTCGCGAACGTACCCGAAGGTTTGCTCGCTACCGTAACTGTATGTCTGACTCTTACAGCTAAGAGAATGGCCTCAAAGAACTGCTTAGTTAAAAATTTGGAAGCCGTAGAAACTTTAGGTTCAACTAGTACTATTTGCTCAGATAAGACAGGCACTCTAACTCAGAATCGAATGACGGTCGCACATATGTGGTTTGATAATCAAATAATTGAAGCTGACACTACTGAAGATCAATCAGGAGCCCAATATAACAGAACAAGTCCAGGATTTGAAGCTCTTTCTCGAATCGCTACCATCTGCAACAGAGCTGAATTTAAGCCTGGGCAAGAAAACGTCCCTATTCTTAAACGAGAAGTAATCGGTGATGCTTCAGAAGCTGCGCTACTTAAATGTATGGAACTCGCACTTGGAGATGTCATGTCAATTCGGAAAAAAAATAAGAAGGTTTGTGAAATTCCATTTAACTCGACTAATAAATATCAAGTATCTATTCACGAAAATGAGGACCCTAATGATCGTCGTCATATTTTGGTAATGAAAGGGGCCCCAGAACGTATATTAGAACGATGCAGCACTATCTTTATATGTGGAAAGGAAAAAGTTTTAAACGAAGAGATGAAAGAAGCATTTAACAATGCTTATTTAGAACTTGGAGGACTTGGGGAGCGTGTGCTTGGTTTTTGTGATCTATTGTTGCCTAGTGACAAATACCCTATTGGATATACGTTTAATTGTGATGACCCGAACTTCCCTCTTGAGGGTCTTCGTTTTGTTGGACTCATGTCTATGATTGATCCTCCTCGAGCAGCTGTACCCGATGCCGTATCCAAGTGCAGAAGTGCTGGTATAAAAGTTATTATGGTTACTGGTGACCACCCCATCACTGCCAAAGCTATTGCAAAATCAGTCGGAATTATTTCTGAAGGCAATGAAACTGTTGAAGACATTGCTCAACGACTTAATATTCCCGTTGCTGAAGTCAATCCCAGGGAAGCCAAAGCTGCTGTTGTTCATGGTTCTAATTTAAGAGATATATCATCTGACCACTTGGATGAAATACTAAGATACCATACTGAAATCGTGTTTGCCAGGACGTCTCCTCAGCAGAAATTGATTATTGTGGAAGGCTGCCAACGGATGGGTGCAATTGTAGCTGTAACTGGTAAGTACGTAAATTATTTAGGTTTAAGTTTATTAGATAGTGTCAACTTTGTTTGAGCCTATTTTATCTAAAGACGAAAAGTGATGTATGTTTAGAAAACTTGAACTGAAAAATCTTGTATAGTAATAAATATATCAAAAACTAGATAGTTGTATCTATGGTACAATGTTATTTTTAAACAATTTTTGGACCAATTTTAGACTAAACTAAGACGTTCTTTTAAGAAATCGTACTTATGTAGCTGAAACGTGATACTCGATTTTAAGGTCGACACCTCCTTTTGATAAATCACTTTAATAGTTATTTACGTTATTGTTTCATTACAATACGAGGTATTTGCATCTCACTGTGCTTTCGATATTCCGGGAGTTCATAAATAAAATTAAGATGGCCATTATACGTTGCATCAAATGCATTTATTGTGTAGCCACGATGCATGTGTTTTTTATGTAATTATTATAATGCGTCTAGAGAGTATACAAAACTTTATAGTTTTAAGAAATTTCATGAAACTTCCTTTTAGAAAGTCAGGGTAGTAGCTCATGGATAAAACAAAGGACAATCCTATATGTCAAATATTGTTTATTTCTGAGAAGTTTAAAATTCTTGTAACAACGTGGCAACTAGCGAAAAGACGTTTAGTAAAAAGTTTGTACCGAAATGAACTTCATGATGCGAAAGAACTTGTGGGGTTAGCAGGACTAAAACTTAACCCCCACAGACCTCGTTCTTTTTCGTCAGTTATTGCCGCCGCGATTAAACACGCCGTGTTTCAGCGTCAATCTCTTTCTGCCACATACTACGGGATTTAGGGGCAGTTATGTTCCACTTTCGTGATAAATAAAACACACCTGTTAGCAGTGGCGGCGACAGCTGTCATTCTCGCGAAAAAAAGAGAAAGAAGCGTGCGGTCTGGACTAAAGACTGGCTGCTAAAAAGAAATACGTTTTCTTATGTTAATGTGTTAAATGAGCTGAAATTTGAACCAGGTGATTAGTTCAGTAATTTAAGGATGATTGAAGATACATATCTGGATTTATTAAAATTGGTAACTCCTGTAATAAGAAAGAAAAGTACTTATTTAGAAAAAGCAATTTCTCGTAATGAGAGGCTTACAGTTACATTGCGATACATAGCAACGGGAAGGAGTTATGAAGACCTAAAATTTACATCAGCAATTTTCGCCCAATCGTTAGGTCAAATTATATATATTATTATATACTGTTTTAAATAAAGAATATTTGAAGGAATGGTGTAAACTAACATTTTTAATTTACCCGAAATGTTTTAAAATGAAAAATAAAGTATGTTCTACTTTATGCAACTAAACCATAGCAACTTATTGCAATATTGATGCGACTTTTCTGTATACATATTTCATAATTGCGTCCTAATCCTTGGATGATTTTAAGTGTTTTGCGCTATACAAATTAATATTAAACGACTGCACTGGATAATACGTTAAAATTGACTTTACTCGGACGGTACTGAACAAACACGTCGGTTCAGACGGCTGCTCCCACAGACTACGGTTCGAAACGACAACCGACGCACAGAAATTTGAAACGACGATGAAACACGACGACTTGCTACCACAGACTTCGGTTTTGACACGACGATTTTTATCGCGGCGATGAAAACCGTCGAAAAAAAAACGGAGTCTGTGGGGGGCTTTACGGACAAGACTTAACATTGGGTATGCCTAATCGATTATGAAAATGTATTGAGTTAGAAAGACATTGTATTAGTAAGTAGGTAGTTTCTTTGTGTAAATATAGTCTCATCTAAGATTTTTGTTTGTGTTTAAGAACACTTTTTTATAAAAATTGTCACTGTGTTAGTAGAAAGTGGGGCTTGCTAATTTCTGGAACCAAGTATTTTAATAAATCTGTTATTTTTAAAAAACTTAAAAAAATACTTTTTCCAAATACTCTCTAGCCATACTATGTAATCTGTCATTGGGTCCAAATGTTTGGTCAGTCACTACTGAGTAACTTTTTACCAACTCTGGTATTATTTATTGGAGCCTAAATAAACTTGTACGTCGTATCCCCAATAGAATTTAGTGGGTATGCCCCTGACTCGTGCCGTGATTGTCCTGTCCAAGTTACGACACCACGTTTCTGAGCGACCTGGAAAACCTGTAAAGATCAGAAAGTTTTGACTTAAAAAAAAATTAAGGAATGGTTAGGGAATTTTATTACGCCAGGTTCTTTCTCACTTTGGTTATAATTTACAGAACTTTTTCACTCCTCGAATAAAAACCAACATATAATTGTATCATAAATGTGCATCAGGGCAATCTAAATTATTAAAATAAATAAAAATTTAGATCTAAAATTTGAGAAGTTTAAAACAAATATGAGATGATATTGGAACGGTAATCAAGCCCAGGCTTATCACTCTAACTTTATGTCAAGAACTAATCGGTAAAATTGGTACCTGGAAAATATATGCAATGAGCAAACCTGGAGAACCTAGGAAAGGATGGTGGTAATAATTTTTCTATTGACAGTTACACAAGACCCAAAGGTTTTGATTTTTTAGTTCGCAAATTATTTGGCAATTTATTCTTCGTCCAATCAAGGGCAAAAATAAAGTCTAGCGGTAAAGATTAATCTATTTATATCTGCTTTAGATAATATACGGATATCAACATGAAAAAGGCCGACTTATAACATAGTTAACAGTGAATTCATATGGTCAATCGTCACGCCGAAAACATATCACAATTATTCAGTGCAACAAAGCATAATGTACAAATGTACATGGGCCCAAGAGTGTTTAACATTCTTCCCAATAAATAATCTTAAAGATCAACCATACAATAGAATAAAGAATAAACTTATATCCTGGTTGCTGACATTTGATACAGGACTGTTAAATATTGTAGTGTAATATAATGACCTAAACCGTTTCATCACCCTCTCTTGTTGTTTTTGTTACTCTTCTCTCGCTATATGGCTACCCCTTAGCAGTGAACTCGATACCACGTACCTGGAACGGACTCGTCAATCGACAAAAGTGAGGCAAATATAAATTTAGGCAACCCGCCCTTGTGACGGATACCTGTCTCTTTTTATCTTGTAGCGTTTAATGGGGAGAGTACGAGATATTGTTTAACTTTTACAAATTTCTATTTTATTTTAAATCAATATTAAGAAATTGGCATGTAATATAGTAGAATAGCTATTTATCTATAATTTTATGTAAACTGATTTTGAAATATATTGCAAACTGATTTTATTTTTGAGTTTAAAAATACCCTTCAAGTTTAAATACAACGCGAAGGCAAGAAATAATTGATAATATCAAATTTTTTGTCGTCTTAATAAAACAAATATTCTCTAAAAGTGTATATTATTTAAAGTGAATTTCGACAAAAAATTGTTTTTCTTAAATCAGTAATAAAATGAATGTGGAAAATATGAAAATAGGCAAAGAACAGAAATAAAAATTCTTTTAAGCAACATAGATATCTTTATTTTTATTAACAACATTTATTTAGGTAGTGACAAATTACATTTAATAAAATAAATGGAAAAATAATATAAACTAAAGCTTAGATAAAAATTAACGACTACTTATATTAAACAACGTACATATTTTATATCCTACAAGATGAACTTAAATCTAACAGTTTTTAAATAAAACAAGTTTCGTCATTTTTTGTCTTACCGTCGCTGCGTTTCCATGTAACTTTAAGTTCATCAGTTTAGAGTGGTGATGCTACTATTCATCAGTACTTATTAAAGTGAAACTAAACAATAAAAACACTTTAATAAATCCATACTAGTTTACTGCATAGAAGAAAAATGTACTATTTAAAACAAAACTTACCTATGAAAGGGAATCTTTCTTTTATCTTGTTCATTTTTACAGCCATAAGCTACGCAATAAATTACCATTTAATTGTGACAACAAAAGCGGTAAACAACCACAAAAAACAGAAACAACACAGAACAGTTTTTAACACAACACAATTTTGGTCTCTAAACAATACCTACTTCGTCTACGCCAATTCAGTCAAGAATAAGTCTGCAAAGAAAATAAAAGGGTATGTTTGGGTTTGCTTGGGTAACTCAGTAAGGTATATTTTTCCTAATTACCTTCGTTTTTCACTCAAAGGCAAGCCCAAATCACCGAAAGGGTGTAGCAGGATAAGCATGACGAGTTGGCCCCCAAATGGCAACCTATATCGAAACTTATGTTATATCATCAGCTTGATGTACGAACACGATTTATATAAGTTTCGCCGCCGGACTCCGCTTTGACCTTGAGATATGGACAAAACTGACCGCACGAATGACTATCGTTCAAAGAGGCATATCTTGAAAACTAACTAAGCTAGAGAGGTAAAACCAACGCGAGGCCTCAGGTAACCTTACAGAGTATATTCTATATTTTTTTTAGATTTAACGAATAATTACGCATAGTTTTAAAAAAATAAAGAAAAAAATTATTAATTTTTTTTTTCGTGTTCCCTCTGACTTACAATCACTAAAATAAAATATGTTGTAATCCTTTATGTGCACCAGTACCCATAGAAATTGCGTTAAAAAAAACTTGGCGCAACACTTCGAAAAAAAAATAAAATTCATCGCGCACTACATAATATAACGATACAAACGTGACATAGGACACATATAGACATGTTTATGAATTGAAATTATTGATAAAAAAGAAATAAAAAACAAGAGCCAATGTTTAATATTAGTTAGTAGTATTAGTAACATTTTTGATAATTAAATTATAAGGAAAAAAACAATGTTAATCATCATCGCTATGGTAATTAATTACAACTGGAATATTTTGAGTCACAAATATCTTTGTTAGTACATCAGCAGGTCGCAAGATTCTGGATAAACACCGTCCATATGATAAATAATAAATTACAGCTGCCGCATGGGAACAGCATCCCGCTGTGCGGTTGCCGTTAGGACAATCGCAGCAATAACGATGAATGCTGTTGTGATCAGTATCGTCAGAAATGTAATCAATGAAAATAGACTTTGCTATTTGTATGTCTTGATTTGACGTCTGCTTTGATCATATTAGGTACTGATTTTACATGTTGTATTGAAAGATTGTTTTTATCGTCCAATAATTCGGCCAAATAAGATAGAGTCTGTGAAAAGTGATAAGAGACTGTGAATAGAATCTTGAGCTTGAACGCAGAAAGTCAAGTAGTTCAAATTCATTTGAATGGCAAACATATTGAAATGCATCATTGAACGGCAACCGCACAGTGGGATGCTGTTCTCATGCGGCAGCTGTAATTTAATACTTATATCAGGTACCTACTAACAAAGATATTTGTGACTCAAAATATTCCAGTTGTAGTTACTTACAATAGCGATGATGATTAAGATTGTTTTTTCCTTATAATTTAATTGATACAAAAATGTTAATAATAATAATAATAATAATACTAATAATAATTATATCTCACGTTCATTCCGAAGATATTTTAACTAGGTAGTACGCCACTGGTGTACTGCGTGTCACACATTTTAAAGAATTCCCTTTCCATTCTCCGCTTGGTAACATGTCTTCTACTGCCTGCACTGTTCCGAAGCTCGGCATTCGTTTTCTGTGTGTGCTGCGTGAGGACATTTACTAAGATAAGACGGTATCAAATTTCAAATTCGATTACGAAAGTTTATGCTGTGCCTGTGCATTGGATTCGGAAAGGTGACACACCTTTTTTGTTGTAAGTACATCAATTGTTATTATTCAATATATCTTTAATTCTAAATTTAGCATGGGAAAACATAAGAAAAGAGAGAGGAGCACATCGGGGGAAAGGTTGTCGCGTCGAGAATTATTAAAAAAGATTAACAGGCTAGAAAGTGAACTCCGTGACAAATTACAAAAATCCGACCAACATCGAAGCCGATCAAAGTCATATCGGCGTTCCCGATACACTCCCCCTTCACGCTCTCGATCAAGATCCAGGTCGGCGCGGCGGTCTTCTGTACGAAGCCGTAGCGCCAGCAAACCAGCTACAAAATCGAGATCCCGAGAACGCATATTTGCCTATGAATCACGAGGCCGTCGCGACTTGGACAGTCCGACGCCATCTTGTCGAAGCGGTTCGGGGGAAGGGGCGCACAGCCGATATAGTGCGAACCGAGCCTTGTACGACTCGGTAAGCGCTTCAGAGTCTGGAAGCCGTGTATTGAACTGCACGGCGCCAGCGACCAGGGATAAAGTAGTCCGTGCACTAGGGGATACACTCCTATTAAATGATGACACAGACCTAGTGCAGGAGCAGCCTGACGACGCCGTAGAGCAGTTGCCAGAAAGTGTACAAAAAGCCTTAGGGGTGAATCCAAATGCTAACAAAAAGTCCTCATACCGCTTACACGAGGCTGTTAATTCACTTTTGCTACACAACCTATCACACGGGCTTGAAAAAGACACCCTGGAACAGTTGCTTAGTCGTCATAATATTCCGGAAAACTGTTTAACTCTTGAACCTCCCAAGGTCAATCCGGAAATCACATCTGGTCTAAGACAACCATATATAAAAAGAGACGAATGCCTTGCCAGCTATCAGATTTTAGCCGGTAAAGGAGTATCGGCCCTGGGAAAATGCCTGAACTACGTTCTTAATGACATTAAACATACTCCGGATTCTCCTTTAAAGGAACAACTACTCCCGGATCTTGCTGATGCGGGTAGTTTACTAACAGAAATGTTTTATGAAATATCATGTAATCGTAGAAACTACATATGCCAAGTCTTATCAAAGTCAGTAAAGGACGCGGCACAAACAACAACGCCAGGAGAATATTTGTATGGTCCGGACTTGGGTGAAAAAATTAAAATGGTAAAATATTTTGAGAAAATGGGAAACGAAATAAGGCAATTCGCTTACTCAAGCAAGTCCAGCGTTTCCGGCGTAAAAAGAGGGGGGGGAGCACCCTACACTCAGCGCCCGCCTCAGCGCCAGCAGCAACACGGCGGATATCAGCAAAACGGCGGATATTCTAATCCTTCTTTAAACCGACAGCGCCCGGCCCGTCAGTCAAGGAGGGACATGAGGCCGAAAAGAGGGCAGACTTCCAGAAGGGACCAGCGCTCGAGGTACCATCAGTGATAAGTGTTTCTAAACCAGCTGGAAGGCTGGCATATTTTTTAGACGCTTGGGCAAATATTACTAAAAATCCCACAGTCCTGTCCTGGATTAGGGGCTATGAGATTCCCCTGGTAAGTGTACCTTACCAGAAAACCACAGTTTCTCATGAAAAAACAGATTCAATCAGTGATTCCCCTTTAATGTCCAGGGCGGTTAAGGAGCTTTTAGAAATGGGAGCAGTTGAACAGTGCTGGGAGGGCAAAGGGCAATATATTTCAAAAATTTTTTTAGCTGAGAAATCAAACAACAAGAAACGTTTTATCCTAAACCTAAAAGATTTTAATGAATTTGTTCTTTGTCCTCATTTCAAAATGGAGGATTTTCGAACTGTACTAAAACTGCTTTACAATGATTTCTGGATGACCAGCATCGACCTGAAGGATGCGTATTTTCTTGTCTCTGTAAAGACTTCTGACCGGAAGTTTTTAAGATTTCGTTTTAAAAATAAATTGTACGAATTTACATGTTTGCCCTTTGGACTTTCATCAGCCCCACATTGCTTCACAAAAATTATGAAACCAGTTCTAGAGAATATACGAACACAAGGCATTGTGTGCGTAAATTATCTAGATGATTTTCTAATCATTAGCGATTCGTTAGAGGGGTGTACTAAGAGTACGAAAAAAGTGGTACAACTTTTACAGAGCTTAGGATTTATTATTAACTGGGAAAAAAAAAGCTCCCTAAATCCTGAGCAAAGGAAACTATTTTTGGGGTTTATATACGATACCACAGTGATGAAACTAAAATTACCTTATGAAAAGAAACTATACATAAAAAATTTAGCAATTTCTTTTCAAAAGAAAATAAAATGTAGAATCCGAGAGTTGGCAAAATTTATAGGAATATTAACCTCAGCATGTCCTGCGGTTAAGTACGGCTGGGTGTACACAAAACGTCTAGAAACCCAAAAATGCCTTGCCCTATCAAAAAATGACTACGATTATGATCATATTATGACTTTATCGCAGGACATACTGGGTGAAGACCTAATTTGGTGGGAGCAAAACATCTTTAAATCAAAAAATTACATCAAAACAGGGGAATATGCCATGGAAATCTATACTGACGCTTCGCTTACAGGTTGGGGAGCATGTCAAGGAGTTGAAAAAACTCATGGGTTTTGGTCCAATGTTGACAAAGAAAGACATATAAACCATTTAGAGCTTATTGCTATTTTATACGGCCTAAAATGTTTTGCACGCAATAACAACAACTGTAATATCTTAATAAGGTCTGATAACACTACAGCTATATCATGTGTCAATCGTATGGGTAGCACACAATCCGCTGACCTATGCAACATAGCACGCGAAATATGGCAGTGCACTATGGGGTTTTTGAGCCATATTTTTGGCCTAAATTAAAAACACTTTGTATCATGCAAAAAATGGATCAAAACGTAGTTGTTTCGAGTTGTTATGTAATACTGAATATAAATTTGGGTTTTATGTATACAGGGTGGTTTTCTTATATGACCTTGAAATTTATGTTGGAGCTGGAAAAAAAATCAAAATCAAAATGGGTGGGAACTATTTTAAAACCATTATAGTATATTTTCTGACTCAATATGACTTGCGGTTTCATCGAAAATTACGTCATTACCTTCTTTTGTTACTATACCCTATGTATTTTACTTCAGTCTGTTAGATTTCTTGTGAATAAAGAAATATAAGAAATCGAGCACTTAATTGGAAAAAATATTTTTAAAAAGTTATTTTATATCAGCTATTTTGTTTTGATTTTCTTAAAACGACTTTTTGAATATTCTATTAAGGCTATTGTTACTTAATCATTGCTTACACGGTTAGTTAGTTATTTAAATTATTCATGAAATTCTATATATTTTTATCTTCAGGATTCCATTATTCAAATATGGTCTATTCTTACACTAAGTACATCATCCTTTACTTTAGGGAAGGAGAAAAATAAAATTTCCTACTTTATTTTAACATTTATTATTCATTTTCTAACTCTAAGTTGTCCAGTTTATCTAAATCTATAATATTGTCCAAATCTTCATGTTCTTCATCGGTATCGGTTGATTCATCCTCAGATGAGGTAACTTCTGGATTTTCTTTGTACTCTGTATCTACATCAGGTACTTCTAATAAAGTCAAAACATTTGAAGGAAGTTTTAATTTTTTTAAGTTTGCATCTTTTATTTAAATTAATTGATGAAATTAGAGGATCGGATGTGTCCATTGCCTGTTAAATACATCTAACAAATTGATTTGACGCCCTGCTTTCCGCGCATGATATTGCCTATCGTATTGATATATTTTATTGCGGGCTTCCGATGCTTCCTCAGTGAAGTATCCTAAAGCTTTTCTAATGACTCATCTTCCTCTCCAAAAACTGCATTCGCCTGTAGCCAAGCTATGTTTTTTGAAGCGAAATAATCTTTATTCCTCGACGATTTTTCCCATCTCTCAGACAGATATTCGCAAAATCGACAAATCTTTTTCCGAATCTTGTTTTGAGATTCTTCATCCGCTAAGGTGAACTTGTCTCCCAGTTTGTTGAGAACTGCATGAGAAACTACAGCCAACTTTGCCGTTTTATCTCCCGCTTCCAGCCACAGTTGGGCTAGCTCTTCATTTTTAAAATGCTGCATGCCTGGAAGTAAAAAGAAATAAATTAATTTAATTTTTATATTGGGCTTTCGGTCAATGTTTAATACATAATATTTATTTGTTTGTTCAGGTTTTGCTTTATTTTCTTTAAACAATCACCAGAACTACATAGAAAATTTAATATTAAAAATATACGTATGAATTTAATATTTAAAACCTAAACATGCCTTATTTGTCTTTAACTTACTAACACAAATAAGATAATTAAGTATGTTTGTAGTTCTGGTGATGGTTTAAAGAAAACAAAGCCAAACGTCAACAAACAAATAAATATTTTTTATGAAACTTGGCCGAAAGCCCAAAATTAAAATTAAATTAATTTCCACTCAACGGCAGGAAAATAAACTAAAGGAAGTAAAACAGAAGTTCGCGAACATTCGCAGAATTTTTTTTCTGTATTACAATTACTAATGTTTTCTTTAGTTTCTGTGCAACTATGAAAACCGGGTTCGACCGGGTTTGTGTTTTAAACCAATTGACATATTTAAAATTTTCTTTCGCAAAGTTCAAAACAATCTCGCATAATTTAATGTTTACTGCAATGTAGATCAATTTAATAAAAAAGTAAAATATCGTTCTGTATAGTACATTCCTAGAGCTAAATCATGCACTTTTTCCGATGAAAAAATAATGATGCACCACGAAGTTAAACGCACTTGAAAACACCTTTCACACTTCACTTACAATTCGCAAATGAACTCTTACTGGAAGCGTCTACTTCCGAAACCTGCACGGGTAAAAAAGGGTCTTTTAATTGGGTTTTCGGGTGATAATTCCTTCGTTTTGAAATATTTACTTTACTACTGTAATAAATAAAAGCAAATTGTTTTACTTTCGGAAATACCTATTTTGGCCAAGAATTAGTGGAAAAAACCCCAATGTGGCAGTGGTGCAAAATCAGAAATATTTGGCTTTTTGCGTCGTTTATAAACACTAAAGATAATACAGATGCTGATAGTGAATCTAGAATAGTATCATTAGTATCAACCGAGACGGAATGGTCTTTGTCTCCATTAGCGTTTCAAATTATAACTGAGCGATTTGGTCGCCCTGAAATCGACTTATTTGCCTCCCAAATAAACCGAGAATGTGAAAAATATGTTTCCTGGATGAAAGACCCAGAATCAGTCGCAGTCTACGCCTTTACTATAAGCTGGAAAAACCTTTACTTTTATGCATTCCCGCCATTCTGCATGATACTGAAAAGTTTACAAAAAATTATCCAGGACCGGGCTGAGGGGATTGTGATAATACCTGACTGGCCAGCCCAGCCCTGGTATCCCTTAATAAGTAAAATGCAAATAGGGCCCCCAATTCGTTTTGAACCAAATAACAACCTTTTATCATCTCCTTTTAGAGCAATTCACCCTCTGTCCAACGACCTTTCATTGGTGGCCGTGAAATTATCCGCCAAGGATTTCTAGCTAAAGGATTATCAGAAATGGCTGCTAATACAATGTTGTCTTCTATATCGGAGTCAACTATTTAACAGTATTGTTGTACTTACCAAATATGGTGGAAATACTGCCAAGAAAACAACGTACCAATTTTTAAAGCAACAGTTTTGCAGATAATCGACTTTCTACAAGTCTTACTGGATAACTCTAATTTAAAATATGGTAGCTTTAATACTCATCGCTCCGCGATTTCCCTCCTATCAACAGACAACTTAGGCTCACACCCATTACTTAAGAGCCAACATCAGTGGACCGCGTGCTCCCATTCGGGATTTCGCCGCGGAAGAGCGTAAATCAGTGTTAATGAACAATCTGGCAACATGGCCATTCCGAGGCGCGACGCGACCTCGCCGTCGCGAGTTGTATTAGGACAGGACTTGATTTCTTGAAGAATAATTGATTATTTTTGAGCAAGTTTATATTATGTATTTAGGATTTCAAATTATTTCACTTTTCACTGTAAATAATCGCAAACTATTAAATGTTGGACATAGGACATTCTTTGATAATAATTATTGATCTGGATTTCCTTTTATTCATTATATGTCTTATTTGTTTATTTAATCTTTTTGTCTATCATATGGGAATCGTTAAAAATTAAAGACAAATTTTCAAGAATTCGTTATTTATTTGGAAAAAATAAAAGTTGTAAAAAATAGATATAGACAGAAATACATAAACAGATAGGTAGGTAGACTGGCAGCAATTTTTCTTTCTTTGTTGTACGTATCTATAAGAAAAAGTGCATTAATAAATGTGTAATATTATAAAATAATACTACCTAATAACATAACAGCAAACAAATTTATGGAATAATATAAAAGATACTTTCCTTCACATATGTTATCTCCAATGGGTAGGATTTTTTGCAAAAGCCGATCAACCAGTTCAAGCAACATAAAATTGTCATAAAAAATCTTAATTTCGGCAACATTTCATTTTGCCAAAAGGATTCATCACGTTTTATCTAGAAAAAGAATATTCTAGAAAAAAAATATTCTCCAGTTTTTAACAGAAACTCTAATAATTAATTTAGAAAAAGAATATGAAACTTTTGTTCTTGTATTTACAATAATTTTTAAAAATAATTCTTGTACGTGGATCTCAAAATTCTAGATAGGAAACATAAATAAATTTTTAAAATGCCATTATGCCACGATTTATTAAAATTAAAAAGCAAAAGCTGAAATGAGATGAAATTAATTTTTAAAATTGCACCGATCATGCAAAAGCGTTAAAAAATAGATAAAAACTGCATTTATGTGTACTTATTTATTTCTTTCCGATTAAAAAATTTCTATTACCGATACTAAAATGCATTTTTAGTCTCCCTTTTAGAGTATTTTGCACTTTTTATTCTTAGCACCAAAAATGTTGTTATTTTTTGGCTTATTAACGACTTTTCAAGACCTTCCGGTAGTTCACACTAAAAAAAAACACTATTTTTACCTGTTCGCCTGCATAGCAATGTTGTTGGCACTGCTAGAACTATTCTGTTTAGACTTCTGAGTATTTGATCCTATTTTTTTCCTGAAAATTGTTGCTTTTAATTTACTTATAAAAACATGTTGGCAATGATGTTAGTTATAATTTTCATATTTCATAACTACAGTGAACTTCGGATATAACGGATCATCGAGGAATTTAAGGGGATCCTTAAATAATTCGTTATAGCCGTTAGGTCGTAATATCGGTGATACAGTATTTATTAGCATAAACAGTATACTTATCATGTGAAACCATATTACTATGTTAAAAATTTCAAATTTGAATGGAAAAATTTCGATTTTAATCTGAAATACCCATCAGGGATACTACTAGCTAAAATACCAAATAATCAAATTATATCTCCTACAGTGTGAAACTATAGGTATCGCTATTGCAGAATTGTTTGCAACTTGTCAAAATAAAGAAATTTATTAGGTGTAATAAATATTTGGAGAATTATTATTCGTATTTTTATCCGAAGTTCACGGTCAATAGAGCGTCAACGTAAAATATTACCCCATTTTGAACATCCCGTAAATCTAAAACAGCTTAATTGGTTTTAAAACCGAGAAAAATTCTGAGAGAGCGATTCATTAGAAATCAATTCCTTTCAAAAATTACGCACTTTTGCTGTATGCTTCTTGTGCTCAAGAGAACAAATCTACCTCGTTTTTTAAAATCTATCAAGTCATTTCAGATGTACGGGGTGTCAAAAATGGATCAAAATGTTATGTTTAACACTTCAATTGGCGCTTGGTTTATATTATTTTATTTAATTATAGTACAGGATCCGAAGTAAGCTTGTCCTTTACCGATCTGCTTACCGGATAAAAAGTATTTTTTTATCAAACATAATATGTTAATAAATATATTATCGCGAATGGGTTGCCTAATGAAATATGGTCATGGCTATCCTTAATTAAAAATACTGTAATTCATTTTTTTTTTTATTTCACTCACTTGCTTACCAAACGAACTTAATACTAATCGAAAGTATAAAGCATAAGGAACATGCAAAAGTTAGGTTACCTACTTTTTTCGGTCCCTATATCGGGTTGCCAGGTATAAACAGGTGAGTCGATTTTAGTAATTTGTACTCATCTGCTTTCTCATTGAAACATATATTAAAATAAAGATAATTTTATTGCGAACACGGTGGTATAAGGTTGCCTGCGAATCGGTCATGAATCACGGTTGCCAGGCTTTGAAATTTAAAAATTGGAGCAAGCGATGCGCGACACAGAATCACTGCGCGTACTATTCAGTGCGATAGAGGAGGACGCAGCATAGCAGCTGTGTGTGACGCGACTTTCGGATGAAAGAGAGTGCGCATGCATGTATTTCTATTGTTTTATAATAAACTTTTTTTACATGACACTAATGTGTTCATCATTTTACATACATTTTACATATATTAAAAATACAAATTTCATTTTTGGGTTGAAGCTTTAGTTGACAAAAATGCATTTTTTGCCATAAAAAAACAATTGAATATTAATTGTGGTTTCTCCGGAGGTGAGTTTAAGTTTTTTATTTTAAATGGCAACCTACCAATTTTTTTATATCATTAGACAGCTTTTTAAATTCCATTTTCGGTAATATATCATAAGTGGTAGTTTGCTCTCAAAATGGCGACACTGGAGTCATTTTTCCGTTTGAGTAGATCGCCACTTTGAAGTCCCTGGTTGTTATTTTCATAAAATAACTCTGTAGTTTAGTGAAGAAGATTGTTTAACTTTTATTTTTTAACATGATTTTGTAAAACTCTTTTTAAATAATTTGTATATGCAAATGTATGTTTTATTAATATGAACCATTTTTAAAGCAAATTTGCACCAATACATTAAATAGAAAGTACCAAAAGTAAAATAGCCGTCGCGTAGTACATGTTACTAATTACCTAAAATTATCAAAAACACATTTTAACGGTTTTTTTCTAAAAAAAAGTCAAATAAACAAGACGAAGTACGTTAAAAAGAACATTTATTTAACATAAAATCGGCTATGCATTTACCTAAATTGGCGTTAAAAAACAGCCCACTTAGGTAAATGCATAAATCTGATTTTATGTGTAATAAATAATGTTATTCTTACCGTACTTTGTCTTATTTGATATTTTTTGGAAGAAAACCGGTAAAATGTGTCTTTTTGATAATTTTATGTAATTAATAACATGTACTACACGACGGCTATTTTACTTTTGGTCCTTTCTATTTAATATTTTGGTGAAAATTTGCTTTAAAAATGGCAATATTAGTAAAACCTAAATTTGCAGATACAAATTATTTAAAAAGAGTTTTACAAAATGATGTTAAAAAATAAAAGTTAAACAGTCTTCTTCACGAAACTACAGAGTTATTTAATGAAACAACTAGGGACTTCAAAATGGCGACCTACTCAAACTGAGAAAAATGCCTCCATTTTGAGAGCATGTTGAGAGCAAACTACCACTTATGATACCTATATCACCGAAAAGGGAATTTAAAGAGCTATCTAATGGTATAAAAAAAATTGGTAGGTTGATATTTAAAATAAAAAACTTAAACTCACCTCCGGAGAAACCACAATCAATATTCAATTGTTTTTTTATGGCAAAAAATGTGTTTTTGTCAACTAAAGCTTCAACCCAAAATTGAAATTTGGATTTGTAATATGAACAAAATTAGGGTATGTAAAATGTATGTAAAATGATGAACACATTAGTGTCATGTAAAAAAAGTTTCTCTTTCTTCCGAAAGTCGCGTCACGCGCAGCTGCTATGCTGTGTCCTCCTCTAACACACCGAATAGTACGCGCAGTGATTCTCTGTCGCGCATCGCTTGCTCCAATTTTTAAATTTCAAAGCCTGGCAACCGTGATTCATGACCGATTTTTCGCAGGCAACCTTATACCACCGTGTTCGCAATAAAATTATCTTTATTTTAATATATGTTTCAATGAGAAAGCAGATGAGTACTATTGTATTTCTGAATTATGTAAGCAAAATTCGTAAAATATATTTCTACATTTTATTGACAGTAAGTCCTCGTAATTGACAACAACAATACCAACAATGAATGTACTCGTAAATACCGGGTTTCTCGAAATAAGGAATATTACTCAGGACACCAGAACACCTTCCCTCTTTAATTGGAACATATGTAATCTTCAAACTTCATTGGTCTTTTGGCAATTCTTTTGTTGTCTCTCTCAATCACAACAATTTCTTTTCTTTCATTCTCGTCTGGCTTATTGGCATCTTCAGTGGCTGCATCGATCTCTGACTCTTGCGATGATTCCCTGGATGTGCTGTCAACTCCAGCGGAATTTAGTTGAAGATTAGAGGGTTCTGACTCGAAAGACTTTTCCTGTACGAAATCATCACTTGACCCATTGTTACTACTATAACGACTACCAAGTGATTCGCTCTCTTCCTTATGACATGTCACTGTCACACTTTCTCCTTCGTCCGTAGTATCGAAAATACCCTCATTAAACAAAGGAACTTCTAAATTTTCAGAATTATTTCTTCGTATGTGATCTATGTGTCTTCTCATTTTCCGCCCATCATCAACTATCACTTCATACGACATTGGCCCAATTTTTTTACAAATTCTTCCAGATAACCAGTTTTTTTCTTGACCACTATTTTTTATAAAAACGCTCGTGCCGTCTGCAAATATTCTTACTTTGTTTTTGTCTGTTAAAACTACTTCTTCTTCATTATATGTGGGCACCAGACTTTCTGCATGAGTCCTTAATTTTCGCCCCATAAGTAATTCGGCAGGACTTTTCCCTGTATGATTTACTGCTGAATGCTGATAAAACATTATTCTAGCTAACCTAGACTCCAAATCGCCTTCTTTTAGTTGTTTCCATTTCTTCTTAAATTCTTGTACCATCCGCTCTGCCATGCCATTAGATGCTGGATGATATGGAGCAACGTGAGATAATTTTATCGCATTTTTCTTACAAAAAGCATTAAAGTCCTCTGAAATAAACTGTCTGCCATTATCAGAAACAATTTCCACAGGTAAACCGTGTGTAGCAAATATTTTTCTTAAGGCCTTAATTACTTTTTCTGACGTTATAGCTGTTAAATACGCGACTTCCATCCATTTGCTAAAAGAATTAACCACTATAAGAAAGTTTTGACCTTGAATTGGACCAGCAATATCAATATGTAAGCGTTGCCAAGGTCTTTCAGTCTTAGGCCTTGTCTGCACTGGTGCTTTTGCAGGTAAGTGACGTACTTGTTGGCACTTTTCACAAGCCCTAACTTCCTGTTCAATATCGCTGTCCATCCCCGGCCACCAGACATAACTCCTAGCGCAAGCTTTCATTGTTGACATTCCAGGATGAGGAGCATGTAAAAGTTCTAATACCTCCTTTCTTAGTCCTGTCGGAATAACAACTCTGCATCCATATAAAATACAGCCAGCATGAATAGACAATTCTAATTTTTTCAAAAAGTAAGTCTTCAAAGAATCATCATGAAGTTTATTTGGCCAACCGTTTTTAATCCATTTGTAAACCTGCAATAATTTAACATCAGAAGAGGTTTGAGCAGCAATATCAGTCTTTGAAATCGGAGGATTTTTCATACCTTCAAGCAGTAATATCTCTAATGGCGGTGGTGCGTCTTCATAATCTTTAATTGGCAATCTACTGAGAGCATCAGCATTGACGTTTTGTTTACCTGGTCTGTACAAAATATTGTAATGATACGTTGACATCATTAAAGTCCATCTTAACATTCGAGGAGAAATTACTTCTGAAGTCGGTTTTATAGGACTAAAAAGCCTTAAAAGTGGTTTGTGATCAGTGTAAATTGTGACAAATCTCCCAGCAGTATACTCGTGAAATGTCTTCATTCCAAAAATTACAGCTAAACCTTCCTTATCAATTTGAGCAAAATTTTTCTCTGCACCACTCAGAGTTTTGGAAGCATATGCAATAGGTTTCTCTTTACCGTCAATTAGGTGTGCCAACACCGCTCCAACGCCCACGTTACTGGCATCACAAGCCAAAATCAAAGGTAATTTTTCATCAAAATTCATTAATACATTATTTGAACAAATTAGTTTCTTTGTCTTACTAAACGCGTCTTTATGTTTTTCTGTCCAAATAAATTTCGATTCTTTTTTTAGAAGTTCGTAGAGTGGCTGAGCAACAGTAGCACGATTCTTCAAAAAACATTCGTAAAACGACAAAAGCCCAAGGAAAGACTGTAGAGACTCCTTTGAATCTGGAACAGGTGCATCAAGGATTGCCTTAACCTTTTTGTCAATCGGATGCATACCTTCCTTGTTAAAACGAAATCCTAAATATTCAATACTTTCCTTCAAAAATTCACATTTTTCCTTTTTAAGTTTTAAACCAACACTTTGCAGTTTTTCCAAAACTTTAAACAAACGCTGATAGTGTTCCTTTATATTGCCCCCAACTATTACAATATCATCAAGGTAGGCCAAAGCACCAGAAACACCTTTTAAAATTTGATACATTGTTCTCTGAAAAATCGCAGGTGCAGAAGATAACCCAAATTGCAATTTATTTACAGCATACAAACCATTTACCGTATTTATTGTTAAAACTTTTGACGTCTCTTCATCGACAGGTAGCTGCTGATAAGCTTGTCTTAAGTCTAATTTTGAAAAATATTTACCACCTGAAAGGACCTGCCTAACTTCTTTTATTGTAGGCAAAGGAAAAACATCAATTTGAGATTGACAATTAACTGTACTCTTGTAATCGCCACAAATTCGTATTGAATTGTCTGGTTTTTTAACTATAACTAAAGGAGTTGCCCACTCAGAAAACGCGATCGAAGAGATGATTCCTTGACTCTCTAAGGTTTCAAGCTCTTTCTCAACTAATGTTCTATATGCAAATGGAACCGGTCTGGCTTTTCTAAATATAGGTACTGCCGTTTCTTTAAGACGAATTTGAACTGGCGGGCCTTTGTAGCTACTTATAGAAAGATTTTCCTCAAAAATTTCTTTAAATGTTTCTAGCATTTGTTCTATTTCGGTAGCTGTACTATTTATTCCTAGAAAAGAAATACCCAGAGGCACAAACCAATCACGACCTAGCAAATTTTGACCATTTTTACTACTAAAACAGGTAATGTTACGCAATGATCCTTATATGTTACCTGAACTGTGAATTCTTTTAAAACTGGTATTTTGTTTTTTGAATAATCCTGCATAACTATTTCAGGATATGTATTTTTATTACATCTAATTTGTTTTTTCTTTGGTAATGAGTTATAAGTTGATTCATTTATTAATGTTCTTGCACACCCAGAATCCAGCTCCATGCCCACTTCTTCTCCATTCAGTCTTATAGTTAACATAAATTTAGAATTATCAGTCACACCATGCAAGTTGTTTACGTTTACACTGTAAAAAGGTTTTGATTGCCCTGGTTCATTTTCGTTATGTTCCACTTGAAAATTGTATTTGGTACTGGAACTTTTTTGATTACGTCGCATTTTGCCTAAACAAGCACGTTCAATATGTCCTACCTTGTTACAAAAATTACATATTTCATTTTTGAATTGACATTTTGGTGCTAAGTGATTAGTAGCATTACATCTATAACATTTTTTAACCTCTTTCAAATAACTAGGTTGCGTTATTTTAGAAGCAGTAAGTGTATTTAACTGGAAAGAATTTTCCTTCCTACACTCCATCATTTTATTTACTTCAGCCAATGATTGTTCCCTACAAATGGCTTTCTTAACCGCTGTTTCATAAGAAATACCCTCAGATCCTAGTAGTTCCTGTTGCAGCATTTTATCTTTAATTCCCAAAATAAAACGATCTCTTAGCATAATATCTAAGCTTAAAGTATCTTTGCTAAAATTACAGTTTTGAGCTAAACCCCGAAGTTCTTTATTAAAATCGGAAAAAGATTCGTCAGATTTCTGATATCTTGCATAAAATATTTGCCTAGCACACAGTTCATTTTTCTTTGGTTCAAAATAATTTGAAAGTAACACCAAAACGTCTTCCAAAGGTTTGTCTGCAAGTGAATCAGGTAGAACTAATTTTTTTGCAATTTGAAAAACCTCTTTTCCAACTACGCTCATCCTCAACATCATTCGCCATAAAATAGAATTGAAGTCTCTCCTCATAATTTCTCCAAGCTTCTTCATCGCTATGAAATTCTTCTATATTCCCAATCGGCATTTTCAAGGTTCACGACTGCGCCAATCTATTGTATTTCTGAATTATGTAAGCAAAATTCGTAAAATATATTTCTACTTTTGATTGACAGTAAGTCCTCGTAATTGACAACAACAATACCAACAATGAATGTACTCGTAAATACCGGGTTTCTCGAAATAAGGAATATTACTCAGGATACCAGAACAAGTACAAATTACTAAAATCGACTCACCTGTTTATACCTGGCAACCCGGTATAGGGACCGAAAAAAAGTAGGCAACCTAACTTTTGCATGTTCCTTATGCTTTATACTTTCGATTAGTATTAAGTTCGTTTGGTAAGCAAGTGAGTGAAATATGAAAAAAATGAGTTATAGTATTTTTAATTAAGGATAGCCATGACCATATTTCATTAGGCAACCCATTCGCGATATATTTGTTAACATATTATGTTTGATGAAAAATACTTTTTATCCGGTAAGCGGATTGGTGAAGGACGAGCTTACTTCGGATCTTAGACTAGTACGTGTTTATATCAGTTAATTTCATATAAATCATATATACCTACCATAACCCGTAGAACTACTTACACACTACTTACCGTTTTTTCATAGAAAGTCGTCTATTGTTGCGACTTGTGGATGAACATAATCGTTTTCTGACACATAAATTTTCGTTCTTTCTAGTCCGCCCCATGCTGCTAGCTATTTAAATACACCGAAAATCCAAATCACAATCACACGCTAATCTTAATATAATAAAATAAGACTGCTCCCGATGTCGTACGATGCTTGCTGTGTTAACTGCCGAAAAGGCTACGCGCTTTTCTCCAAAATTCAATAATTACGGAATTCCAAAGTTTTACAGAAAACTAAAGGTTTAATTAAAAATTCGGTCTAAGCATAAATTATAGAGAAAATCGTGAACAATGAGGGAAAGTCTTTTAAAAAAATAAATATTACAAAATAACAAAAATTTTAAAAATATTTTTTTGTTTTTTCTTTTTAAATGACCTTCCCTCATTTTTCTACAATATTAGAATATATTTCCAAAATTTCGTATCATTTCGTTGGTTAGTTTTGGTGCTATTCTTTGAAACAAATTAGTATGTATCAGCTGGTGATGAATGCTCTTAAAAGGTTTTTAAAGGGAGTCGCCAGAAAGCGACCAACGAAACCCCGCTATAATTCTACGTGGGACCCTCAACCAGTTCTAAAGTTCCTCGAGGAGGCCCCCGAAAATAACTTAAAGTACCTTAGCCATAAACTCGTTACGCTTTTAGCTCTTGTTACCGGGGGTCGTCTACAAACAATATCCTTAATTCGGTTGTCAAATATTCAAACAGATGAATCAAGAATACAAATCAAAATAACAGATAATACTAAAACTTCCTTTAGTTTAAAAATTCAACCTTGTTTAAATCTGCCATTTTTTAACAATAACTTGAAAATTTGTCCAGCTTCAACAATACTAAAGTATGTCGAAGCGACAAGTGCTATCCGTAAAGAGGAAGACTTTTTACTAATAACTTACGTAAAACCACACAAAAAAGCCAATAAACAGACTATTAGTCGATGGGTAAAAGCAACATTGGCAGAATCAGGAATCAACACAACAGTGTATAAACCACACTCTACACGGCACTCTGCAACTTCAGCGGTACGCAGGGCCGGACTATCTATAGAGACGATTTGCAAGACTGCTGGCTGGTCTCAAAATACTTCGACTTTTGCCAAATTTTATGACAGACCGTTACAAAATGTGGATGATTTTGCAATGACATTATTAAATATATGGTTTTATTTTTCCATGGGGTTGCGGTCAAAATGTTTACATTAAAACAATAGTCATCTTTGACGTTTCGGTTTATTGACTGACTAAACCATCATCAGAAAGTTAACTACAAATTTTTAAAAAGAACTTATTTTATCAGGTTTACTAATAATAACACAAATAGACATACCTTTTAACTATGATGAACAATCTTAGCACTAATACTACTACATTTTAACAACCATGTACTCTCTACGAGACACAGAGTTAAACTATTATTTACTAACTTGCCTTAACAACCAAATTTGCATCGTACCTTTTAGAAGGTATAATGGATGGAAAATCCACTATAGGTACAAAATGTTTTGTGAATAATGCAAAAATTTTATTTTTATGACATAATTAGGCCTCCATAAACTGAACTTAAATTTTCGGTATCTGACCTGAAATTGATGGTGTTATTGGTTTTTTTAATATGAATCATTTCTTTAATATTCCTTTTTTTGTTATTCGATTCAAACTCTAAAATTTGAACATTATTGAAATTGAAATTATGTAGTTCGTCAAGAGCATGTTTGGATAGGGCTGTGGGGTTATGGTTGGTATTACGCAGGCTATTCTTATGTTCTTTTATTCGGTTTTTTAAATGTTGTTTTGTTTGTCCTATATATGTTTTTGGACAATCAGAACAGTCAATTTTATATATTAGATTTGTCTGAAATTCTTTAGGTGTTTTTGGTTTTAAATGTGTAAATAATTTATTAGTACTATTGTTTGGTTTTTCGGCGATATTTATGTTGTATGGTTTAAGGACTTTTTTAATTTTTTGATTTATAAGGGGTATGTGCGGTAATGAAATATAATTACTTTCGGTGTTCTGAGTTTCGCGATTTGTGGAGTTATTGTATATTTTATTAATCCGGTTTTTAATGATCGGTTCACAGAAGTGTTTGGGGTAATTATTTTTTTGTAAAACGTCTAAAAAAATAATTACCCCAAACACTTCTGTGAACCGATCATTAAAAACCGGATTAATAAAATATACAATAACCCCACAAATCGCGAAACTCAGAACACCGAAAGTAATTATATTTCATTACCGCACATACCCCTTATAAATCAAAAAATTAAAAAAGTCCTTAAACCATACAACATAAATATCGCCGAAAAACCAAACAATAGTACTAATAAATTATTTACACATTTAAAACCAAAAACACCTAAAGAATTTCAGACAAATCTAATATATAAAATTGACTGTTCTGATTGTCCAAAAACATATATAGGACAAACAAAACAACATTTAAAAAACCGAATAAAAGAACATAAGAATAGCCTGCGTAATACCAACCATAACCCCACAGCCCTATCCAAACATGCTCTTGACGAACTACATAATTTCAATTTCAATAATGTTCAAATTTTAGAGTTTGAATCGAATAACAAAAAAAGGAATATTAAAGAAATGATTCATATTAAAAAAACCAATAACACCATCAATTTCAGGTCAGATACCGAAAATTTAAGTTCAGTTTATGGAGGCCTAATTATGTCATAAAAATAAAATTTTTGCATTATTCACAAAACATTTTGTACCTATAGTGGATTTTCCATCCATTATACCTTCTAAAAGGTACGATGCAAATTTGGTTGTTAAGGCAAGTTAGTAAATAATAGTTTAACTCTGTGTCTCGTAGAGAGTACATGGTTGTTAAAATGTAGTAGTATTAGTGCTAAGATTGTTCATCATAGTTAAAAGGTATGTCTATTTGTGTTATTATTAGTAAACCTGATAAAATAAGTTCTTTTTAAAAATTTGTAGTTAACTTTCTGATGATGGTTTAGTCAGTCAATAAACCGAAACGTCAAAGATGACTATTGTTTTAATGTAAACATTTTGACCGCAACCCCATGGAAAAATAAAACCATATATTATAATTAAACGGTCAGGAAAAACAATACTATTATTATTAAATATGTCTTGTAATACCTGATACCAATGAAACTGATATTTACCCTTTAAAAGTTTAAACAATATATACTTACTATGTGGTTAAGTACCTACTTGTAGCCTGTAATATTTAAGCAACATATATTTTTATAAGTTAGCAAGTTGTTTAAGACGTTTTCGATACTTTCTTATTTTTAATGTTCATTAGTTCCTGACCAATAAATCGACATTTTTAATACAAAATATTGTTGTGTTTGTAGTCTACGTAGTAATAATACATAATACTATTACAAACATTACAATGATTACAATGCATCTGGTGTCGAAGCTTTAAACATCTACCTAGTTAAAATATCTTCGGAATGAACGTGAGATATAATTTAACGATTAAACGAACTTACCTGAAGTTCGATCGTAATTATATCCATCGTTCATTCCGAAGATATACAAACCCACCCTCCCATGGAAATATATATTTATTCCCCATCCAGATACATTGTAACAAAAATCTTTAAAGGAATGCCGAGCTTCGGAGCAGTGCAGGCAGTAGAAGACATGTTACCAAGCGGGGAATGGAAAGGGAATTCTTTAAAATGTGTGACACGCAGTACACCAGTGGCGTACTACCTAGTTAAAATATCTTCGGAATGAACGATGGATATAATTACGATCGAACTTCAGGTAAGTTCGTTTAATCGTTAAATTATAATAATAGTAATAATAATAATAATAATCATAATAATAATAATAATAATTATAATAATAAGAATAATAATAATAATAATAATAATAATAATAATAATAATAATAATAATAATAATAACTCATATTAAACATTGGCTCTGGTTTTTTATTTCTTTTTTACCAATAATTTCAATTCATAAACATGTCTATATGTGTCCTATGTCAAGTTTGTCTCGTTATATTAGGTAGTGCGCGGTGAATTTTATTTTTTTTCTAAGTGTTGCACCAAGTTTTTTCTAACGCAATTTTTATGGGTACTAGTTCACATAAAGGATTACTTACAACATATATTATTTTAGTGATTGTAAGTCAGAGGGAACATGAAAAAAAAATTAATAATTTGTTTCTTTATTTTTTTAAAACTATTCGTAATTATTCGTTAAATATAAAAAAATATGGAATATACTCTGTAAGGTTACCTGAGGCCTCGCGTTGGTTTTACCTCTCTAGCTTAGTTAGTTTTCAAGATATGCCTCTTTGAACGATAGTCATGCGTGCGGTCAGTTTTGTCCATATCTCAAGGTCAAAGCGGAGTCCGGCGGCGAAACTTATATAAATCGTGTTCGTACATCAAGCTGATGATATAACATAAGTTTCGATATAGGTTGCCATTTGGGGGCCAACTCGTCATGCTTATCCTGCTACACCCTTTGTACTTGAAGATAATTTATGCAAGAATACGCCATTTATTCAAACGAGTCAAACAGAGACAAGTTGCCGTAACATTAGGCTATCTCTGTCTGTTGCCCCTGACACAGTTTGGCAAGCCGTCGACAACGGTCGGGTCCGTTCCAGGTTCCAGGTAGTATTGAGTTCACTGCCCCTTAGTAATGTAACTGTCAAGAAAACTTTGTGAATGGTTGGGATGTGAATTCTGTTAACTGCGTAGAAATTAAGTGTGTGTTCCCCAGCCAAATGCACAAGCCACTGGCTCATTGTGTCACGGGAATACCTTCATACTCCGAAGTATATAGAGTGTAATGTTTAGTGGCTTTATTTGATTGTGTTTTGTTAATAATAAATTTATCCTTATCTTTATAAGGTCTACAAAATTCCTAATTGAATATAAACGAATATTTCGCATATGTTAGAAGTTTTTACATAATTTTTACATTCTTTTGGGATTTTGGAAAAACTGCGGTCACAGTTTGAACTACTTTCAAATATAAAAATACATTTACTACTTTAAAGTGCCTAGGTTAAGCCAAGATTTCTAATAAATCTTGAGGTTAAGCAGCTTAAGGGATACACAAGGATTCGTTTTTAGATTATTCCAGTTACTTAGTATTTTTTATATTTTTGATCTCATGTAGATATCTACATACGTATATTTTTAAAAACTTGTATTTATTAAATCTGTAAAATATTAATTATTTTAAATAGGCGATGGTGTCAATGACTCTCCAGCTCTTAAGAAAGCCGATATTGGTATTGCCATGGGTATCTCCGGTTCAGATGTATCGAAACAAGCTGCTGATATGATTCTTTTAGATGACAATTTTGCCTCTATTGTAACTGGTGTAGAAGAAGGTCGTCTCATCTTTGACAATTTAAAGAAATCTATTGCTTATACCTTAACATCAAATATTCCCGAAATTTCACCTTTCCTTGCCTTTATCCTTTGCGATATCCCTCTGCCTTTAGGAACTGTAACTATCCTTTGCATTGATCTTGGAACTGATATGGTGAGTACATTTTAATTATATTCAATTTTATTTTGTCCTTGCTTAACTTGGTTAGAGGATGTTTGAAACTTAATTCTTGATACACAAAATTAATTGATGATTGAGTTTAGTCGGCTATTCACACTTTTGTTAATATACTTCAGAAAAAGTATAATTTTTCTAATTATAAACCAAGCAATTTTTTTTATTCCTCTAATGGTTTTTATCTGCATCACAAATATGCTAGAGAATTAGTATTATATTATTTGCTTTGCTAGTGAATATTTCATTAGGAGCTTAATCTGTCATTATTTATAGGCTCCAACAAGCCTCCGCATGTAGCCTAGAACTCAGAGTTTTTAAATATATTGAAATAAATGTTGTTTGACAAATAATTTTTCGACACATATCTTATTTTAGCTTTTAATATTATTCAATTGAAATATTGTATTTTAAAAACTAAGTTATTTTGCCTACCCACTCAGTTATTTTTTATTGCAGAATATTTTTTAATTCTTTTTATTCAGTTGCTAAACAACATGTTTAATAATTCTAGTAAAGGACTCTTCAACTTTTGTCGGACTATTATGGGCCAATCATTTTACGACTTTTTAACGAGTTGATCAAAATTTAAGCATTAATAACCTAATTGTTTTTATTCAGAAATGTTTGTATATAAATACGATGCTTTATTTTGTCCAAAAGATTTTTAAGGAAGTTAAGGTCTGAGGAGTGTGCTGGTCGGAGTAAAACCCGATTGTTTTTTCCTCAAGTCATGTTTGAACAAATCGTTCAGCATATCAAATTGTCATTCTGTTGAAAAATTAAACGCATATACAGTGTGTCTACTTAAGTTGGAATCATATGGAAAACTTTTTTATTATTCATTTTACGAAAAAAAGTTATTCTTCATAAAAAGTTCTGCATGGTCTAAAACCTACAATAAAATAATCAGACATCAATTTTTGGCAGTCGTATACGAGGATTGTCAAAAAATGGGAATTTTGCTCAAGAGTAAAGTACCTTTATTTTTGACAATATCGAAAATTATTATAAAAAAAAGTTGATCAGAATCGAAAACTACATTCAAATATGCAATCAAATCCATTTCCGTTAAAAACTTTTTTTTTTGCTTTTTCGAAACTTATCTCTACAATTATTACAATGAAATTGTAACTGTAGTTACATGTGTAACGTGCGTTACTGCGAAATCGCGCGGATTCGCGAGACTATGTACTCAACTTAATGTTTCCGAGTTTAATCTGCTGCAATGATGTTCTCGAGCTGACCGGATCGGTCACATGGGTTCACGAGAGCATGAACTCCGGGTAGAAGTGTCAAGTGAACCGTTTTAACTGGCCGTTGGTGTCTCTTTGACTTGTCATTTACTCATTTGTCTACCGCAATGAATAAAGAAACTGAAGGAAGGAGTATTTGGCGTATGGTGTATGGCGTATGTTATTAAACCAATGAGCAGAAACTGTTACGCTTTTCGAGCGGCGGCCATTTTTTATGTGGCAAACAATGAGAATGCATCGAAAGTTTATTCTGCGAATTTATACCTGTAAAGTGAAGGTGAGAAGTGAAATATATCAAATTTCATCATGGTGAACTGTTCAGCATATGGCTGTAAAAGTCGAAGTGAGAAGAAAGAGCCTGGAATATCATTTCACAGGTAAAAACCAATAGAGATGCTTTGGTCCCTTGTAGTTTATGTATAAATTTTGGGTGTAAAGCCTAGTCTTTGAGTTATTTCCTTACAATATGTTAAAGTATGATTAACAACGTAACAATTGGCAAAATTTTATCAAAGTATTTAGTTACTTTCAGTCATAATAATGTATTCAAACACAGATTCTTTGTTGAAACAGGCCTTTTGTCCATAGGCGTACCTAATGTAGATTGTTACTGTTACAAAATTATTTGCAATGGAAGTAAATTTTCATTGAAAGAAATTTTAATTATTGAAATAATTTAAAATTTGTAAAATAATACATGTTTCTGTAAAAAAGGGTAACTAAAGGAAAGTAAAAATAAAAGAGGCAAAAAAAGGACTAGTAGTATCTATCTACCTAAGTAATTAAATTTTTTCTTTCAGTTATCCTAGAGAGTTAGAGCAATGCAAAAAGTGGATAGGAATCATGAAAGTAAATGATTGGATGCCCTCAAAACATGATCGCCTTTGTTCAAAACACTTTGAAAAGCAATGGCTCTACAAATGTAACTCGCAGTCAAGGGTTCATTTACTGAATCAAGCAGTTCCAACAATATTTTCTGAGCTTACAAAATATCTGCAGTAAAAAGAAGGTATTTTTTAGTGTTTTAAAGTATAAAAGCTTGTTGGAAAAAAAATTGATTATTTTTTTCATGAAGGTGAATTAAAACTTTTTTTTTAGACAGGAAAGGTAGTACTTCTTCCACAACCAGGCCCTTCAAATGATCCTACATGAGCAGAACCTGAAACTTTACGAAAGAAGCCACTAAGAAAACAGCCGTTGACTCTGTCTTTAAAAAGATATAAAAAAAGTTGTTTCTCTGAAGCAAATGGTATAAACCTTACAAAAAAATAATTTGTTAGATAATGAAAAAGCAATGTTGTTAGGTAATGTGACATCTTTAACTAAAGAAATGTTACAAAGGAAAATTGAGAGAAACAGAAAACATTCACCGCAAATTTGCTCTCACTTTAAACTGACAAAACTTATTCTGTTTAAGGGACAATGATTTTGTACAACATTTACTGTATTTGCGTTTTCTGTATACTTATATATTATAATCATTATCCTTTTAATTACTTTTTATGCTGTGAAATAGTTTGTCTTTTATGATTTTATATAGTTTTGCGCATTGTTTGTGTTTAACATGACAAGTAGGTACTTGATTTGTTAAAAATTAATAAAAATTTAATTTGCATTGCATGTTTTTTTATTATATTAAGCTAAACCAGATTTTTCATGAACAACGAAAAATAATATCTAAAAAAATCTACTTAACCATTTAAATGTTTTTCAACTAATTGTTATTTTATACAGTTGAATTCTGGCTCTATAAATCAACAACTTGAAAGTATCCATAACAAAAACAGACTACTAGTTAAAACTTTTTCAGGTTGCAATAAAACTCTGCCATCGTCATTAAAACCACTTTATTTTTAATAAATTATATCAATGTGACCGTATTTAAAATTTTCGTTTACTCGTTCTGCGCGATACGCCACTGGAGAGACCTGCGTTGTGGCAGTCGGTAACAGGCAGGCAGACATCGTTACGCGTCCTCTCTCTTTCCTTGTCTAAGTTCTTGCATATGGCGGCTGCAATAATCAGTGGCGTAACATGAAATTGATCGCAACAAGCATTTAATGGCATTAAATAATTTTTTACACAACGAAAAGCTAAGTTAATAGATTTATTTTTACCATTTTCTTTTGCGACTGCAGATAATTCAAGTCAGTACCGATTTTAATTTAAATTTAATTATCCGAAAATTGTATTTTTGAAAGAGAAGGTATTTATGAAAATAGAACATTGATTTTTAATTAAAATGGTTTTTATCAAAAAAAAAATAAATGTTTGGAATCATCATGTTTCTCTTCATTGTACCATATTACGAGTAAAGTCGGCGTCCCATGCATACGATTTCCGATGATCCGACGGTGCCCTTTGGTCGACGTATTTGGCGCCAAATTTCGTCCGAAAATTTTGAACTGTCGACGTGCCGTCGGACGAGTTGAATCTATTGTAACTTTTGTCCGACGTCGGATGTTTGTTAAATAAACGTCCGACGTCGGATAAAAGTTACAATAGATTCAACACGTCCGACGGCACGTAAACAGTTAAAAATATTCGGACGAAAATTGGCGCCAAATACTTTGACCAATAGGGGAGCCGTCGGAAATCGTATACATGGGACGCCGTCTTTATAAGTCAGTGCGTAAATAAAACTAAATCTGTATTTTTATAAACTTTTATTGTCCTTTAAAAATAACCAGTTTTGTCATTTGGCTTCTAATTTTTTCAATATTTGAACATTGGCTTTTACAAATAAAATGAATTGTAGTATCTAAATAAATGTTAGCGATGCTTTTTATGAGCAATCCATAATGATGAAGTGTATTATCGTGATTTTTAAAAATTGATTTATGTTGGTAAATTTCTAAAACTTTCAAAATAATTTTATTTTTGTTTATTTTTACACTATTATATTTTTCAATTCGTAGCAGTTTTTCTGTTTTTATACATATGTCTACTACATCTGTACTTGGATATTTCAAGCCACCATAGAATTTAATCGAAATTAAAGAATTTAAAAATTTTTCTTTATCTCCAAAAAGCTCGAAAACACATTGCTCACACAGTATTTTTTTACTTAATTTACAACTGACAAAACCTGCTATATAGGTAACTACTTCTGAACTATATAATGACAAACTGTCACAGTCCGATGCATATGTATGGTCCTGTAAAAACGTTTGGGCATCAAAATTGTCAGTTTCTGAAATTTCTGTTATTAATTTTTGGTTTGGTAAAGTTTCATTAATAATTTGCTCTGGTGGTATAAATGAACTAACATTTAATATATTTATTTCTTCTAAAGGAATGCAATTTCCTGCTCCACCATCCCTTACTTCTGCATGAATAACAAGTTGTTTGTAAGCAGATGTAAACTGTCTGCAAGTGGGGTTGTTATTATAACCCCCTTGTGACCTGACAGATGAAAAAAATAATTCTAGGTGGTCTTGACTACATTTGTACATAGGTATATATGACAAAAAATTATTTTTTTCAACAAATTCTGACCACATACCCAATAAACTTTTCAGACTAACTAAAAAACCTAAAAAACCTGTTTTTCTGTTTGAATATAAAACAGGGGTACCATTAACAAGTTTTAACTGTAATATATAATTTTTAAAATTTATACAGAACTGCTGAATTTGTTGGATATTTGAGGAGCATGCTGCTTTTTTGAATTTTGGCAGAGACAATTTTCTGGAATTAAGTATGTCAAAGGCATCATTAATAAATATATAAATTGTGCTGTTGCCCCACAGTTTTGAAAATCTTTTAGTTTCAAATTCTCTTTACAATAAATTAGGGAATCAGCAACTGAGCGACTCAGTAACTGAGTCGCTAACTTTACTTTCATTTTTTGTTTTAACAGATACATCCTGCAATCTTAACTTGTTTCCTAAATGAAGACCCTCCTTTGTTTGTAAGTCATTCAGTTTAATAATAAAATCGAAATCAATAATATTCCCATCACCATCAATGAGCTTACCCAACTCAGCAAAGCAATTTCTGATTAATTTAATCATATATGCTGGATCAGGTAAAACGAAATGTGTTTTATTTTCAAAGGAAAAATCAGTAACCAAATTAGTGGGGTCAAAAGAACTAGGGTGCATAGACCGCCTAATCGCCCCCCGAGGGGACTCTGTAATGTCGGTAATATCATCATTGTCATGCCCTGAAAATTTCGTGTTGCTAGGCCATGTATTAAGGACGATATCACACTACTTCGGACTGATGATGGAGAATAGACCGCCCTTCGTAACCGCATCGCTACATACGTACAAACACCTACACGTAGAAACTATTTTTGCCAACAAGAATACTTTTCGGACACCCTGTATACATACATACGCACATAAACACATATATATTAATACAAATATATTCCATTTGCTTGAAATACGACCTAATTAAGTTTATCTTAAGTACTAATAAGAGTATTTGCCCATTCCAAGACTTTTTGGACACCCTGTATACATTCACACTAACACCAACACGTTTAAATAGGAATATAGTCGATTTACTTAAAATCCGAATAAGTTAAGTTAATCTTGGTACTAGTAGAAGTATTTGCCCATACTGAGACTTTTCGGACACCCTGTATACAAACATATAAATCCGTACACATAGAAATGCAAATACATACGATTTGCTTTAAATCCGACAATTAAGTTAATTTTTGTACAAAAGGCAAAGGTTTTTGCCCATACAAAGACTGTTCGGACACCCTGTATACATACATAAAAATACAACACAGCACGACACATAGTAATTTAAATATTTTCGATTTTCTTGAAATAAGACTCAGTTATGTTTATCTTCGTGCTAATGACAAAGATACTTGCGCATACAAAGACTTTTCGGACACCCTGTATACATACATACAAACATAAACACATATTAATACAAATATATTCGATCTGCTTGAAATCTGACCTAATAAAGTTTATCTAAGTACTAATAGGAGTATTTGGCCATACCAAGACTTTTTGGACACCCTGTATACATTCACACTAACACCCACACGTTTAAATAGGAATAAAATCTATTTACTTAAAATTCGAATTAATTGGGTTTATCTCGGTACTAGTAGGAGTATTTGCTCAAACAAATACTATTTGGACAACCTGTATACAAACATATAAATCCGTACACCTCGAAATGCAAATATATACGATTTGCTTTAAATCCGACAATTAAGTTTATCTTTGGTACAAATAGCAAAGGTATTTGCCCATACAAGGACTTTTCGGACACCCTGTATACATACATACAAACACAACCAGCACGACACATAATAATTTAAATATCTTCGATTTTCTTGAAAGCCGTCTGAATGAAGTTTATATTCGTATTAATGGCAAAGATATTTGCGCATACAAAGTCTTTTTTGGACATTCTGTATACATAAAAACATATAAAGAACCACACAAAGGAATAAAAACTTTAGGATTTCCTTGATCTAAGGAAATTGGAAAAATTTGCATGACTTTTTAAATTTTTTTATGGGTCAAAATGCAACAAATTAGATTGACAATAAAATTGTCAAACTTTTCTATAATAAACAATTTTTCGATAGGACTTATAGTTTTCGAAATATATGGGTTTAAACTTGGTAATTTTTATACATCATTTATTAAAAATATCTCCGGGAATATCAGGTTTAAAAGAAAATCAAATAGAAAATTATAGACCTTAACAAACTGTCACTTTTTACTAATATCCATTTTTTCAATAAATCTAACCGTTCTCGAGATACGACCGATTTAATAGCAGAATTCAAAATTTTATGGGTAAACCCTTATGAAAATTTTCAAAATTTTTATTTTTCCATAAATTAAAAAATAGTGACATATTACGGTTTCCTATGTTAAAATTGCGAGAGGAAACGAAAAAAAGCCAAGGAATTCTTAAAATAAACTATATTTTTAATTTTTAAATTTTTCACAAAAAAACGCATAAAAACGAAAAAAATTTGACACTGTTTTATACTTTTATTTTTATTTCGGTTACTAAAGACTTTCACAACAAAATGTAGCCGACAAATTACATAGACAATAAAATTGTCAAACTTTTCTGTAATAGACAATTTTTCGATAGGACTTATCGTTTTCGAAATATAGAGGTATAAACTTGGTAATTATTATACGTCATTTTTTTAAAATATATCCGAAACTATCAGGTATAAAGGAAAATCATATGGAAAAAATTATACATCTTAGTAAACTGCAACTTTTTACTAATAACTATTTTTCCAATAAATCTAACCGTTCTCGAGATACGACCGATGAAATGGCAGAATTGAAAATTTTATGGGAAACCCCTATGTAAATTTTAAAAAATTTTATTTTTTCAAAAATTAAAAAAAAAATACATATTACGATTTCCTAAGTTAAAATTATAAGAAGAAACGAAAAAATGGCAAAGAATTCTTAAAATAAACTACATTTTTAATTCTTTTATTATTTTTTATAAATAACAACTTATATAATCTATATTAAAGAACAATTTAATTCGCTCCTCTCCAAAGACAAACTTAATTAAATGACGTTTCAAGCAAATCAAAAATAAATAGCGACCTATACAATCCAAAGTAACAGTGGCGTGTCTGAAGGGCTCTCCACCAATCACTATTTAACTCGCTCCTCTCAAAAGACAAATTTAATTAAATAATGGTTTAAGCAAATAAGAAATAAATAATAAATTATATAATCAAAATTAAATAAAAATTTAATTCGCTCCTCTCAAAAGACAAACTTAATTTAGTGACGTTTCAAGCAAATCAAAAATAAATATCAACTTAATTCGCTCCTCTCCAAAGACGATCTTAATTAAATGACGTTTCTAGCAAATCAAAAATAAATAGCAACCTATACAATCAAAATTAAATAACAAATTACTATTTAACTCGCTCCTCTTAAAAACAGAATTATTTAATTGAATGGCGTTCCTAGCAACACTTGTACACACTCTTGCAAAATAATAACGATTTTCGCCACTCCGATCTTTTCTAGCGTAAAAATCACGATATTATCGAATAAAAAGAAATAAAAATCGATTCCTGAAGAAATAGTCGAGAAGGACGAAAATGTATATGCTTTTGCGGAAGCAAATGAGCCATGCTCCAGCATCCAAATTTCTCAAGAAATTGGCATTCCAGACCGCACAGTTAGACATGTTTTAAAAATGCATGGGTATAAATCCTACAAAATTAAAACTACCCTATTGAAACTGGCGGTATTCGGAAAATGGGAAGTAATTCTTTTAAATTTTTTTATGTCGAAAAATGCCGTTTGCAGACCCCTCTTTGGCGCTAAATAACGTGTGAACGTCGGACAGAAAAACGGATTTGAACATAAAAATAAAGAATCTCAAATATTCTTCTTTTTACAATACATTTACCTATACCTAAAATAACAACTCTCCAACTCAATAAATAACGGAAATCGCAAATTATTCGTCGTCACGGCAACGGAAAATCAAAATTATTTTGACATAAAAAAGTAGCTTACTTCATTCCCTTTCGATTGCCACTTCAGTCGTTTCAATTAGATAAGCCGTGCGTGAGTTAAAAATTGTCAACTTTATCCTTAATCGTTGCTATGCCAACCATAGGAATAGATTTTTACAGATATATTTTTGAATGAGTGTCCGAATTATTCTCATATCAAATTTCAACTATCCAACTCAATACATTACGGAAATCGCAAATTATTCGTCGTCACGGCAACGAAAAATCAAAATTATTTTCACATAAAAAAGTAGCTTACTTCCTTCCCTTTCGATTGCCACTTCAGTCGTTTCAATCAGATAAGCCGTGCGTGAGTTAGAAATTGTCAACTTTATCCTTAATCGTTGCTATGCCAACCATGGGAATCGATTTTTACAGATATATTTTTGAATGAGTGCCCGAATTCTTCCCAGACATCAAATTTCAACTATCCAACTCAATACATTACGGAAATAGCAAATTATTCGTCATCACGGCAACGGAAACTCGAAATTATTTTCACATGACAAAGTAGCTTACTCCCTTCCCTTTCGATTGCTACCTCACTCGTTTCAATCAGATAAGCCGTGCGTGAGTTAGAAATTGTCAACTTTATCATTAATTGTTGCTATAGAAACCACGCGAATCAAAATTTACACATATAATTTTGAATGATTGACCGAATTCTTCCCATATATCAAATTTCCAATCTCCAACTCAATAAATACCGGGAATAGCAAATTGTTCGTCGTCACGGCAACGAAATGTCAAAATAATTTTCACATAAAAAAGTAGCTTACTTCCTTGCCAATCGATTGCCACCTCACTCGTTTCAATCAGAACAGCCGTGCGTGAGTTAGGAATTGGCAACTTAATCCTTAATCGTTGCTATAGAAACCATGCGAATCAAAATTTTACATATAGAATTTTGAATAATTGACCGAATTCTTCCCATATATCAACTTTCAACTGTCCAACTCAAAAATTAACGAAAATAGCTAGTTGTTCGTCGTCATGCCAACGAAATGTCGAAATTATTTTGAAATTAGAAAATTGCTTACTTCCTTCCCTTTCGATTGCCACCTCACTCGATTTAATCAGATAATCCGTTCTCAAATAATAACAAACCTAAGCAAATTTTAAATCAGACCAGTCATTGTGATTTACCCCGTACACTAACTAATGGAATAAAACCATTCTATGCAGCTTTGCACCGTCATCGAAAAATAGTTAAAAATGGTTCTGAATGCCCAATTCTTCAAGTTATATGTTCCGTAATCCATACGGGAAGGTTTGCCCGGTACTTTTCAAGCCCAAAACGGTCCAGAAACCCTAAAATTCTCGCAAGAAAAACTGGCATTTAGGCGACATTTAGACCCTTCATATTATAATACATTTCTCCGTATAAACTGATTTTTAAACCCATTTGCAGGGTCCCAGAAAGATAAAAAAAATTGGTATTTAGTACTTAAATCGCCCAATGAAATGCACCATAATTAAAAATATAAAGTCCATTCTGTCTTTTCCATGTATATTCCAAGCCGAAATGGGCCCAGGATCTCTCCAAAATCACTAAAAATACTGACATTTTTGCATAATTCTGGCAGGTCATATTTTTTAATTTCGACGTAAAGATAGGCTGCTTCAAATAATTTTCCAAGGCAGACTATTAATATATGCATTTTTTAAAATTTTTCCTGCAGCGAAGCAAAAAAACCTTTTTATTTATAACTTTAACGAAAAAATATGTATTTTTAATTAATGTGGAGTATTCTCAGATGATGGGGGAAGGAAATAATCCAAAAAAGAACTGTTAAATAACAGAAATAATATATAATAATGCCATTTAAAGATGAATTTTGGTTGAAAAAAATAGAAAAAATGAGTTTTTACCTCCTAGATCGGGTCCTGGATCACCCGTTCGGGATTTATTTTAAAGCCTGATTATATCCCCAAGGGATGGCGTTGAAAAAGTTGGAAGAAATTAGATAGGAAAAGATACAGAGTGTTTCGAATGTAGAGATGTCATGAAAAAGAATCGTAAAAAATCTAAAATTAATTATCGATTGCTCCTTTCCTATTAAAAATGAAGGAACCAAAAAATTCGTTTACAACGTAGTTCGGCGAGGTCTTTCCGATAAGGTACATGGGAGTTCGATTTGAATCCATTTTGACCCCCGAAAAAATTCAAAACCGTCAAAGATTTGCATGAAAATTCCTAATTTCCAGTTTTTCCCAAATTTTTCCAATTTCCAGTCGTTTTAGGTATAGGTAAATGTATTGCAAAAAGAAAGTATTTGAGATTCTTTAGTTTTATGTTCAAATACGTTTTTCTGTCCGAGGTTCCGGCGACCGAGTTATTTGGTGCCAAAGAGGGGTCTGCAAACGGCATTTTTCGACATAAAAAAATTCAAAAGAATTACTTCCCATTTTCCGAATATCGCCAGTTTCAATAGGGTTCTGAAGCTCCCGGTCCTCCACAACCTCTGAAAATTTAAATCGATTTAATTAAGTTTTGCGACCTGTAATCGATTTCATACGAATTCGCGGAAATTTCGAATTTGACGTTTTATAACTCCGAAACGGAACACCCTGTATAACTGAATTTTTTATCGAAGCTAGATGCACTATCCCTCTATTAACCCAGAAAATTTGAACGGTCCACCTGCAACCATCTCGGAGAAAAAAAATTGAGATTGTCGAAAAACACGATTAACCAACCGGCGAACATTTTTCTGACCAAGGGCTCGGTATAGAGACCGGCCTGAAAGGCGGTCCCTAACCAGATTGCGTAGAGCGCCTAATCGCCCCCCGAGGGGGTTCTATAAGGTCGGTAATATCATCATTGTCATGCCCTGAAAGTTTCGTATTTCTAGGCCATGTATTAAGGAAGATATCACACTCCTACGGACTGATGATGCAGAATAGAGCGCCCTTCGTAACCGTATCGCTACATACATACAAACACCTATTACATATAAATACAATATATACGATTTCGCTGAAACCCTACTAAATTAAGCTTGTCATCTTTCGATCGGCTTGGAACCATACATTTGATAACATCATCTTCCTGAAATGGTCGAGCTGGACGAAGATTGGTGGCGAGCCCTTCGGGCACGACACTGATGTCTCAATGAAAAAAAAAATTGTGCATACATATTATGAACGTCTCTTCTTTCAATCTAAGAAGCCGTTCGCGGGTTGTAAGTTGTTAACTTTACCCCTAATCATTGCTATGGCAATCATCAAAATTGAAAATTGCAAAAATATTTTTCCATGATTGACCGAATTCTACTTAGATGCGAAATTTCTACTCTGCAACTCAATAAATAACGGAGAAATCAAATTGATCGTCGTCATGACTACCAAAAATCGAAATTATTTTCAAATAAAAAAGTAGTTTACTTCCATCCCTTTCGATTGCCACATCACTCTTTTCAATCGAATAAGCCGTTCTCAATTAATAACAAATCTAAGCAAAATTTAAATCATCAGTCATTGTGATTTACCCCGTATAGTACCTAATGGAATAACCTTTCTCTGATGCTTCGCCGCGTCATCGAAAAATTGTTAAAATTAGTATTTAATGAGTAAGTCTTCAAATTATATGTTCCGGAATTCACACGGGAATGCCTATAGAGGCATTGCCCGGTATTTGTCATGCCGAAAACGATTGAGAAACCCTAAAATCTCGCAAGAAAAACGGGCATTTTTGCGACATTTTGACACTTCATATTTGAATACATTTCTCCATATAAAAGTGATTTTGAAATCCATTTGCATGGCCTCAGAAAAATAAAAAAAATGGTATTTAATGCTTAAATCGTCCAATGAAATGTACCGTAATTATAAATATAAAGTCCGTTTTACCTTTGCCATGTATATTTCAAGCCGAAATCGGTTCAGGAAGCTTCCAATATCGCTACAAAATCTGGTATTTTCATGACATTTTGACAGGTCATATTTTAATTTCGATGTAAAGGGAGTCCGTTTCATTTGTTTCTCCAAGGCAAGCCATTTAAAATATGTACTTTTTAAAATTTTTCCTGTACCGATGGAAACAAAGCTCTTTATTTATAACTTTAACGCAAAAATATGGAGATTTAATTAGTTAGCTCAGATGATGAGGGAATAAAATAAACCAAAAAAGAGCTGTTAAATAAGAGAAATAATACATAATAATGCCATTTAAAGATGAATTTTGATGGAAAAATCAGAAAAAATGTGTTTTTACCCCCTAAATCCGGCCCAGGATCACCCATTCGGGATTCATTTTAAAGCCTGATTATATACCCAAGGGATAGCGTTGAAAAAGTTGGAAGAAATTAGATAGGAAAAGATACAGAGTGTTTCGAATGTAGAGATGTCATGAAAAAAAATCGTCAAAAATCCATATTTAATTATCGACTGCTCCTTTCCTATTAAGAATGAAGGAACCAAAAAATACGTTTATACCGTAGTTCGGCGAGGTCTTTCCGATAAGGTACATGGGATTTCGATTTGAATCCATTTTGACCCCCAAAAAAATTGACAACCGTCAAAAATTTGCATGAAAAATCGTAATTTCCAGTTTTTCCCAAATTTTTCCAATTTCCAGTCGTTCTAGGTATAGGTAAATGTATTGCAAAAAGGAAGTATTTGAGATTCTTTAGATTTATGTTCAAATCCGTTTTTCTGTCCGACGCTGCGTTTTCGAGCAATGTAGATTTGAATATGGGTCTGCAAGTGCCATTTTTCGACAAAAAAATTCAAAAGAATTACTTCCCATTTTCCGAATACCGCCAATTTCAATAGGGTTCTGAAGCTCCCGGTCCTCTACAACCTATAAAAATTTAAATCGATTTAATTAAGTTTTGCGACCTGTAATCGATCCCATAGGAATTCGCGGAAATTTCGACTTTCACGTTTAATAACTCCGAAACGGAACACCCTGTATAACTGAATTTTTTACCGAAGCTAGATGCACTATCCCTCTATTAATCCAAAAAATTTGAGTGCCCCCACTCTAGCAGTTTTCGAGAAAAAAAATTGAGAATGGGAAAGTAGCGGATTCCACGGCAACCAACGAACATTTTCTGACTGACGGGGCGTTATATAGAGCGCCTTTGGCGCTCTATAACTAGCTGGCGTAGAGCGCCTAATCGCCCCCCGAGGGGGCTCTATAAGGTCGGTAATATCATCATTGTCATGCCCTGAAAGATTCGTATTTCTAGGCCATGTATTAAGGAAGATATCACACTCCTACGGAATGATGATGCAGAATAGAGCGCCCTTCGTAACCGTATCGCTACATACATACAAACACCTAACTATTACATATAAATATAATATATGCGATTTCGCTGAAACCCTATTAAATTAAGCTTGTCATCTTTCGATCGGCTTGGAACCATACATTTGATAACATCATCTTCCTGAAATGGTCGAGCTGGATGAAGATTGGTGGTGAGCCCTTCGGGCATGCCACTGATGTCTCAATGGAAAAAAATTGTGCATACATATTATGAACGTCGCTTCTTTCCATCTAAGAAGCCGTCCGCGAGTTGTAAGTTGTTAACTTTACCCCTAATCGTTCCTTTGGCAATCATCAAAATTGCAAATTGCAAAAGTGGTTTTCAATGATTGACCGAATTCTACTTAGATGCGAAATTTCAACTCTGCAACTCAATAAATAACGGAGAAATCAAATTGTTCGTCGTCATGACTACCAAAAATCGAAATTATTTTCAAATAAAAAAGTAGTTTACTTCCATCCCTTTCGATAGCCACCTCAGTCGTTCCAATCGCAGAAGGCGTCTGCAAGTTATAAATTGTCAACTTTATACTTAATCGTAGCTATGCCAACCATGGGAATCGATTTTTCCAGCTATATTTTTGAATGATTGACCGAATTCTTCCCAGATATCAGTTTTCAACTTTCCAACTCAATAAATAACGAAAATGGCAAATTGTTCATCGTCACGGCAACGAAATGTCAAAATTATTTTCATATAAAAAAGTAGTTTACTTTCTAATATTTCGATCGTCACTTTACTCGTTTCAATCAGATAAGCCGTTAGCGAGTTAAAAATGATCAACTTTATACTCAATCGTTGCTATGGTAATCATCGGAATCAAAATTTATAAAAATGTTTTTGAACGATTGACCGAATTCTACCCAGATATCAAATTTCACCTTTCCAACTCAATAAATAACGGAAATAGCAAACTGTTCGTCGTCATGGCAACGAAATGTCAAAATTATTTTCACATAAAAAAGTAGCTTACTTCATTCACTCTCGATTGCCACCTCACTCGTTTCAATCAGATCAGCCGTGCGTGAGTTAGAAATTGTCAACTTTATCCTTAGTCGTTGCTATAGAAACCATGCGAATCAAAATTTACACATATAATTTTGAATGATTGACCGAATTCTTCTCATATATCAAATTTCAACTCTCCAACTCAATAAATATCGGAAATAGCAAATTTTTCGTCGTCATGCCAACGAAATGTCGAAATTATTTTTAAATAAGAAAATAGCTTACTTCCTCCCCTTTCGATTGACATATCACTCTTTTCAATCGAATAAGCCGTTCTCAATTAATAGCAAATCTAAGCAAATTTAAATCATGAGTCATTGTGATTTACCCCGTATAGTACCTAATGGAATAACCTTTCTCTGATGCTTCGCCGCGTCATCGAAAAATTGTTAAAATTAGTATTTAATGAGTAAGTCTTCAAATTATATGTTCCGGAATTCACACGGGAATGCCTATAGAGGCATTGCCCGGTATTCTTCATGCCGAAAACGATTGAGAAACCCTAAAATCTCGCAAGAAAAACTGGCATTTTGCGACATTTTGACACTTCATATTTGAATACATTTCTCCATATAAAAGTGATTTTGAAATGCATTTGTATGGCCTCAGCAAAATAAAAAAAATTGGTATTTAATGCTTAAATCGTCCAATGAAATGTACCGTAATTATAAATATAAAGTCCGTTTTACCTTTGCCATGTATATTTCAAGCCGAAATCGGTTCAGGAAGCTTCCAATATTGCTACAAAATCTGGTATTTTCATGACATTTTGACAGGTCATATTTTAATTTCGATGTAAAGAGAGTCCGTTCAATTGTTTTTTCAAGGCAAGGCTTTTAAAATATGTACTTTTTAAAAATTTTCCTGTAGCGATGCGAAAAAAGGTATTTATTTATAACTTTAACGAAAAAATATGGAATTTTAATTAGTTAGAAGTGTTCTCAGATGATATGGGATGAAAATAAACCAAAAAAGAATCGTTAAATAAGAGAAATAATATATAGTAATGCCTTTTAAAGATGAATTTTGGTTGAAAAAAATAGAAAAAATGAGTTTTTACCCCCTAAATCCGGTCCAGGGTCACCCGTTCGGGATTTATTTTGAAGCCTGATTATATCCTCAAGGGACAGCGTTGAAAAAGTTAGAAGAAATTAGATAGGAAAAGATACAGAGTGATTCGAATGTAGAGATGCCATGAAAAAAAAATGGTTAAAAACCGAAATTTAATTATCGATTGCTCCTTTCCTATTAAGAATTAAGGAACCAAAAAATATGAAAATTACGTAGTTCGGCGAGGTCTTTCCGATTAGGTACAGGGTCTTCCAACGAGGACTGAACAGGGGCTCATTTTTGAGCTTCCCTGTATTTAAAGAAAAATCTAAAATAGCCAATCGATATACTTTTTCCTGCAGAATTCAAAAATGAAACCAAAAATTTATTTGAACCAGAAACAAAAGAGTTATGCTATGGATAAAGTGTTTTTTAAATGCAACATAGCTTTTTTTATACGATTTTCGGAACGAGTGATTTTTTTTATGTCCGTTCTGATTAAAATATTTAATATTGTGACAGCTATTTTTATTAAATTTTAATGTTTTATCCAGTATAATTTAACTTCAACCTGTTTGAAACATACACTAGGTAATAAAGGTAAAATCACCTTGAAATCCTTCAAAGTCAAAATATATATATATATATATATATATATATATATATATATATATATATATATATATTATATATATATATATATATACAGTGACCGGCAAAAAGTTCGCAACATATGGGAAAAATTTTTATTAGGAGAGTATCGGAAAAACTTTCCCAGGGGATCCGTTCTGCATGTCCGATAACCTAAAAATCGATTTTGACATACGTCACGTGACCACTGGTATAGCGTCAAATTAAAAAAAAAATTGTTAATTTACAAAAAGTGAGGTTAGTTGACGAGATATCAAAAAAAGTTATTTGAAAAAATTGCTTAGAATTAAATTCTAGGTCCTTGTGCAAGATTTTAAGATTTTATTTAAAAAAATTGGAAAACTCAATTTTTTTTAAATATTTTTTTATCGATTTACAAATTTCCGGTTTTTTTCGTTTAGATAGCTTGGCTAATGTAAAGCCCATGTATCTGGATGAAAATAAACGAATGCAGTAGTTTTTTCTACAATTGCCAGGACAAAATTAAAAAAAACAGGGTTTCGCCGGACGCTAGCTGTTGCAATGATTTGTATCTAGCAGCAGTGTCAAAATTTTAGAGACATTTCAATGAGATTACATTGAGAAAACCTTAATCGTCTTAAATATATCTGAAGTTCGACTTTTTGTAAAGTTAAGGGGATTAAAATAGATAATAAACAAAAAATTACCTGTTTATTTAATCGAAATTTTATAAACGAAAACCAATGTAAGAAAAACTTAAAAGTAGTCAAATTCTGTACTAACAACACAAAAAATCATTGTTTTTCCTTGGGTGCACAAAATTTAAAACTCAGTATGACCACCATTTCTCTCCATACATACTGTTGTTCTCGAGCGCAACTCTCGATTAACATTTCGGAGCATTTTACGATTTATTTGCAATACACAATTTATAATGACATTCTCTAAATTTTGTATATTCCTAAAGGGTCGATGTTTGTACACAGAGTTCTTTAGGTATCCCCACATAAAAAAATCTAACGGAGTCAGATCTACAATTCTACAATTGACAGGACAAAATCGAAAAAATAGGTGTTCGCCGGACGCTCGCTGTTGCAATGGTTTGAATCTAATGAAATGACTGTATCAAGATTTTATTAAGATTTTTCGCACATAAATTTAACAACCAGGTCTATTTAGTTGTACTTAAAACTACCAAAGCAGGCTCTGAAATTAAAACAACCAAATAATCTAGTAGGTTAAAAACAACAGAAAAATGTCAAACAAATTATAATTTGTTTGATTTCAACCTATGTCATTGGTTTATGTCTCGCATCTTACTAAGTTTGATATTTTACATAAGTTTATTAATATTTTATTCCTTAAAATGGCACCCACACTACTTCTTCAGGAAAAGATAGAAATTATTTTAATTTCTGGAGATAATTACAAAAGCCATAGAGAAACAGCAGCAATTTTTAATGAGAGGCACCCCGATAAATCCCTCCATTATTCCACAGTATCTCGTCTAGTCAATAAATTTAAAGAAACGGGATCGGTAGAAAATCAGTATAAAGTTTCCCATGAAAAACCAGTAACAGGTGACGAAGGTTCTCTGGATGTGTGTTTGTCGATCACAGAAACACCCCAATTAGCAGTTAGTCAAATATCGGAGATCACTAACATTCACGAAAGATCTGTGCGGAGGATATTAAAAAGAAACAAATTTCATCCGTACAAACCTAAATTTGTACAAGTATTAAAAGATAGGGATTATGACGCCCGCTTCGATTTTTGTGCCTGGTTCCAGGGTATGATTGAGGAAGATTTTAATTTCCCAAAGAACGTTCTTTTCTCGGATGAAGCTACATTTACCTCTAACGGAACCGTCAGTTCACAAAACTGTAGATGGTGGGCCACCGAAAACCCAGACTTTGTAATTCAGAGTAAAGACCAATATAGTTTTAAGGTTAATGTGTGGTGCGGAATTTTCAACCTCAGAATAGTGGGACCTTTTTTCTTTAGAGACAATTTAAATTCAGAACGATATTTAGAATTTCTACAAACTGAGATATCTGACTTTTTAGACAATTTGTCATTAGCCGAAAGAAGAAATTTATACTTTCAACAAGACGGAGCTAGCATTCATTCCACAAATGAGGTGAAGAGATGGCTGGATCAAGAATTTGGAAACCAGTGGATAGGACGGTTTTCTGAAAATCCGTGGCCTGCGAGATCACCAGATCTGACTCCGTTAGATTTCTTTATGTGGGGATACCTAAAGAACTCTGTGTACAAACATCGACCCTTTAGGAATATACAAAATTTAGAGAATGTCATTAGAAATTGTGTATTGCAAATAAATCGTAAAATGCTCCGAAATGTTAATCGAGAGTTGCGCTCGAGAACAATAGTATGTATGGAGAGAAATGGTGGTCATACTAAGTTTTACATTTTGTGCACCCAAGGAAAAACAATGATTTTTTATGTTGTTAGTACAGAATTTGACTACTTTTAAGTTTTTCTTACATTGGTTTTCGTTTATGAAATTTCGATTAAATAAACAGGTAATTTTTTGTTTATTATCTATTTTACTCCCCTTAACTTTACAAAAAGTCGAACTTCAGATATATTTAAGACGATTAAGGTTTTCTCAATGTAATCTCATTGAAATGTCTCTAAAATTTTGACACTGCTGCTAGATACAAATCATTGCAACAGCTAGCGTCCGGCGAAACCCTGTTTTTTTTAATTTTGTCCCGTCAATTGTAGAAAAAACTACTACATTCGTTTATTTTCATCCAGATACATGGGCTTTACATTAGCCAAGCTCTCTAAACGAAAAAAACTGGAAATTTGTAAATCGATAAAAAAATATTTAAAAAAAATTGAGTTTTCCAATTTTTTTAAATAAAATCTTAAAATTTTGCACAAGGACCTAGAATTTAATTCTAAGCAATTTTTTCAAATAACTTTTTTTGATATCTCGTCAACTAACCTCACTTTTTGTAAATTAACAATTTTTTTTTTAATTTGACGCTATACCAGTGGTCACGTGACGTATGTCAAAATCGATTTTTAGGTTATCGGACATGCAGAACCGATCCCCCGGAAAAGTTTTTCCAATACTCACCTAATAAAAATTTTTCCCATATGTTGCGAACTTTTTGCCGGTCACTGTATATATATATATATATATATATATATATATATATATATATATATATATATATATATATATATATATATATATACATATATATATATACATATATATATATATATATATATATATATATATATATATATATATATATATATATATATATATATATATATATATATATATATATATATATATATATATACAGTGTCACACATAAAGTCCGCATCATATGGGAAATTTTTTTCCTTACAGGTTAAAGGAAATTCTGATTTTACTATTAGTTTTTGCTTTAAAAATGACGCCCAATGGCATGCACATGAGCAGTCACGTGACTTTGTTTAACTGTCAAATTTGACATTTTTTTCAAAAAATGTCCAAAAAGGCGGTTATTTCTTAAAATTTCGAAAAATGTTAAAGGAAAAAGTTGTTTGTTTTTTAATTTTCTACCGATGTCCCAATTTTCAACTTTCTAGTACAAATTTCGTTTTTTTCCAATTTTTTTTTAAACTCGACATTTCTGGGTTTTTCAAGTTTTACCAAACCTGTACAAAAATATTCCTTTATACCAAACTTATCTTTTTAATGTATTTTTATCACCAATTGTTGTTCTAAATACTGTTTTTTATTATAAAAATAGGAAACGCCAGCAAAAACTATGTCAAAGTTTATGCAAAGTTGACATAATTTGTACAAATAACTGAACATTTGACTTTATTTCGGTTTTTTACTAAGATGTTAGATGCATAAAACCGATTTAAAAAACAATTCCAACGAAAAATCTTTAATTTGCCTTTTACTGCACTTTTTAAACAATAAAACCTTGTCTTAATAATAACGAATAATTACAACGCAAAAGGAACTAACAGCAGGCCCACTCTAACCATTGGACCAATAGGGACTGCAGCCCTAGGGCGCAGGGCGTCCGGCGCCCTAGGGCTGCAGCCTTTATTGGTCCAATGGTTAGAGTGGGCCTGCTCTTATTTCCTTTTGCGTTGTAATTATTCGTTATTATTAAGACAAGGTTTTATTTTTTAAAAAGTGCAGTAAAAGGTAAATTAAAGATTTTTCGTTGGAATTGTTTTTTAATTCGGTTTTATGCATCTAACAACTTAGTAAAAAATCGAAATAAAGTCAAATGTTCAGTTATTTGTACAAATTATGTCAACTTTGCATCAACTTTGACATAGTTTTTGCTGGCGTTTCCTATTTTTATAATAAAAAACAGTATTTAGAACAACAATTGGTGATAAAAATACATTAAAAAGATAAGTTTGGTATAAAGGAATATTTTTGTACTGGTTTGGTAAAATTAAAAAAACCCAGAAATGTCGAGTTTAAAAAAAATTGGAAAAAAATGAAATTTGTACTAGAAAGTTGAAAATTGGGACATCGGTAGAAAATTAAAAAACAAACAACTTTTTCCTTTAACATTTTTCGAAATTTTAAGAAATAACCGCCTTTTTGGACATTTTTTGAAAAAAATGTCAAATTTGACAGTTAAACAAAGTCACGTGACTGCTCATGTGCATGCCATTGGGCGTCATTTTTAAAGCAAAAACTAATAGTAAAATCAGAATTTCCTTTAACCTGTAAGGAAAAAAATTCCCATATGATGCGGACTTTATGTGTGACACTGTATATATATATATATATATATATATATATATATATATATATATATATATATATATATATATATATATATATATATATATATATATATACAGTGACCGGCAAAAAGTTCGCAACATATGGGAAAAATTTTTATTAGGAGAGTATCGGAAAAAATTTTCCAGGGGATCGGTTCTGCATGTCCGATAACCTAAAAATCGATTTTGACATACGTCACGTGACCACTGGTATAGCGTCAAATTAAAAAAAAAATTGTTAATTTACAAAAAGTGAGGTTAGTTGACGAGATATCAAAAAAAGTTATTTGAAAAAATTGCTTAGAATTAAATTCTAGGTCCTTGTGCAAAATTTTAAGATTTTATTTAAAAAAATTGGAAAACTCAATTTTTTTTAAATATTTTTTTATCGATTTACAAATTTCCGGTTTTTTTCGTTTAGATAGCTTGGCTAATGTAAAGCCCATGTATCTGGATGAAAATAAACGAATGTAGTAGTTTTTTCTACAATTGACAGGACAAAATTAAAAAAAACAGGGTTTCGCCGGACGCTAGCTGTTGCAATGATTTGTATCTAGCAGCAGTGTCAAAATTTTAGAGACATTTCAATGAGATTACATTGAGAAAACTTTAATCGTCTTAAATATATCTGAAGTTCGACTTTTTGTAAAGTTAAGGGGATTAAAATAGATAATAAACAAAAAATTACCTGTTTATTTAATCGAAATTTTATAAACGAAAACCAATGTAAGAAAAACTTAAAAGTAGTCAAATTCTGTACTAACAACACAAAAAATCATTGTTTTTCCTTGGGTGCACAAAATTTAAAACTCAGTATGACCACCATTTCTCTCCATACATACTGTTGTTCTCGAGCGCAACTCTCGATTAACATTTCGGAGCATTTTACGATTTATTTGCAATACACAATTTATAATGACATTCTCTAAATTTTGTATATTCCTAAAGGGACGATGTTTGTACATAGGGTTCTTTAGGTATCCCCACATAAAAAAATCTAACGGAATCAGATCTACAATTCTACAATTGACAGGACAAAATCGAAAAAATAGGTGTTCGCCGGACGCTCGCTGTTGCAATGGTTTGAATCTAATGAAATGACTGTATCAAGATTTTATTAAGATTTTTCGCACATAAATTTAACAACCAGGTCTATTTAGTTGTACTTAAAACTACCAAAGCAGGCTCTGAAATTAAAACAACCAAATAATCTAGTAGGTTAAAAACAACAGAAAAATGTCAAACAAATTATAATTTGTTTGATTTCAACCTATGTCATTGGTTTATGTCTCGCATCTTACTAAGTTTGATATTTTACATAAGTTTATTAATATTTTATTCCTTAAAATGGCACCCACACTACTTCTTCAGGAAAAGATAGAAATTATTCTAATTTCTGGAGATAATTACAAAAGCCATAGAGAAACAGCAGCAATTTTTAATGAGAGGCACCCCGATAAATCCCTCCATTATTCCACAGTATCTCGTCTAGTCAATAAATTTAAAGAAACGGGATCGGTAGAAAACCAGTATAAAGTTTCCCATGAAAAACCGGTAACAGGTGACGAAGGTTCTCTGGATGTGTGTTTGTCGATCACAGAAACACCCCAATTAGCAGTTAGTCAAATATCGGAGATCACTAACATTCACGAAAGATCTGTGCGGAGGATATTAAAAAGAAACAAATTTCATCCGTACAAACCTAAATTTGTACAAGTATTAAAAGATAGGGATTATGACGCCCGCTTCGATTTTTGTGCCTGGTTCCAGGGTATGATTGAGGAAGATTTTAATTTCCCAAAGAACGTTCTTTTCTCGGATGAAGCTACATTTACCTCTAACGGAACCGTCAGTTCACAAAACTGTAGATGGTGGGCCACCGAAAACCCAGACTTTGTAATTCAGAGTAAAGACCAATATAGTTTTAAGGTTAATGTGTGGTGCGGAATTTTCAACCTCAGAATAGTGGGACCTTTTTTCTTTAGAGACAATTTAAATTCAGAACGATATTTAGAATTTCTACAAACTGAGATATCTGACTTTTTAGACAATTTGTCATTAGCCGAAAGAAGAAATTTATACTTTCAACAAGACGGAGCTAGCATTCATTCCACAAATGAGGTGAAGAGATGGCTGGATCAAGAATTTGGAAACCAGTGGATAGGACGGTTTTCTGAAAATCCGTGGCCTGCGAGATCACCAGATCTGACTCCGTTAGATTTCTTTATGTGGGGATACCTAAAGAACTCTGTGTACAAACATCGACCCTTTAGGAATATACAAAATTTAGAGAATGTCATTAGAAATTGTGTATTGCAAATAAATCGTAAAATGCTCCGAAATGTTAATCGAGAGTTGCGCTCGAGAACAATAGTATGTATGGAGAGAAATGGTGGTCATACTGAGTTTTAAATTTTGTGCACCCAAGGAAAAACAATGATGTTTTATGTTGTTAGTACAGAATTTGACTACTTTTAAGTTTTTCTTACATTGGTTTTCGTTTATGAAATTTCGATTAAATAAACAGGTAATTTTTTGTTTATTATCTATTTTACTCCCCTTAACTTTACAAAAAGTCGAACTTCAGATATATTTAAGACGATTAAGGTTTTCTCAATGTAATCTCATTGAAATGTCTCTAAAATTTTGACACTGCTGCTAGATACAAATCATTGCAACAGCTAGCGTCCGGCGAAACCCTGTTTTTTTTAATTTTGTCCTGTCAATTGTAGAAAAAACTACTACATTCGTTTATTTTCATCCAGATACATGGGCTTTACATTAGCCAAGCTATCTAAACGAAAAAAACTGGAAATTTGTAAATCGATAAAAAAATATTTAAAAAAACTTGAGTTTTCCAATTTTTTTAAATAAAATCTTAAAATTTTGCACAAGGACCTAGAATTTAATTCTAAGCAATTTTTTCAAATAACTTTTTTTGATATCTCGTCAACTAACCTCACTTTTTGTAAATTAACAATTTTTTTTTAATTTAACGCTATACCAGTGGTCACGTGACGTATGTCAAAATCGATTTTTAGGTTATCGGATTTTTCCAATACTCACCTAATAAAAATTTTTCCCATATGTTGCGAACTTTTTGCCGGTCACGGTCAATACAGTATGTCCACGGATAGAGGTCACAAGAGGACAAATGGACCAAAAATTTCATTGTTCGAAAAAAAATCATTTTTGGTAAGCTTCTGCTTCTTAAAAAAATAGGGTCTACGAAGAAAATGTTTGACTTTTTTATACAGGGTGCTCAAAAAATACAAAAATAATAAATTATGTAAAGAGTAAACTACCTTTATTTTTCATTTTAGAGCAAAATGATAAAGACAAAAAATATTTCAAATCCCAGTCAAAATTTAAATTCAAAATATCAGTTGAATATTTTACTTTTTATTTTTGTTATAATTTTATCAAATATTGCTGTACCTACGTTTTCTAGGTAATTTTTGCCTTGTCCACCTCATCTCACTACCTTTTACGACAAATGTCAGAAAATTTAAAATTTTGTTGCAAATTAAATTTTGTTGCAAAAATTTTAAATTTTGCAAATATTTTAAATTTTGTTGCAAACATTTGAAATTTTCCGACATTTGTCGTAAAAGATAGTGAGATGAGGTGGACAAGGCAAAAATTATCTAGAAAACGTAGATACAGCAATATTTGATAAAATTATAACACAAAAATAAAAAGTAAAATATTCAGCTGATATTTTCAATTTAAATTTTGACTGGAATTTGAAATATTTTTTGTCTTTATCATTTTGCTCTAAAATGAAAAATAAAGGTAGTTTACTCTTCACATAATTTATTATTTTTGTATTTTTTGAGCACCCTGTATAAAAAAGTATTTTCTTCGTAGACCGTATTTTTTTAAGAAGCAGAAGCTTACCAAAAATGATTTTTTTTCGAACAATAAAATTTTTTCTCCATTTGTCCTCTTGTGACCTCTATCCGTGGACATACTGTATATATATATATATATATATATATATATATATATATATATATATATATATATATATATATATATATATATATATATATATATACATATATATATATATATATATATATACATATATATATATATATATATATATATATATATAAATACAAATATATTCCATTTGCTTGAAATACGACCTAATTAAGTTTATCTAAGTACTAATAAGAGAATTTGCCCATTCCAAGACTTTTTGGACACCCTGTATATATTCACACTAACACCAACACGTTTAAATAGGAATATAGTCCATTTACTTAAAATCTGAATAAGTTAAGTTAATCTTGGTACTAGTAGAAATATTTGCCCATACTAAGACTTTTCGGACACCCTGTATACAAACAAATAAATCCGTACACATAGAAATGCAAATATATACGATTTGCTTTAAATCCGACAATTAAGTTAATTTTTGTACAAAAGGCAAAGGTTTTTGCCCATACAAAGACTGTTCGGACACCCTGTATACATACATAAAAATACAACACAGCACGACACATAGTAATTTAAATATTTTCGATTTTCTTGAAATAAGGCTCAGTTATGTTTATCTTCGTGCTAATGACAAAGATACTTGCGCATACAAAGACTGTTCGGACACCCTGTATACATACATACAAACATAAACACATATTAATACAAATATATTCGATTTGCGTGAAATCCGACCTAATAAAGTTTATCTAAGTAATAATAGGAGTCCCATACCAAGACTTTCCCTGTATACATTCAAACTAACACCCACACGTTTAAATAGGAATATAGTCGATTTTATTAGGTTTATCTCGGTACTAGTAGAAGTATTTGCCCATACCAAGACTTTTCGGACACCCTGTATACATATATACAACACATATAAAAACAAATATAATTGCTTTGCATGAAATCCGGTTTAATTACATTTATCCTGCTACTACTAGGAGTATTTGCTCCAACCAGGACTTTTTGGACAGCCTGTATACAAACATAATATATCCCCGTACACAAGTTTATATTAGTACTAATGGCAACGATATTTCCGCATACAAAGACTTTTTGGACATTCTGTATACATACCAACATAAAAACAACAACACAAAGTATAAAATGTATTTTCGAATCGTTCTGGTTACTTTAAAACGATCCGAATCAAGTCATTTCCCTAAAATTAAATTCAAATTATTCAATAATAACTAATATATTGCCACAAAGGTATACACGCTCATGGTTAGAAAATAAAATGCATATTTTTATTTTTCGATGCCACTGAGCTCCATATTAGAATCTTCAATGATGCTTTGTAGGGTCATAGGAAAATCGATTAAAATGGTATTTAATCGGTATATTATGAAATGAAATGTCTTTCTACTGAGAGTATAAGGTCCCTAAATCCCTTGCCCGGTAAATTTCAAGCCGAAGTCGGTCCAGAGTCATTCCTATTTCGAATCAAAATGCTGACATTTTAGCCAAATTGTGACATTTCATACATTATAATTAAATTAATACATTTTCCCGTATAGAAATTGATTTTTATAGTGCAATGTAGGGTCAACAAAAATTTCAAAAAAATGATATTTAATGCCCATCTCGTGCTACGAAATGGTCAGTAATAGATAAAAAACGTCCAATCTATCAATTCCATGTATATTCCAAGCCGAAACTGGCTCAGGATCTTTAAAATATCGCTAGAAAAACGGGATATTTTGACAGCTCATATTTAACTTCGATGTAAAGCGTCACCAGTTCAATTGTTTTTTTTTTCATTGCATGGTTTAATATTCGCAGCTTTTAAAATTTTTCCTGCACCGAAGGAAGAAAACCTATTTATTTATAACTTTAACGAAAAAATATGGAGTTTTAATTAGTTAGCAGTGTTCTCAGATGATGACGGAAGAAAATAAACCAAAAAAGAGGTGTTAAGTAAGAGAAATAATACATAATAATGCCATTTAAAGATGAATTTTGATGGAAAAAAACAGAAAAAATGTGTTTTTACCCCCTAAATCCGGCCGGGATCACCCATTCGGGATTCATTTTAAAGCCTGATTATATCCCCAAGTGATAGCGTTGAAAAAGTTGGAAGAAATTAGATAGGAAAAGATACAGAGTGATTCGAATGTAGAGATGTCATGAAAAAAAAAGGTTAAAAACCGAAATTTAATTATCGATTGCTCCTTTCCTATTAAGAATTCAGGAACCACAAAATATGAATATTACGTATTTCGGCGAGCTCTTTCCGATAAGGCACATGGGATTTCGATTTGAATCCATTTTGACCCCCAAAAATTTGAAAACCGTCAAAAATTTGCAGGAAAAATTGTAATTTCCAGTTTTTCCCAAATTTTTCCAATTTCCAGTCGTTTTAGGTATAGGTAAATGTATTACAAAAAGAAAGTATTTGAGATTCTTTAGTTTTATGTTCAAATACGTTTTTCTGTCCGATGTTCCGGCTTCGACTTATTAAGCGCCAAAGAGGGGTCTACAAAGGGCATTTTTCGACATAAAAAAATTCAAAAGAATTACTTCCCATTTTCCGAATACCGCCAGTTTCAATAGGGTTCTGAAGCTCCCGGTCCTCTACAATCTCCGAAAACTTAAATCGATTTAATTAAGTTTTGCGACCTGTAATCGATTTCATAGGAATTCGCGGAAATTTCGACTTTGACGTTTAATAGCTCCGAAACGGAACACCCTGTATAACTGCTTTTTTATCGAAGCTAGATGCACTATCCCTCTATTAACCCAGAAAATTTGAAGGTTCCACCTGCAACCATCTCGGAGAAAAAAAATTGAGATTGCCGAAAAACAGAATTGGACAACAAACATACATTTTTCTCACTCACGGGGCGTTATATAGAGCGCCTTTGGCGCTCTATAACTAGTACGGGTAGACCGCCTAATCGCCCCCTGAGGGGGCTCTATAAGGTCGGTAATATCATCATTGTCATGCCCTGAAGAGTTCGTGTTTCTAGGCCATGTATTAAGGAAGATATCACACTCCTACGGACTGATGATGCAGAATAGACCGCCCTTCGTAACCATGTCGCTACACATACAAACACCACACATAGAACCTACTTTTGCCAAAATTTCGGACAGCCTGTATACATACGTACAAACATAAAAGCATATTAATACAAATGTATTCGATTTGCGTGAAATCCGACCTAATAAAGTTTATCTAAGTAATAATAGGAGCATTTGCCCATACCAAGACTTTTTGGACACCCTGTAAACATTCACACTAACACCCACACGTTTAAATAGGAATATAGTCGATTTACTTAAAATCCGGATTAAGTAGGTTTATCTCGGTACTAGTACAAGGATTTGCCCATACCAAGACTTTTCGGACACCCTGTATACACACATACAAACATAAACACATATTAATACAAATCTATTCGATTGGCGTGAAATCCGACCTAATAAAGTTCATCTAAGTAATAATAGGAGTATTTGCCCATACCAAGACTTTTTGGACACCCTGTATACATTCAAACTAACACCCAAACGCTTAAATAGGAATATAGTCGATTTACTTAAAATCTGAATTAAGTAGGTTTATCTCGGTACTAGTAGAAGTATTTGCCCATACCAAGACTTTTCAGATACCCTGTATACATACATACAAACATAAACACATATTAATACAAATATATTCGATTTGTTTGAAATTCGACCTAATAAAGTTTATCTAAATAATAATAGGAGTATTTGCTCACAAGACTTTTTGGACACCCTGTATACATTCAAACTAACACCCACACGTTTAAATAGGAATATAGTCGATTTACTTAAAATCCGAATTAATTAGGTTTATCTCGGTTGTAGTAGAAGTATTTGCCTATACCAAGACTTTTCGGACACCCTGTATACGTATATACAACACATATAAAAACAAATATAATCGATTTGCATGAAATCCGGTTTAATTACATTTATCCTGGGACTACTAGGAGTATTTGCTCAAACCAACACTTATTGGACAGCCTGTATACAGACATATATTTCCGTACACATAGAAATGCAGATATATACGATTTGCTTTAAATCCGACAATTAAGTTTATAGTTGTACAAATAGCAAAGGAATTTGTCCATACAAAGACTTTTCGGACATCCTGTACTGTACATACATACAAACACCACAAACAGGACACAGTAATTTAAATATTTTATATTTTTATATTTTTGCGATTGAAAACCGGCTCAATTACGTTTATATTCGTCCTAATTGCAAAGATGTTTGCGCATACAAAGACATTTTGGACATTCTGTATACATACCAACACATAAACAGCCACACAAAGGAATAAAAAATTTACGTTTTCCATGAAATAAGAGTCATTTAAGTTTTTCTTCGTTCTAATGACAAAGATATTTGCGCATACAAAGACTTTTTGGACATTCTGTATACATACAAACATAAACAACTACACAAAGGAATAAAAAAGTTACGATTTCCTTGAAATAAGGCTCAATTATTCTTCTGTTCTTGCTAATGACAAAGATATTTGCGTATACAAGTAGTTTTCGGACACCCTGTAGACATATGTACAACCATTCACATGCCCGAAAGGTATAAAATGTGTTTTCGAATCGTTCTGGTTACTTTAAAACGATCGGAATCCAGTCATTTCCCTAAAATTAAATTATGATTCAATAATAATTATTAATATATTGTCCCAAAGGTATACATGCTCATGGTTAGAAAATAAAATGCATATTTCTGATTTTTTCGAAGCCACTGAGCTCCATATTAGAATCTTCAATGATGCTTTGTAGCGTCATAGGAAAATCGATTAAAATGGTATTTAATCGGTATATTATGAAATGAAATGTCTTTCTACTGAAAGTATAAGGTCCCTAATTCCCTTGCCCGGTAAATTTCAAGCCGAAGTTGGTCCAGACTGTTTCCAATCTCCCAAGAAAAACTGGCATTTTTGCGACATTTAGACACATATTTTAATACGTTTTTCCGTATAAAACTGATTTTGCCATGCATTTGCATGGTCTGAGAAAAATTAAAAAAGTTCGTATTTAATGCTTAAATCGTCCAATGAAATGTATTGTAACTAAAAATATAAAGTTCGTTTTACCTTTGCCATGTATATTTCAAACCGAAATCGGTCCAGGAAGCTTCCAATATCGCTACAAAAACTGTTATTTTCATGACATTTTGACAGGTCATATTTTAATTTCGATGTAAAGAGGGTCCGTTCAATTGTTTTTTCAAGGCAAGGCTTGTATTATATGTACGTTTTAAAATTTTTCCTGCAGCGATGCGAAAAAAGGTATTTATTTATAACTTTAACGAAAAAATATGGAATTTTAATTAGTTAGAAGTGTTCTGAGATGATAAGGTATGTTAATAAACCAAAAAAGAATCGTTAAATAAGAGAAATAATATATAATAATGCCTTTTAAAGATGAATTTTGATGGAAAAAACCGAAAAAATGAGTTTTTACCCCCTAAATCCGGCCCTAGATCACCCATTCGGGATTCATTTTAAAGCCTGATTATATCCCCAAGGGATAGCGTTGAAAAAGTTGGAAGAAATTAGATAGGAAAAGATACAGAGTGATTCGAATGTAGAGATGTCATGAAAAAAATTGTCAAAAACCGAAATTTAATTATCAATGGCTCCTTTCCTATTAGGAATAAAGGAACTAAAAAATTCGTTAGTCACGTATTTCGGCGAGCTCTTTCCGATAGGGCACATGGAATTTCGATTTGAATCCATTTTGACCCCCCAAAAATTAAATTCCGTCAAAAAATTTCATGAAAAAACGTAATTTCCAGTTTTTCCCAAATTTTTCCAATTTCCAGTCGTTTTAGGTATAGGCAAATGTATTGCAAAAAGAAAGTATTTGAGATTCTTTAGTTTTATGTTCAAATATGTTTTTCTGTCCGATGTTCCGGTTTCGACTTATTCAGTGCCAAAATGGGGTCTACAAAGGGCATTTTTCGACATAAAAAAATTCAAAAGAATTACTTCCCATTTTCCGAATACCGCCAGTTTCAATAGGGTTCTGAAGCTCCCGGTCCTCCACAACCTCCGAAAATTTAAATCGATTTAATTAAGTTTTGCGACCTGTATCCGATTTCAACGGAAATCGCTGAAATTTCGAATTTGACGTTTTATATCTCCGAAACGGAACACCCTGTATAACTGAGTTTTTTTACCGAGGCTAGTCGCACTATCCCTCTATTAACCCAGAAAATTTGGTTGCCCCCCCTCTAACCGTTTTCGAGAAAAAAAATTGAAAAGGTGAAAATGTCGAAACGGACAACATACATCCGGCCACCCACACACACATTTTTCTGACCAACGGCTCGGTATATAGAGCGCTGTTGGCGCTCTATAACTAGCATGCGTAGAGCGCCTAATCGCCCCCGAGGGGGCTCTATAAGGTCGGTAATATTGTCATGCCCTGAAAATTTCGTGTTTCTAGGCCATGTATTAAGGAAGATATCACACTCCTACGGACTGATGATGCAGAATAGAGCGCCCTTCGTAACCGTATCGCTATATACATACAAACACATGTTACATATAAATACAATATATACGATTTCGCTGAAACCCTACTAAATTAAGCTTGTCATCTTTCGATCGGCATACATTAGATAACATCATCTTCCTGAAATGGTCGAGCTGGATGAAGATTGGTGGAGAGCCCTTCGGGCACGCCACTGATGTCTCTATGGAAAAAAATTGTGCATACATATTATGAACGTCGCTTCTTTCAATCTAAGAAGCCGTTCGCGAGTTGTAAGTTGTTAACTTTACCCCTAATCGTTGCTATGGCAATCATTAAAATTGAAAATTGCAAAAATCTTTTTCAATGATTGACCGAATTCTACTTAGATGCGAAATTTCTACTCTACAACTCAATAAATAACGGAGAAGTCAAATTGATCGTCGTCATGACTACCAAAAATCGAAATTATTTTCAAATAAAAAAGTAGTTTACTTCCATCCCTTTCGATAGCCAACTCACTCGTTCCAATCGCAGAAGGCGTCCGCGAGTTATAAATTGTCAACTTTATCCTTAATCGTTGCTATGCCAACCATGGGAATCGATTTTTCCAGATATATTTTTGAATGATTGACCGAATTCTTCCGAGATATCAGTTTTCAACTTTCCAACTCAATAAATACCGAAAATAGCAAATTGTTCATCGTCCCGTCAACGAAATGTCAAAATTATTTTCACATAAAAAAGTAGTGTACTTTCTAACATTTCGATCGGCACTTTACTCGTTTCAATCAGATAAGCCGTTCGCGAGTTAAAAATGAACAACTTTATACTCAATCGTTGCTATGGTAATCATCGGAATCAAAATTTATAAAAATATTTTTGAATGATTGACCGAACTCTACCCAGATATCAAATTTCAACTCTAAAACTCAATAAATAATGGAAATAGCAAACTGTTCGTCGTCATGGCAACGAAATGTCAAAATTATTTTCACATAAAAAGGTAGCTTACTTCATTCCCTTTCGATTGCCACCTCACTCGTTTCAATCAGATCAGCCGTTACGTGAGTTAGAAATTGTCAACTTTATCCTTAATCGTTTCTATAGAAACCATGCGAATCAAAATTTACACATATAATTTTGAATGATTGACCGAATTCTTCTCATATATCAAATTTCAACTCTCCAACTCAATAAATATCGGAAATAGCAAATTTTTCGTCGTCATGCCAACGAAATGTCGAAATTATTTTCAAATAAAATAGCTGACTTCCTCCCCTTTCGATTGCCACATCACTCTTTTCAATCGAATAATCCGTTCTCAATTAATAACAAATCTAAGCAAAATTTAAATCAGACCCGTCATTGTGATTTACCCCGTATACTACCTAATGGAATAGCCTTTCTATGATGCTTCGCCGCGTCATCGAAAAATTGTTAAAATTGGTATTTAATGACTAATTCTTCAAATTATATGTTCCGAAATCCACACGGGAAGGTCTATAGAGGCCTTGCCCAGTATTTTTCAAGTCGAAAACGGTTCAGAAACCCTAAAATCTCGCAAGGAAAACTGGCATTTTTGCGACATTTTGACACTTCATATTTTAATTCATTTCTCCATATAAAACTGATTTTGAAAAGCATTTGCATGGCCTCAGCAAAATTAATAAATTTGGTATTTAATGCTTAAATCGTCCAATGAAATGTGCCGTAATTAAAAATATAAAGTCCGTTTTACCTTTGCCATGTATATTTCAAGCCGAAATCGGTTCAGGAAGCTTCCAATATCGCTACAAAAACTGGTATTTTCGTGACATTTTGACAGGTCATATTTTAATTTCGATGTAAAGAGAGTCCGTTTCATTTGTTTCTCCAAGGCAAGGCATTTAAAATATGTACTTTTTAAAAATTTTCCAGCAGCGATGCGAAAAAAGGTATTTATTTATAACTTTAACGAAAAAGTATGAAATTTTAATTAGTTAGAAGTGTTTTCAGATGATAAGGGATGAAAATAAACCAAAAAAGAATCGTTAAATAAGAGAAATAATATATAATAATGCCTTTTAAAGATGAATTTTGTTTGAAAAAAAAAATAGAAAAAATGAGTTTTTACCCCCTAAATCCGGCCCTGGATCACCCGTTCGGGATTTATTTTAAAGCCTGATTATATCCTCAAGGGACAGCGTTGAAAAAGTTGGAAGAAATTAGATAGGAAAAGATACCGAGGGATTCAAATGTAGAGATGTCATGAAAAAAAATGGTAAAAAACCGAAATTTAATTATCGATTGCTCCTTTCCTATTAAGAATGAAGGAACCAAAAAATACGCTTATAACGTAGTTCGGCGAGGTCTTTCCGATAAGGTACATGGGATTTCAATTTGAATCCATTTTGACCCCCAAAAAATTCACAACCGTCAAACATTTGCATGCAAAAACGTAATATCCAGTTTTTCCCAAATTTTTCCGATTTCCAGTCGTTTTAGGTATAGGTAAATGTATTGCAAAAAGAAAGTATTTGGGATTCTTTAGTTTTATGTTCAAATCCGTTTTTCTGTCCGACGCTTCGTTTTCGAGCAATGTAGAATTGAATATGGGTCTGCAAGTGCCATTTCTCGACCTAAAAAAATTCAAAAGAATTACTTTCCATTTTCCGAATATCGCCAATTTCAATAGGGTTCGGAACACCCCGGCCCTCTACAACCTCCGAAAATTTAAATCGATTTAATTAACTTTTGCGACCTGTATCGTGTATCATACGAAATCGCGGAAATTTCGACTTTGACGTTTAATAACTCCGAGACGGAACACCCGGTATAACTGAATTTTTTACTGAAGCTAGATGCACTATCCCTCTATTAACCCTGAAAATTTGATTGCCTCACCTCTAACCGTTTTCGAGAAAAAAAATTGAGAAAGTGAAAATGTCGAAAATGACGGCTACGGACGAACATTTTCTGAGTGACGGGGCGTTATATAGAGCGCCTTTGGCGCTCTATAACTAGCATGCGTAGAGCGCCTAATCGCCCCCCGAGGGGGCTCTATAAGGTCGGTAATATCATCATTGTCATGCCCTGAAAGTTTCGTGTTTCTAAGCCATGTATTAAGGAAGATATCACACTCCTACGGACTGATGATGCAGAATAGAGCACCCCTCGTAACCGTATCGCTATATACATACAAACACCTATTACATATAAATACAATATTATATACGATTTCGCTGAAACCCTACTAAATTAAGCTTGTCATCTTTCGATCGGCTTGGAACCATACATTAGATTCCTGAAATGGTCGAGCTGGATGAAGATTGGTGGCGAGCCCTTCGGGCACGCCACTGATGTCTCAATGGAAAAAAATTGTTCATACATATTATGAACGTCGCTTCTTTCAATCTAAGAAGTCGTTCGCGAGTTGTAAGTGGTTAACTCTACCCCTAATCGTTGCTATGGCAATCATTAAAATTGAACATTTCAAAAATATTTTTCAATGATTGACCGAATTCTACTTAGATGCGAAATTTCTACTCTGCAACTCAATAAATAACGGAGAAATCAAATTGATCGTCGTCATGGCTACCAAAAATCGAAATTATTTTCAAATAAAAAAGTAGTTTACTTTCATCCCTTTCGATAGCCACCTCACTCGTTCCAATCGCAGAAGGCGTCCGCGAGTTATAAATTGTCAACTTTACCCTTAATCGTTGCTATGCCAACCATGAGAATCGATTTTTCCAGATATATTTTTGAATGATTGACCGAATTCTTCCGAGATATCAGTTTTCAACTTTCCAACTCAATAAATAACGAAAATAGCAAATTGTTCATCGTCCCGGCAACGAAATATCAAAATTATTTTCACATAAAAAAGTAGTGTACTTTCTAACATTTCGATCGTCACTTTACTCGCTTCAATCAGATAAGCCGTTCGCGAGTTAAAAATGATCAACTTTATACTCAATCGTTGCTATGTCATCAGAATCAAAATTTATAAAAATATTTTTGAATGATTAACCGAATTCTACCCAGACATCAAATTTCAACTCTCTAACTCAAGAAATAATGGAAATAGCAAACTGTTCGTCGTCATGGCAATGAAATTTCAAAATTATTTTCACATAAAAAAGTAGCTTACTTCTTTCCCTTTCGATTGCCACCTCACTCGTCTCAATCAGATCAGTCGTGCGTGAGTTAGAAATTGTCAACTTTATTCTTAATCGTTGCTATAGAATCCATGCGAATCAAAATTTACACATGTAATTTTGAATGATTGACCGAATTCTTCCCATACGTCAAATTTCAACTCTCTAACTCAATAAATATCGGAAATAGCAAATTTTTCGTCGTCATGCCAACGAAATGTCGAAATTATTTTCAAATAAAATAGCTTACTTCCTCCCCTTTCGATTGCCACATCACTCTTTTCAATCGAATAAGCCGTTCTCAATTAATAACAAATCTAAGCAAAATTTAAATCAGACCCGTCATTGTGATTTACCCCGTATAGTACCTAATGGAATAACTTTTCTATGATGCTTCGCCGCGTCATCGAAAAATTGTTAAAATTGGTATTTAATGACTAATTCTTCAAATTATATGTTCCGAAATCCACACGGGAAGGTCTATAGAGGCGTTGCCCGGTATTATACAAGCCGAAAAGGGTTCAGGAACCCTAAAAACTCGCAAGAAAAACGGGCATTTTTGCGACATTTTGACACTTCATATTTTAATACATTTCTCCGTATAAACCTGATTTTGCAATGCATTTGCAGGGCCTTAGCAATATCAATGAAATTGGTATTTAATGCTTAAATCGTCCAATGAAATGTACCGTAATTAAAAATATAAAGTTCGTTTTACCTTTGCCATGTATATTCCAAGCCGAAATCGGTCCAGGAACCTTCCAATATTGCAACAGAAACTGGTATTTTCATGACATTTTGACATGTCATATTTTAATTTCGATGTAAAGAGAGTCCGTTCAATTGTTTTTTCAAGACAAGGCCTTTAATATATGTACTTTTTAAAATTTTTCCTGCACCGATATAAAAAAATCTATTTATTTATAACTTTAACGTAAAAATATTCAATTTTACTTAGTGTAAAGTATTCTCGGATGATGAGGGAAAAAAATAAACCAAAAAAGAACTCTTAGATAATAGAAATAATATATAATAATGCCTTTTAAAGATGAGTTTTGGTTGAAAAAAATAGAAAAAATGAGTTTTTACCCCCTAAATCCGGTCCTACATCACCCGTTCGGGATTTATTTTAAAGCCTGATTATATCCCCACAGGATAGCGTTGAAAAAGTTGGATGAAATTAGATAGGAAAAGATACAGAGTGATTCGAATGTAGAGATGTCATGAAAAAAATGGTTAAAAATCGAAATTTAATTATCGATTGCTCCTTCCCTATTAAGAATGAAGGAACCGACAAATCTGAAAATTACGTATTTTGGCGAGCTCTTTCCGATAAGGCACATGGGATTTCGATTTGAATCCTTTTGACCCCGAAAAAAGTTAAAAACCGTCAAAGACTTGCATCAAAAATCGTAATTTTCAGTTTTTCCCAAATTTTTCCAATTTCCAGTCGTTTTAGGTGTAGGTAAATGTATTGCAAAAAGAAAGTATTTGAGATTCTTTAGTTTTATGTTCAAATCCGTTTTTCTGTCCGATGCTTCGTTTTCGAGCAATGTAGAATTGAATATAGGTCTGCAAGTGCCATTTTTCGACCTAAAAAAATTCAAAAGAATTACTTCCCATTTTCCGAATACCGCCAATTTCAATAGGGTTCGGAACACCCCGGTCTTCTACAACCTCTGAAAATTTAAATCGATTTAATTAACTTTTGCGACCTGTATCGTGTATCATACGAAATCGCGGAAATTTCGATTTTGGCGTTTAATAACTTCGAAACGGAACACCCTGTATAACTGAATTTTTTATCGAAGCTAGATGCACTATCCCTCTATTAACCCAGAAAATTCGATTGCTCCCCCTGTAACCGTTTTCGAGAAAAAAAATTGAGAATGAGAAAATAGCTGATTCTACGGCAACCGACGAACATTTCTGACCAAGCAGGGGGTATATAGAGCGCCTTTGGCGCTCTATAACAACCTATTTTGTTACACATACTCATGTTTGCAGCACACCCATCAAATGTAACACTGGTTACAATAATACCCATATTATGTAGTAAAGTTAAACACTGTTTTGTTAATTCTGCTTTTTGGTCAGCATTGAGACCTGTAACAAAAACATATCCTAAAGGTAACTTCCAAGCTTCATTAAGGCAAACTAACATATATACAAATGCCTCTTTAGCTAATTCTACCCCATCACCTTGCAGCCCATTACCTCAGTCTACAAAACCATGATATTTTTGTCCATCATATTCAAGATGCTGACGAATTGACATTTCGTCAAACACTAGAGAACATACCAAAGGATGTTTGGTATGCGAGACTTTTATTTTTAAGAACTTAAAAGATTCTGTGGTAAAACCAGGCTGTGCATTGACAGCTGAATACCATTTTCCTAAAGTTTTTGGATGAGGCAAACAATTTTTGAATTTTTGTCTCGCATACCTATATGCCTTTGGTGAAAAAAAATGCAAGGTTATAGCAAAAGACCTTATTGATTGATCATACATTTTAGAGACACTCTGTCCTCGCGATTTCTGAAAAAGTCTTTGAATTATACTCCTATTTTCTCAAAACTGTTCCAAAACAAGATGATGTTGTTCTTCCAAAATAAGATTCTTTTTTCGCAAATGTCCAACCATTGCTTTTAATGAAGAAATTCGCTTCTTCTGATGCCACACTTGTTTCTGAAGTATTCTTATTTTATGACTTTTCACAACACTTTCACCCTGCAGTTCACATATCTTTCTTTTTAGCTGCCTTTTACGAGGAGTATCTTCCAGCTTAAGATTAGCTGTAGAAGTCCCTGGAGTTGCAGTATCAGGTGATTTTGTCCTAGTTTCAGGTATTTCGACATTAGGTATTTCTATTTTCTTTTTTAATGTGGTTGTGTAAGTTCGAACCTGGCAAAAAAAAGGTAAATGATCTTTCTTCATTCAAAAACAATTATAACATGTTAACTATCACCAGGCTGTCGAGCGGATTAGCCTAAGACACGCAGGATTTAAATAAGGACACTCACGAACAACTTAACAAACTTATATTATAATCGTTACATTACATTTTAAAAAAAGAATCATAAATCAAGATCATCCCCGTGTGATTAGCTACGAGCGACTGACTGCTGCGTTGCCATGGTCTGCTCTAATAACCCTTGGCGGTGTTGTCATCGTTACCATTCGGCCATCCTGCAGGATTTTTGGTCCCCAAAAATAACTATCTAATTCTTAACAAGGAAAACTTATCAAAGACATAAATATTACATAAAAAAGGATATGTTTGGATTATGCAAAGGCACCCTAATTCAATTCATAATCCATAAGAGCTGGAGGCATTCTTTTTGTCCTCTTTGAACGTTTTCGTCTTTTCACGTCGTCTTCTATCGTCTCAGGACTCTCTGGCTGGTAAGTTGGATCTATTTCATATTCTTCCTCGGAACTGTCTTCTCCCTCAAACTTCTTGGATGCTTGACAGTGAGTCTTGGCTCTATCTTTATTTTCGTAAATTTTAATTTCAAAATGGTGGTCTTCTTCTGTTTCTTCCTCACTACTTGCATCGTTTTCTATAGCATTCTTGTAGATTTTCAATTGTGATACGTGACCATTGGTACAGAAATTTCTTCCTGTGGTTCCTTCCAATTTCTGGACTTTGTAAATGTCTTTTCCCATATCTTGAATGACGACTAGTGGTCCTCTGTATTTATCTTGTGTCTTGGTCGGCTGACCCATACCTTCAGGTACACGTTTCATAACGACTATATCTCCAACTTGTAACTTTTTCTCAAATTTTCCCTTATCATATCTCTTCTTGTACTTAAGCTGAGCTTCCTCTATTCTTGAGACTATCTTCTTTTGTATATTGGATGGGGGTTCATAATTATTTCTTCCAATTCTGTGAGCATATACTGCATCTTCAAAATTCGGTATGTAACCATACAGGGCTTTGAATGGGGCAACCCTAGTGCTACCATTTTCGGTGCAATTTATGTTTCTCTCAACTGTCTTAATCTTTTCATCCCATGTTTCTTCTTCTTCCATTGAGGTCATGATTAATGGAACAATTGTTCGGTTAATCACCTCTACTTGGCCGTTGGCTTGAGCCCATCTACTAGCAATTAAATTGTGGTGAATTCCATGTTCTTCACAGAAATGCTTGAACTCCTTTCCGGTAAAAGCAGCTCCCCTATCTGTAACTATCACCTTAGGTATTCCAAATTTCTCGATAAACTTTTTAGTTTGCATCACTGTTTCTTTAGAAGTTGTTGTTTTTACTGCACTTAGCTGAACTAACTTGGTTAACGAGTCTATAATAACAAGAATATAGGAATTTTCTTTCTGGCTTTTAATAAAGGGACCCAGATGATGCATATGTATTCTTTCCATGGGTCTTGAAGTTGGAGGGATTGGATGTAGTAAACCCGGCCTTTTCCCTCCTGGATTTTTTGCTACCAGACAATGAAAACATCCATTTATATGTCTTCTTACATATCTTCCCATTCCTTTAAATCAATAGTTTTCAAGGATTTTTGATATTGTCCTATCAACTGAGAAATGTCCCATCTGATCATGGTAGGTTATCACAATTGATTTTCACATTCTATCAGGAATAACATACAGCAGTCTTATTTCTTCATTAACCTTTATCCTTTTCAATAATTTTCCTTCTGCTAAAATATAGTCTTTTGTTCTATTTCTTTCGTCTTTCGTTAGTTCTTCTATAGGCTTGTTTAATAATTGAATCAACTCATTTAGGTCGTCATCACTTCTTTGTAACATCAAAATTTTATCTTCTTCTGTCATGAGGGTACATATTCCAATTTTTTTTCCAATAAATTATCGATAAACATTTCATCTTTATCGTCTACTGGTGCTCTACTCAAAGCATCAACGTGAGGCATTTTGGTTCCAGCTCGATGCCTGATATCGAAGTCATATTCCATTAGTGTCGCATACCATCTCGCTATTTGTGGTTTAATGTCCTTTTTAGTATGAAGATAAGTCAAAGCTTGACAATCTGTTATTATTGAAAAATGTATTCCCAACAACAATGATTTTAACCGTTCTACTGACCAAATGATAGCCATCAATTCGGTTTTATGAGAATGATACTTCTGTTCAGCTTCCGAATTCTTTCTGGAAACACAATAAACCAAATGCATTTTACCATCGGATCCTTCCTGCATTAAACACCCAGCAATTCCAACTGAACTAGCATCTGTATGTAATTCGGTCTTAGCACTTCGGTCATACAATTGTAGCACAGGCGCATCCACCAATTTGTCAATGAGCTCCTGAAAAGCATGTTGTTGATGTTCTCCCCAATTAAATTTGTAATTCTTGCTTGTTAAATCGGTGAGAGGCTTTGCAATAACAGCATATTTGTCAATAAATCTCCTGAAATATCCAGTCAATCCAAGAAACCTTTTAACATCATGTACATTACGAGGTACTGGAAACTTTGTGACTGCATCTAGTTTTCTGCTACCCGGCTTCAAACCATCTTTAGTCAAAGTCATCCCTAAATAGGTAACCTGCTTCTTTCCAAATTCACATTTCTTAATGTTCATTGTCACGTGTGCCTTCCTGAACGCTTCAAAGACTAACTTAAGACGTTCTATCATTTGTGACCAATCAACTGAGGGTATCAGCACATCATCTAAGTAACTCATACAAATTTTTCCCCTTAAGTCATGTAGAACCATGCTCATCAACCGAGAAAACTCATATGGTGCATTCGTTAACCCAAATACCATTCTTGTGAACTGTCCTGTATCATCATTGGTAATGAAAGCTGTTTTTTCTTGAGCCCGTTCTGTTAATGGTACTTGTAGGTATCCACTTGTTAAATCCAGAGTGCTGAATAAGCGACATCCATTGAGGCCTTCAAACTGTTCATCTATATGAGGAATAGGAAAGTTTAATTTTAACGTTTGCCTGTTCAAAATTCTAAAATCTACAACTAATCTTTTGCCACCATCTTTTTCCCCTGCCAAAAGTACTGGACTTGCATATGGAGAAGCTGTGTCCTTGAATATCCCCAAATCCTTTAGTTCTTTCACTTGTTTTGAGATTTCTTGTCTATCTTCATATGTATTTTTATACGGTTTAGCTCTTACAAGCACATTATTGTCAACAATATCCATTTCGATCAAATCTGTACAGCCCATTTCTTTTATTGACTGAGCAAATGTATCCCTATATTCATTAACTGGATTTAATAATTGCTCAACATATGGTTCTGGAGTATTCTCATCAATATTTAACATGTTTCGTGTAATTGGTTCCTTTATTTCCACAATGTTTTCTATTTCCTTTTCAATTTTGAACTGCATTTTTGAGAGAATTTGGTCCTTCTCTATATTAACATCTCGGCTAGTACTATTAATGACTGAGACGTCAAAAACTTTATCATCAGCATTAACTCTAATAAACCCAATTGTGTCTCGTTTTAGTACTTCTGGATTTAAAGGTTTTAACATAACCTTTCTGTTTGTTTCTACAACTTTCGGGAATTTACAAAATGGATCTTGATCGCTATATCCGAAAACTAAATTATTGCCCTGTTTATAATAAGCAATGTGATCTAATTCTGTAAACGTACGTCCTAGTATGACATCAACAGCTTACGAGTTATCAGGTACAACATAAATGTCAACATTATCTGCCATAATATTGTCCAAATTAACACGAACACTAATTTTTTCTTTACATTCTACAACTGGATTATCTTGCCCAAAACCATAAAGTTTTTCATTGCATTGTAATTTATAAAAACCAAAACTTTTTATAACATTGTCACGTACTGTGCACACTGCACTCCCAGTATCTGTTAAAGCATTCATTCTTATACCATAAATACTTATTTTGCCATGGAACCTAAATTTTCCACTTCCTGTTGAATTACCATTTGTCGATCAGAATTGTTGTCATTTTGTTGCTGTAATCGCTGTGGACAATCTCTTTTGAAGTGACCTTCTGCCTTACATCTATAACATATTGGTACTCTCCGTTTCATACCTTCGGTTTCCTTGACTTCACCTGGGTTTTGTTCTTTTCTCAGTTCCGTACTCCTTCCTTGCCTACTATCTCTTGGTTTTCTAAGAAAATAGCTAGGATCTCTGTTACTTCTGTCACCAAAATCTAGTGCTTGAGTACTAACATCCGTAAAATTGATTATATCATGTAATAAACTATCAGAATTGTCATGTTTTACTGCAAGTAAAGCAGGAATAATTTTCTTGTTATTTAATCCAATTAAAATTTGAGACTTTGTTTCATCAAAATCGAAATTTAAAGCATTACACAGAGATAATTTATCATGAAAATACGAGATAACAGTCTCATTCCTGGTTTGGTATCTCTTTTTCATATTTTGTCAGAAAACATCTTTATTTGGCTTGACACCGTATGTTTTTTTAAACTGATTTACAAAATCTTGGTAGTTCCGGATGTTTATTTGATTGGCAGTACCTTTTAGGTGATTTTTGGCTGTTTCCAACTTAAACTCTGATGGCCATCTATGTAATACAGCTGTTCGCTCTAAATTTTCCAACCAATCTATGGCAGGTTTCCCTACAGATTCGCCATTAAAATCGTCAATGTTCTGCGAGAAATCCGGTATTACTTGATACATAGCTTGATCGTTTTGCCGCTCCAACAAATCCAAAATTCTGTTTTCGGTTGTGGCTCTGTTAACCTCCATTACATTTATCATTTTAACATAGTTTCCATTACATTTTCCAAACTTCTTTGTTGTCCATTTTGTTCGCCATTTTCGTGCTCTGACTGAGGGTAACGCGGCATTTTCCCTTGGAAAACTAACGTTTTACAATTTTTAAACTTTGTTTCTGTACTCCCAGCTGACTTGACAACAGCTGTCACGTACTTCAATTAGTCACGTGCTCACTGACACTATGAGGTTTTCTGTCGGAAATATAAAATTCCAAAGGTCCGTAGTTTCGAAGTCTTAGATCGCAAGTCCTAAAATCCGGAATGTCGAAATTATTTCTTCGCCGTTTCGCACTTCCAAATCCTAACTTTTACGCATCCCTAAGCTCGAAGCTTGTAGTCCAAAAATTTCACTAACAACGCCCAAACACGTTTGAAATTTCGAATGTTCTGGAACTTTCAGTTCGTACGAGTCACTTGCTAATTCACGAATTTTATTTAGTTCACCTTACTCACTATATTTTTATATTGGTAGTGGTAGTTGTCAACTTGCTTCCCCAAATTGCCGCCCGGCACTTATTCCCCCTTTTGCCCCCTCCCCCATAGGTCTGGGCCTGCGGGTAAAAAATATTATATCTGGTACTTACCAGAAGTATTGTAAAAAGGTGCCGGCCATTTCGCTAGTTAACGAAACGACATCGACATCTAAATTATTACACAGATAAGTTAGTAATCGAAAGGTACCAAACATAGTATAAGATTTTAAAGAAAAATATATTTATTCGCATGTGGAATTTGGCAACAAGTGTGTCCTAGACTCGATTTGTTTGCGACACATTTTACTCGTGAAATTAGTAGACTAGATGTATTCTCAGTGCTATTGGAGTTTTTTTCATACATCCGTATTCTAAAACAATCGAGTTACCAAATATAATCTTTTATAGCACATGCACATTATCTTTTTTCCTTCGTTGCTATTTTATTGGCTCTACATCAGTTCTTTAGCAGAGTTAGATAAGCCGAGCAGAGTGTGCTTAATCAAATTTGAAACGAAACCACTATTAGGCAAAATGGTTTCTTGCTTTAAGTTCATGCCGCTATAATGATATCGTTTTGTTCTATAAAGTTTGATACAGATACATTTTTTTGTTTTCGTAAACTTGAAAACTTACAGTTAAAAATAAATATAGTCAACTTTAATTGTCATAATTGGACTGCAAATCCACATCTTTGATGTAGTCATTAGCACTATAATGACAGTAATATAATGAAACTAGTTAATCAAATTATTTTGTTAGAATTTGAAATATCACTATTACAAAGCAAAAAAAGGGCTAAACTCTAAACCTGTGTATTACTAATTAATCTTCTTAATTACTTTCTATATTATTTGAAAAAATCTTATTTTTATATTAGGAAACAATATGTATTTTTACCCGTTAATGTATATTTGGGTCTCCGGTGGCCGAGTTGGTACGGCACCAGCTTTGCAACCGAGAGCCGCGGGTTCGAATCCCTCTTCGACCATGGATATTTTGTGATTGTTGTTGGACGGTGGTAGAGGAATTCTTCCTCGACCGAGGTGGTACCACCCCACACATCCTCTCAAAGGGCTGATGAAATCTCTACGGATGTTTCCAGCTCTGGATGTGTGAGTCGATTCCCCAGTACACCCACGGTACATAGTACATGGACTTCGGTCTTCGTGGGCTGCCAGAAGATAAAAAAATATTTAAATCCGTTCCATATATATTCCGTCTAAATAGGCTTTTCCACTTTTCCTATCACCTTTACTAAAACTTGGAATAAGAATGAAATGTTGGACCGACTTTAATTTTATTACCCATTGAAGATTTTCTAATCGGCTTTTATAAATTATGGATCGCGCGATGTAATTAGTTTGGTTAATGTCATGATTGACACCTCATTTTAGCAGTGACGAACTAACCACTAAGTGACGAACTAACCACTAAGTACGGATCACTAATCACGAATAATACAAAGAAAAAATTGATATTTAAATTTTTTTATAAAAGTCACTGCGTTTAAAAGTACAAAAATAAAACAAATCGGAAAACGGAAATTTTCTGTGCACGGTCAGTGACTTTTTATTTTATTACTGAAACAAGTTTACGTTCTCCATTATCTATTTATTTGAAAAGGCCTATTAATTGGATTCCATACCTTTATACTATTAAGGAAAAATTAATACTTAAAAAAATAATAAAAGTCAGTGCGTTTAAAAAAGTACAAAAATCAAATCGTCCAAGATGGCGGCAAATGAGAAGGCGCAGCAAATATGTGAGGGAAAAACTTCTTGCAAATATTGCAAGAAAAATGTAGCAAGTCCAACAGCAAAGTGCATCATTTGTGAGTGCTTGTATCATACGTCCTGTGCATTGAGAATCGCGGGCCTTGTGGTCGTGGGGAAGGATAATTTAGTAGATGTTGTGCCCAACAAAGTGAGGTTAAGTGTAATCATGAGAAATACGTGGCCCCAGACGTTTTCCACGAACTAGTATAGGCAAAGGAAGAAAGCCTGAAAAGCAAAGACGAAGTCATTTTTGAACTTAGAGCAAAAGAAAAGATACTCCAAAAGCAATTGAGCATGCTGGAGGTAAAGGATGGTGAAAGACAGCAGACTCAACCTGAAAGGGCTCAGGCAACCCATCAAACGTGTGTGCGAGCACATGGTGATGCTCCCAGACCTGTAACTGAATCTTATGCAACCACTGTATCAAGTAATTTTGCCAACAGTAATGTTAAAAATTCCCCCAAAAAATAAACTTTGAGGTCAAATGTGTCAGTCTTAAACAACAAAAATAACGAAAACGGAATACGGAAGAACACGGATAATCAAAAAGTGTCTGCATCCTCTGTAGGGGCAGCCATCCATGAGGCGCATGCAATCAGTAAGATGCAAGAAATGCAAAACCTGAATAACGAAGGAACGAACCATCCACGAAGGAAACTGGGAACAGCAGAGACACAGACAATGGAAAAACCGCAGATTTGTTATCGGTGAAGAGAAAACTGCGAATATACAAACTGTCTCCAAGTATATTCACTTACATGTTACAAGACTCGATCCAAAAACAAGTTCGGAGGACTTAACATTGTTTTTAAAGGATAAATTTTCTGAGGTCACGTGCGAAAACCACGGGTCGAAACGACCTGACCTCTACAAGTCCATGAAAGTGACCATTAAACAGGAGCACTTTCGTCAAGCATGGAAGCGTGAGACTTGGCCTGATTTGGTTTCGCGTTTTTTTGTGAAGAAAAAGATCGCACCACGATTACAGGAAGTGGTGGATCTATCACATTAAGTATTTCAAGTGAAATTAGTGGAAAGGCGATCAGAATTGGTAACCTTAATTCAAGAAGTCTTAGATGTAAGAGTGTTGACCTGTCAGTATTGCGTAGAGGCCTTGAATACCTAGACATTCTTTGTGTAACAGAGACATGGTGTACAAAGGAAGAAATTGAAATGTTAAAAATAGAGTCCTATGTTTTGACCGATAGCTACAGTCGTGCAAACTCCCGTGGAGGCGGAGTAGCGGTCTACCTGCACAGGGACATCGTATTTAAAGAAAAAACAATGACTGTAGAAAAAATTGATGGTGTCTTTGAATATGCTCATAGTGAAGTATTTTTTGATGATCAATGTGTCATAATAGCATGTTTTACTGAGCTCCCTCGGCAGATGTAAAAAGATTTATTCAGGGTCTTAACCAATTATTAGAAGTAATTAATAATGATAACAAAAAGTTTGTAATATGTGGCGATTTTAATATTAACTTTGACTTAAATGTAAGGGACTCCAATGCAACGGAAATTAATAATATTTTACTGAGCTACGGCCTGGTGTCATGTGTCGGTGACTACAGTAGGGTTCAGGGCACTAGTAAATCATTGATTGATAATGTTTTCTGTAACTTTAAAGAAAATCTCATAAAATCTGAGACTGTCGAGACTGGTCTGTCGGACCACTACATGCAGCTGGTGACGCTCTGTTTGGGCAGTTCGCCCCAGACAGCGTCAGATGCAGTAACTGACTTTAAGTATTTAAGATATTTTAATAGGGAATCTAATCTAGTGCTTTTCAGGGGGCTGGTGAGCGCCGAGACATGGCAGCAGGTATTCTCGGGTGGAGATATCAGCCATAAGTTCGACATAGTTATGAAGTTATGAACATATTTACAAAAATAGTGGAGAAGGCATTTCCCTGGGAACTAAAGAAATTTAGTAACAACAGTAATAAAACAAAGGCATGGATCACCGAAGAGATAGTTCAAGAAGGGAACTGCCTTCGAAACTCGTATAAAAGCATAAAAAATAAAAACAACAAAGTTCTTTTAGATTTATATAAGGAGCACTTAAAAGCCCATAGAAGTAGGATTAGGCAGAGTAAGCGTAATTTCAATGATGGTCTTTACTTAAATAGCCATAATAAATCAAAAACTGCATGGCAAATAATAGGAAGTGAGGTTAACTTAAAAGTTAAGAGACCATACCCACCTCATTTTACCGGTGCCAATGGGCGAGGGATTGAATCGTACGAATTGGCTGCAGATGAATTTAACAAATATTTCCTGCAGTCCATTAAAGAAATGTCTAACTCTGTAGAACCCACAACTCTTTACAGGGGGGAACAGATGACAAGTGGGTCTATGTTTCTGTCTCCGGTGGAGCCTGATGAGGTGTATAGGGTTATGAAAGCGGTTGCGGGCGGGAACTCTGCGGGGGCGGACGGTATTCCCTGTTCGTTGCTTAGTGAAGATTCCAGTCAGATGGCACCTATCCTCAGTTATCTAATAAATGAGTCATTTGCGGAGGGGACATTCCCCTCTTGTTTAAAACAATCAGTTGTTACCCCAATATACAAAAAGGGGGACAGTGTCAGAATTGAGAACTGCAGGGCGGTCTCTGTACTCTCGGCTTTCTCAAAGGTGTTTGAAAAAATATTTTACATACGATTAATTGGGTTTCTGAATAAAAAGAATCTGCTATTTTCTGGGCAGTACGGCTTTCGTACAGGAATGTCAACACAAGATGCTGTCTTGTCAGCTGTAAACTCTATAATAAAAAATTTGGATACTAAGAGTATGGTGAGCGGCCTGTTCTTCGACTACACAAGGGCTTTTGAAATGGTAGATCACACAATATTAAAAACTAAATTATTCAACTGTGGAGTGAGGGGTCTGTCCTATGACTGGGTGACTTCTTATCTGACGGGGAGAGAACAAAGGGTGGTTCTGAGAGCGGGTAACGGGGAGTATTGCTCTGGCCTGCAGAGTGTTGATATAGGGGTCCCTCAGGGAAGTGTCCTGGGACCTCTACTTTTTCTAATATTTATTGATAGTATAAAGAGTGGCAAAATGAGCCAGACCGAACAACCAACAATGTTTGCAGATGATGTTTCCGCAATAGTAACTGCCTCAGATGTCAAAGAACTGAGTAATAAAACTAGTGATTGTGCAAGTAATATGCAAGAATTCAGCGATGATAATAAACTGTTATTAAACTTATCAAAGAGTGAATCGATGGTGTTTTCCACGAAGGAACGTGATTTTAGCCTTTATATAAAGTCTAGAGCTGGTTTGGTCAAACAGGTAGATTATACAAAGTTTCTGGGAATAAGAATAGACTCTCAACTGTCTTGGAGTATCCACATTGACAACGTCCTGTAAAGGTTGGCCCGTCACTCATTCGTGTTGTGGCGACTGAGATCATTTGTAAACAGAAGTGTACTTGTCATATTATTACGCCTATGTAAACTCAACTCTGTCGTATGGGGTGGTGTGTTGGGGCAATTGTAAGCGAATTAATGAGGTCTTAATCTTAAAAAAAAAAATAAGAACAATAATGTTTAAAAAGATGAGATTCTCATGTCGTCAACTGTTCAGGGATCTTAGAATTCTAACTGTAACAGCAATATACATACTGCAATGTGCTTTATACGTTAAGGATAACATACAGACTTTAAACGGGCAGGTGATACGCCCCATCAACATTCTTTGAGAACCTTGGACGCTCTCAGATTGCCTTGTCATCGCCTCACCCGTACGGCAGATAGCAGTTATGTAACGCCGATTAAGATATACAATCATTTGCCTAGTAAAATTAAAGAAATCAATAACAGAAACACCTTTAAAAATAAAATAAAACAAATGTTGTTACAAAATAGCTTTTATTCTCTTCGAGAATTTTTTGACGTGAAATTCTAAGAAAAATTATTATGTACTTGTCTTTAGTGTGTGACTGAGGGAATGTATGGTTGTACTATGAGGGTGAAGCTACGTAAACGGCCGAGGGAGATAATAGCTTGAATGTAAGTGTGAATGAGTTTGTTTAGAGTTTAGGAATTTTAAAACTGACGAACCATATGTCATTTTTTTATGATCAATATGTGAATGAATAAAAAAAATCCTGAAAAGAAAATTCTCTGTGCAATGTCACTGACTTTTAATTATAAAAAAGGATATCTGATTATATATGTCACTAATGTAGTATATATTCTGCCTAAAACCAATCTGATCAAAACAATTTTTCTGACATTTCGAGACCTAATCTCTAGTCTTGTTATCAAAGAATCAAAACAGAACAGAAAAATCAGAAACAAATTCGAACCAATTAAATTAAAAGAAAATGAACCACGTAACTAGAGGAATAATTAAAAAAGGATATATGAAATCTTTGCCTGAACTTTTACCAGAAGCTTGACATTTCTGAAAATGACAAGTTTTCAGGTAATGCAGGAACACGACTATTGAATTTATACCGTACGATAAAAAATAGTATATAAGTACCTAATTATTCAATAATAAAATTATTTTTAATAACTTCCTGCCTGAGTATTGGTAGCCAAATTATGTTGATATCTACGGAAAAATTAGAAAAACTTTTATTAATAATAATAGTTGCCCTTTTAATTAATTTTATTTATTAGATTCTGTGATAACGACTAGGTTCGAAACGCCAGAAAAAATTGTTTTGATCAGATTGGTTTTAGGTAGAATATATACTACATTAGTGACAGATTATGATCAGATATCCTTTATTATAATTAAAAGCCACTGACATTGCACAGAGAATTTTCAGGATTTATTTGATTTTTGTATTTTTAAACGCAGTGACTTTTATTATTTTTTATGTATTAATTTTTCCTTAACAGTAGGATGACGTAGCACCCCACTGATAGGTATTTTTAAATAAATAGAGAGTGGGAAACGTAAACTTGCTTCAGTAATAAAATAGAAAGCAATATTCAAATGACATTATTCAAATTTTTCATCGCATTTAACTGTACGGCTGTTAGATCAGATGATGTCGCTGAGGTTGCCCTTTTTAAATTTTTTAATGATTTTCAACATAACTTCCCTTAGATAAACTACTAAATTATTTTCTTTTTATTAGGTACCCGCTATTTCTTTGGCGTACGAGGAAGCCGAATCCGATATAATGAAGAGACCGCCCAGAGACCCACAAAACGATAAACTTGTCAATGATAGGTGCAGTTTTTTTCCTTATTTTTATTTTGGTTTGAATTTTCATGTTACTTGTTAACGTAAAATGGCTTACTAATATTACAGAATGGTGTGGGCTGCTACTAAATCATTGGGTTTGCCTTAAGGCTAACGGGAAGGTGCTGTTTTTTTGGTGGATGTTATTGTGTTATATGGCGGTTTAAATACAGTATTTTTTCAATTATTTTAATGTCATTTGTAATTTAAAATATAAGAGGATATTAGGTCTCAAAATCTTTAATATGTAGCGTTTAACATGCATATTTACAAACAAAGAAATTTGAAAACAAAATTCGGTAATGCTTGGTTATAGAAAGCAGCGTTAAGCAATCCTAAACTTCTCGAAAAGTCTAGGAATTGATGGGTAAACAATTATAGGGCATTTGCAAAAGATCTTGCTTGGCCAAAGTCTTTTACTACCCTTTTACTACAATACAGTACAAAATAGACACGTACAGTAGTAGCGACCTCTACACTCAGCTGCACGCAGAGCTCCCCATTGAAATAAATGTTTTTTTACCATTTAACATGTTAACCACTAAAATTATATTGATACAAGTAATGTAGTAAATATTGTGCTTTGCAGCAGATTTTTAATATGGTATCTTATTAAAATTATCTTTTTATATAGATTGATTTCAATGTCTTATGGTCAGATTGGTATGATCCAGGCAGCAGCTGGATTTTTCGTATATTTTGTCATTATGGCTGAAAACGGTTTCCTGCCCAGTAGGTTGTTTGGTCTTCGTAAGTACTGGGACTCAAAAGCTATCAACGATCTAGAAGACTCTTATGGTCAAGAATGGGTAAGTAAATGTTGCATTTTTAGGAGTTATTTTGAAATCAGAAAACCACCGACAATGTTTCAATGTTTGATCCTATTTTCTTATTATTTTCCGCGAACGAATTTTAAGCACTTCATAAGGAAGGTATTATTGATATATTTCCTACATTTTATAACTTAGAAAACGTCTTTTTTACCGATAATTCAAGTGGAGGAACCTTCAGGCGCGGATGGGCTCAGGCGGGACACCCGGACGAATCCCGGTGGGCCGGAGTGAAATGGTCCGGGCAGATGGGTTGAGCAGGCGTCATCCATATGGAAATACGTCATCCCTATATAAAAAAGATACGAAAAAAACATGGATGTTTGCAGAGATATGGCGATTCTCAGTCCGCACCATTTTCAAAAAATTAAAGATTCAGGAGTACCAACAAATGCATTAAATGTTCTTTCTGAGTAATTGTTGCCATTTAATTCCCAAGCAACGCCAGAGACACTCATTGAAGAATTATACAGTTTTACCTGTAATTGGGATAACTTAGTGATTTTTATAATATAAATTTCTTAGAAGATGCAGAGGAAGAACACAGAAATATGCAAACGACTTCAGCGCCATCAGAACCAAAACAAAAATGCAGCAGCTGCAAAAATTGTGTGGTATGCTGTTACTTGACCAGAATGAATTATAATATGTATCAAGGCGCATTTCAGGCATTAGTAACAGCTTACCAATATTTGCTTACGCTTCCTATATCGCAAGTAGCATGTGAAAGATCGTTTTCAATTTTAAAATATATAAAATAGCTATTTGTGTATTAAGAGCGCAAAGTGATATATTGCCGCTCTGAGCGAGAAGTTAGACGCGCGACGCGTAGCGGAGCGCGGCTATCTCGCGAGAGCGGCAATGTCACTTTGCGCTCGAATTACACACATGATTTTTTCTACAACCGGTGTTTTTATAAAAATGTTTGGTAAAAATTGATAAACTTTGATAATCTCAAACTTGACACTTCATATTTCAAAAAGTGAGCATTACTTGACGTTACATATGTGTCTAGATAAAAATGTTTGGTAAAATAGTATTTACTGCAAAACAAATATAAAAAATTGTTCTTTCTACTATCTTATTTGGCTATTGTAGGAGCTTATTTTATAAAATCTAAAGAAAATGATTATTTCAGATTAGTGGTAATTTATTTTTTATTATTTTTATAATAATTACATATATTCAGAACTTAAGTAATAAATCAATATTATTGAAGATTATAAGTATTTAAGAACTATTATTTTTGTTATTATTTACAATGTTAAAGGTAAATGTACAGTTTTTGCAGTTTTTGATGATGATTTCAGAGGAGCCTTCAGATGGTGAATTTATCGGAATGTTTTCAGAATTACTAGTTTCGACAAATTTCGGTGATTTATTTGTCGTTGTTGTCGGTCCTAAAATTTTTTCAGACGTAGCAATTTTGTTAGTAAGACATTCATCTATATAGCCTTCTGCTACATTAGTACTCTTCCATCCTCCGTGTTTTTTTAACTGAGTGATGTCGCCTCCTCCATTAACTAAAAGAGTGGCAGAAGTTCTCCTAAAGCAATGGCCGGTATAGGTACTTGCATGGTTCTGGAAGTCCAAGGTACTGCGCAATGTCTTTTGGTACTTTTGCAATAGAATTCATTCCTACTACTTGATTTTGGCATTTGCCATTCGAATATTTCAAAAATAGTCTACGGATCGTACAATTTTTTGGCCTGAGGCTAATATATTTTCGATAGATTGATAAATAGTCTAGATTTGCGTTATTTGTCACAGTGAATGTTCTGCTATTGTACGTTTTAGAATCAGGTATTCTCACAATGGGGACTGACTGTTTATCCTCAATGTCGTCCATTACCATTTTGACAAGTTCGTCCCTCCTATATGCCCCGGCGCGGCGATACCCAAAATTAAGATAACTTTTTTTAGTAAATATGTATTGTCAGGAGCTTCTGTTAAAAAGGTCTTTACTTCAGCAAAATTGAAGGTTTTTGATTTTATGGGTGTATGGCCGACAGCTTGACGTTTTAAAAAAGCCAATAGTTTTTTGTATTCGCTGATGTCATTTTTTACTGATATGGTAGATCTCAGCATTGAGTATATTGACCAAAGTGTAGAGGATTTCATTACCTTGGCTTTCTCTGCAAAATATGCAAATAAAATATTTTCTGATATTTTCTTCGTTCCTTTTGATTCGCACCATTTACTAAAAAGTTCATACTGCTTTTCATACTTGCTTCTCGATTTTTCTGGCAGTAAATTGAGAGTAACTGATTTTGCAGCTTGCATAATATCCGGCGGAGTGCATGAAACTTCACTAATATCATTGATTTCCAACGAATTTTCACCCAAAGACATTTTTATTGTGTTGATTACAACTTAAAATCACGCTCTGGTTACAAAATTATCGATATTTGTCAAATACCCTCCTCGCCTACTTTGTGTCAAAAGCAACAAAATAAAAGACAGAAGCCAGCCGTGATACGAGGAATTAGACGGAAATTTCATAGAGGGCTTATTTTAACAGCTCTGGGTAGGCTATGCATTTGAAAAACAAACAGGTCAGCTTGACATTCTTTCCATGCCAAGAGTACATTTTGTATTTAACTTTTTAGTCATTATTACCATTATAAGAAAAACGGAATAGAATTTATTAAGTCATATTTATGTTTTTAAAGAAATACGGCTAATTATGTGTGAAGTTTTAGCAAAATGGGCAAATAAAATGGTAAAAGCAGTTTCGCTTGTGGTATATTTCAAAATAGGATTAAAACACACAAGAAAAAAACAGTGTTTCGTCAGTAAGTACGCTTTTTATTGATAATTTTTTTTACTACTGCCGGTATTTTTATAAAAATATTTTGTAATGTAATTAATAATTATTGATATCAAATTTGACAGTTTATATTTTGTGTCAAAAGTCGCAGATACGCTGGACGTTTCTTTATTATTATTAAGGTGTCCATGGTAACTAAGCGAGCGACAAAGTAACTTTGTCGCTCGGCGAGCGACAAAGTAAAACAAACGCTTGTTCCTCGAAAATGTCCAACTTTGCGCTTTCTTTTGAAAGCGCAAATTTGTACTTTTCGCTCAGTTGTAGAAAAAATCGTTTAAGGAATTCTTTAAAAGACGAAAGGCTGGAATCGTTTATGCTTATGAATATCGAAAAAAATTTTCTGATAAAAATAAATAATGAAGAAATTATAAGTAAATTAGCTGCAACCAGCCAATTACTTTCCATTATTCAAAATTTCAAAAAAAGGTTTCGCAATTTTTGTATGCAGCGCTATTCACCTCAGGGGGCCACTTGAGCAAAATCAGTCCCGGGCCGCTTCAAAATTGCCCATCCGCCCCTGGGAACCTTGCCTTTTTATCTCAGAACCGATTCAGATGGTTTTGATTTGAATGAAGCCTTAAAATGGGATAAAAATTGAGTATTACTGTCTATTTAATTAATTTATAAAAAAATGTAACCAAGAACTTTTTCTATGGAAAAACATTTTCTTAAATCGTATTGTGTAAGAAATAATACTCGTATTTAAAAATCAATACGCAACGACCTTGTGAGAAAATATGAAGTCAAAAGTTAACACTAAGCTAACAAGCGTTATTGTTATTTGTTGATAGAAAAGATACATTTAAAATTTTTTTAAAATGCTGATTTTGTGTACGTGCACGATGGTTGTACGTCATATAAATTTCGGAAAGGAAGGATACACAAGTCACCAGTATAGTTCTCCAGAAAAGAAATTAAGGGCTTCATTGGATTGTTTTTGTTGGATAAATAGGAAAGTTGCAGTGGATAAAAAGTGAAGCCATCTTAACAAAGAATGGTAGAGATCAGCCGGTGAAATTTTACAGTTTATATCTCTGTTGCTAGTTAAGGGACCCATGCCAAGTTCAGGGTTTTTGATAGTGAGCCTACTAGGTATGTTTTAGTCGAGAATTTTTAAATTGTAAGCGAAAAAATTATGTTATTAGAAAGTATGTAAAGACTGTCAGGTTCTGTTAGGGGGGTCAAAGCAAAAATTCAACTTTTTTCGTAAATTACAAAATATTTTTTTATTTAGTAACAGTAGCTTAAAAGAAATAATATTTTATATCGAGCTACTGATTTTCCGCAGAAAATGAACTTTTACGTTCAGATTTAGTAAAAAGGTTTAATATTTAGTAGGTACCGTATAATGGGGTTACTTTGCCCGATTTTCGAGTTTTTTTTTTGAATAACTTCTCTTGTTTTAAACTATGACATTTGAGATGAAACTATGTGAAATTTTAGCCTTTTTGGTATCGAAATCCATAATTTGAAGCCGGTTGGTTGGCTTCTTCCATTTTTTTTTAAACGTCAAAAATTTGGCAAAGTTACCCTCGAGATGGGGTAACTTTGCCGCGGCCTATAACTTCTACAGGAAGGCAAAGATACCCAAACTAATAGCATATTTGGATTCCTTTGAAAATTTCCTTTAAGATGGATATAAATTTCTCTGAAATTTGTCAAGAAAGAAGCAAATTTCGACCTTTTATTTGAATATACTTTATTTCTTCAAACTAAATGAAATAAGTTTCAAAAAATATATTGTAAATTAACGAAAACACATAAAAACTTAAGAAAAAACAAAAAGAAACATTCTTTAAAGAAAAACAAAAGAGTTTTTTACAAACTTCTTAAGAAAAAGTGTATTCTGACACATCTTCAAATTCATAAATTTCCCTTGAACTTGAACACGAACTGGGCGGTAACAAAATTTTTACAATTTCACTTTTAACAATGTGAGATACATCATCAACTGAAGGAAAACCGGTATATCTACTCTTAACGGTTTCCTTTCCATACACCTTAGTATAGCAACGTGTTCAGACATACGTAACTATAGCAATATACTTTTCCACTTATAATTAGTTAATAAAGTTTAACTTACCGTAATATTTTATCGCAGACGCTAAGTTAGACTACCACTTGGTGCTAGGACATTTTAAAACAACACTACGGTGTTGCCCAACTTTAAAAATGAATTTTATTTAATATCACTACACGTTTGGCAAAGTTACCACATCAGGCAAAGTAACCTCGTTTTACGGTACTGGTTTAAACTAGTGATGTAAGGATTCGTATCCAAAAATCCGTTGGATACGGATATTAAAAGAATCCGGATTATCCGGAACCGGCCGAGAACTTGAATACGGATTCGGAATCAATAAATTCGCATCGGCTGTATACTAATGCAAAGTGCAAAGAGAAAGCGGAATCGAGTGTAAGCGAACAACACGGTCTGCGATGTGGCATATTTGATCTTATGCTTTCTCTTTCTAATGACCTTTCCTAAAAAAAGATAGCATAGTTATCGGGGTAACGGGTATCATATGGGATGAGACCCATTGGTTAAACTAGGCCCGCCTCACCCGAACCGAATTCAAAAGAGAACGAACGACGCCGACGGTGCCTTCCTATCCCTAACCTACGACTTCGACTGATACCGATACCGCATCGACCTACCTAGCCGTGTATCCGGATAGAAAATGTTTTAGTATTGCATGCATACGTATACATGATCTGTCGCGCGGGTCAAGAAATGGATTCGTATTCGGATAATGGATACGGATATTAGCTGATTCCGATTCCGTATTATCCGGATATCTAAAGAATACGGATATTTACAACACTAGTTTAAACTAAGACCTTCTAGCTGATCAGTTAGGTTTTGACAGGTTTTGGTCTTGTCATTGTTAATAAGTCGACATTAAAAACGTATGAGTTATTCTAATATTTCAGCTGTTTAATTGCTTTTCAAATAATTTTCATCTTGAAATGTGTTGCTGGAATGAATTTAGTTCTATTATTGTGGAATTTGCCATTTTCTTTATAAATTTGCGAAAAAACTCTGAATTTAACGGACCACCACGGAGGCTGCAAATAGCACCTGCGTGAAACCTCTAACTCCAAGGAATAAGACAAGGTAAAGAAATAACGACAGGAAAATTTATAAACACAAAAAAAAAACGGAAAACCCTGGGTCTCCTGACAAAAAACCGCAAATGTGCTAGCAGGTCCCTGGTCTGTGAACTCTTTGTGTTTTTTTTTTCAACTTCCAAGTTTTCCATCTAATAACTTGGTTATGTGCTACTGATGAGTGCTAATAAGCACGAAACACGTGTCTAGCACTACTGTAATATGGTAGGAATACCCTGTATAGTGTATTCTAATATTATATTGTTTAGTAATTAGGTAATAAGTAGGTTACTATTGTAAGCAAGGAACTGTTAAACAATATTCTGCTGATTAGACAAATCACCGATTTGTCGAGATGGTGGTAACCTACTAGAGAGAGGATATACTAGGGATTTATAGCAACAACATGTAGTTTGACTAATTCCTATAACCCAGCGAACATAAAGTTATTACATGGCGATCCTGCCAGGATTCAGAAGATGCCAGGATAAAACAATATGGGGTCCACGCAATCAAAAGAAGAAGTTATAATGCACAAACCGCAAGTGGAGATGCTACAGCAAGAATAAAATCATTTTCACTGTCCGAATGGTTATTGATGATCATATTGGCGATTATAATTGGAATATTGGTATATGCAGTTCTGAAAAGCTACAAAAAATGCATCAGAAAAAACATTAGAAGGGAGATAAATAAAAATGAAATTAGAAAATCCCGTGATGGTATTTCCGATCAAGAAGATATAATTTGATATTTCAGTTTTTTTTTAGCATTATATTTAATGGACAAATTAAAAAGTGTGAAGAAAACCAATGTATAAAATGGTGCATAAATAGAAAAAAAATTGTATGGACATTTAATTATTCTAGTTAAGAAAAGAAATTTGTAAGTAGAAATATATTAGTTATTAAGCAATGTATTCGGGTTAAATGATAATTATGATAATTTTATTAAAGAATTTATACTTAGATAACGATATAGGCGTAAAATGTTGACCCAAATAACAATTAATTTATGGAATTTGCTAAACTAGAGAAAATTTATCAGGAACTTACTACCCTTAGAACATATATTGTAAAATTAAATTACGAGCGACGTAAACAACCGATTTTACAAACAAAACTTAATGAAGCAAAAAATTCTTTCTCGAAAGTAGATTCGGAGATTGTAGTTATTAATCAAAAAATTAGGAACTCGGAATTCGACGATAACGAAATTCTTTTAATAAAGCAATTAGTGGAAAAAATTAAAACAACTTACCAAGACATTTTACGGATAACCAAAGAAGACAAAACACCGGATGCAAAAATGACATCGTTTGATTTAAAAGTTGCCGTGAGCCTGTTGCCCACAATGGACGACACAGAGGACACTACAAACAAACTAATCGACGCAATAGATCTTTATAATTCAATGCTAAATAGTGACGGTAAAACCCTTTTAATAAACTTTGTTCTTAAAACGCGCTTGTCAAATAGTGCTAAATTGCGATTAAAAACCAGATACAATTCCGTTGACGATTTACTGGTTGATATAAAAACGCACCTTCTTACTAGAAAATCCGACACCGCTCTTCAAGCTAAACTATTCCGAGCTAAGCAAGGAGATAAGTCAATCGAGGAATTCGGAAAATCAGTAGAAAATCTGTTCGCTAATTTGACGATTTCTCAGGCTAACGGTAATACGGAAGCTTATAACAATTTAAGACCTATTAACGAAAAAACCGCCATTAAAAGATTTGCGGAAGGTCTTAGAAATTCAAGGTTAAGTACAATAATATCTGCACGAAATTTTTCATTTTTAAAAGACGCGATTCGGGAAGCACAAGATGAAGAAGTCGCATCGCACACAAATTTTTCAGAGGTAATGTCTATGTCCAGTAATAGGGGTAGAGGAACTTTCAGTAGAAACTTCGCACGAGGTTTTACACAAAACAGAAATTGTAACCGAAACTACAACAACTATCCAAACAAACACTAACAATAATTTTCAAACTAATCATTACGAACGTAACAACAATAATCTACGATTTCAGCAATTTTCTAGAAATCCTAGAGGACGTACAGTTTTTCGAGGAAATGGAAATCGAAGAGGTACGCGTGAAATTAGACACAATGTACATTTGGCTGAATTAACCGTTAACGCTAGTCAAGAACATGCGACCGGTAGTAAATTAAATAAAAACTCTGATACACAAAACTGTTCAGAAAAATTTTTTCGTCCCTAAAACAAAATGCATAAGTAAACAAATATTTACATTCTCAAACAATTATTCTAATTCAGTTACATTTGTAGTAGATAATAAAAATATAAATTTCTTAATAGATACAGGTGCAACCTTATGTGCAATTAAATCAGAAATTTTAAACCCAAACGTAAAGTTATACAAGGAAAATATAAAAATTAAGGGTATAGGCGGAATTTTAAATTCTGAAGGTTATGTGTATTTAAAATTTAAAGTGGGAGTAACCACATTTGAAGAGAAATTTTATGTTTTCAATTCGCTAACATGTTCAAATAATGGTATTATTGGTGAAAATTTTCTAAGAAAGTATAACGCAATTATAAATTACGAAGAAAATACGCTGTCTTTAGCAAATTTTGGAAATGAAATAAGTTTACCTTTATATTCTAACGGTAATACCACTTTAGTAATTCCTCCAAGATGTGAAAGTATTTACTATTTAAGTACAGGTAGCACAGAGGAATGTGTGGTAATACCGAATGAATTATGCCCGGGTGTATTTATGGCTGGTGTGTTAGCGAAACCCAAAAATGGAAAAATTCCAGTAAAAATTTTAAATACTCGAGAGGAAGAAGTTACGTTAAAAAATTGTATTCCAAAAACAGAAATGCTGAGTGAGTATGAATGCTGTCAATTTTCTGCTTCGAATATATCAGTTGATCGTGTGAAAAAATTATTAAACCTATTAAAATTAACTTATCTAAATGAGGAAGAACGAACGGCAATAGAGAATACGTGTGTAAAGTTTTCAGATATTTTCCATATGCCAGATGATAAGTTAACAGTTACTAACCTTTATAAAGAATCCATTCATTTAAAAGAAAATTCAACACCGGTTTATGTCAAACCATACGGACTTCCATTTTCACAAAAGGAGGAGATAAATAAACATATTTCAAAGATGCATCAGAACGGTATAATTGAGAGTGCGCAGAGTGCATGGTCTTCGCCAATTTTACTTGTCCCCAAAAAGACGGACGCTACTGGAGAACAAAAAAGTAGACTAGTATTAGATTATAGGCTAGTAAATCAAAAACTTGCAGATCAAAAATGGCCTTTGCCAAATATTGTCGATATTCTAGATTCTCTTTCGGGAGCAATGTACTTTTCCCATTTAGACCTTAGCCAGGGATATTATCAGGTAGAATTAGATGAAAAAAGTAGAAAATATACTGTTTTTACCACTGACCGTGGTCAATGGCAAATGACAAGATTGCCAATGGGCTTAAAAATCAGTCCCAGTACTTTTTCAAGATTGCCATGTCAGGCCTGAATTACGAAAAATGTTTTGTTTACCTTGACGATCTTATTGTTTTTGGCAGAAATCTTGCCGAACACAATAAAAATCTTATAGACGTATTTAGTAGACTTCGTAAAGTCAATCTCAAATTAAACCCATTAAAATGTGAATTTTTGAAAAAAGAACTTCTTTATCTAGGTCATATCGTCGTCGTAGTTGTGAAGGGTCCTAACCCACACAAATTCAAAAATTGGGTTAGGGCCATTTTTGATACAACCATAGATTATTTTGTCAATTGTGAAAGGTTCCATCAAGCACATTAATAAGAACACAGGTTTTTGCTAAACTTGCTATTGGTTCTATCCCACAACTCGATAAAGTGAATAGTTCTATGTCAAATAGAACCATTCACTATCAACTACTTAACGTGATCTGTTCAGTGAAACGACGAACTGTAAAAAGTACTATCCCACAATCCTGAAATTTGACCGATATTCTTTTGTTCAAGTTAAATTGAAGGTGTTCTTCTGATTCTGCTAGATTAGCCATATCATCGGCGATCATCATTCTGTAATTTTAGTTTCTTCCATCTTCCAGTATCCCAATTTTAATTTTTTCATCTTTTTCTTTGCTTCCTTTACTGCATCATCAATCACGGCTTAAACTGGCAACGGACTCAACACACACCACTGTCTGACATCTATTTCTGTTTTGAATTCCACAGATACTTCGTTGCTTGTTCTTACATAGGTCTTATCCTCTTTGTACATTGCTTTTACTACCTCAGTTGTTTCCATGTCTACCCCTCTTTTTTCCAAAGTTTTCCAAATATCTTCCCTCTTTATCCTATCAAACGCTTTTTCTAGGTCTATGAAACATGTGCATTTCTTTGTTTTTGCTCAGTATTTTTTCACTAACCTGTCAGATTGTAAATATTAGGTCTTGTGTGCTTCTTCGCGCTCTAAAACCACATTGTTTGTCCTCTATTGTGTTTTCTATTATAGTTTTGATTCTTTTCTCCACAACTCTTGATAATATCTTTCCTGGTATACTTAATAAGGTAATTCCTCCATAGTTCTTGCATTTTCTTTTATCCCCGCTATTATATAAGGACAATACAATTCCTGTTTTCCAGTAGCTCGGTATATCTTTATTCGTTATTGCTGTATTTAAAATATCTTGTAGCTTTAAAATTCCCTCTTTTCCCAGAAATTTTACCATTTCTGGGGTAATATCACGTCCTGGCGCTTTCCCTAACTTTATTTTATATAGGGCTTCTAATATTTCTTCTTCTGTAATCTGTTTTATGTCTTGCCTGTTAGTGTGTTTTCTGTGTTCGTTTTTTATTTCTGTTTCTATATAATTCTTCAGTGTTGTTTCCATCTTTTCATTATTTTGTCTTCTTCCGTTATATCCTTTCCATCTTTGTCCTTTCTATTCACCATTGTATATTCTTTTCCCTTTCTTAGTTGTTTTAATGTTCCATAGTTTCTTCAACACGAATTAAACAAAATACATATTAAAATAAACATAAATAAGACCAAGAATATGGTAATATCGAAAGAAAATAAAGCACATAATATCAAGTTACATGCACAAAAGATGGAACAAGTTGATGACTATACTATAAGTATTTAGGATATTTAGGTATTATTGAGAACAATGGGAAATTAAACAAGGAAATAAATGAAAGAATGAAAAAAGCAGGAAAAATATTCAACACAATGAAAACAACATCCTTAGAAAAAAGAGAAATTGAAAAGAACACAAAAACTGAAGTAGTAAAGAAAATAGTCAGACAAGAATATTAGCGAACCATGGACGATAGCAGAGAAAAACAGATCAAGGATAAATGCAATGGAAATGAGATTTTTGAGAAGAGAAGGCAAGACACGAAGTGACAGAATACGCAACGAAAGGTTCAGACAGCCACTAAGAATCGAGTCTATCACCGCCAAATTAGCGGAAGGCTAACTAACATAGTTCGGACGTATATGCCGCAGGGCTGATGAATGACTCACAAGAAGAGTGTATGGAAAATACTAGAAAAAACTGTAAGAGGAAGACCTAGGAAAACATGGGGTGAGGGGATTAAAGAGGAAGCTAAAAAAAGAGAAATAAAATCGAAAGGAATAATAGAAGAGACGAAAAGACGAAAAACCGAGACTGTAGTAACTAATAAAGAAACAAACCAGAAAGAAGAAGAAAATTAATAATGCAAATGTGGTTTTATAGTTAAATAAATTTCGTTAATAAACACACAAAGTTTTTTACCTGTAATACCCAAAGACGGTTATGTGTTAGAACTGCTAAAATATTAGATTATTTTTTGATATCTGGAAATTGTGAAAGGTCCTAACCAACAAAGTTCTAAAATTAAAAAAAAAATCTTAAATATAAATGCACATATGTATTTTATGTTATTTTACTAACTTCATCTCCAAATTGTGGCCAAATATAATTTTTGGATAAAATAAAATGAGCAAAAAACATACTATTTAATAAACTAATAAATTTAAATCTTTAATTTCTTCATACTATTAGTTTGTGGGATAAGACCGTTCACTTCTACGACGACGATATAATTACGGATAAAGGTATTCTACCAGATCCAGATAAAGTCAGAGCACTAAGAGAATATCCAACTCCAAAAAATACAAACGAAATAAAAAGGTTTGTCGCCTTCGCTAATTACTACAGAAAATTTATACCACACTTCGCAGAAAAAACAATAGCTTTAAACAAATTGTGTAGGAAGTATGCAAGATTCGAATGGACAGATGAATGCGAAAAATCTTTTAATTCCCTAAAAAATGCGCTTACGCAACACCCTGTATTAGAATATCCAGATTTTTCCGATAGTAACGAATTTATTTTGCAAACGGATGCGTCTAACATTGCTATTGCAGCAATTTTGGCAAATAAAAATGGTAAACCAACCGCATACGCTAGTAGAGGTTTAAATAAAGCAGAAACAAATTATCCAACTATTGAAAAAGAGCTGTTAGCAATTTACTGGTCAATAAGATATTTTCGTCCATATTTGTACGGACGGCACTTCAAAATTTTAACAGACCATAGGCCTTTAGTCTATTTATTTAATTTAACTGACCCTTCCAGTCGCTTAACAAAATTTCGATTAGGACTAGAAGAGTATGATTTTCATGTTGAATATATAAAAGGAAGCGAGAATGTCACGGCCGATGCGCTGTCAAGAGTAGTAATTTCATCGAATGAATTAAAAAGCATGAACGAAGGAGTGATTTCTGTTATGACTAGAGCACAATGTAAAAGAATGGAAAGTCCAGAAGGTGAGTTAGAAAGTGAGAATGCTACGAGTGTTTGGCCTGATCAACCAAATATTGTAGAAATTCTTAAAAAACCCAAGAATTGTACTGAGTTAATACTCACGTCAATACAGAAAATAAACAAATTAAACAAAGACATAACTGCGAAATCGGGAAGTTTATATTATGTTCCGTTACATTCTACCTTATATGTAAATCACGATACTCGATCGACATAAAAAATAATACTAATGAAACATTTATTACATGGCTAGCTAAGGAAATAAAAAATAACTCCAATTGGACCGGTCCCCGTATATGTATAATAAAAGGAGTTGAAAGAATAACGGACAAAGATACAAAAAGAATAATTTTAAATGATTTTCACTTACTTCCCACTAGTGGCCACGCAGGTATTAATCGTATGGTTAATAATATTAAAAAATACTACTTTTGGCCAGGTCTTGATAGCGACGTTCGAAACTTTGTAGAAAAATGTGACAGTTGTCAAAAACAAAAACACACAAATAGATATGTCAAAGAACCCATGATAATAACTTCAACCGCGTCTTCGCCATTTCAAAAGATATACTTAGATATAGTAGGGCCAATACCAAAAGATATAGATGGTTATTCTTATATTCTTACGCTTCAGTGCGAATTAACAAAATTTGTAGAGGCATATACTCTTAATCAAAAAGACGCGATATCAGTTGCAAAAAGTTTTGTGGACAACTTTGATAGTTACCCCCTTGAACTAAAATACAGACTACAAAAAGCACACAATGACGCACGAACAAACCTAATACAATCAAAATTAAAAAGAAAACAAAGTTACGATAGAACTATGAACCCGATAAGTTATAAAAAGGGAGACATGATTTTATTAAAAAATGAAACTGGTAATAAAATATCTAGTCCTTGTTTTTTGGGTCCATATTTGGTGGTAGAGGAATTATCGCCAAATGTAAAAATCCTTAAGGAGAATAAGGAAATATTAGTGCATAAAAATAGAACTAAGTTATATAGATCTTAGGTATTTCATTAGTTTATATATCATTAGTTATAATAAGAAAAAAAAGGGCCCTCTCTTTTACTTACTCTCTCCTTATCTTTTTATCTTACTATATTCTGTTAACTTTTCCTTGCTACAGTTCTTTTTCCTAGGTTAAATTATGTTAGATATAACTTTTACAGGTAACTACAGGTATTTTTAACGTATTCCTCATGTTACGAAAAAGAAAAGAAATATTATAAGAATTTCCATTTTCCAAAGAAAAAGAAAATTCTTTAAAAATTTCAGGGGGAGGTGTAATATAGTAGGAATACCCTGTATAGTGTATTCTAATATTATATTGTTTAGTAATTAGGTAATAAGTAGGTTACTAATGTAAGCAAGGAACTGTTAAACAATATTCTGCTGATTGGACAAATCACCGATTTGTCGAGATGGTGGTAACCTACTAGAGAGAGGATATACTGGGGATTTATAGCAACAACATGTAGTTTGACTAATTCCTATAACCCATAAAATTATTACACTACCTTACAGACAGCTTCCCCGATATTTTCTAGTATACTATAACAAATAAATATGTAACTGTCTAACAACTGCAGTTAATTAGTTAATTGGAACCACAATCCCAAGAATTTTAACCTAAATATATATATATATATATATATATATATATATATATATATATATATATATATATATATATATATATATATATATATATATATATATATATAGTGTGTCCACTTAAGTTCGCACCATATGGAAAACTTTTTTATTATTAGTTTTACGAAAAAAATTATTCCTTATAAAAAGTTCTGCTTGGTCCAAAACCTAAAATGCAACCATCAGATATCAAATTTTTTCAGTCCTATACGAGGTATATCAGAAAATATGAATTTTGCCCAAGAGTAAAGTACCTTTATTTTTGACAATATCGAAAACCTTAATCAGTTATCTCTTTATTCGTTAAACATTTGATAACCTTTACGTCTCTTAACCTATATGTTGCATTATTTTGATGATGCATTAAAATAATTGATAAATAACAAAATTATTTATTTCACAATAATTATGTATACAGTGCTAATAATGTTAATTACCTAACAAGCGTGTAATAGTTTATCGTCAATTCACTATTGCTTCAACGTATCTGCCTTCTCTTACAATACAGTTTTCCGTTCTAGAAGTAAATTCCCTCAATACATTTCTGATTATATTCGGAGTTATACCCTGAATTGTTTCCGTAATAATTGTTTCCAAATCTTCTATACGTTTGTGAATGGCCTGTGTTGATATACCTGTTCTTTTAAGTAACCCCATAAGAAAAAATCTAGTGGGGTTAAATCTGGCGACCTAGCTGGCCAAAAAATATCGGAATGTCTATGAATTAACCTTCCATTAAAGATATTTTCAATGTATTGCCTTACTTCCATCGTACTATGACATGTTGCGCCGTCCTGCTGGTACCATACTTGTTGTCGTTCATGTCTTGGAAGGTCACGAAGAAAATCATGCAACTGATTTTGTAAAAAATTTAAATATCGTTGAGAAGTCATAGATTGTCGGAAAAAAGGGGCAATTATTTTATCCTTGTAAATGCCGCACCAAACGTTAGTTTTAAAATAATATTGATCGCGAGTTTTAATCGTAAAGTGAGGATTGGAGTCAGCCACCATCGACAATTTTGCGAAGACACTGTTCCATTAGACGTAAATGTAGCTTCGTCAGAAAAAATTATTTTCCTAGCCAAAAAAGGATCATCTTCTAGCTCTCCTTGGATAAGAAAACAGAATTCTAGTCGTCTGTCGTAGTCTCCAGGTTTTAAAGTATGGATATATTGTGGTTTATATGGATGAAACTTGTTCTCTCGAAAAATTATTGATATTGTGGATTTACCAATTTTATCTGGAAGCAAAGATGCCCTTTTTGGCAGAGACAATTTAGGGTTTTCTACTGCAGATAGCATTACATTCAACTTCATCTCTTCACTTGTAACGACTTTTTGACGCTTGTTGCTGAATTTATTATTAACATCTCCACATGTTTTGAATTTTTCCATAATTCTCATTACTGATGTATGGTGTATAATTTTCCCTGGATGTCTGTTGTTAAATATTTCAGCTGCTTCACGATAAGTTTTATAATTATCACCAACGATTAACACAATTTCTATTTTTTCTTCCACACTAAATATCACCGGCATGTTAACAGATTTTATTTGACGTTCACTGTCAAACAATTCTTGCTATCAAGAAATCATTTCTTTATCAGTGCATCCTAGATTTCACGTAACTACAGTTACATTTGCATTGTTGTAGTAAAAAAAGAAAAAATATTTTTTCCATATAATTCGATGTAATTGCATATTTGAACGTAGTTTTTAGTTCTGTTTAACTTTTCTTAATAACAATTTTCGATATTGTCAAAAATAAAGGTACTTTACTCTTGGGCAAAATTCATATTTTCTGATATACCTCGTATAGGACTGAAAAAATTTGATATCTGATGGTTGCATTTTAGGTTTTGGACCAAGCAGAACTTTTTATAAGGAATAATTTTTTTTCGTAAAACTAATAATAAAAAAGTTTTCCATATGGTGCGAACTTAAGTGGACACACTATATATACAGGGTGTAACATAAAGGTTGGGAATAAATTAAACGGTAAATTCCTTAGTAAAAAATAATAGTTTTTTTTCATATAAAGTTATGCCCTACGGGATTTCGTTTCCAATTTACAGGGTGTTGAAAATGTTAAAAAAATTTTGATTTTGTTTAATAACTTTCGAACACCAGAAGATATGGAAATAAAATTTTAGCCGTAGCTTCATTTGGTAATGCCCTAGTAAAATTTAAAACATTGACTTTGTAGCTTACGCAGTGGCGTGCATACGAATATTGCCGTAGGGTTTTCCAAAGAAAAAAGTGCTACGCCACTGATAAAAATACTAGAAGAATACGCATTTTGTTCTAAACAAAATTTCCCTCTTGCGTTTTCTTTGTATCTCTTGCCATTTTCCCGTAATTAAATCTTTTGTAAATTCCAGTTTTTCCACTGCTTACATGGGAATGAATAGTAACTTTGAAATTTAAAACGTATTCACCAATAATAATTATAATTAACAAAACAACAAACAAAATTACAAAAGGTGCTGAAAATGTTTTCCTCCAACTTCTATACATTTTTCAATGCTTGCCCAGCTCACTTTAGGCGAGAAGTAAGAGAATACCTTAATGAAACTTACCGGAATAAATGGATAGGGCGTGGAGGGCCAAGAGCATGGCCTCCTCGTTCGCCCGACCTTAATCCATTGGATTATTATTTATGGGGGCACTTAAAAATCATAGTTTATTCCACTCCCATTCCTGACGAACAGACTCTTCGTCAAAGAGTTGAAATGGGGTGTCAGCAAATTCAAGCGATGCCTGGTATTTATGGACGAGTTGGAGAATCCATGAGAAAACGCATTGAAAAATGTACATAAGTTGGAGGAAAACATTTTCAGCACCTTTTGTAATTTTGTTTGTTGTTTTGTTAATTATTATTGGTGAATACATTTTAAATTTCAAAGTTACTATTGATTCCCATGTAAGCAGTGGAAAAACTGGTATTTACAAAAGATTTAATTACGGGAAAATGGCAAGAGATACAAAGAAAACGCAAGAGGGAAATTTTGTTTAAAACAAAATGCGTATTCAAAAAAATTGACAAAAAATATTTTTATCAGTGGCGTGGCACTTTTTTCTTTGGAAAACCCTACGGCAATATTCGTATGCACGCCACTGCGTAAGCTACAAAGTCAATGTTTTAAATTTTACTAGGGCATTACCAAATGAAGCTACGGCTAAAATTTTATTTCCATATCTTCTGGTCTAAAGTTATTAAACAAAAACAAAATTTTTTTAACATTTTCAACACCCTGTAAGTTGGAAACGAAATCCCGTAGGGCATAACTTTATATGAAAAAAAACTATTATTTTTTACTAAGGAATCTACAGTTTAATTTATTCCCAACCTTTATGTTACACCCTGTATATATATACAGGGTGTTTCATTAAGGGTGATGAGGTACCATATCTCAGGAATTGATACTCCAGGAGCTTTGGAAAAAAAACCCTAAGAAGGAAAGCGGCCAAGAGAAATTGCTGGAAATAATTTTGAAGTTCCTAACTCTGCCGCTAGGGGGCGTAATTGCTGTGGTCATGTAAGAAAAGACATTTTTCTGGAAATTATCCCTATAAAAGCTATCAAAAAAATATTACGCTGATAATTCTACTAGAATTCTACATCTTTTTGGTTTAACACTTTTTGCTGTAAGATGTAAAATTAGGGCGGAAGAGGAGGGGGAAAGTCTACTGATAAAAGTGTCCATAACTTTGGTTTGACTCAACCGAATTTGATGAACTTGGTCTCGTTTAAGAAAGGAAGGCTTGCTAATTTAAACAAAATAATGGCTGTGTTACATTGATTTTCGCGGCACTCGCTAGAGGGCGTTATTTGAGAAACTCTGTTTTTCCAATTTTTCTCCAAAATTTTAAATGGAATGACATAGTTATTATATCATAATCGAAAAGTAGAATAAATTTGCAAGAGAAAATGTAAAAAATTCGATTCGATATCTTCATTAGTTTCGGAGTTATAGCCAAAAGAATAATTAATATCATGTTAATTGAAAAAAGCAATTGTTTTTATAGGTCCGTGGTCAAGCGTGCCATGGAAAATAAAAAAAAATTTTAAACTTTTTATTAAGTGTTTTTTTTTTCACTTTTTACTCCATTACTATTGCCTTTAATTTACTAACCTGACGTATTATTAAAAAATTACCTAGTAAGTCATGAAACAAAATCGGCAGGTTGTCAGGGAAACAAACAAATTGAAATGTCACTTTAATCAATCTTTAAGTATCTCTCAAGATTTTATCTTGGATTTTCTGTGAATTTTGAGTTGATCGTTATTCAACTTGTGTGCTGCATCTTTCAAAAATGGCATATACCAACGCCGAGGCTTACGATATGCTTGCCGTATATTTTCAGTGTTTTGAAAATGCTCCTCTTGCGGAACGTGAATATGCTGTCAGGTATCCTGAGCGAAGACCCCCTAGTAGAAATGTGTTTCGGCGGTTGGCAATACGTCTTAGAACAACGGGTAGTGTACGTCCCATTCCAGTGCCCATCAGGAGTAAGGAATGAAGACAATATTATAAACGTTCTCGCGTACGTGCAACTGGATCCGCACTTGAGTATCAGAAACATTTCTTTAGACTTAGGTATAAGTTGCACTACAGTGTTTCGAATTTTAAAGGATTTTAAGCTGCATCCCTATCATGTAGTTTTACACCAGGCCCTTTCAGATACTGATTTTGACAGGCGGCGGGATTATTGTTATTGGTTAAGAGGTATGTGCCAGTTCCTCTCCTTGATTTTATGGACAGATGAAGCAACTTTTACTAGTTGTGGTAGAGTCAATTTGCACAATATGCACTACTGGTCAGAAACAAATCCTCATTGGATGCGGGAAGTTGATCACCAAAACAGGTGGAGTGTCAACGTGTGGTGCGGAATTTTAGGAAACAGAATTATCGGACCGTTTTTCTTTCATGGCCACCTAAATGGCGACTCATACTTAAACTTTTTACGAAATATCCTGCCTATCCTTTTAGAAGATGTGCCTCTTGATATAAGAAGATCCCTATGGTATCAACATGATGGATGCCCGGCCCACTTTTCTGGAAGAGTCCGTGACTTTTTAGATGCTAGTTACCCAAATCGTTGGATTGGAAGGGGTAGTTTGTTTCCGTGGCCACCTAGATCCCCCGATTTAACCGTGCTAGATTTCTACTTGTGGGGAAGACTAAAAGGGATTGTTTATCAAACACGACCAACCACACGGGAGAATATGATTGAGAGAATTCAAAATGCCATAACTACGATTTCACGAGCTGAAATTGAAACTGCCGTTTCCAGCACTAGAAAAAAATGTAACACTTGCATTTTGCAAAACGGTGGTTATTTTGAACATTTATAAAGTATTTGTTTGTTGTTTGTTTTTAACAAGATTTCTATGGCTTCATAAAGAACGTGAAGGTGGTTGTGGTTTTTATTGTTGTTTTGGCCCGTTGGCCTTTAATCACGCTTCAAATCTTGCGTTTCGCATGGTTTGGACCAGTCCTAAGCCTGATGGAAGGTAAACAAAAACAAAACAATAAATAAAAATCATGAGTGTGAAATAATAAAATCAGTTTAAAAATTAAATAAAAAGAGAAAAACATACTTAATAAAAAGTTTAAATTTTTTTTTTATTTTCCATGGCACGCTTGACCACGGACCTATAAAAACAATTGCTTTTTTCAATTAACATGATATTAATTATTCTTTTGGCTATAACTCCGAAACTAATGAAGATATCGAATCGAATTTTTTACATTTTCTCTTGCAAATTTATTCTACTTTTCGATTATGATATAATAACTATGTCATTCCATTTAAAATTTTGGAGAAAAATTGGAAAAACAAAGAGTTTCTCAAATAACGCCCTCTAGCGAGTGCCGCGAAAATCAATGTAACACAGCCATTATTTTGTTTAAATTAGCAAGCCTTCCTTTCTTAAACGAGACCAAGTTCATCAAATTCGGTTGAGTCAAACCAAAGTTATGGACACTTTTATCAGTAGACTTTCCCCCTCCCCTCCGCCCTAATTTTACATCTTACAGCAAAAAGTGTTAAACCAAAAAGATGTAGAATTCTAGTAGAATTATCAGTGTAATATTTTTTTGATAGCTTTTATAGGGATAATTTCCAGAAAAATGTCTTTTCTTACATGACCGCAGCAATTACGCCCCCTAGCGGCAGAGTTAGGAACTTAAAAATTATTTCCAGCAATTTCTCTTGGCCGCTTTCCTTCTTAGGATTTTTTTTCCAAAGCTCCTGGAGTAACAATTCCTGAGATATGGTACCTCATCACCCTTAATGAAACACCCTGTATATATATATATATATATATATATATATATATATATATATATATATATATATATATATATATATATAATAAATGTAAATGCGAAGATTTACTTCTTCGCTAGTGCAGCGAAAAGGCCGTGAATGAAAAATAAAAATAATGAGGACTATCTTTGATTCTGGTCTGGGTGACCTCCTGCTATCGATTTCTGGGCCCTTACCCATCAGCGGGCAGGCTTACACCCAGGGTGGCTGAAGAACAGACCACGATTTGACCAGAATCAAAGAGAGTCCTTATATCCAAAATGTTCGGAAAGGATGGGTAAGATGTAGTGGCTCGCGCCAACTAGTTCACCCAGTGTTGCTCCAAAAATGTTTGGCTGCTAACACAATAATACTCGAAAGTATGTCGATGTCGATTTTCTCGACGTCGACGGTACAAATGCACCATTTTTCTACTATATATATATATAATATATATATATATATATATATATATATATATATATATATATATATATATATATATATATATATATATATACAGGGTGTTATGAAATTCACTGCATATATTGAAACTGGTAAATCCTGATATGAATTCAGATTGAATAAAAATAGTCATAAATGGCGCTTCACTATAAAAAAAGGTTGATATCGGCCCTGAAAATTTTTTTCGTAAGTAACAGCTCACCACTGGCAATAAACACATGGCCATATAAAAACAGCGGGAAACGTCAGTTACAAAAAAAATCTTTTGTTTTGACATCAGTAGTCACTGACTGACGTTGCCAATTCTCTCTAGAATATTCCTATGTAACAGATTTGAAAAAATAATAGATTTGTTATCTTGAAAGTAAGAAATCATACTAAATTTTTTAAAACATTCAATTTCAAAACGTTAAAATACAACAACACAAAAAATTCAGAGAACAGCTGTTCAAAACAAGAGTAAAATTTTGTTCAACTAGGCCGACCAGAAATTTTTGGAAGAAAAAGAGTAACAAACTCCCAACACTTAAGAATGTACTTTTTTTATTTGCCTATTTTAAATCATATTTAACAGAAGATTTGGCATTTATTAACAGGTTTATTTACCTTTATCGTCCTTAATTCGGTGGTTTTATGGCAAAAGGTGCTATGTCGATATTTTGGTCAAATCACGTTTTTTGTATTACATATTATGTATGGCAATAAGATATATATTCTCTAAAAATCATATGGCCCGATTTGCCTTAAATATAATTCTATTTTAAATTGTCAAGATGAGCTAAGTTTGTTTCTATTACATATTTTTATGGCAGAATGCTTCTTTTTGCTCGCCTGTAAAATTTTACTTTTCTCACATATCACCTTTTGCCATAAAACCACCGAATTTTTAAGCGAAATTCGTCACAACTAAATTAATAATAAACTTTTACCTTCATACCGTATACCATCTTCCAGTAAATAGCCAACACTATAAACACATACCACATTATAATTTCAAAATGTTAAAATAATACTGCCTATAACACAAAAATAAAACTCTCAAGAGAAAAGCTGTTTAAACCAAAATAAATACCCCAACTTCAACTAAATTTAAAATGCAGCTCACTAAGCGACGAAACGATATTTTGTTAATATTAAACAGCTTTAACTTTTGTTAATATTTAACGGCATTGACTTTTTCTTTCACAAATTAAGAAATGAATAAAAGATTTATTATTTGGGTGTTACGCCACTCTACTGTTAAGGAAAATAAATATTTTTTAAAAATAATAAAAGTCACTTCGTTTAAACAAAAAAACAAATCCTGAAAAAAGAAATGTTCTGTACACTGTTAGTGACTTTTAATTATAAAAAGTATGCCTGACCCTAATCTATCTCTAGTGTAGCTAAAACCTAATCTGAATAAAATAATATTTTTTCTGACGTTTCGAGACCTAATATCTAAATAGTCTCGTTGTCAAAGAATCTAATAAATTCAAACTAACTACATTAAAAATGAACTAAGTAATTATAAAAAATAATTAAAAAGGATACAAGAGTTTTCTGATGGAATTCTTCTGATTTTTTTGAAAATATTGCTCTGATAATGGTTTCGTGCTTTTCTGTCAGCATGAGTTTTGACATTAGTCATATTTTTAAAAAATATTTATTTTCCTTAACAGTAGAGTGGCGTAACACCCAAATAATAAATCTTTTAAATATGAATCCGCCACAATCATACAGACATTATTTAAGAAATAAATGGCAAACAAAAATAATGTAAACCGTATTATAGACAGCTGACGATGACGCATGAGCTCGGTTCAGCCAATCGGAATCACTCTAGCGGGCGGAATGGGGTCAACAACCCTTGAGCGTGGCTTCGGCAATCAAGCTTCGCAACCGTGGGATATTCCAGGGACGGCTCTAACCTAGTTGGAAGTAAATCCATTTGACAATAAAATACAAATATATTTATTTACCCACATTGTGTTATTTGAAAATGCGATATACGAAAATACTTCGGTTACAGTGATATACCATACAGAGTGTCTGAAAAGTCTTGGCAAGGGCAAATATCTTTACTATTAATAAAGATAGAGACACCAAATTTTAGTTGTATCTTATTGGTTAATAAATCTACTTTTTCATGTAATTTGACTTTTGCCACTCCCTTGGGGGTTACGCTAGGGAGTTGACGTCAAAAATATTAAATGAAACCCTATGCCGTGTGGTACCTCATTTTAAAGGTCTTTTCGAGAATGGCAGATGTTACTTCTTGGCAGAGTTCCAAAATGGACTTTATTACTGGCAAGAAGTTCATGGTGGTCATTCTAAACAACTTTTAACGTAATAAGTAATAAGTAAGGCAGGCACTGCTGGTCCGTTACCAGACGCGTCGATACCGAAAATAAGTACGTACGTATACGGTATTTGACAAAAATAATTTTATTGATGAACGTTGCTGTGATTGTGTAAAATAAAAAAATATAGGGTTCCGTACCACCGTAAGATTGTGTTTATATATTTTTAATAAATTCGCTGATGTTTCATCCCATATTCTTGTTGTGCGGTGTCACAATGGCCCATAGTTAAGAATGTTCAAAAGAGTAAGACGTCATAAAATCGAAGAAATATGTTAAATACGTAGTTGTAGCTTTACTATTGGAGATATATTCTTCAAATTGGGTAGGTTTGAACGTAGACACCAGAGTACATCCCCTGAAATTTCGTGCGCATGTTTAGCCCTCTTGGTTTGCGCGTGGTACGCATTTTGGTCTACTGCGCAGATGTCAAAAAACGAAAAATATAAAAAACGACAAATGAAGAAGTCCAAAAAGTTGGGAAAAAGTTAGAAAGAAAAGTGCCCCACAAAACAAAAAATAAATGTGCGAGCAGACTGGTACTGTATGGCACAAGAGGTCGACTAACGGTCGACTTATGCCTCGCCCGATTATACGATTTACGGTTTATAATTTTTATAGGCTTGCCATTTAAAAATGAATTAAAATACGGGGTTTGCGTTAAAATGTTTCTTTTTTGAAGACTTTTAAAAGAAGGGACCACACGGCATAGGTTTGCATTCAAAATTTTTGACCTCAACTCCCTAGCGTCATCCCCCAAGAGGGTTGAAAAAGTCAAATTACCTGAAAAAAGTAGATTTATTAACCGATAAGACACAACTACAATTTGGTGTCTCTATCTTTAATAATAACAAAGATATTTACCCATACTAATACTTTTTAGACACCCTGTATGTTACATTACTTTTACCGAAGTATTTTCCTATTTCGCATTTTCAAATTAGACAGAGTGAGTAAATAAATATTTGTATTTTATTTTCAAATCGGATCCCAATTTTATCTCCAAGTAGGTTAGAGCCATCCCTGGACTAACCCCCGTTTCCAAAGCTTTAATGATATCAATACTGTTTTCTTGTTTAACCTGAGAAGAAAGTTGTAAGTAATTAGTGTAGTGTGTTCAACAAAGTATTTTGTTTAAGCTGATAATTTTTACTTTTGCTCATTAACAATAAAAAATACGTTTGTACTTTGATCCCAGTGTTTATTAAAATTATCCTAACAAATATCCTTCAACTGGTTCTGGACAATACGCTACGGACGCACGCTTGTTTGGAAGCAAGTAATGGAAGACATTTTCAACATACCTATTCTCTGCTATGTAACAAACTAAAACCCCTACTACGGACCTGTTTCCTTGCCCTTGGATACTTTGTCGTCATGCGGAGGTGCTGCCAACATGGCCCGCAAATGAACTACGCCAGAACGGTACAGAAGATGTCAGTAAAAGCGAGAGAAAGGGAGAAGAAGAAAAACTTCTTCCAGACAAGAATGGGGAATTAAGTAAAAGTGTCGTGTTTTAAAATATTTGGAACGATATTATTATTTAGCTCACGTGTAAGCTTAAGAAGGTGCTACAGTTTAAGCTTAATCACGTAGAACTCATAACTTTAGTCTAATCCTGAAATAAAAGTGGAAAACTTAATGTTCGCGCTTTATTTCAAGACAACGACGTATAAAATAGTTTGTGCTCTGATTATAGCCTTTCTTAAATTAGCCTAATACGGTTGAAAATTAAATTAAATAAATCACTAACAATATTTACATATTATGGTAACATTTGCGGGTGCAAAACTCATTTATGGGGATATTTTCAAAAAAATCGGTAAGTTTAAGATAATTTCTTCTTAACTGAAGGACGAATAACAACTTTCTGAACATGCTGCGTGAAGCAGAATAATGTGTTTTTTTTACAAATGCTGTAATGAAAGAATTTTGCTTATACTTTTAAAGTACTATGTAGTCGAGCTCAATTAGTATTGTTCGTTTGGATTTTTAACTTTTTCTTAGCAGAAAGTTTATTTAGGAATAGGTACCGCTTATCTTATTTATAACCTAATATAAGGTGTCATAAATATTAATTAAAACTGAGGCTACTACAAAAAGGATTGATTTCGCAGTGCCTTTTTACTATTTTTTATTTGTTTTTTTCTGAGGAAAAGCTTTTTTTCTCTGAGGAAAAGGTTTTTTTCTTTGTCTTAAATTACGCTTAAAAACAGAAAATAAATTCTCTTAAAGATTTATATGTCTGGCAACGTTACAACAAATTCAATTGTTTTAAGTTTTTCCCGCGTAATTTTCTATCAAGGGCTATGACGGACCATGTCTCGCTATCCAGGTGCGGCGAATATAGACTGGTTTTAGGGTATTTTTGAAAATTTTTAAAATGTTCGATTTAAGTAAAAAAAGTATTGGGTATGTCTGTAGACTACCCCAGGAGTCACCCATTCCAATATATGCAGTGAATTTCATAACACCCTGTATATATAATATAATATAAATATAAATATAATATATATATATATATATATATATATATATATATATATATATATATATATATATATATATATATATATATATATATATATATATACATATATATATATATATATATATATATATATATATATATATATATATATATATATATATATATATATATATATATATATTATATATATATATATATATATAAGAAAAAACGATTTAGCGTCCGTCATAATATAAAAAGGGGGAAAAATTTTGGCTAATCGGACAAAACCAGTAAGTTGCGTTCTTGCATTAAAGTACGGGGAGTCCAAGACCTTATGGATAACCCCGGGCCGGTAGACAGTTAGCTTTCGTCCTTATTAGGACTCATCAGACTGACTTAACCCTTTGGCACCTTTCCACACATAGAACCCTCGCATATTATGTCGTCCGCTTTGGATAAAGACGGTACACAATACACGTGAGCGCCATCTATGGGAAGTCACTGAAATGCAAGAACAGATCTTACTGGAGTAAAGCTGCTACTGTAGGCAACCAGTAAAACAATAATACGTACGGAAACATGACCCCCGGTACCCGGTACCGATTTTGAGCATCACTCCAGCTATCCACAATTTTGTGGTTTATACTAAGAGTCGCACACTCAGTCCCACCGAGAGCCGTGCAACTCCGTCTAAAAAGCCATAGAATAAGAATAAGAAAAAATGATTTAGCGTCCGTCATAATATAAAAAGGGGGAAAAATTTTTTTCCCCTTTTTATATTATGTCCGTCATAATATAAAAAGGGGGAAAATTTTTTTTCCCCTTTTTATATTATGACGGACGCTAAATCATTTTTTCTTATTCTTATTCTATGGCTTTTTAGACGGAGTTGCACGGCTCTCGGTGGGACTGAGTGTGCGACTCTTAGTATAAACCACAAAATTGTGGATAGCTGGAGTGATGCTCAAAATCGGTACCGGGTACCGGGGGTCATGTTTCCGTACGTATTATTGTTTTACTGGTTGCCTACAGTAGCAGCTTTACTCTAGTAAGATCTGTTCTTGCATTTCAGTGACTTCCCATAGATGGCGCTCACGTGTATTGTGTACCGTCTTTATCCAAAGCGGACGACATAATATGCGAGGGTTCTATGTGTGGAAAGGTGCCAAAGGGTTAAGTCAGACATAATATGCGAGGGTTCTATGTGTGGAAAGGTGCCAAAGGGTTAAGTCAGTCTGATGAGTCCTAATAAGGACGAAAGCTAACTGTCTACCGGCCCGGGGTTATCCATAAGGTCTTGGACTCCCCGTACTTTAATGCAAGAACGCAACTTACTGGTTTTGTCCGATTAGCCAAAATTTTTCCCCCTTTTTATATTATGACGGACGCTAAATCATTTTTTCTTATTCTTATTCTATGGCTTTTTAGACGGAGTTGCACGGCTCTCGGTGGGACTGAGTGTGCGACTCTTAGTATAAACCACAAAATTGTGGATAGCTGGAGTGATGCTCAAAATCGGTACCGGGTACCGGGGGTCATGTTTCCGTACGTATTATTGTTTTACTGGTTGCCTACAGTAGCAGCTTTACTCTAGTAAGATCTGTTCTTGCATTTCAGTGACTTCCCATAGATGGCGCTCACGTGTATTGTGTACCGTCTTTATCCAAAGCGGACGACATAATATGCGAGGGTTCTATGTGTGGAAAGGTGCCAAAGGGTTAAGTCAGTCTGATGAGTCCTAATAAGGACGAAAGCTAACTGTCTACCGGCCCGGGATTATCCATAAGGTCTTGGACTCCCCGTACTTTAATGCAAGAACGCAACTTACTGGTTTTGTCCGATTAGCCAAAATATATATATATATATATATATATAAAATAAAAATATATGTAATATAAAAAGGTTTCAGCATCCGTCGCAGTAATAACTAAAAGGAAAAATAATGGCTATGCGGACTGAAAGACAGTAAGTTATGTTTTTGCATCAAAGTACGGGGAGTCCAAGATCTAATGGACAACCCCGGGCTGGCAGACAATAAGCTTTCACACTTCTTGGGGATCATCAGACTGACGCAGCCTTTAGGCAACTTCCCCAATAGCCACTCCGCCTATTCAAGTCTATCGTTTTGAACAACGAAGGTAACGAACACACGCGAACGCCATCTATAGGAAACCACTTCAATGCAAGAACAGATCTCACTCGAGTAAAGCTGCTACTGAAATAGAGGTAGCTAGTAGAAAAAACACTGCGGGAGCATAACACCCGGTATTGGAATCGATTTTTGAGCATCACCCCAGGTCACCACAGTTTTGTGGATTACACTAGAGATCGCACACACAATCTCACCATCCCACACAAATCCCACCCAAACTGTGGAGACCTGGGGTGATGCTCAAAAATCGATTCTGATACCGGGTGTCATGCTCCCGTAGTGTTTTTTCTACTAGCTACCTCTATTTCAGTAGCAGCTTTACTCGAGTGAGATCTGTTCTTGCATTGAAGTGGTTTCCTATAGATGGCGCTCTCGTGTGTTCGGTGCCGTCGTTGTTCAAAACGATAGACTTGAATAGGCGGAGTGGCTATTGGGGAAGCTGCCTAAAGGCGTCAGTCTGATGATCCCCAACAAGGGCGAAAGCTTATTGTCTGCCACCTCGGGGTTGTCCATTAGATTAGACTCCCCATACTTTGATGCAAAAACATAACTTACTGTCTTTCAGTCCGCATAGCCATTATTTTTCCTTAATATATATATAAATATGTATATATATATATATATATATATATATATATATATATATATATATATATATATATATATATATATATATATACATATACATATATATATATATATATATACATATATATATATATATATATATATATATATATATATATATATATATATATATATATATATATGGGTCATTCCATGTCAACCGGATCAGCGCTGTCGCCAAAATTTGGAGCCACTTAAAAATACGTATAAGGGCTCAATTTGGCGGTCGGACAATAAACTTCAAAATGCCGTATGCGCTTTTGCAAAAATCAAGATGGCGACATCAATATGGCTGCCAAAACCTTGAAACTTTGGATCGATCAAGCGGATTAGGGCTGTCGTCAAAATTTTAGGTTATTAAACAATAGGTATAAGGTTTTAGTTTAGAGCTCAAACAAGAAACTACTAAGAGGTAAACACTTTTGCAAAAATTGAGATGGTGGTGTCAATATGGCGGTTCTAATCATGTAATTTGCTAATGATGTATCAAAAAATACAATCTCGGGTCCAATGAATGAGACAAGTGAATGGTAAACCGTTCACAAGTAGCAAGTGAGCTTACGGATCAAAAAACTGTTGACGGAACTCAAATCATACAATGGCGGATCCAAGATGGCGGGCTTTCGACCAAAACCCGATAGAAATGGCATTAAAATACCCGGATTGGTTTAAAAATGAGTTGCTAAGGATATGAATCTGAAAAAAGTACAATTTATTTCCTATGTGTAAAATGGCGAATGCAAGATGGCGGACGTTTGCCAAAATGTAGAAGAACCTGCTGTTTAAATTACCAAATCTGACGCAAATGGATAGGAAAGGATTTGTAAAGGCGCATATGCGTAACCCAATTAATTTTGAACTTACAAAATGGTGGATCCAATATGGTGGACGCAAGATCATACAAAATTAGGAAAAATACTAAATGGGCAGTATACTAACCCACCTGCTGTGAAAAACATACAAAGTAGCCACGCATTTATTCAAACTTCTGATAATAAACTGGAGGTAAAAAGGTACTCTGGTGCAAAAAAAACTGTAATTACTACGCAATATGCAAGTCGTTGAGACTTTCTTTGTAAAATAAAGATAGTTGATTACTACTAATGACATTTAAAATTCCTAACCGGTTGATAACAGTCAATCTTCAAAAAATTGTTTTTGAAGAGATCCAAGTCCACAAGTCCACAATGCAAGATGGCGGACGTTTGCCAAAATGTAGAAGAACCTGCCGCTTAAATTACCAAATCTGACGCAAATGGATAGGAAAGGATTTGTAAAGGCGCATATGCGTAACCCAATTAATTTTGAACTTACAAAATGGTGGATCCAATATGGTGGACGTATATGAAAACCTCGAAAGTAAATGCCGTTAAGGCCATCAAATTTGTCTGAAAATTTGTTGATAGCGATTTTTAAGGTAACGTAACTCGAAATTGGTGTAGCTCATTCCAAGCTATAAAGTCTAGGATCCAAGATTGCGGACATAACTGGAATTATCATTTAATGTCTTGTGGACTTGGATCTCTTCAAAAACAATTTTTTGAAGATTGACTGTTATCAACCGGTTAGGAATTTTAAATGTAATTAGTAGTAATCAACTATCTTTATTTTACAAAGAAAGTCTCAACGACTTGCATATTGCATAGTAATTACAGTTTTTTTTTTGCACCAGAGTACCTTTTTACCTCCATCAGAAGTTGGAATAAATGCGTGGCTACTTTGTATGTTTTTCACAGCAGGTGGGTTAGTATACTGCCCATTTAGTATTTTTCCTAATTTTGTATGATCTTGCGTCCACCATATTGGATCCACCATTTTGATCGATCCAAAGTTTCAAGGTTTTGGCAGCCATATTGATGTCGCCATCTTGATTTTTGCAAAAGCGCATACGGCATTTTGAAGCTTATTGTCCGACCGTCAAATTGAGACGTATTTTTAAGTGGCTCCAAATTGTGGCGACAGCGCTGATCCGGTTGACATGGAATGATCCATATATATATATATATATATATATATATATATATATATATATATATATATATATATATATATATATATATATATATATATATATTATTTATTTATCTATTTATTATTTATTTACACCCATTCAACAGTTTGAAACCACTTAACAAATGGGTACAACAGATAATTTTAAAGTACAGATACTAATATAGTTATACATAGACATGTAAAGTATTGTAGAATAGAAAAGTGGATTAGAACATTACAAGATACAAAGTACAAAGTAAGGAAAGACATAAACAAAAATTAATCTGGGGTACACTATTAACAATTAACAACTTTTAAGCATGTGCAAAAAAAAAATAGAAAATTAATCACAAAAGGTGGACCATAACAGAATGTCAGGTCAGACGTACGCTATTAATGCCACAATAAAAAATATCAAACCTACCTTGGTGCATATTGTACGTACTGCACATTCTATTTATGGGTGAGAATTTACAGATATTGGTGCGCGGTGTTGGGACGTAAAATGTATATGGATGGCGAGATGATGCTCTAGGAATCAGGAATTGTAAGGAATTCAGAATCTCACTACATTCTACCCCATTATGCAAGATGTTGTACTGAAATTTTAGTTGAAAAACCCTGCGTCTATTCTCCAAAGAGTCCAACGAATGTCTGCGCAATAAGTCCTCCTGAGGCACACCAATATCAGGGTAGTGGGCATCAATTTTGAAACTTAAGTACTTCAATTTAATCGCCGCTGAACCCTTTCAAGCCGATTAATATGTATCTGATAATATGGCGACCATATCACCGAAGCATACTCCATTCTGGACCTCACAAATGCATAAAACAGTAGTTTTAAGGCAGTGATATTCGAAAAATCACGCGAATTTCTTATAGCGAACCCTAGTAATTTGAAGCAAGTCGATAAAAGAGTGTTTATATGAGGAACGAAAGAAAGTTTACTGTCCAACAAGATCCAAGATCACCATAAGACTCTATGTGTGATCCTTATGATAAATGACTGCACCGAAACACAGTTAATCATTAATTTAAACTCGTACTTTATATTTCAACAAGAACAATGATCTAGCGACTACACTACTGTCTTCCATGTTGTCTTCTCCTTCTTGCTGTATTTTCAGTTGCCTAATAGAACTAACCTATTATATTATATATAGGCCGAAGCCATAGGCCTGCTATATCATACATCCTCCCTTTCAAGCAGATTATTATTATTCTCTTATAGATCAAGTTTACTTGGTTTTTTAAAAACGCGGCCACTGCGAGTGATTACATCATCACTTTCTAAAGGGTTATTGCTTATATTATTTTCACAAGATTGATTCAGCTGAGAAGGAGTTTGTATAGTGGGTCCTTGTTTAATTTTATCTGCCGGTAGTGCAGGACTTTGGACAACACTGTCAGAAGGTTCTAAATTGTTAAATTGAGACTGATCATAAGGATCACAATTAGCTGCAAATTTATTAAATGATTGTCTGACATCATATCTATTTCTTCTAATTGTGTTGCCATTGGCATCCTGTAAAATGTAAGACCTGGGCGACTTATGCCTATCTAAAACTTTCGCAGAATTCTATGTATTTGTGACATGATCATACACAGTTCCGTTACTATTTGTTTTGAGAGGCTTTAACACTTTAGCATTTTTATTATAATACTTTTCATTTAAATCTCGTATACTCTGCATTTTAGCCACTACACCTTCACACAACTTAGGTTTTAATAATTCGACTGAGACTGGTACTTTTGTCCTGCATATTATACTGTTTAGAAGCTGCGACGGCGAATATCCCATATTTTTTAGGGGAGTATTTCTATAATTTAACAAAGCTGACTGAAAATCTTTATCTTTTGCTTCATCTATTGTTTTTTTAATTAAATTTTTTGAAATAGAAACAGCTTTTTCAGCTAAACCATTAGATCGAGGGTAATTGGGGCTTCTAAATACAAGATTAAAGTTCCAGTCTTTGCTAAAGATTCTGAATTTTTCACTATTATATGGAACATTGTCATACAAAAGTTTAACTGGAGGTCCAAATCGAGAAAATACTGTCTTAATTTGGGTAATCACGGCACTAGCACTTTTATCTTTAATTGGTAAACACTCAATCCAGTTAGAGTATGCATCAAATAGAACTACATAACTTTTTCCTGCATGAGTAAATATATCAGAAGCTACCCTTTCCCAGGGACGAGTCGGTAATGGGTACTGTAAAAGGGTTTGCTTGGGATTTTTTCTGGCATATTTTTCACATGATTTACAAGACCTTATATAGGACTCAATATCCGTTGTTAAACCAGGCCAGTAAAATATTGTACGCGCTCGTGTTTTAGTTTTTTCCATGCATAAGTGCCCTTCATGTAGCAATTTTAACATTTCATTTCTCAACGATAGTGGCACTACTAATTTTTTTTCAAGAAAGATTAGATTGTCTAAGATATATAACTTATCTTTTACTTTTGAAAAGTTTCTAACATTGTCTGGAATTTTATGTTTATGAACTGGCCATCCGTTAACAATGAAATTTGAGATTATTTTCAATTGAGGGTCATCAAAAGTTTCTTTCCTAAACTGATTGTTACGTTCTATTGATATTGGTAAATAATTACTAAGTGAATGAACAGCGAACTCAATTTCATTGTCTGTTTTGTCATCTTTATGATTTAAAACAGCCCGAGAAAGTGCATCAGAAATGTACATGTTTCTGCCAGGCTTATAACTTACAGTTAAATCATAATTCAGTAATTTTAGTCTCATTCTTAAAATTCGTGGAGAAATAAAGTGAAGATCTTTTTTAAATATTGATTCTAGGGGTTTATGGTCACTATGAACTTTTACTGGGTAACCATATACAAAATAATGAAACTTTTTGACAGCAAATAAAATAGCTAGAGTTTCTTTTTCAATCTGCGCATATTGCTGCTCAGTTTTTGTTAGGCTCCTTGAAGCAAATGCTACGGGTCTGCCATTCTGCAGTAAACAAGCTCCAAGACCATCTTTTGATGCGTCAGTTTCTATTTCAAGTGGTTTTTTAGAGTTAAAAATGCCAAAACTGGTGAATTAGTTAAAAGATGTTTTAACTGATCAACAGACTGTTGATGGTTTGCTGTCCATTGCCATTCTGCATCTAGTCTAGTTAGATCTCTTAAAGGGGCTGAGATTTTTGATAAATTAGGAATGAACTTTCCTACAAATTTAACCATTCCCAAAAATCGCAACACCTCTGTCTTTCATTGTGGTGTGGGCATGTTCAAAATTCCATTTATATAATTTTTATTTGTTTGAACACCTTTCTTAGAAAAGATCTAGACCATAAATTTTACACTACTTTTCTTAAATTGTATCTTAGACTTATTGAACTTGATGTTATATTTTAAAGCTCGGTCTAAAACCATTTTAAGATTTTTGTCATGTTTAGCCTCTGATACATCTGTGATTATTAGATCATCAAAATATAATCCGACCCCTTCAAGGTCGCCAAATATCTCAAAATTCTTTTTCTGAAAAACTTCAAGGGCTGAACATAAGCCAAATGCCATTCTAGTAAATTGGTACCTGCCAAATGGTGTACCGAAAGTCATAAAATCAGTGCTATCATTATCTAGTTCAATTTGCCAATATCCGTCCTTCATGTCAAGTACAGTGAAGTATTCTTTATTGCTTAATTTTCCTGCAATTTCATCAACAGACGGAATTAAAAAATGTTCGCGTTTAAGACCCTGATTTACCTCCTTTGGGTCAAGACAAAGCCTTAGGTCCAGGCCCGGATTGGGACAGGCGAGCGACCGAGAAAATCTCGGTGGGCCGCCGGCTCAAAGAGGCCGGTGAGGCCGAAGGCCTGGGCACTCAGACTTTATCCCACTTCGGATCATAGCATTTCCCAACCCCAAACATAAAAAGAAAATACCTTGAAAACGATGTAAATTATTATTTATATATTAATTTTAACTTATTTATTTTTTATATTAAATATTATATTTTTCAATATCATTTAACTCACGTGTAAAAATAAAATTAAAATAAAAACTTTTTGGGGACATCCGCTATGTGGGTATGTGCCGGGCCAGATTGACAGTTTTTTTTACCGAGCTGAGGTCAGACCGGCCTCCTTGGGACTCTTGGGAGGCAAATACAATACAAACGGATTAACATTTAAATTTAAAATTAAAAGAGTAAATATTTTGTTAACCATAAATATATTATGATATGATTTACAAACAAAACAGATATACAAAACAGGAAACCCAAAAATAAAAGAATACTCTGTTAGCCTTAAACAACAAAAATAAAATGTGATTGTGAAAAAAAAATCATAGTTAATAACTAAGAAGCTTTCTTATTGTGCTACTTTTTTCGGCTATAAAATCACATCTTGCGCTTGAGCTTTACTTAAAAAACACGATTTTGACGCACAACGAATTGTCAAATGCGGAACAATGTTCTGCGTTCTACCTACAGTTCCGACTTGTAAATTTATATCCTAATATTCGAACATAAAATTTCTTTTTTTTTTCAAAAATCTCTTTAACAAATATTTAGGGTTTTCAGTGACGCGGGTAATTTAAGGCTAGTGCGGGTATTTTCAACACTTGAAGTGGGGAAAGTTGGATGATTGCATTGGCAGCACTGAACGCGATAGCGTAGCACAGTGTAACATTTTTGATGGTTCGTTAGCATAGGGAAAAACAGCGACTATCGAATTTTAATTTGTTTTGTCTCTAGATTATTCGTAAAATGTATCACCGTAAAGTACTTCCTTTTTAAGCAGAAATTTGACTTTTCTGAGAGCAATAAAAATAATGCGAAAATAAGTCTAACTTAAAAAAATTCATAATATGTGTTCTATAAAAAATGTGAAAGCAATTTTTGTTGTAGCTATAGTATGCTAACTACTCTTGATATTTTCAGATTTTCGTGGAAATATTTGTAAAGTTTACTTACATACGGAATTTTGAAGAATTGTGGTCCTAGTCGAAGAAAAAACAAAGTTTGGTGTGATTTTTAAAAAAATTCCTAAATATGTCTCAGTTGTCGCATACATCAGAGTAGAGGATTACCATCTCATACATTAGAAATATCCAAAAATCTCATCCGACTTTGTCCGATTATTGAAAAAAAAAATTTTTCTTTAGTAATATCGCACAAGCAGGAATTCAAAGTTGCTTTTTAATGCCGCTTTTGAAGATATTCCAGGTATGTTATATTAAGGTTTCTAAGAAGTTACAAGTAATTTAACTTTTACTTAGAAAGGTGGCTAGAATAAAATTAAATAAAGTATTCATGAATCTAAGTACCTACCTACATAGTTTTAAAAATACGTTATTACACCCAGTTTTAAATTGTTACTTTATTACACATTATATTATTCTAAGAAGTAGGTAATAAGTTAACTCATTAAGCACGCTTTGTAATTTCATTTCTTCATGTTCTTAAAATCTTCACAAATTTTTTGCATTCGTCAAAGGATTTGCTAATGTTTAAAATATCATAACAAGTAACAACCTAAAAATATTATAATAAAAAATGCTAAAATCACGAAAGAGAACTTACCTACGACATATATTCTGACTTTCACAATAATTTATTTTTATTTTTTATTCACGGGACACTGACTCATTGATGCCACAAACACTGTGGGCTTACTTAATTAAGGATGCCACCACATGCAATATCCACTAAGGTTGAAAACAAAGTAATAAAAAAGTGTCAAATTTATATTTTGATATTATTCGGTAGGAATGTGCAAAGCAAACGTTCAAACATATTCAAATTGTTTGATTTACAATTTGTAAATTACAAACAAAAACTCAGAATTTGTTACAATTGTTAATACAAAAATTCTTCCCAGTTTTGTTAAAGAAATCCCAGAAATCGGGAAATTCCCCACAAGTTGGCAACACTTTGCCGGAAAAAACTAAATCCCCGATAGGTGATTATTATCTAGACCGATGCACAGTGTAACAAAATCGAAAATTCATGGACATTGGAACTTTGCTTCGCTGTTTTGCAAAAATTGTGGCATATAACAACATATATTGGAGTACGTTATTATTGTACTTAATTTATACCTACGTAGTGCCTTACTAGGTACCGGTCGCTCAAAAAATATAATTGTTTTACGACAAAACAAATAAAAAAATACTGTTTTCGGTTTACTCGTAGTAGACTTAAATACTAATTATATAAAAAAAACATTAATTAACCTAATTTTCACAATCTGAGCTGGAGACTAATCCATTAGAAATTGCCTTCTTCAATGTTAGTTTCTTTAAAAAGTGTTTCGGTTTCTAAGAACAGATAATTTTTTTTGCCGTATATTTCGGCATAATAAAGGAAATAAGGCGATTTCAAGAAATTAACAAGTTGTGCAGTATGTCCTCAATATTCTCGGTCCGTCATCGCTTTCGCTCGTAATGTTCTCGGAATTTACGAAACTCTTTATTTCTAGCTTCTGATGCCTCTTTAGATAAATGTCCAATAGGAATAGAAGAAATGTTTTCGCAAATTCCTGCCCCATGTTTTAATAACATGTGAATTCTGGATGGCATATAGCAACAACTATATAGTGGCATATACAGTTTTGCAATACTTATCTGTCTTATGGAAGAAAGCGCTTAAAGAATTACAGCAAATGTGTTAATTAAATTTCTGTTGAATCCAGTGATTGCTGTTGATTTTTCGTATTGTCGGAAAAAAGTTCCAGCAGTATTGCCGTCATTTGTAGTGCCCTCACTATGTTTTACAACGTCTGTTAGTATCCCAAGTTCATTTCGAAAATCATTTTGTATTTTCTTTTTTCTTTGCTCTTTTATTACTTTGTTTTCAACCTTAGTGGCATCCTTAAGTAAGTAACCCCACAGTGTTTGTGGCATCAATGAGTCAGTGTCCCGTGAATAAAAAATAAAAATAAATTATTGTGAAAGTCAGAATATATGTCGTATGTAAGTTCTCTTTTGTGATTTTAGCATTTTTTATTGTAATATTTTTAGGTTGTTACTTGTTATGTTATTTTAAACATTAGCAAATCTTTTGACGCATGCAAAAAATTTGTGAAGATTTTAAGAACATGAAGAAATAAATTGAAAATGAAATTACAAAGCGTACTTAATGAGTTAACTTATTAGCTACTTGTTAGAATAATATAATGTTTAATAAAATAACAATTTAAAACTGGGTGTAATAACGTATTTTTAAAACTATGTAGGTGGGTACTTAGATTCATGAATATTTTATTTAATTTTATTCTAGCCACTTTTCTTACTAAAAGTTAAATTACTTGTAACTTCTTAGAAAATTTAATATAACATACCTGGAATATCTTCAAAAGCGGCATTAAAAAGCAACTTGGAATTCCTGCATGTGCGACAATACTAAAGAAATTATTTTTTTCAATAATCGGACAAAGTCGGATGAAATTTTTGGATATTTCTAATGTATGAGTTGTGTAATCCTCTACTCTAATGTATGCGACAACTTAGGCATATTTAGGCATTTTTTTTAAAATCACACCAAACTTTGTTTTTTCTTCGACTAGGACCACAATTCTTCAAAATTCCATATGTAAGTAAACTTTACAAATATTTCCACGAAAATCTTAAAATATCAAGAGTAGTTAGCATACTATAGCTACAACAAAAATTGCTTGCACATTTTTTATAGAACACATATTATGAATTTTTTTAAGTTAGACTTATTTTCGCATTATGTTTATTGCTCTCAGAAAAGTCAAATTTCTGCTTAAAAAGGAAGTACTTTACGGTGATACATTTTACGAATAATCTAGAGACGAAACAAATTAAAATTCGATAGTCGCTGTTTTGCCCTATGCCCACGAACTATTAAAAACGTTACACTGTGCGACGCTATCGCGTTCAGTGCTGTCAATGCAATCATCCAACTTTCCCCACTTCAAGTGTTGAAAATATCCGCACTGGCCTTAAATTACCCGCGTCACTGAAAACCTAAATATTTGTTAAAGAGATTTTGAAAAAAAAAAAAAGAAATTTTATGTTCGAATATTAGGATATAAATTTACAAGTCGGTACTTTAGGTAGAACGCAGAACATTGTTCCGCATTTGACAATTCGTTGTGCGTCAAAATCGTGTTTTTTAAGTAAAGCTCAAGCGCAAGATGTGATTTTATAGTCGAAAAAAGTAGCACAATAAGAAAGCTTCTTAGTTATTAACTATGATTTGTTTTCACAATCACATTTTATTTTTGTTGCTTAAGGCTAACAGAGTATTCTTTTATTTTTGGGTTTCCTGTTGTGTATATCTGTTTTGTTTGTAAATCGTATCATAATATATTTATGGTTAACAAAATATTTACTCCTTTAATTTTAAATTTAAATGTCTTTAATCCGTTTGTATTGTATTTGCCTCCCCAGGGGCGGACCGTGACTTTTGGTGGGGAGGGGGGGGGGGGGGTGGTGTTGGCAGACAAAACCATTGTTTTTATATAAAGATGTATATACTACCGTGCTATATAATGTTTATAATAACTACTATAAGAGATCAATGCCCCCCCCCCCCTCGGTACGCCTCTGTGCCTCCCAAGAGTCCCAAGGAGGCCGCTCCGACAAGAGGCCGGTTTGACCTCAGCTCGGTAAAAAAAAATCTGTCAATCCGGCCCTGCTTAGGTCACCATTTGGTTTTTCTACAATTACAAGTGGATGTACCCATTCTGTGGGTTTATCAACCGTCCTTATAATTCCGTTACTCTCAAGTTCAGATAACTTATTTTTTAAACGCTCGTGCAAAACCTGAGGCACTCTACGTATAGCACTTACACAAGGCCTGACATTATCCTTTAAAGTTATAATGATGCCTCGTAGGAAACTTGCCTAAGCCTTCAAAAACAGATGAATATTTCCTAACTACATCATCTAACAGCTTAAAATTAACATTTTCAAGTGCATCAATTCTTTTTACTAAGCTTAAATCTACACATTCTTTTAAGCCTAATAACGGAAATTGATTGTCAGCCTCTATGACTACAAAAGATACATTTTTGTTAACATTTTTGACACTACACTTGAGATTTACCTTGCCTAAACTTGTAATTTTAGAACTAGAGTCACCATATGGAACTAATGAAATATTTGTCTTGGAAATGTGAGCATTCGGTGCAAGTTTTTCAAGAATATTTAAAGGCAATGTGCTCACCTCAGCTCCTGTGTCTAACTTGAACAAAACTGGCTTACCATTTACACTCAACACTTTAGTCCACATATCTTCATTAATGGTGTTTTCTTTACTTTTAGCAAGGCGATTAGTGTCTATTGAGGTAACATAAAACTCACACTCACTGCTGGACTTATCACTCTCACAGTCTTCTCGTTCATGGTCAAACTCTTTTTTACTAGATTCTACTTCGTGCACATTTTTACTTACTTTCTTTCCCTTGTTCGAGTTCTGAGATCTCTCAACTTTATACCTATTTTCTTTAGGGTTTTGAACTGCTCGCGATTCTTTGCATGTACTGGCAAAATGGTTATGTCCCTGACATTTGGCACAAGTTTTACCCCAAGCTGGGCGTTTACGATTCTCATGCCTGTAACCACAGTATTTGCATGCTCTTTCACTAGGATTTCTTATCTCATGTACATTCACTTCATTCTGTAGGACTTTCGATTGATCCTTACTTATTTCTATAGCTCGACAAATATCAATTGCTTTCGTTAAGGTTAAACTAGATTCCCTTAGCAATTTCTCTTGAGTAGATTTACTACTTATGCTCATAACTATTCTATCTCATACCATATCATCCTGATTGGCATATTCAGTGGTTTTTACTGCTTTTCTCAATTCTGTGACAAATGCGTCAAAAGGCTGCCCCCCCCTGCCGAGCAATACTATTGAATACAAATCTTTCAAATATAACATTTTTCTTTGGGGAACAATATTCCTCAAATTTCGCTTTGATAAGGTCTAGTATCTTGCTTTGACCTCCACGAAAGGTGAAAGTGTTGTATAGTTCAAGTGCGTCTTCGCCTACTAAATTGAGCAATACAGCCACCTTTTTCTCTTCTGCCTTCGAGCTCAGTCCTGTGGCAATCATAAACAAATCAAATTTTTGATCAAACTTACGCCAATTTTCCGAGATGTTGCCATCTAGCTGCAACGGTTCTGGCGGTTCGAAAATCGCGTCCATCAGAAATGCGAAGCGGGCCACCTGGTTCGATTTCGGTGCTGTACCATAAAAAAGTACAGGTATGGGTGTTTGTGATTGTCAGTATGAATGATGTGTGTATGGTATATGCGTGCTGAATGCAGGAAGGTGGTAGAGGAGTTTTTCCTCGACCGAGGAGGTACTACCCCACACCCCCTATTAAATGGCTGGTGAAATCCTTATGGATGTTTCCAGCACTGGGTGTGTGAGTCGGCTGTGGGATATACAACAAACCCACGGTACCTTCACAGTAGCGGCTAGTAAAATTTTAAAGTTGTTTATCTCGGTTGCTACTTACGGGACCCAAGCCAAGAGTTTTTGATAGAGAGCCTACTAGGGATGTTTTGGTAAAAAAAATTGTAATTTGCGAAAAAAGTTGAATTTTTGCTTTGACTGAACGCGCTTAGGTGCCTTATTGATTATTTTTTCTAAACAAATTTTATATCATTGTGTCGTAATTTTTAAATTTTAAGAAAAAAAATGTATTAGTAGAAAGTTATAGTTATTTAATTTTTTTTAATTATATTTAGGTTTAAAAAAATTCAAATGACTATAACTTTCTACTAACACCTTTTTTCTCTCAAAATTTGAAAATTGTCGACAAAGTGATGTAAAATTTGTTTAAAAAAAATATTAAACAAAATACCTAAACGTGTTCATTTTTTAACCAGGGGGGTCAAAGCAAAAATTCAACTTTCTTTCGCAAATTACAAAATATTTTTTCTTTACCAAAACATTCCCAGTAGGTTCACAAAAACCTTGAACTTGGCATGGGTTCAGTGGCAACAGAGATATATGTACAACTTTAAAATTTCACCAGCTGCCACGGTACCTTAGTACTCCTTCCATCGCGGGTTGTACAGAGATAAAAAAAAAATATTACTTTAATTCGATTACCTGAAGAACATAGGTATTTGGTTGTAAAAAATTACTTTGCATACGTAAATGCGATGAAAATCATTAACGAGGCACTAAATATTTCTTCTTGTACCTATTTTTCAGACCTACAAAGATAGAAAAACTTTGGAGTTTACCTGCCATACTGCTTTCTTTGTTTCCATTGTAGTAGTGCAATGGGCTGATTTAATCATTTGCAAGACCCGTCGTAACTCGCTTTATCATCAGGGCATGAGAAATTGGGCTCTGAACTTCGGTCTAGTCTTCGAAACCGCCCTGGCTTGCTTCCTGTCATATACTCCTGGAATGGACAAGGGACTGCGCATGTTCCCTCTCAAGTAAGTTTTTTTAAATCAATATTTCTATTCTAAAAATAGTACAGTGTATGTCACAACGAACTTGTATTAAAAATGTGTAGGGAAGGACTTTATATTAAATTTTAATATTTGGGAAGTTTATGTTTCTCGATGCGCTAAATAAAATATAACCATAGTTTTATCTCTTTTGGTTACCATGGTAACCAATTCAACTTGGTAATTTTAAATGGAACACCCAGCATATTTTTAAATTTTTAGATATCTTATTAAAAACGAAACATTTCTTGTTTAGCATACCCTTTGCCTAACTCTTTCTATTAGCAGGTATGATGGATCTAAGTGAAACACGGTGAATGTAATTTATATCATTTATTCAAGAGCCGTAATTTGTATGTCTTTAGATCGACAATTCTTAGAGAACTAACTTATTTGTGTGTGTTGTACAATCATACAAAGAACGTCACTTAAATTTACTTACTCAGCTTTACTAGCTTTAGACTAAACAAAATCATAAAGATAACGAATATAATTTTTTCACAACCAACATATCCCCTCAAAAAATATATGAGTTTGAAATCTTTACTTTACGGCTTATGGGGAATTAACATTTGTTGTTACATTTGTTGTCCAACATTTGTTGCATGGGTTAGGGAAAAACCCCACAAAATCCTAACCAGATCATGAACACTTAAAATTAATGAATAACCATACTTATTAAAGTTAATAACAACAAAAAAATATGCTTCTTAATTTTCTTGTAATCCCATCTTCTCTCTTAGTGTCTTGAACTGTTGGGGTGGCAATTATTTTGTCAATAGGTCAGCCTCTTGGTGACCTCTATTTGCTCTCGTGTAAAATGGTATTTAATGTCGATATGTTTAGAACGTTTGTGATTTACTGGATTATTTGCCATTGCTATACAACTTTGATTATCTTCGTATAAAATTATTGGTTCCGACATATTGACATTAATACTAATTAACAGTGAGCGGAATCACGATGCGACAACAGAGTCGCACTCAGGACAAAAGCTATTTTACATGTTATTAAGTTATTAATTGTTTCCAAATACTAAACAGATTTTACAGTAGAATATATACATATATTCCTTTGTGATAAACAATGCTTGGAGTTGCATGGGTTTTGCATGGTTGCAAGTATTGTTCTTTCGCAGAAATCATAATTTAAAATAGTTGTAGCTAAATATAACGTTATTTTTTATATAAGTATACACCTATTATAAAAATTGTATTTAATGAATACATATATATATATATATATATATATATATATATATATATATATATATATATATATATATGTATATATATGTAATGTTCTGGACTTTATATTCTAACAGGCGCGGCCCGTCCATAAGGTCATTTGTCAATGACCAACTTAATAATTTATTTTGTAAAACCAAACGTTTCTTTTACAAAAATGCAAGTTCCTCAAGAAAGAATCAAGCCAAGCCATCGTCGAAAGATATCAATATGCCGGCCCCGGTTGGGTTTGCTGCAATTCACTCGAACCGCCCCGTGAAACATACTATTTAAAACACATTTGGATTTGATAAAGAAAAACTAATTAACTAATATGCGCATTGTATGTGTATTGTATTTATTAAAGAAAACGATGTTTCGGCTAGCTTTCCTATTTCATTGTGTAATCAATATGTGTTTGGGTATTATTTGATATTTCGGTCAAGTTACAGCAAAAATGCAGTTTTAGTACCCTGTAGCATAGTCGGATTAAATAATGAAACGGATAAACTGTAGAAAAACTTAGATTTATTGTAAATCACTAAAAATACATGTTTAACGAAAATGGTTCATGGTACAGTACATTCCTTGATTCCTTGTATTGCCTATTTATTCTAACACATTACGAATAATCATACTTTTAGTACAAGGCGCGACATCTATTGAGGAGACGTATCAAAACGGGAAGCGGCTAACAATCTTAGACTTTAAAACACATAGAAAAGCAATACTAAAACTAAAAGTCATAAACATCTAGAGTAGCAATGTTTAATATACTATAGTATCTCTTTCATTTTTTTGCGATGTTTATTTGTAGGTAAATAATTTGTTGGCGAAACTAGGCACATTATTAAAAAACCGCGACGGTCCAACGCCCGGCCCCGCGCGACAGCTCACTATAACCAACTGTACTTTGGCTGCTGCTGCCTGCATACACATTTTGCGATAAGCTTGTTGCGCTTCTCGGCTTCTACGTCCGGCGGGACTATTTAATTTAATTTAAAATTTCATTTATGTCCGCATATGCACATTTGACGTAGTGATACGGACCTTGCTACGCTCGGCCCGTATAAGTCAGTAGAGGTGTATGATGCTTCCTGAGCTTCCGCATGCGCAGTAGGGTCGGCCTTGAACGCGCAGGTGTGCTATTGTTATTTGGCCTTGATATGCGCAGGTGTTATTCCAAGGTCAAGGTCAAGAACTTGGCCTTGAATGCGAGGAGATGTTTCTTTGTTTGGTGATGACCAGGTGGACGACGCTTATTTCAAGGTTACATTTGCGGTGCATATTTTCAATGAATGCGAGCAGCTGTTTCTTTGTTTGGTGATGACCAGGTGTACGACGCTTATTTCAAGGATACATTTGTGGTGTTCTTTGTTTATTGATGACCAAGTCTACGACGCTTATTTCAAGGTTACATTTGCGGGGGTCTAAATGTGGTTAGGGATATATGAGGGTAGGGGGAGTTAAATTTTAGTATAGAACATTGTGCTGAGTAAAGCGGTTCAAGTAAGTTAATTAGAAAGTCATGGCGTACGTGTGTGAAAATTGTGGTAAATCATTTACCCAGAGCTATAATATGTTACGACATAAAAGAGAATCGTGCGTAGCACGATTTGAAAATATACATGGTGGAAAACAGCGAAAAGTTGACGACGGGGCATCAACATCTGAGGTGCGTACTTGCAATTGCTGCAATATAACCATACCAGCAAATCGAATGGCAGCTCATCAAAGAACAATACACCATAACAGTAAAGCATGTTCACCAATATCGGCTGGTGTTGAACTCGTGTCCAGTGCTTTTAGAAATAGGATTGCCACATACCGTATATCAAGTGATAATGAACATACTGACTATTCATTATTTTTTGATGAAATTAAAGCAAAAGTGTTAGAGGTAGTAAGTGACCTAGTAAGAGTGCGTTGTGCTTTGAAAGTTAATATGGTGGTTGTTGGTCGGTATCTTTTACCAACACAAGATAATATGTACAGTGACAAGTCATTTAATACACGTAATGAAATTGTCACTTCAGGAAGCGATTTGGAAGAAATATATGAATCATTAGTGGAAGCCATGAAGACTCAATCGACTGAGTTTTAGGAAAAAGATTCAGGTATGTTATAAATTAATGACTAAAAATAAAATAAATACTTATGTCATTCTTTTTTGTTTTCGTAGGTTGGGCTCTGGAAAAAATTCTATACCTGGAAGTAAATGTCAACGAGTATAAACCTTTTGGTGGATCTTCATACATAAAGTTACCCCGATTCATCGAATTGAAAAAAGCCATCATCAATGTGTTTAATCAAGATGAGTGTTGTTTTGCGTGGTCAATCGTGTCTGCTTTGTGCCCCACCACTAGAATGGCATCACAGATTCAATCTTATCCACACTATTCAAGAGTGCTGAATTTTACAGGTATAGACTTTCCAGTAAAGTTGCGTGATATATCAAAATTTGAAGAAATGAATAATATTTCAGTTAAAGTTTATGGTTTGCAAAAAATTTTCGAGAATAATATGTTAAAGTATGAAGTTGTCGGTCCATTAAGGTATTCGGGTAGAAAACTTAACAGACATGTAAACTTGTTGTTAATAACAAAGGATTGTAGTATTAAAGATGATGATGTGCATATTTGTGATACGCGTTGTTCTCAAAGTCATTATTGTTGGATAAAAGACTTATCGAAATTATGTTCCAGTCAAATTACATCGCGTAGAGATAAAATGTATTTTTGTGATGTTTGATATATTTTAGTTCACCATCATCTTTGATATCACACCAAAAAAATGGCTGTAACCACAAATATTCATTAACACCATCACTAAATTTAAAAATAGATAAATTTGGAAGGAGTGTAAGTGAAAATATATTAAAATTTGAAAACATAGAAAAGCAAATGCGTGTACCGTTTGTCGTTTACGCGGATTTTGAATCGGTGCTTAAACCGCTGGATACAGCGGAACCAAATCCCACAAATTCTTACTTAGTCAAAAGCATCAAACATGAACCGTATTCTTTGCGTATTTAATTAAGTGCTCCTTTGACGATTCGATTTCAAAATTTGAGCTCTACCGGGGAAACGACGCAGCCCAGGTTTTCGTTTCTCGACTTGAAAGTGATTTAAGATCTCTTTACAATACATACTTAAGAGATATAAAAGCAATGGAAACTTTAACGGCTGACCAAATAGCGGAGTTCAATAATGCTACAAAATGTGGTATATGTGAACGACCTTTTGAAAATAATAATAATTGTAAAGTAAAGGACCACTGTCACATAACTGGGAAAAAAAGACCTGGTGCTGCTCATTCGATTTTCAATTTAAATTATAAGTTACTCAATTTTATTCCAATTATATTTCATAACTTGAGCGGGTACGATTGCCACATGTTTATTAAAGAGTTATGTCGTCACGGAGACAAGATCGATGTTTTAGCTCAAAGCAAGGAAAAGTATATTTCGTTTACGAAAAGTATTTACGTTCACGATTATGTCGATAATAAAAGTGGGACAATAAAGAAAAAATATTTGAAATTGCGGTTCATCGATAGTTTTAAATTTCTATCAACGTCACTGGAAAATTTGGGTAATGGATTAGCTGTGGGTAGTTTCAGGGAAACTGGAAAATATTTTTCTGATAATGAGCAGTTTAATTTAATGCGCAAAAAGGGTGTTTTCCCTATAGTTTTGTCGATTCAATGGAGAAAATGAACCATCCAACTTTACCCACAAAAAATCAGTTTTATGATAGTTTGTCAGAGGAGCACATTAGCGATGAAGATTATGATAGAGCTAAAAAGGTGTGGGACACATTTAATTGTAAGAATTTGGGGGACTATTCGGATTTATATTTGAAATCTGATGTTTTATTATTAACCGATGTTTTTGAACAGTTTCGCGATACTTGTTTAGAAACGTATAAACTGGATCCCGCACAGTACCATACCCTTCCAAGTTATTCGTTTGATTGTATGTTGCGTATTTCTAAGGTAGAGTTAGAGCTATTGACCGATATCGACACGGTTCATTTTTTCAAAAAAGGTATTCGAGGCGGTATAAGCCAGTGTTCAGAAAGGATGCACACCGCCAACAACATATATGTACCAAACTACGATCCTAACGAACCATCATCTTTCATTGTTTATCTTGATGCAACAAATCTGTACGGTCATAGTATGTCGCAAGCATTACCATTTGGCGGCTTTAGATGGTTATCAGAGCATGAAATTTTAAATTTAAATATTATGAATGTGGACGATAATGGTCCAGAAGGATACGTTTTGGAAGTTGACGTTCATTATCCGGATACGCTATATGATGACCATTCCGACTTATCCTTTTTAGTTGAAAATATTGTACCACCCACGGAATCGACAAAATTTTCAAAGTTAATTCCGAATTTAAACGATAAAAAGAAATACATCATTCATTACCGAACATTAAAACAAGCAATCAACAACGGCCTAATGGTAATGCAAACACACAGAATTTTAAAATTTAATCAATCCCCATGGTTAAAGACATATATCGACTTAAATACAGATTTGCGCAATAGGGCAACAACAAAGTTTGGTACAGACACTTTTAAATTAATCATTAATGCTGTTTTTGGCAAGACCATGGAAAATGTGGAGAATGGTAGTGATATAAAACTAGTTACCCAATGGGAAAATGACAGGAATAGAATTGGGGCACGAGCATTAATTTCTCGTCCTTATTTTAAAAGTTCTACGGTTTTTAATAAAGAATTCGTTGCCATTCATATGGATCAATTAAAGGTAACTTATAATAAACCAATTTATATCGGATTTTCCATACTGGACATGTCGAAAACAGTAATTTATGATTTTTTCTACTCATTCATTAAAGCAAAATTTGGCAAAAATGCTTCTTTACTATATACCGACACAGATTCGTTAATATTAAAAGTTTACACCGACAATTTTTATCGCATAATTGCAGAAAATCCGGATAAATTCGATACATCCAATTATACCGAAGAAAATATTTTTAACATAAAAAAAAGTCAGTCAGTAGTAGGTAGAATGTAGGATGAATTTCCAGGTGATCCAATAATAAGTTTTTATGGTACCGGAGCCAAAGCTTATTACATAAACTCAATCAGTAGCGAAATTAAAAAAGCGAAAGCTATAAAAAAACGTGTAATTGAAAAACAGCTTCACCTGGAAGATTATCGGAATATCGTAGAACGTGGTGGTCAGATGTTTCGAAAAATGAAAACCTTTCGAAGTTATAAACACGACGTTTATACCGAAATAATTAATAAAGTTGCTTTATCTCACCACGACGATAAACGTTATATTACACCATCAACAACAAAAACTCTACCTTGGGGGCACCCAGACATAAAGTTTTACGAAACAAACCCTGAAGATAACCTAAGTATGTTAATACAAGCTATGCAAAGTTTTGTACGCCAAAATAATAGTTAAAATTAGAAAAATGTTGGAAAGTGTATGTTTTAGAAAAATAAAAAATATTAACTCGAATGTCACGTAACCACTATAGTAATAGCAATAGTTGAAATTTTATAACGCCGGATAGTAAAATACATAGATAATTGTTTCAATAATATGTTGTTTTATTTTACAATATAGTTACAAAAATAAAAATTAATTAATGTCTTGCTTGTAAACTTCTCGTAGCATCCATTGTCTTCTCAACATATCAGATCTGTTAATCGGCCCTCGTCGACACATCAGCGTTCCACAGTAATGACACTTAACAATCCTTACTCTCAACAATTCAATGTAACTGTAAGATTGCATGTGGTCAGTCCAAATATATACTTCTCTTTTACAATTATAGCAAACAGCAGAAATTATTATTTGTGCTCCTGAAAAAGTCTCAGCTGGACGACTGTTATCTTGATCTGCAGGCAACATTATAGTTTCTGATAATAGTAATCGAAGGAAAGAGAGTGTCTATAAATATGGGTTGTCTGGATCATATAACCTTGAGAGCACAAACAATAACAGAAGTAAGGACACACGATTACCTTGAAAATATGTCCTTGAATCGCTGTTTAGTCGTAGAACGCAACCTTGTAAGTTGAATGAACTTGTTTGGCCTCCAAAGCATCAACCGTCAGATAGAGTGGGGGAGTTTATGGTGGGGTGATAAGTATAAATTTGGTTTGTTAGGCAGAGCATTTCATAGTTCGCTAGAACAGTTCACCGAGTAAGTTGTCAGTTAAGTGCAGTGAGTTAGTTAGAAAAATGAATTCCGAGAATATATCGCTGTTAAGTGCATTCAATTTGGACGGGAGTACCCAAGCTGAGCTGATGGAGCAGGACGTTCTCGACCTGCTGACCCCGGGAGTGTTCGAAGAGTGGCAAGATGCCGAAGTTTTAAATACGGCGTTTGTGGAAGAAGTGAATGTGGGTGAAAAAAAAGTATCTTCGGCGGTTGATTACGTCAACAACTGGACGGAGAAGGACGGCGGGCGAATCAATATCATAAGTGATGTGGTGGTAAAGAAGGCGAGGCGGCAACCCACTACGAAGTTGGAAAAGCTGCTGACATTACCAAAAAAAGTCAGCGGTAATAAAAGTCAATTTTATGCAGCTATGGAGGGTGAACAGAAGAAGAAATTCGTGTTCAAGCGACCAACAGTGCCAGTCCAATACCCCGATTTTTTGGAGACGACACAACCACCGAAGCCTCTGTCACCGGTCGTCATAATTAATGAAGGCCCAAACACGATAACGCCCGAGCCGCCGAAGTCCATGCCTCCGATTGTGTTGGTGGCCGACTCTGACGAAAAATCGCCGATCGCGGGTGCGCCTATATCACTGACAATTGGGCGTGGAATGTGCCGCAAACCATTAAAGAAGCGGTGCAAGCGGTTATTCGAGGCGGTTAATCAACCCCGTCAACCTGCTGCTGCTGCTTCTTCTGCAGAAGTGTCCATACCGGACTGGATGGAAGAGTTTTCTCCAAGCCAGAAGTGTGCCTTCTCCGCGGCGTTTAGTGCGAGACAAAAACTAGTGGATGAACTGAAGAAGAATGATAGTGATGTGGTGCAATACGAGAGACAAATTAAGGAACTGCAGGCGAAAATTGAACAGTGTAAAAGTAAAGGGGAAGTGTGTAGAAAAAGACTTAGGTTATTGGACAATTTTCCATATAATTAATTTTGGAATTTAGAAATATAATTTTATTGTAAATATAGTTAAGTTATTTTTGTAATAGTAATGTATATATAAGTAAAAGAAAATGTTTTTGTATATATGATAATAAAAAAAGTTAAATGAAACAATATTTTTTATTTCTAAAATAAGTATACGGAAGTTATACTTTAACTAATGGAAAGTGAAACCGCAAAAAAAAGTAACGAAGCCGACACCTTTGACGCAGCAGTGCCGATAGGGTCCAGCCATAGGCGTCCCAAAATATTCTAACCAATTTAAGATGGGACACAATAAAAAGTTTTAACATTTTAACCAAATATTATTTATAAGTATATCAAAACCTAACTGAATCTGCAAAAACGATGTTTAACCATAGAAATAATTGTATTCATGGGCGTACCGTCGACCGATAATTAAGACTTTAAATTAATGGCATAAATACGTTGTTATTTTTATGATCGTTTTGTAGTAAGTGTAACTATATTATATTTACACCGTCGTCCGCTCCCCAGGCGCGCACGTATGGGCGTCCTTTTACGACGCGCGGTTTGTCATGATCGAGATCAGCTATTCAACTGAGAACCAAGGACACACATAATGGGTCGGATGCGTTGTGCATGTCACTTTCTTGTCGTTGTTCGCCAGGGCCACGCCTCTTGACTATAATTATTTTTCCTAAGTTTTTTCCTGGAATTATAACTTAGACCACTATCTGTCTAAGAAACCATTTTTACCGTTTCGTGAATACCGTTCTGGTCCCTCTAGTCGGTGCAAGACTCCCTTGAGCAAGAACGTTGATTTATCCCAAATTAACAAGTACCAAGTATAGACTTCCTACATCTGAGTACAAAAGCCTGCGTCTAATTTCGAGACGCGGAGTGCATGTCTTTCATGCGTTTCACTCAATCGTAACGACAACCGCGGAGACCGCCACACTGAATTTAATTACTAAGGCGGAAGACTTTCGTCCTCTTTCCTGTATTTAGACTCTATTCATGGATTGTCCTGTCAGGCATTCAGCAAAAAACCCGCCGCTCGGCCCAATTCGTTTAATTGTCCGATTAAAGTTGTCCATTTCTCAGCAGCATTTTGGAATAATTTTCCTCCTTTAAACCATCTTCCCCAAGACATGTATCCAGGTTGAATCTCCTTACGGGTTAATATAATATATAATTAATAATAATAATAATAATAATAATAATAATAATAATAATAATAATAATAATAATAATAATAATAATAATAATACTAATAATAATAATAATAATAATAATAATAATAATAATAATAATAATAATAATCATAATAATGAGGTAACCGCAACAGAGTATGGCCGTGTCTAGCGCAAAGATTATCAGTTACATATTCATTTTTAAAATTTCGACTCTATCATTTTTATCAGCTCTTTTTTTACCGTGACCTTTTCAGGAATTTCCATATTTTTATGCCTCATAAAATTTAAAATGTCATCCTTTTTAGTATTATTATTCGGTATTTTGTTTAATATACGCGAATGCAGTGGCGATCGGTAGCATGAGGCAGGTGAGGCCCGGCCTCACTACAATTAATTTAAAATGTAAAAATGAAAATTTTCGTAAGATCTCCTCACTACAATTAATTTAAAATGTAAAAATGAAAATTTTCGTAAGATTGATTAACATGTTTTGTTTTGCTCTTCTTCATCACATTACTTCAAATCTAAAATTTATTATATAAATTTGGCAATTATAAAGGTCGAAAGGTTTAGCAAACGTCTATAAAGCCACTTTTATTTACAAGAGAAGCGCTAATATTTGCGACCATATATTCGACTAAAAAAGAACCACATGCGATATTCGCAGTACGCGCTGTATGTTAACAAGTTCTTCTATGAGACAACGGCCTATGCAGCAGAGGCCCGGTGAGCGCTAGACTCTCGAAGCAGCTCGTCTCTGGACGTGTGTGAATGGTTCTGTCTTTATTTAGTATGTTTATATTACTCACTTCCACGCGTACACGTATTCGTTGCTTCCACGTGCGAATTTATAGTGAAGAGAGGCCTGTAAAGCGCTTGGCCTCCTGATTTACTAGCTATTTTATTTGAGAACGGAGCTACGTATTTTATGATGTTTTATTGCTGCGGCAAACGTCATTTTCTATGCGTTCTCAACGTGAAAAAAATGAAACTGTTACTAATGGGAGACCTACTTCACAAGTACTATTATACAAGTATACGGGCAAGAACCGAAAATAAGGACCTAATTAACAATGATGTTACATTGACTTACCAGGCGTTATTTTATGAAGTGCTTGATAATAATCAAATTACAGATCGACTTAACGGTATTAATAAGTTATTGTTTTTGAACATAATTTAACCAAACGCTTTTTGCCGATTTTGACGTATCATTTCTAAATCAGTTATTTAACAATTTAGTTCAAAGTTATAAAAATCTTTTCCAAAAAGACCGATGCAAAACCGAGCTTACAATTTTTTTTGCTGACAAACAGTTCCGTTCCTTATCTCTGCCAGAAATTATAGAGACAAAATGTTCAAAAATGGTCTAAACGAGGTTTTATCAGAAATGTACAAATTGTTATGTTTAATAGCCAACACTACCTGGAGCATCGGTTTCAGTTGAAAGAAATTTTTTAGCTTTAAAACTCATAAAACTTATTCGAGAAATTCGACTGCACAAGAAATGTTAAATGGTTTGGCTGTAGTGTCTATAGAAAAGGCTTAATAATTAAAATGTATTCTTCTGACCCATTTTATAACTTAGTAATAGGATCGTTTGCGATTAAGTGCAACAGAAAGATAGACTTAATCTATAAAACATAATTTTGCATTTTTCTTAGTTTGTTTTTAAGTTTGCCATTTGATTTCCGTTTTATGATATTTTACGTTTTGATGTGTGTTTTAAATAAAACCATATGCTTCATATTATAACTTTTGGCCTCACCTCTTTTACTGACCACGGATCGCCACTGCGCGAATGATATGGTGCATTGTCCATGACGATTACCGAGTTTGGTGGAATGTTCGGTAAAAGCTGATCAACAATTCTTTCGCTTTACCGAATGATCTGTAACATCTCTTGTTTTAATTACGCGATAAATTGTAGATATCAAAAGTTGTGTTAATTCGTTAACTCTTTTTATAATGGCTTTATCTGACTGTGCCGGATTTTCTTTTTTAAACAGCCGTAAATATTTAGAATTATTCGTTGACTTTGAACATGTAAATCTTTGTTAAACTCCGAAAGTGTTTCGACTAGCGATGCCACGGTCGGTACCGAAGGTAATTCAACATGTAATAATTCGCTTTCATCTACCTCAAAAGGTCGCCAAAAAGCCATTATTATAATAAAAATTCACTTACATAAACCAAGTATCTAAAAACAAAAATACTTATAATACGCACGTCACTGGTAAAAACCTAAAACTTAACTGTTTTACATAAATCATATTCTTAACGAGCATCTGTCTAGACGTAACATCTCAATTAAATGTAAATGACTCCGTCCTCTGCGACGAGTGGAAAAGAGACAAAACACATCGTCGCTGCAGGTGTCCCTTCACGAGACAGGCAGCTGCTCTTTGCATTGTATACCGAAGTTATCAATAATAAATCTACATGAAATGTGGGTTACTTCCTATGCTACTAAACTAGGTTGCGAGCGCTCCCGGTATAGGCGGCAGGCGTTTGTCTGGCTTTTTATACCACTTAAATCTTAATAATTTAGATTTATGAGATTCACTTAGGACTGGTTATACTATACACACAAAAATAGTGTAAAAATGCAAAATAGAAAAACGCATAGACGGAAAATGTAGGGCCGTAACTTTAGGTGTGTAATCGTTAGATGCACACAACTTAAGTATGCGATAAAGTGTTATGTCTGTGAAGAGAGGCTACCCGTTACAATGCCTGAGAACATGCATCTTATTTGTAATAAAATGTGAATTTTACTACAAGTAAGATAATAGACCAAACTCAGCATTTTCGTAGAGAACTTACTAGAAATTTAGCTAGTTCTAACGTACGGTAAAAACTTACATGTCTTTACAGAGTAACACAATATTTTCCAAAAGAAATTAATTCTTGAGAAATATCATGTTTCATGAGATGTGACATGAATCAACTACAAACTACGATCAAATATTTTGTAGTCCTGAAAAGGACTGATTTTGTCGGGGTAGGTCGGGGAGGGCATGGTTCCGGGATCAGTTGGTGGAATCCGCTGGACCATCTTCATCCTGATGGTCTGTGATCCACCAAGTGGATGAATCGGCCGGACCGTCATGATCTTCCGGCGGCGGTGGTGGCACCCAATCAGTGCTGGAATCTGGCTCCATCTCTTCAGCCGACAACTCCCCAGTTTGCCAATCCATGTGTGGCAATTCCAGACCCAGATCTGCTTCTTCGACCGCCCGCTCATCTTCCCAGGCATTAAACATATCTTCTGCCTCGATGTCTAGAAGTCGTTCGATGTCCAAGAGTAGGTCATCCATATCGACATCATTCATGTCAACGGTATCATCGCTAAAAACCGATGAACCGCGACTTAATGGTCTTTCGAAATTCATAGTTATATCTTGGTACTTTAAGATTTAAAAATGAAGTGATTCTGTGACTCGCTCGCAACCGCTTAAATAGAGATAATCTACCCCCTCCACCACTCCATCCCCACCTTTTCACCTCTAACAAACTAGAGTTTATTATACAAATGCCCTCCATCCAAAAATGATACTGGCGGACTTCACTGTCGAAAACTGCTTTTAGTTCTCAAAAATGGTGTAATTGTGTTCTGGAAATGTGACCGACAAAGAAACTTATACTCGATCCGTCTGGACTTACATAATTTCTATCTAATGTCACAGATGCCGTGGCATTAGATAAATACAAGTACGATCAAAATATTCTGAGGTCCTGAAAAGGACGGATTTTGCAAAGAAAATTATACTCGATCCGACTGGACTTATATAATTTTCTATCTAACACCACATGTACTATGGCATTAGGTAACTAAAACTACGATGAAACATTCTGTGGCCCTGAAAAGGACCGTGTTTCACGGGATATCTTATTTGTAATCAGGCTCGATTACAAATAAGGCACGCACTCTTATGTTGTAGAGTACCAAGAGCTACTCCACAACCTTTGCAGTTCGGTATGTGCGCGCGACTACCGAAATCTTGGGTTACATGACCACTGAAGAATTGGTCACCAGCCGACTTGTTTTCCAAGTCGGCATAGCAGCCAATACACCACTCGTCATCACCCACCTTCACCAGGTTTAAGGTCTTGCACACCCGGCGGGATCGGACGGGGAAAACTTTCCTCTGTCTTATAGCCCAATTATCCAAATTCATAGGGGTATCATCGCTTAAGTATCCATCATCATCTGATGATGCCATGTTGAGATGAGCGAATGTAATGAAGTAAGCAGTCGAGCCGAGCTGCTTTTAAAGACCTCAGATTCCCCCACCCTTGCTAAAAATACAGGAGGGGATGATGGTGCGATTCTGTGACGACTACCAAGATATGATAGAACCCTTAGGAGATGACAAACTTAAACGCTGAAGGGTGTTTTACGTGCAAAGATATAAGAAAAAGAAATCTATAAAATTCAGTTTTGGAAGGTCTAAAATTGCACCAAAGACCCCCAAAACCTCGAAAAACCCCGGGGTGGCCACTTCGTGCCCCCCCCAGATCGGGGGCTCCGCCTCCAAACCCCCGCCAGGGGCTACCGCCCCTGGACCCCGTTTGGTTTTTGCGCAACGGAGGCGGGCCAGCGGGTGGGCGGTGGGGGCGGCCGGGGGGCGGTGCCCCCCCGGCCACCCCCACCAACCACCCGCTGGCCCGCCTCCGTTGCGCCAAAACCAAAAGGGGTCCAGGGGCGGTAGCCCCTGGCGGGGGTTTGGGGACGTCGTCTTTTTCAATTTTTCCAAATTAAATATTGAAAAGTCATTTCCTATCACAAAAAGTTTACTCTAAAATATTTTCCTATAACTTTTTTCGATCTGAGCTACACTTCTCCCGTTATTCCTGAGCAAACCTGATCAAACCCCATAATTCTTGAAATTTTGATTAGTCTGATCATTTTGATCATAAAAAGTTTTATGTCAAATGTTCTGAAATGCCCTTGAACTATCAAATAATAATAATATTAATAGCAAACCCAAGCAAACCTGAGCAAACCCACAAGTTATGTGCTTGTTGTCATTGCTTTGATCCGAAATAAAAATATTTTTGTTATATAAGGGTTAATGTGGTTGCTTTTTTTGTTAAAAATATACAAAAATAAAAATCTTAGTGGGTCGACAAATATCGATTTTTAGTTCCAAAAATATACGTCTCGGAAATAACTAAATGGATATAACTTTTAAGTTAGAAAAATAACAGTTTTAACGGATCTTGGACCTTTAACTTAAAATAAGTTTTAGACACTTCTAGGTAAATTATCGAAAACAGTTATGCAAAAATGTCAACGTCAATTTTAAACGTCCAGAAAATGTCATTCTTGGTCATCTTTGCATTTTTCACTAATACAGTGTCAATCATAAAGTGACTAAAAATATCTAAACTACGATCAAATCTTTTGTGGCCCTGAAAAGGGCCGTTTTCGCGGTGGGTTGGGTTGGAGAGGGAAACCTAGAGTGGTTGTTCCCCTCTCGCGATCTGCACCGATCGCGGTGCGGCACGCCGTCTTCGTGCCTCCAGTCGCGTGCTGCGACGGCTCCGACGGCGCTCCGTGAGCTCTTGTAAGAGAGCCTCCCTTTCTTCTGGACCCAGCAGCATCTGGGGTCCTTCCACCGGCTCTGTTGGAGCCGGCTCCGGTGGTGGCGGCGGTCTTGGAATCGGCTGTACGATAGCCGTTGGCTTATTCGCGTTTTTAAACGCCAAGCCTCCCAAACCTCGCTTATTTTGGACTCCCTTGTCGTCCTTAACATCAGCCTGTCCCACTTCATGGCTGGTTGAGATATGAAAAATGTGATGGCTGCTCCCGCTTTTAAAAGCATTTTGGGTGGTGGGGGTGAGAGTGGGGATGAGGGTGGGGCTAAGCGGTTCTGACATATCCTTTAAGGGTAACGAAAATATTTCCTCTAGAATACATTTCTTCCCGAAATATTTTGTTACTCTGAAAGGATATATCTGTTTTTGTCATTCGTTAGAGCTGGTTTAATATTAGCCAACGTTCTATGTGAAACGACAAGAATCCTAATGTAGAGTGACCTTATTTTTAAAAATATGTTGCTTGATAGAATGTCATATCACTTTGAATAAATAGAGGCATATGCGTTCTTATCATACATAAAAACTACTAGCTAAATATTGCAAATGCTCTTTCTCTCGCTATCTATGTATGATTTAAACACTTAATGCTTCTCTCACCCAAAGTAACACAATTTTTCCATCGAGAAATATCTTCCTTAGGAAACATTGTGTTTAACTACAAACTACGATCAAATATTTTGTAGTCCTGAAAAGGACTGATTTTGTCAGGGGGCAGGCAGGGTTGTCGTATGAGGAGCTTTATTTGTAATAGAATTTACATTCTATTGCAAATAAGGCAAGACTGCTGATGAACGACTGTAAACAGTCTCTCCCTACACAAAGCACACCTCGAGTGGTTCCGCCTTTGATCACCTCGCGAACCCACTGTAAAATGAGTTGTGACGAAATGAACATCCATCATCACAGCTCCCAATCCTCTCGTGTAGCAGTGCATACACAAATCTCTAGACCCCCATGAGACGTAGGATTGCATGATGCAATACCTAGGTCTAAGCCTTCGCGGTCTCAGTACAAGCCTATGTTGCACATTTGGTGCCGCGGTCTGCTCGTCGTCACTGGAATATCCATCATCCGAACTTGATGACATCTTGGCTTCGAGTGAATTTAATTTTCTAAATCACGTCTTATATACATTCTTTTCCCCACCCCGCTCCTAAATTTCTGCCTATTCTTCATCTCTCGACCTTATTTACCAAAGCCCCACCTTTGAAGTATTAAAATAAGCCTCAAATATGTCGTATGTAGTAAGAATAAAACTCCAATATGTCGTTTATAGGTTTATTTTAAATATGTAAAGTACATAATTTGGAGAATTACACAACTTCAAACTAATGTATTGATTTGTTAGTAACAGAACCATTAAGTATATTGTAGCTAAAAATGCATCGTGAATAACTAACGCGTACACTTTAATGTCTTTAGGAAATTTACTTTTGCGTGTTTCGAACTCCAATTTCACGTCCACTGTGGACGTCCTAACGGCTTCTGGTTGGTGACTGCAATCGATTACGAATAACGGATTTTTAAGATAGTCGGCAAAACTCATCATAGGATCGCTCAGTTCTCGCTGGTAGTAGCTAGCTTGAAGATTCTCATAATTATAATAGGCTGCAGCATACAGTTTCTTTGAAAAATCTAAATTCCATCTTTCGTACGGAAATACGGCAGAGTTCAGATAGAGCCTAATATCACTTATATCGGCCGTTGTAAATTGTGTGCTATCTTTTGCTCTGTTGTCGGTAAAGCTAGTTGTCTGAAAACCGATAATCAAATATCTCGGTTTTTCGAGATTCGTGCTAGTTCTTAAGGCCCATACATCTGACGATGTTTCTCTCAAAGAAGGTAGCTCGTAAAGATCCCGTTTACGGTAAGCCATTGGAACGTTTGCGTTACTGCCACCTTTATTCATGCGTGATAATATCTTTAACTTCTGTCGATCGTCTGGAATAATGTGACGAATTTTCCATTCAATTTTTTCAATTGAAATGTCTGCATCTACTTCACCGATATAGCAATTGTTGAAAGTGCGGGCGATAATTAAATTCAACTCTTGCTTGACGTTAAAAATACCCTTTGAATAATCCTCTGCAAAACCCATGAGATATTTTAGAGGAAGCTTGCCGGAGAACACGTTACTTGTGGAATCTAGTATACCTTGATTTGCTTCTTCTAGACCCCATCCACATGCCATGAGAGCTCTATTTTGTGCGGCACCCAATGATACCATAGTTTTCATCGTTGTAGTAATTCCGGGTTTCCGAACGACGGCAACTTGCTCCCCTTCCATTTCATATCGACATTCGTCGAATAGAAAGGCGATGGCATTATTTGATAGATAACATTTTTTAGTAACGTCTTTGGGTTTGAATGTTCCTTCGATGTAAATGTAACTATCCGATATATCCAAAATGATATCTTGAAAGTGTACAGGTATGCGAATTTCATCGGAATTGCGGAATGTTGGAGAACCGTAAGGTGTGTTCTTGAAAACTAATAATGGAGTTATCAAAAATTGGTTCGGTAAAAACTTCGATTTTGTCACTGCTAGCGGCCATCATTTTCTAATTTTTCTCACTTTCAAACCGATCGATTGTAGAAATTTGCAATCTTTCACGGAGAGCTGGCGATTGCTGTGCGGATGTATTTCCGATCGTCCCCGTCTGACTTGCGAATGAACCTTGACTGTGTTGTCTGCTTACTTTTATCTGAATCTTGAATTGTTGACAGCTTATGCAGTTGACGGTTAAAGCAAAAACCCATTATACGATTTTTTTCAGCTCTAGTTTAACTATAATTTTCTCACCTCGAAAATCGATCAAATCACCGCTATCGTCCAAGATGCGTAGAGTAGTGTTGTCGATAAACTGACGACCATCCGGCATTATCGGCATATAAATATTATTTTGCGGTTCTTTGGAGATTTTGTAACCGGGTTCGACGTCAATATCAAATTCAAATAACGTATGACTTTCCAAAGAATTCAGGTATGCTCCGGAAATTATATTACAATCCACACGTACGATGCGCACTTTCATTATGTCCACGATTCGTGTCTTTGTCCACCTCGCAGCAACACGGAGCCAAATCCGAGCACTTTGCCGATACTGTTGCTACCTCGAAAATCGATGCTATATTTTGACTTTCGCTCACATTTTAACGTATTATTATTGGCTGTTAATGAAAATAAATCGGTACCAACTTCATTGCATGACTCTTTTAAAGCGGTGTACATGGCTTTTGCTATTTCATTAATTTCGTAAGCTCCTGGTGGAATCCTTACATACGTTGGTATCGCTGATTTCAAATGGCTGAATGAATTATTGCTTTCGTCGATATTAAAAATCGAATTATATGTGTAAAATCCCAGCAGTGCAACTCCATATTTGCCTGTTGTATTTAACTCGATGGGTGGGTAAAAATCCGCACTTGATGTCCTGTTAGAGTGAATGTGTAAGACATGACTGACCACGAAACTATTTGTGTAGTTGTTTTATTGCTGTTTGCAACAGTTAAATGGATTTAAGCTGAAGCGTTGTTTTATTCCTTTGGACGTTTTTAAACTGTTTTCTGCCTTTATATTCACATCGTTAATTTTGCAATAACAACAAAATATTTTTTTTGACGTCGGTCCATCGCCCTCGTCCGAATCTGAATTATTGCTATTATAATGTTCCAAACAGTATTGATATTTCGATATATCGATGTCACTTTTTAGGTGATTAGGTAACCTATCCCAAACTAGTGCTATTTCATTTGGAGCTAGTGCGATCAACACTTCTTTGGGCGTATTTTCTAACTGTTTGTCTGTCATTTTTTGTAATCCTCCGACTTCACGATATGCTTTAAGTGATACCAACATTTTGGTGTAGTTGTCACGTTCCATTTGGGGTGTCAAAGACATACTTTTTATGATTGTAAAAGAAACTTCAAACACATATGTCCACACCAGACTGTTCCAAATTCTTGTTGACGGTCGTATGTATAGTAAATTTTCTTCGTCGCTTCGGAACCCATCTGCAGATATCGTACCAATTCCGTAGGTGGGGGTAAATCACCGAAACTATCGTAGTATGTTACATCAGAATTGCTTTTTCAATATGCTACCCAATGAGTCCCTACACCCGACATACCATCCAAATTTATAATGGCGGCCTCGTGACGTTTGGGACCGCGTACAGGTAATGAATCTCTCATATATACGCCTCGAAAGTGTGGTATTTTCATTTTTAAGGCGTACTTTTCTATATCAATATTGGATAGTGGTCTTTGAGGTAGGGATTCTATTAGTTTTTTGATTTCTTATTTTTACCGTTGCCGTTTATAAATAATCCCAAACCAGTGCGATATGGTTTCAAATATAATCCGTTTCCTCTTGAACTTAGATGTAAGCCGGTACCTATTTTTTCTGCAGTCGACTGTTTTACTGCTTTTACGGCACGCACGATGCCTGCTACACCACCTGCTAATGAACCTAAGGCCGATAGTCCTGCAAATATTGGTATTAACGATAATATCCCCCCGGTCTTGGGAATTGGAATGATTCTAGGCGTGCGAATTTTTCGTTTGCCACCGGCTATTCTTAGGGATTTACGTGCAGCTACTGCAGCTATTTTCGATGCTTCCGTGATATTTTTCTCGATAAGTTTTTTCCCACCAGCTTTTAACAATTCTGATCGAACGGGTAGTCTAATAGATGATCCAAAAGCTACTTTGTGTACTCGCTTATGTTTACCGACTCCATTACCTTTAGTGTGGCGGCGGCGGCGCTGGAAGCGACGTTTACCTCGGATGGATGCTTTTCTCGATTTTGATGATGATGATACACCCATACCAAAACGTTGTTTCGCTTTCATAATGTTGGTTACCAACCAAGCTGCAGCTTTTTCACTAGCGCTAGAGTCTTTCGATTTTACTCTTTTCCACGCGCTTTGCTCGAGTTCCTGATCTGCTTGGTGGCGAGCACTTAAATTTTCACTATTACGCAAATAGGCTAAATCGTGTTTTTTGCATGCGACATCCAAAGAATTAATTCCTTGATCTCCTCTTGCCACACGTTTTACTACTTTCGTCCCGGGCCCACAATACTGATAGCCGGGAATGTGTAACTCGAACGGTAGCCTATTAATTACTGAATTAACAATACCGCTTCCAGTCTTACTTGATAAACGAGGCCGTCTACTTCGTCTGACGAGCGACATCTGAATGATAGTTTACGTGAAAGTTCAGTATAAAATATAGATTTTGTTAAGATGCGTATCGTCAATCTTAAACAAAAACTTCCCGTCGATAATCTCGATGTAAAGGTCGGATCTGGACTAGAACAAAATTATTTAAAAGACATGGTCCTTTGCTACCTTCATCTATTCGTGGATTATTAATAGGACCTTCAAACTGTGGAAAAACAAATGTTATGATTTCGCTGCTTACTCACCCCTCGGGACTGCGTTTCGAAAATGTTTATATCTACTCAAAGTCGCTCTATCAACCAAAATATGAATATTAAAAGAAAATTTTATCACCAATCAAATGTCTTGGCTACTACGCTTTTAGCGACGCAAATAACATTGTGGAACCGTCAGATGCTAAACCTAATTCAATATTTATTTTTGATGACGTTATGTGTGAGAAACCGGACGTTATAAGATCGTATTTTAGCATGGGACGTCACAAAAATGTGGATGCCTTTTACTTGGCGCAAACGTATTCTCGTGTTCCTAAGCAGCTCGTCCGGGATAATGCCAACTTAATTATTATGTTTAAACAAGATGAGATGAATATGAAACATATATTTTCCGATCACGTTTCACCCGACCTGACGTTTACACAATTTCAAGAGATGTGTGCTAAATGTTGGGATAATAAATATGGTTTTTTAGTTATTGACAAGGATAGTGATGTAAATTCGGGCAGATACAGCAAGGGATTCGATAGTTATATATTCCTATAATAATAACTTCGATAATCATTTCATCGTTCATCAAAGTCGGAGTAGCAGCAGCAGCTCGGTGGGAATAGAGAAAATGTTTGAAGAACATCCAACAGAAGCGGATTTTGAAACATCTACACCGATTTCGCAAAAAAACACAAATTCCTACACCAAAACGTAGAAATCGTGAGTCGCTGTTCGAAACCCCTTCCCCATCAACAATAACATCATCTTACACATCACCACACACATCAAGTGGTAGCAGTTCAACCGCAAAAACTATTCAAGATTATTTAAATGGATTACAATTGGAGCCATCCCATTATGATACCGTGTATGGTGTACGCTTTGGTAAAAAAGAAAATAAATCAACAAAATATATTGGCAACTTGGTGGTTCGTTTTCTAACAGACGGAAAGATGGTGTTATACAAGAACAAAACAAACATTGCTGAATTCGATGGAACAGCTGAGCTTTACGATTTGATTTTTCTAAAAAATCCACCAATCCTAGATAAAGAAGACGAAATTAGTCTAGATGTACTTCGAAAATACCAAACCATTTTGAAATTGACGGATGCGGCCTACTACGGTTATGACAAGAAACGTGGTTTAAGGGAAACCCGATGGAGAAAATATTTACGAATCATAAAACCGCTAATTACGGAAACTAAACTGGGTGGTGGTGGTGTAGGAAGAAAAAAAGTCAACAACAAAATCCAACTACCTGTAAAAAAGCATCTATCTTCGAAATCATCTGAATATGTTTATTGGAATAAACCTAAGGAGTTAGTGGATAGATTACGATTATTGTGGGGGTCAAAAGTAGCTGGACATACCGGACATGATAATGAGATTATGTCAATTATGGAAGAGCTTCGAGAGGAGGGAATAATATATTAAGTTTTGCACGTAGTTACCATCCTCAGTGTCTGATAAGACGTGCAACCTTATAATATGGATCCTAGCCAAGAAAAAATTAAAGTCGTAAATGAATTACATAGGACAGCAAGAAAAAATTTTGTTAGAAGACGTACGGTCATAAAAGGATATCGAGATTTGTGGCAAATTGATTTGGCGGAAATGCAGCAATATGCTACTGACAATGATGGTTACCGTTACATTGTTGTATGTATAAACTGTTACTCCAAATTCGTGTACACCAAAGCAGTTAAGAATAAGACTGGTGTTGAAGTTACGAATGCCATGAAAAGCATCATTGAAGAAGCATCCTATGCACCAAACAATTTACAGAGTGATCAAGGAAAGGAATTTTATAATAGCACCTTTCAAGCACTCATGAAAAAATATAATATAAACCATTATTCCACATATAGCACGAAAAAAGCGGCAATTGTTGAGCGTGTTATAAGAACTTTGAAAAATAAGTTATATAAACAATTCTCGACTAGAGGTTCATACAGATGGTTACAAATATTACCAGCTATAACGAAGACCTATAATAACACTAAACACCGCACCATTGGAATGAAGCCTAACAGTGTAAAAGAGGATACCCCTATTAAAGCATATGACTATTTGAAAATTGTTCCGAAGAAAAAAAAAATTCATTTGGGTGACATTGTTCGCATTAGCAGGTACAAAGGTGTATTTGACAAAGGATATACGCCTTCATGGTCAACGGAACTGTTTGAAATAGCAAAAGTTAATATTACAAAGCCACCTACATACTTGCTGCAATCATTGGAAGGTCAACCTATTAAAGGATGTTTTTACGAAGCAGAACTGCAAAAGACAGCTAGCCCTGGTGTTTATTTAGTTGAGAAAATTCTTAGAAAACGCAAGAAAAATTAAAACGATCAATTGTTTGTAAAATGGATAGGTTTTCCAAATCAATTTAATTCTTGGATAGACAAATCAGATATTGTATAAATATTATCAAATAGGTTTTACGTTACGTATGTATGCATTATAAATAATAATAATAAACATTACTTTTCATAATTATGCGTTTTATTGTTAGTTTATTACATGTAACAGTATAATTATGTTTTCAAAAGAACTTCATCTAGGTTGGTTTCCATTTTGTTTTTTTTTATCCTTTATCTTCGTTGTGGTGTGCCGTGCAGCATGTGGGCGAATTTGATGAATTGATATATTTTTTCCTTAAGGTACGTAATTTTGTCCTCATCATCTTCAAACATTTTTTGAAAAACTGGTACTAGCACATTACTAAGTATGGTATTTATCTGCGAACCAAGTTGATGAACTTCCATAAGGACATATTCTTTGGTAGCAGCATCATTCTCATTTATCGGTTGGGCAACATTCCTTAATACCTTTCCCTCTATATCAAAATGTCCATCTGAAGTAAGTTTAAATCCGATTCCGGGCAACCCTCGCGATACATTGTTACAAACAAGAGCTTTCTGTCGACCAAATTTATCAATTGTGTTGTTAACACGACCCATTTTAAAGTAAAACTAATTCACTCTCTTTATGTTCAGCCTATATATAAATAACATAACTATAAAAATTCATTTTACAATACACCATGAAGCAAGTAAGATTTGACGAAGAAAGAAATATTATCCACCGTATGTCTGTTTGGTGTTTCGCATATAGACAAGCCCGACAAAGTAATTTTCAGCAACTAATACTTGATAGATATCGTTTTCAAAGGAGAATTGGACAAATGGATGCAATGCTAGCAAGGTTTTTAAAACGGAACCACCGAAATAATATATATCAAGATATGTTAGTTTAAGATTTGTTAATTTAAATGTATGGTGAATAATAAACATATTTAGTACAAGAAGATTTTTATTATTTCATAAACAAACTAAAAAATATATAAAATTAAATTTATGGGCTATATCCAAATTGTATAAGTTCGCTTCTCCTTAAACATATAGCTCGAAAACCTTGTTCTGCATCATATTCATCTTCATTATCGCCATTTATTTCACGAATATACTCTTCATCAGAAGAGTCGAATGGGGCATCCGGTAGCGACGTTCTACCTGGTGACCACTCTGACGGTAATGACGACGACGATGGCGATGATGAACCATCTCCGTTGACTTCTTCTTCTTCTGTAAAAGAGTTGAAATTTTGCTGTCGCTGCTGCTCTAACACATCTCCTCCCCCGCTTAAAGTGATTGGGGTTTGAGTGGGTTGGGTGATATGCGATGATGATAATTGTTCTTCTTGCTGTTTTCTGTGCTCATTTTGACACCATTCACAGAAACCCATTTGTCCCACTAGCAATTCCCAATGTTCACAATTGGCACACATCTGATGATCATTAATGGAAAATGACGAAACCATTGCAGTTGGACGTTCTTCTTTCGACTGCATTTTAAAAAATATATTGTAGTAAACTCAAGACCAAATAATACAACTGAACTGAATTTTAAAATTTTCGAGAGAAGTTCTTATACCCAAGAGTCGACCTTCACACACCGACATAACCTTGGCATCCCCACCCCTATCTTAACTTCGTTTTAGGTTTGCCTTGGCTTTTTTTTTGACCTTCCAAATTGCTAATTCGTTTCTCAAGACCCTATAGAAAGCTGTGGCATATATCTCCAAGGCTGGTGATCTTCTCATTAAATGAATATACCTCCGTATTAATTTTAGATAATATTTGTGTATGAATTTTATGAAGTTCATTCAGGACGTACTCACTGGTTGCCGCATCATGACTTTTTACCGGATTTGCAACATTGGACAAAGATTTGCCTTCAATGTCATATTGTCCATCATGGGTTAGTTTGAAACCAACTCCAGGTGGACCACGTAATAACTGAACTTGTACATTGGTCCCATGACGACCAAATTTATCAATTGTGTTGTTAACACGACCCATTTTGAACTTAAACTGAAGTAATTTTGCAAGTTTACCAATTTATAAGAAATATTAAGACTAGTTAAAGCAAAAATAAAACAATAAATTAGGTACATAATGATTTATTTAACATCGCATATTACATTATACAATGAATAGAAATTTAGAAATTTTCTTCATCTTTTTGAACACACTCATCGCTAACAATAGCACACGCTTCCCCATCAACTTCATCGGTGTTGACTGCTTCACTCCCAAGGCCATCAACAAGGGTGTTATCATTTGTGGGAGCCAAACCTTTCTAGCTAATTCATCGGGTAAATGAGGCACTTCGAATAGGTAGCTTCCCAATTCTTCATTTATCATTCCAGCGCAAAATTCGTCCAGATCAATGGTCCCATATAGGTATTTCTCGCACATATGTGCTCCAGCCGTGAAATTTACAGCGTCTTTCATATACTTCCTATACTGACTTTCACTAAAATCCACATCGGATTTACCATAATTTGCAAAGTATAGTATTTCTTCAGCCAGCTCTTTTAATTTAAATGATAACCAATTAACGTACATATCTCGATTTTCAATGACAGTGGAGCAGTCACACATCTTAAATAGAAAATAATGGACATGTGATTATGTGTGTTTTTCGATAAATATATACTTAACAAGAACTATTTTATTACATTTTAAATCAACATTAAAATAGCCTAATCAACAAATATTACAAACAACCAAAATTTAACAACGCTCTAGTATTACCACCGAATATATAACACATAGAAGGATCACTCTCCAATAAGCGCGAACACGCCCGAGACTGCGCGACGAAATTTTCCCTTCTCATCTCGTCCCCGCTTGAGGGCAAATTCGCCCGAGGTGATTCATTCGACGACGCGTGGTGGTATAAAGTGGACCAAATAAGCGGACGGAGAGTTCTGTGTTGTTTATATAGGGGTGACTGAATAAATTTAAATTAATACTTTTTTGTGTGTTGAACATTTTTTTACTTTTTCGTTCTGGTGGTGGTGTTAATCTGTTTGTGTAGTAAAAATAAAAACAAAAGAATTGCATACCCTTACAAAATTAAAGAACGTAAAACTAAATAAATAATGTTTATTAATTTAGCTCCCAAAATCTTTTGTCAATAGATTCGGAACGGAAGGTCGATGGTCGAACATCGAAAGATAATCATCGATATTGGCATCGATGTTTATGACCCCTAACATCGATGGCAAAACATCGAATATCAATAAGAGAACATCGATGTTTTTTAAACATTCTAACATCGCCCAGCACTGCGCGCAGACGAGCATTAATATGGCGAGACGTTTTGGGTCACGCGGCAGCCGAATCTTTCAATTTTAACTAACGATAACTTGAACACTATAAGTCGTAGAAACTGCGTTTTTTTTTTAAACTTCGTCGATGTTTTGGCTTTCCTTCGTATGCAGAAATTCTTTAAAACATAAAAGTTTCTCGCTTACTGAAAAAAGTGCTGCAATTAAAGTACCTACATGTTGAAGTTTCACCAAGTTTTACAAAAAAAAAACTAGAGTTTTCAAAAAAACAAAATGACTCAGTAGCCTTCGCTCACATTTCTTCTCTGGATTAAAAAATATATAACGGAACTATCTCGATTAGTTCGCGAGGTATGTGTAAAAATGTAAGAGACATTAATTTTGTCACATTTATGACATTTTTCGTCATAAAAAAATTTGACCTTCCAAAAAATGTTGTAATTGGCCATTTCAGATAGCCTAGACCCTAGCCAATCATTCTGTGAAGGTCCCATGTAGTTGTACCTTACAATTTTTTTTAACTTATATTTGTCGATTTTTTAAATATTTTATTTAGAATGACAAACAACGTTCCTTTTGTTTTGCTCCTATCGTCAACATACTGCCATGACAATAAGGCATGTACCGAAATAATCGATTATGATCCCAATATAATTACAAATTAATGTGCCTTCTTTTATGAATATAATATATACCACTTGGAACTTGCCTACCTTTAAACAGAACAGTAGGTAAAGAAACAAAAACAAACTTTGTCACTTTGTATAACTTTCTCACAATATGGTTGGATTCATTAAATATTTAACTATTCTTCTATAACTGTCATATTAAATTATAAAATTTAACCAAAAATCTTAACATTTTAATTTTTTATAGTGTTCACCGTGTATATATTGAACACAAAGGATATACTTTTTCGAGTAGGGTTAAGGCGTACTTTGCATACAAAATTTCATCCTTTTCCGTCAACTAGTTTTGGAGCTGTCGGGCTAACAGATAGACTGACAGACAGGAAGACGGAAATGGACAACATACATTGTTGTCATCTAGGAACCCCAAAACGGTAACATCTGTCAAAATCTCGGAAGGTCTGTTACGCCGTTAATAATTTCTTAGTTATTTTAGGTATATTATATTACCACTCGTTTTTTCAGTATTAACTGATTTCTAATAAAAAACAAACTTAGTATTTAATTTATTTGTAGGTGCTGGAACTTACTTTACGCAAATTATATTGTATATACTTAGGTTAAGAAAAAACAGTAATCCAATAACTTTTTCTTTATTTCAAATTTAACTAACTATAAGTAAAGAACGCAGCTCAACTGTGTGTTTTTAAATAAAAATATTTCCCTACATGTATTTAAAAAATATATTCTCAGTTTCTTTTTATCCGATATATTAAGTTTATTATTTGATCGATCTAAAACACACTTTAATGTTGTTTCTATTGTAACTACTTTATTGTGGATAAATAATAGTTTGCAGTGTTGTTGCTAACAAATTGAACTGCGTTCTTATAGTAACTTTATGTTAATACAACTGATTAATTAAAAAACTGTAGTTTACTTTTAGTTTTATTCCGTTCCTACAGAGTAACCCTCGTAAAACAGCTCGGCCCGCTTACACATATCGCGTGCACGTATCGCCCTCGTAATTTGGGATTTCCGTCTGCGACCTCCCAAGTCTTAAAATTCGAGAAAATACATTCGGCTGCTGGCGGCGATGCTTTGATCTTAGAACATCACAGTGCCGCGCAGGAGTGACCCTTCTATGTGTTATATATTCGGTGGTATTACCTCCAGAAAATACATGTGAGCTTTGCCCCAAATAAGTTAAGGCGTACTGATCAGCGGAGTTATTCATCATTTCAATAGTATCCTCTGTCAGAATTTCAGCTACGCGTGATGGTAAAAATGTTTCAAATGTTGCTTTATGTGTTGGATCAAACAATTTGACGACAATAGCTTTTCCAAAACGTGAAGTCAAAGAATTAATTTTTTTTATCATATAAATTTTGCCCACCGTTAATGTAGAGAATTTTCTACGTTCCAGAAATTGAATATCTTGGTTTATCATATTGTTAATTTCGGCTATGGTCTGCTTTGAAATGCTCATGATTTAAAATGCAATAAAAACAATTAATGTCAAGTACCTTGAATAAACACTTGTAGAACACACCACAAACACAATACTTTATATGTCAAAGCAACAGTTAACGCATACGATGTATGTGTGACTATGAAAGCTTTTTCGAAATGAGCCATATTTATAAGAAAATAATCCAAAATCAAGTATTTATTTAGGGTGGGGGGAATACATCCGGCGACCTCGAAAATATGCACCGCAAATGTAACCTTGAAATAAGCGTCGTACACTTGGTCATCACCAAACAAAGAACACCACAAATGTATCCTTGAAATAAGCGTCGTACACCTGGTCATCACCAAACAAAGAAAGGGCTGCTCGCATTCATTGAAAATATGCACCGCAAATGTAACCTTGAAATAAGCGTCGTCCACCTGGCCATCACCAAACAAAGAAACATCTGCTCGCATTCAAGGCCAAGTTCTTGACCTTGACCTTGGAATAACACCTGCGCATATCAAGGCCAAATAACAATAGCACACCTGCGCGTTCAAGGTCGACCCTACTGCGCATGCGGAAACTCAGGAAGCATCATACACCTCTACTTAAGTCATTAAAAATATCCCTGACACGGGAACTCGGGAGCTTCGAAGCGCCAGCGTGGAGTCTCATTTAGTATGAATTTTACAAGAATTTAAAACAAAAGACCAGTCGGGCCCGGCACTGAATCCAGTAACAACTGATCCGATCCATAAGCGGATACCTTAGCACAAACAAATTTTTGAGTTTATTTTGTATGAAAAGGTATGTAGGCACACAAAATTTTGATTTATTTTTTGCCTTTGATATTCAAATAGAAGAAAATCCCTAAGCTAGGTTTTCCTTTCACACCAAAGAGATCGCATATTCTATCTATTTTGAGCTCTATTTGTGCTCAGGAGGCTAAAAATGGACAACTCTAAAGCTATAGTATATAAAAATCCTAACAATTGTAAGTTTAATTGTGTATGTGGGAAAAAATTTACTGCAGAAAGAAACTTTAGGGCGCACAAAAAAGAGTCCATGGTGCAACCGATTCAGGCTTCAGAATAAAAGACAAAAATTGTTCTTTATATAATTGTAAGGTATGTTTTCGGCCAAAATTCATGAAACATTGTGAAACCACTCATGATGTGAGTCTTGTGCAAGAAAAACATCTGTTTCAATCAAAGGAAGAATTTTTAACCTGTAAAATCTGTAACTTCGGTAGAAATAGAAAGATCGTCCAATAAGTGGATTTTTAAAACGAAAAGAAATAAACTATTGCTAAGAAATTGAGAAACAAATTTAATAATTTATTTTGCACACAAGATTTAAGAACTTGTTTTTAATATAACCTTGTTAAGCTTTTACAAATGTTTTAATTGAAATTTTAAGTTTATTTTCTCTTATCTACAATTCTACACTCATGCTTGGTTGACTCTTCTATAGCAATGCAACTTAAGCGTTTACACCATCGGATCTCATATTTCTTCTAATTTCAACACAATGGCAGATGATGTTATTTAACGGTATTTTAATAGTTTTAATCGACTGATGTATAAATATAATTATTAGGAATCCATAATTTAAGAATATACTGGTATAATTCCATAATTTCAACTTAGTTTCAAATTTCAACTAAATACTCTGGTGTAAACACCTAACGTTCATGAGCTCTAACAGTGCGAGCTATAGTCTAGTCGCTTCGGACGTGGCACAAAATATCATTATTTAATGTACCCAAAACAAATTTTTTTTATACGCTTGGTTATTATTCACATAATAACTGATATAATTTAAAATTCTGTATTGAATGAAAACCCAATACAAATAAAATACGTTAAAATATTGTGTTTTACGCGACTGAAAATGTTTAGTAGTATAAGGTACGCCGGCAGTCCGATTCTGTTAGCGCATCCAAATTTCCGCTCTATGCTAATTAATAAAGATCTAAGCCACAAGGCTTCTTTTATAGCCTCAAATACAGTCATGTATTCAGCCTCAGTTGATGACGTAGCAACTGAATTTTGTCGCCGTGTAATCCACGTTACTATAATATTTTTAAATAATTTAAATAAACAACCTGTTGTACTTCGGCGATCTAATTCATTATTTGCCCATTCGGCATCAACGTAACCTGTTAATACATGTTCATGAATTTCATTACGCCTATATACCAATTTCATATTTATCCTTCCTTTTACATATCTTAATACTCGTTTTAGACATAATCATAATTCCTTATTACATTTAGTTGGATATCTACTTAATAGATTTACCGCTGTACATAAATCCGGGCATATACATAGCATTGCATACATTAAACAGCCAATTTAATTTCGGCAAGGTGCATCATAACTTTCCTCTAAATTTAATGCTGTATAGTTTAATTTTACATGTAATGGGGTACTGACGGGGTTGCATTCACTCATATTAAATTTTTGTATGATGGATTTTAAATATGTAGTCTGATCAAGTGAAATTTTTGAATCTGTCCTAGTTATTCTTATGTCGAGAAAATAATTAATTTCTTTTAAATCAACCATATCTAATTGCTTCATTAAAAACCTTTTAAAATTATTCATTGTATTTATTTCTTTAGTTGCGATAACTAAATCATCCACATAATTATAAAAGTATGTTATAATACAGTTAAGCATCGGTCATTATATTATCTAAGATTCCTTAACAAAGGGGCCGCTATATTTCAGAACACATTAACCGCACGATACACTCACAACGGTATGCCGATGCGTCGATCGACAGGCCAGGCTCCTCCCATTTTGACGTCATTGCGAGGGATTTTGCATTATTCAAGCGGCCTAGTCACTTTTATTTATTTATTTATTTATTTATTTATAAAATTCAAGCCCAACAGAGAATCCATTAATAGGGCAGGTTTACAAATTATAAAATCAAATAAAACAATCTTTACTTAAAATTACTTAACAAATCTCACAATATGTATTATTATTTTTTTTTTTTGGTAATTTATCTATATTTTTAACAGAAGTAACACATTAAAATACAATTTAGTTGAGATTTCCTGAGAAGGTACGAATGAATCTAGCAAAACTATGACTAATATCACATGCTGGAGAGATGCTATTGTACACGGAACACACCTTATATACAGGTGACATAAGAAGAGCATTTGTATTAGGTGTGGGTAAAAAACAGAAACGGCTATGCCTGTTTGCAATCCTGGGCACTATAATTTTCATCTCCTCCAACAAAGAGGAACAGTCAATGACACCATTAAGTAATTTATGCAAAAATGCCATAATACTAATATTTCGTCTCTTGTTCAGGCCAACCATATTAAATCTTTGTTCTAGTATGACACTGTCTACTCCTCTCTGTGGATAACGCCCTTCAGCTTTAAGATACACATACTTCAAGAATTTACGTTGAACTTGTTCTACAGACTTGATATATTTGCTGTAAATGGGTGACCATATGAGTGATGCATACTCCAACTTAGTTCTAACTAATGCATTGTAGAGATTTTTTAGTGTCTCCACGCTATGAAATGATTTGCTATTTCTAAAAATAAATTCCAATGTCTGTGTAGCTTCGGACACGATTCTATTCACGTGTACATCAAAGCACAACTTAGAATCTACAGTCACTCCCAGATCTTTAAAGCTATTAACTCTATCTAGAATACTACCACCAATCCGATAAACATAGTCAATAGTTTGCATTTTCCTAGTACAGGTCATCACTGAACACTTGTCGGCATTAAGGTCTAAACAGTTATCACCACACCATTTCTGTACATTATTTAAACTATTTTGTAATTTCCGACAGTCTTCCACAGTTTCAACGCGCACATAAAGCTTGAGATCATCAGCAAAAATCTGATGTTCGACTTCAATTATGTTAGATATATCGTTAATAAACACAAGAAACAACAGTGGATCCAAATTTGATCCCTGAGGCACTCCCGATGTTGCTGTGAAAGAGTGCGATTTGAAACCGTTGTGCTGTACATATTGAGTGCGTCCCTCCAAGTAACTTCTAAAAAAATTTACATATCCCACAGTAATGCCCATATAGCTTAATTTTTTTAATATTAATTCATGACTGATTTTGTCAAAAGCCTTAGAGAAGTCGGTAAACACCACATCAACCTGGCCCTTCCTATCAATAATCTTAGTAACAAAGTGAGTGAAACAGGCCAAGTTGGTAGTAGTCGACCGACCCCTCAAGAACTCGTGCTGACTCGGAGAGATGCGCCTCTCGACACCTCTAAAGACATGCTGATATAAAAGCATTTCAAAAAGCTTAGACAACCCACATATGAGATATACTGGTCTGTAGTTTTGAACTTCTGCTTTATTGCCCTTTTTAAATATAGGACAGATCTTGGCTACCTTCCAGCAATCAGGGTACTTCGCTGACCTTAAAGACAAATTGAAAATTTTACATAAAGGTGTAGCCATGACCCGTATTGTATCCTTTACAATGAAACTAGGTATATTATCTGGGCCACTAGACATTTTTGGTTTTAATTTCCTGCATACATTTATTAGATCCTGTTCACTAAAGGATGGCAGTGGGGTTATGTCATGACTCATCTCACATACATTATCTTTATGCTTAGGCATAGAAGGGTTATATACACTTCCAAAATAGTCAGCAAAGGCTGCCACTATGGCCGATGGATCTTCTAAAGATTGATTATTATAGGTCATTTTACCAGGAATAGAGCTGTGATTTTTCCTTTGATTAATGAAACGCCAAAAAGCACCTGTGTCATTTCTAATATTATTTTCTATTTTATTTATGTATCTTTGGTAGGCATCCCTAATTAAGTTGTTAGTATAAGACCTAATTTCTTTGAATTTATTATAGTGAGCTATATTATTAGTTTGTTTGAATTTCTTAAACTACTTTTTCTTCTTTTTCAAGTTGTTTACAATCTGCCCATCATACCACACCGGAAATCTGACACTTTGATTTTCCCTCGAAGTAACGTCATCTGCGCGGGCACGACGTGTTTTGATTCATAGCGTAGCATACCGTTGTAAGTGTATCGTGATTAACCGAGATTAAAATGCTCTCGAAGGCAAACGTTTTGCTTTGGTAAGGAAAAAAAGGTTTGAAATGGTTTTGTTTTTAAGTTGGAGAAGTTAGTTAAGATATTTTCGTCGTATAGTTTGGAATAAATTCAGGTCGCTGGATTATTAAGTGTTTTATTATAATTTGTGAATATTCTTACAAAGCAGCGGTGGGCTAAATTAAATTCAGTTAGAACTATTTTACCGATTTAGTTAAAACAAATTATACGTCATGGGAAAATTAAAATCAAAAAAAGTTACGGGTAAAAAGCGTCACCGTAGAGAACGTTCGTCTGCGTCCGCGACTAGTAGTGATAGTAACTGTTTGAATTCGAGCTCTAGATCAACGAGAAAACGAACAGTAAAACGTTTAAGAAAATAATTAAGTGAACTAAAGCGGTGTTCGACAAGCATTCGTGCGGGGGATGAATTTTTAGTGCCGATATTTGACCCAAATCCGGATGATGTGATTGTGGATAAGTGGTTGGATAAAATTGATAGTTTGACAGAACGTTACCAGTGGGACGATGATACTATTCTTCGATTAATCTCTGGACGACTACGAGGCAATGCTCGTCAATGGTATGACGAAAACGTGGATTATGATTCAAGTTGGGCTGATATTAAAAAATCAATGAGTCTACATTTCCGTAAGTACGTTCCATTTTCTAAACTCTTGAAAGACGCAGCTAACTATGAGACTAAGCCGGGACAAAATTTAGGGGACTATTGTTTTAAGAAAATGTCCAAATTAAGGGCGCTTAGTATAGACATACCTGATGCTTATTTAATTGACGCGGTAATTCGTGGCATCAAGGACGATAATATATCTCGAACTGTTAGGGCCGCACAACATGAGGATGCCAATGCTCTTTATGCTTATTTAAAAACCGTGGGTGATATGCCTAACGAAATAAAAAGTTTCAATCTCAACAGTGCGAAATTTAAACCTTCGACCTCGACTGGTTGTAATCATGGGTATTTTAATAAAAAAGAAGTTTCTAAAACATCAGGGTCTCGCCTAACGTGCTTCAATTGTGGTGTTCCAGGACACATTTCAGTTAATTGCAGAAAACCACGTCTTGAATCTAGTAATTGTAAAAGACTAGGTCATCTTAAGGAAAAGTGTCCTTTTTCGCGAAAAGATGTACAAGAGGTCGAGTTGTTCGCGAAAGAGATTCATCATAATATATTTTTGCAACAAGCTCGAATTTTTAGCAAAAAATAATTTGTTTGATAGACTCTGGCAGTTCAAATACGCTCATAAAGGAATCACTAGTTAAAAGATTAGGACTGCAATGTATCGATTCCGAGAATATGACTTTATGTAGCTTTATGGGTACCTTTTTAAACAGTCGGTCCTTTTGCAAGATAACCGCTACTATACAAGGAGTTTCCACACTAGTAAATGCCATCGTTGTCCCGGACAAATATCTGAAATATGATTTATTAGTTGGTAGAGATTTTATTAACCAAGAACATATAATTATGGTTAAGCGTAATGATCGATTAATTTTACACAGTCTTCCTCCCGTGACAAATCTGTCTGTGAACATGGTTGATGTTTACGATATCTTGGATTTAAATAGAATAAGCGTGTTTCTGAGGCTGATAAGGAAAAATGTATTTCTTTATTGCATAGTTTTTCGGATTGTATTTCAATGAAAAATTTAGGAAATACGAACACTGTAGAATGGAGATAAAATGTATAGTGGACACGCCAGTTGTACGATATCCTTACCGCATGGCCGATGTAGAAAGAGGCATCCTTCGGGATATTATTCAAGAACTGTTGGATAATGGAATAATCCGTGAATCTAGCTCTCCGTGCGCAAGCCCCATTACCCTTGTGAAAAAAAAAGGATGGATGCTATAGATCGTGTGTAGAGTTTAGGCATCTTAACGCAATAACTGTCAAAAACCATGGCGTACTACCTCATACTGAGGGCCAGATCGATAAATTGGGAGGGTTTAAGTATTATACAAGCTTAGATTTAGCGTCAGGTTTTTATCAAGTCCGTATGGCCGCTAATTCCATTGAAAAGACCGCATTTGTAACCTCCGACGGCCACTATGAATTTTTACGAATGCCTTTTGGCCTAACAAATGCCCCTCCTACCTTTCAAGAATTAATTAATAAGGTACTCGAATCAATAAGATTTGAACTTCCTTTTCCATATATCGATGACATTATAATCCCTTCAGACACGGTCGATGAGGGCCTAGAACGTTTAGCAAAAGTACCAAGTCAACTTCGGATACATCACCTTACCTTAAAAATCAGTAAATGTGTATTTTTGGCCACAAAGATAGAATGCCTTGAAAGAGAAATTAGCGCAGAAGGTGTAGGGCCGGGTAAAAAGAAAGTTCAAGCGGCTTGGATATGCCTTATCCTCGCAACGTTAAGCAAATACGTCAATTTCTGGGGTTAGCTAATTATTTCAGAAAATTTGTTAAGAATTTCTCCATGATAGCTGAGCCTCTGACAAGATTAACTCGTAAAAACGTGATTTGGGCGTAGAACGCACCAGAAAAACAAGCATTTCATCAAATTCAACAAGCGCTAACATCTTGCCCAATTCTTGCAATATATAACCCTAAACTTAAAACTGAACTTCATACAGACGCAAGTTCTATTGGTCTTGGGGCAATGTTACTTCAATTCGATACAGAAGGTAAACAACATGTTCTTTCTTACTTTAGCAAACAAACAACATGTAATCAAAGACAGTATCACTCATACGAACTCGAGACTATGGCTGTAGTTTGGGCTTTAAAATATTTTCGAGTCTATTTGTTGGGCATACACTTTAAGGTCGTCACTGATTGTAATGCCTTGCGAACAACCTTGTCAAAAAGGGATTTGATTCCGCGCATTGGAAGATGGTGGCTGGAAATTCAAGAATATTCTTTTGACATTGAATATAGGGCCGATAAAAAAATGACGCATGTTGACGCCCTAAGCAGAAACCCCATAGCACGTATTGACCTTGAAGTCGAAGTTTTTCAAATAGATTTGACAGAAGCTGATTGGATTACCGCTGCACAATTAGAAGATGAACAGTAGAATTCGAAAAATGCTAGCTAATAAAATTAAAAATAGCGATACTAAGTTATACTTTGACCAGTACGAAATAAAGGGCAATAAGTTATAGGTACAGAAAATTAGAAAATGGAACCAAGGCATGGGTTGTACCAGGAGCAGCACGTATGCACATTTGTCGTTTATGTCATGATGATTCTGGGCATCTCGGAGTAGAAAAACTATTACAAAGAATTCGAGAAAATTATTGATTTGCAAAAATGAGAAAATTTGTTACGAAATATGTTAATGCATGCCTAAATTGTATGTATTATAAAAAGACGTTTTCAAAACGAGAATGTAAATTGAGTCCCTTTGAAAAATATCCAATTCCCTTTCATACATTACACGTAGATCATGTTGGGCCATTTGTGACAAGTAAAAAGAAAAACAAGTTTATTTTTGTAATTGTTGATGCATTTACAAAATTCACCGTAATAGAACCAGTACATAATCAAAAAAGTAAGCACGTTATTAGGGTCCTAACCGACCTAATACACCTATTTGGAGTACCTACCAGAATTATAAGTGATAAGTGATAGACGAACAGCTTTTACATCTCGCACCTTTAAAATATTTTGTGAGACGTATGGGGTTAAACATATTTTAAATGCCGTTGCCACACCCAGAAGTAATGGCCAATGTGAACGCTATAATAAAACCATAGTGAGTGCCTTGTCGACAACAGCTGCAGGTAAAGACGAAAGAGATTGGGATAAATTCGTAAAGCAAGTGCAAAGTTACGAGCTTTAATAGGGGTATCAATTCGACTCCTATGAAGGCGCTTATTGGCTATAATAAAATTCAAAACATGCGGCAGAAGCAACAGTTTTAAATGAAGTTCAAAATGACATACTCGTAGATAGACTAGATTTGGAAGATCTTAGATGTAAGATTTCAGATTACATAAAGGAGGACCAGAAAAAACAAAAAGAACGCTATGATAAAACTCGACAAGGTGCCATCAAGTATGACGAGGGTGACCTAGTAAGGATCCTAATAACGAGTATACTGGTGCTAGTCATAAGCTTTATCCCAAATACAAGGGCCCTTTTCGCATCACAAAAGTATTATTTAATGATAGATACGAAGTTGAAGACTTACGAGAAGGATTCAAACGCAAGAGAACTGTTGTATCCGCAGACCATGTAAAAAAATGGATTAGCATTCAAGACGAAGAGAATTAGTGGCAAACGTTGCCTATAAGCGAACGCCGCTTGTATTTGTTTTTGGCAAAAGTTGCCTATAAGTGAACGTCACTTGTATTTGTTTTTGGCAGAAGTTGCCTATAAGTGAACGTCACTTGTATTTGTTTTTGGTAAACGTTGCCTATAAGCGAACGCCGCTTGTATTTGTTTTTGGCAAACGTTGCCTATAAGCGAACGCTGCTTGTATTTGTTTTTGGCAAAAGTTGCCTATAAGTGAACGTCACTTGTGTTTGTTTTTGGCAAACGTTGCCTATATTTTTATTGGCAAACGTTGCCTATAAGAGAACGTATTTTTATCGGCAAACGTTGCCTATAAGCAAACGTCGCTAGTATTTTTTTTTGTTGTTTTTGTTTTGGCGAGGTGCTTGTATGCGAACGTCGCATGTGCCTTTTTTTCGGCAATTGCCTATCAGCAAATGTAGCTTATAAAATATTTAGCAAACGTTTCTTATTTAGAATTAGCCTGATTATTTTAGTACCTACTTTATTATTATGATTTTTTTATGTTGCATTAATGATTAAGACTAGTTTTGTAAGATTGAAGCTATATGTTTAACATTTTAATGTAAGGTCGAGTGTTATAATTACTTATATGTAATACATTTAAGCATCGGTCATATTATCTAAGATTCCTTAACAAAGGGGCCGCTATATTTCAGAACACGTGCAGTTTGTTTACATTAACCGAGATTGAAAAGCTCTCGAAGGCAAACTTTTGCTTTGGTAAGGAGTTCTTTGAAATGGTTTTGTTTTTAAGTTAGAGAAGTTAGTTAACATATTTTCGCCGTATAGTATGGAATAAATTCAGGTCGCTGGATTATTAAGTGTTTTATTATAATTTATGAATATTCTTACAAGTACATAAATGTTTTTATTTACATCGCCTCTGTTCAAGAAATATAAAGAATTACCTGCTGATGAATTCACAAATCCTTTGTCAATTAATACGTTGTTAAAGCATTCATAGCAGCACCGAGCTGACAGCTTTAAACCATACAAAGATTTATTTAATTTACACACTAAATTATTTGTTTGAACTACAACACCGTCAGGTGTCAGATACCCTCATATAAATGTTTTCCTTCAAGGTTCCATTAAGAAATGCTGTCTTAACATCCATTTGATGAATTAACAACTCATACTGATTTGCTAACGCAAGCCGGAATGTACTGATACGCGTAACTGGTGCGAACGTTTCATCATAATCTAAAGTTTTTGTTTGGCTAAAACCGCGCGCTACTAAACGAGCTTTATATTTAACCCAATTCCCGTTACTATCGCCTTTGACTGTAAACACCCATTTACAGTAGACAATATTTACATTATTTGGCATTTGTACCGACGCGACGTCCATGTTTTATTTTGTTCTAATGAGTTTAACTCATCTTTAATGGCTTTTTCCCAGTCAACTCTGCATGAACTTTTAGCCACATCTTGATAACATGTTGGAATTTCTTTTTCACACATTAGATTAGATATCAAATAATTATTGATTTCTAAAATATCCTCTTTATAAGATATTACTGGTTTAGCTTTTAATCTTTCACTCCTCATATCCTGTGTATTATTTAATTTCCTCATTTTATAATTATTTGAGGTACACGGACTCTTATTTTCACTATTCGAGCTCGTAGTTATTTGTTCAGGGACATCCTTTATTGAGGATGTTTGACATTGAATGCAATTTTCAGGGACACCTCTTTCATTGAGTGTTTGTTGGCACTTCTTATTGTCCGTTTCATCAGGAATAATTTTATCTACAGATTTACTATCAGCAGCACCCCCTGCTGATACATTTTCTGTACTTGTTGGTACATTTTCCCCTGTAGTTATATTACTATTTATTTTGCTACCAATTTTAACCAGATCATCAAGTTTTAATCTTGATGTTTTATATGTAATTTCATGAAAAATTACATCACGTGCAACTATAATTTTTCTGATTTCGCATCAAAAATCTTATATCCATTTGGCACATAACCCACGAAAATTCCCTTAGAAGACGATTTACTATCGAATTTAGTTCTTTTCGTTTTATTATGCACATAGGCTGTGCAACCCAATTTTTTTAAGTTACCTAATTTTGGCTTTTTATTATGCCACATCTCTTACGGTGTCTTATTATATTTTATCGCTTTTGTTGGTGACCTATTCACCAAATAGGTTGCGGTTAAAATTGTCTAGACTCGCACTGTGTACCATAGCACGTGCTTTTTCGGTTAAAGTCCGATTCATTCGCTCCGCCACTCTATTTTGTTGGGGAGTGTATGGCACCGTAAGATGATATGTTATTCCGTTTTGTTTACAGAATTCCTTCATTTCGCCTGATAAATATTCTTTTCCGTTATCACTTATCACAATATCAATTAACTAATTTTGTATTAAAATGTGCTTCGCTTTTTCCAGCGTAATCTGTAAAATAGGTAAAAACTTTGATTTATTTGACATTAAATAGGTTACGGTATAATGAGTATAATCATCAACAAAGTTTAAGAAATAATTTTTATTATCTATGGTAGTAGGTGATATTGGCCCACATATGTCAGAATGCAGGTGAATGCATAGTGGTTTTATTATACACCTTTTATCTTTGCGAAAGGAAGACGTGTTTGTTTTCCGCTAATACATGCGTCACATATATTTAACAGAATTCAATATAGAAAAAATATTTACGTGGGGTAGGATTGGAAGAATGATTAATTTTAATCAAAATCTCTACCCATTTGTGCCAACTATGTAGTATGTTTCCGTCATTTTTAATTCCTTAAGCTATTACAGTTTTTTTTTAATATGATTATACTTGTTATTTCAATTCTTTATTATTATTATATTTGTTATTTTTATTTGGCACGAATAAATGTATTTATTATTATTATTATTATTATTATATCGAATTAATAGGGTTTATATCTTTTAAACAGATATTATCATTGGCTAGTTCATTTATTTTAATTTTAGAAAAATTTTCTATACTGATGTGGCCTAATCGCTCTTGCCACATTTTATTTTTATCAAAATTAATTTCATTCACATGGCCTGGAGCCTGTGCTGTAATATACGCATTTTGTATTATTAGTTCTATAATATACCAGTTATTTATGCACTTACCCTTAATCACTGTTGTATCTCTCTTTTTGATCTCCACATAGCCAGTCTCCATGAATACCACTGACATTCCAGCCTCCTGGATAGGCCTCACTGAGATGAGATTTGCCGGCACACTGCTACTATACAGGACATCCACCAACGTTCCGCTGTAGCCAAGGGTTGTGTTCACTTCTATGGCCATTGTTGTTTATTACGCACTGTATACACTACAGTTTATATGCAAAAATTGAGAATAAATTCTCTAACCACCTGAAAATTCCTTATACAATAAGGATTTCAACAAATAATGGTAAAACAGCTATTCTCCGGGCTATATGCCCCTCCGAGCGCTGAATTACATACCAAAATTTGCCGTATTTTCTTCTAACACAGTTAGATAAGAAAATACTGTTTCAAATGCAAGAAACTACCAGGAAGAAGGAAGCTTTTTCTTTAGTTAGAATGTCATCACCTGCAGACTGGTTTCGACCTCGTTGGTTCTCATCAGTACAGGATAGACGAACATACCAACCTTCCGAAACAGTAATCCCTTAAAGCTACAACTGTCGTACTGCATAAGCAGTGAGACACAGGCAGCGCCATCCATTAGCAGTTTCAAGCATTCAGAGTCGAGTTTACCGTAAGGTAAAATTATCAAACGTATGAATGAAAGTCTACTTGTCAGGGGTACATATAAATATGCAAAAATTGAGAATAAATTCTCTAACCACCTGAAAATTCCTTATACAATAAGGATTTCAACAAATAATGGTAAAACAGCTATTCTCCGGGCTATATGCCCCTCCGAGCGCTGAATTACATACCAAAATTTGCCGTATTTTCTTCTAACACAGTTAGATAAGAAAATACTGTTTCAAATGCAAGAAACTACCAGGAAGAAGGAAGCTTTTTCTTTAGTTAGAATGTCGTCACCTGCAGACCGGTTTCGAACTCGTTGGTTCTCATCAGTACAGGATAGACGAACATACCAACCTTCCGAAAAAGTAATCCCTTAAAGCTACAACTGTCGTACTGCATAAGCAGTGAGACACAGGCAGCGCCATCCATTAGCAGTTTCAAGCATTCAGAGTAGAGTTTACCGTAAGGTAAAATTATCAAACGTATGAATGAAAGTCTACTTGTCAGGGGTACATGTAAATATGCAAAAATTGAGAATAAATTCTCTAACCACCTGAAAATTCCTTATACAATAAGGATTTCAACAAATAATGGTAAAACAGCTATTCTCCGGGCTATATGCCCCTCCGAGCGCTGAATTACATACCAAAATTTGCCGTATTTTCTTCTAACACAGTTAGATAAGAAAATACTGTTTCAAATGCTGAATGCTTGAAACTGCTAATGGATGGCGCTGCCTGTGTCTCACTGCTTATGCAGTACGACAGTTGTAGCTTTAAGGGATTACTTTTTCGGAAGGTTGGTATGTTCGTCTATCCTGTACTGATGAGAACCAACGAGTTCGAAACCGGTCTGCAGGTGACGACATTCTAACTAAAGAAAAAGCTTCCTTCTTCCTGGTAGTTTCTTGCATTTGAAACAGTATTTTCTTATCTAACTGTGTTAGAAGAAAATACGGCAAATTTTGGTATGTAATTCAGCGCTCGGAGGGGCATATAGCCCGGAGAATAGCTGTTTTACCATTATTTGTTGAAATCCTTATTGTATAAGGAATTTTCAGGTGGTTAGAGAATTTATTCTCAATTTTTGCATATTTATATGTACCCCTGACAAGTAGACTTTCATTCATACGTTTGATAATTTTACCTTACGGTAAACTCTACTCTGAATGCTTGAAACTGCTAATGGATGGCGCTGCCTGTGTCTCACTGCTTATGCAGTACGACAGTTGTAGCTTTAAGGGATTACTTTTTCGGAAGGTTGGTATGTTCGTCTATCCTGTACTGATGAGAACCAACGAGTTCGAAACCGGTCTGCAGGTGACGACATTCTAACTAAAGAAAAAGCTTCCTTCTTCCTGGTAGTTTCTTGCATTTGAAACAGTATTTTCTTATCTAACTGTGTTAGAAGAAAATACGGCAAATTTTGGTATGTAATTCAGCGCTCGGAGGGGTATATAGCCCGGAGAATAGCTGTTTTACCATTATTTGTTGAAATCCTTATTGTATAAGGAATTTTCAGGTGGTTAGAGAATTTATTCTCAATTTTTGCATATTTATATGTACCCCTGACAAGTAGACTTTCATTCATACGTTTGATAATTTTACCTTACGGTAAACTCTACTCTGAATGCTTGAAACTGCTAATGGATGGCGCTGCCTGTGTCTCACTGCTTATGCAGTACGACAGTTGTAGCTTTAAGGGATTACTTTTTCGGAAGGTTGGTATGTTCGTCTATCCTGTACTGATGAGAACCAACGAGTTCGAAACCGGTCTGCAGGTGACGACATTCTAACTAAAGAAAAAGCTTCCTTCTTCCTGGTAGTTTCTTGCATTTGAAACAGTATTTTCTTATCTAACTGTGTTAGAAGAAAATACGGCAAATTTTGGTATGTAATTCAGCGCTCGAAGGGGCATATAGCCCGGAGAATAGCTGTTTTACCATTATTTGTTGAAATCCTTATTGTATAAGGAATTTTCAGGTGGTTAGAGAATTTATTCTCAATTTTTGCATATTTATATGTACCCCTGACAAGTAGACTTTCATTTACTACAGTTTATTGTTTAAAATATCGTCGTTCGGACTGCAAAACCTCGTATCTGCATTTGCAAAAATTTTTTAGGAGGGAGTTAAAATTGAGTTTCTTCCTTACCAACCACACAATTTTATGGAATTTGTTTAAACTAAAACACATTATCCTAAATTTACGTTATATTATCCGGTTTTATTTAGAATATGACTTATTAAAGTCTAATATAGAAAAATAAACAAATACGTGATTTTGAACGAAAAACTTCGGATTATTTTGTAAATACACAAAATGTTTATGGCCGTAAAATCTAATCCTCCAAATATTAGGATAAAAACAAAAGATATTTCTTTTAAAAAATAAGCTTTAGCTGTTTAAAACATATAGGAAATCAAAAAAAAGAAGTTTAATGTGGAAGGCCATCATAAAAATTCCAAAACTGTCTATCCAATACGACTTTTAATGACTGAAGGTGGTTGTATTTTTCAGTTTTAATTTTTGGTTGGGTTTTATATAATTGGAAAATTCCATAGTTATCAATTTTTGGTCTTTTAGGTAACTCTTGCCAATCTTCGTCATAATTAATTTTGTATTTTATTTCTCCAACGGATAAGTACATAAGAGAATGAATTTCTGTGACTTTTGGGTCACCAGCCTTATAGCCAGGCCTTATAGTGGAATAATATCGAATTTTAGTAAAATCTTTAAATTCATCGTATTGCATACACAGTGTAGGAACTTTTAGGACGAGCTTCGCGACAAATGGCAATATAATCAGTTGGTAAATAAATGTCTCTATTTTTTAATCTTCGTTCTATAGTACTGTGAACGGAGTCCACTTCCATTTGGCTATGCCCTTTCTCAAAAAATTTTTGAAAAATTACCATTTGGTTTTCTACTGAAAATTTTAAAAGCGCATTTCAGAGGACGCAGTTCTTATTTTGGTAACCACAGCCATCGCTGTATATAATAACTTTTTTTGTATTCGGTCTATCCAGGATATATTTTGACAAGTAGTCAGTCAACATGGTGGCAAAGTTACTGGCTTCCAAACCTCCCTGGCTTTCATCCCATAAATAACACATTACATCTCCATTAAGCAAGTTATAAATTGTGTAATTGTGCACACAGAGTTTCGTCTTATAATAAATGGCACTAGCTTTTAGCATAGGGGCCAACATTACTCCTTGTACATCTACTGTTAATACTGCTGTATTTCCATCGCTCTCTTGACAAATTTTTTTATCTTCTTCTTTAGAAGAACGTGCCATTTCTTTCCTCTGTTGATGGGAGTTATAAATCTCGTCATCGATGTTTCCTATTTTATGACCAATGCAAATATCACACTGATCTTTTCTGGGCCGGTATAATTTTATGCTTTTTTCGTTCAAAGTTTCCATCAGTATTTTTTCGGAAAACGGCTGCAGGTCATGTACTTCACAGTATCTTTTATATTTTCTATAAAGATCAAGTTTGCTTTGAAACACTGGTTCTAGGTATACTTTTGAAGTGGAAGCCCGACAATAATGTGAAGGCATTTTTGGCAGTTCATCTAAAAATGTAACTAAAAGTTGTTTTTTTTTCTTTGGTAGACCCTCTTCTTCGTTTTTCTACAGTCTTCCCTTCATCTGCAGTAGGCATTCCAAACTCTTTCCTACTATTCTCCCTAACCGTCCACTCGATTACACCCAATGTAGAAAGAAACATTTTCTTGCATACTCTTACTTTTTCAGTGCCCTTTTTTAAATTATAGACTAAAGTTTCGTTTCTTCTTGAGTTCTGCATTTTTCTTTTCGCAGGAACTGCATCAACTAAAGAACTGATATACGTCCTCTTCATATCCCATGTTAAGTCATCCCAAAACTTTTTAAACAATTCAGATCATTCTTTTTCATTAAATAATTTGCATTTGAATGCCTTAGAACATTGACATTTTTGAGACATGCAAGGCGGTCCGATTTGTCGGGGAGCAACATCTTGCATTAGTTTGTACTTTCCGTCTTCGTCCTTTTTAAGACCTTTGTATGCCTTTCCACGCATACGCAAATATTTGTTTTCGGCTCGGTCCTCTCTGGTTACTAATTTTATTTTTTTTTGATGAAGGCTCTTCTTCTAAATTACTTTCTATATCTTGAGGTAAATTTTGAGCATTTATTTGGTCATCTTCACTTTCTTCAGCAGAGACATCTTCAGATGGGGTATACTCGGGATCACTTTGATGTTCTTCATCTGTAGAACGATTGCCCAAATCTTCCTTGTTGCTTTGGATGTTATTTGCATGAGGTGGTGAGAGTCCTTCCAGAATATTATAATTAGAAACTGTATTTGGGATTATATCTATGTGTTTGTTTTCCTTTAAAGTACTGTTTGTTATATTTATTGCGTCTTTAGTTTGTTCATTATTTACAATGATTTCTTCTATTACAACGTTCTCTTCCACATTCAAGACGGAAATGCCCTCGTCTAAAAAGAGTGCTTCAGAGGGAAAAGAATAAAAACAATCAGATAAAGATAGGGTCTGTATAGAATTACTACAGTTGCTGTTTACTTCTTCAAGATTTTGTTTTGTTATCGTATTTTCTAATGCTTTAAGCACCATACGCTTTCCCCTGGGCAAGGACATTTCTAAAAAAAAATATTTGGTTAAAAAAGCTTAAAAACACTTTTGAAATCATAGCATGGTTATTTAAAATAGCGTGCAAAATCGCGTATTACAAAAGTATGCACGGTTCAAAACCACGTATTTGAAGCATTACATTCAATTCGAAAGAGAGACCTATTCTGACAACTTATATTTTATATTTGATAACGATATGATTAATTACCCTTTAAATAAAATATGTTATCAATTAAGAACAACTATTACAACACACAACTTACCTGTGACCGTTTTTTTTTCGCAGAAATAGCGCCTAACACCTGTCACTTAGTGGCACCTAACTAAAACTGAGTCATATAAGAGGTTATGTTCCATATGTTAAAATACGAGGTTATGTACCGAGCCTAAATGTAATTTTCTAAGTAATATATTAGAACGTGGTTTTGCACGTAAGTGTGGTAGATACCTAGGAGTTAAAATATGTAAAAAAACAATTTTTGCCAAAAACTGCAAATACGAGGTTTTGCAGTCCGAACGACGATATATCAATTTACACACTCACACGCGATCACGTTCAGTGCCTGGACCCATAACCTATTAGCAGGTATGGTGGATCTAAGTGAAACACGGCGAATGTAATTTATATCATTTATTCACATAACCCACGAAAATTCCCTTAGACGATTTACTATCGAATTTAGTTCTTTTCGTTTTATTATGCACATAGGCTGTGCAACCAAACGAAAAGAACTAAATTCGATAGTAAATCGTCTAAGGGAATTTTCGTTGGTTATGTTATGTGCTTGCCCAATCAACACCTTCTGTCCTCAAGATAATTGGTTTTATTCAAAAATTTGATTTCATCCCAGTTTTATCCCGTGAATATTTTACTACCTTGATTAAAACCAAAACTTATTTAAGTACGAGAAACTCATGATAAAGAAATAAAAATCTAAAAAAATATAAATATCCCCAACATTCAATACAGGGTGAGTCCTTTTCAACGCACTAGAAACAAACAGAATATTTCAAGTTTTTCAAATGGAAACATGCCTATGTCTTAACATTTTCAGATTTTATGGAAAATTTCTGTTTTAGTTTGTATAACATAGGTACCAGTAGTAGAAGTAGATGCTTAGTGAGTTTCCGCATGCGCAGTAGGGTCGACCTTGAACGCTCAGGTGTGCTATTGTTATTTGGCCTTGATATGCGCAGGTGTTATTCCAAGGTCAAGGTCACTAACTTGGCCTTGAACGCGAGCAGATGTTTCTTTGTTTGGTGATGGCCAGGTGGACGACGCTTATTTCAAGGTTACATTTGCGGTGTATATTTTCAATGAATGCGAGCAGCTGTTTCTTTGTTTGGTGATGACCAGGTGGACGACGCTTATTTCAAGGTTACATTTGCGATGCATATTTTCAATGAATGCGAGCAGCTGCTTCTTTGTTTGGTGATGACCAGGTGGACGACGCTTATTTCAAGGTTACATTTGCGATGCATATTTTCAATAAATGCGAGCAGATGTTTCTTTGTTTGATGATGACCAGGTGTACGACGCTTATTTCAAGGTTACATTTGTGATGTTAGTTTACCTTGAGCTATTATTGGGGTGTAACATGTTTTGGTATGAAGATCGAGTGGGTTGGGTCTAATGTGGTTCGGTATATATGAGGGTAGGGGGAATTAAATTTTAGTATAGAACATTGTGTTGAGTAAAACGGTTCAAGCAAGTTAATTTGAAAGTCATGGCGTACGTGTGTGAAAATTGTGGTAAATCGTTTACCCAGAGTTATAATATGTTACGAGATAAAAGAGAATCGTGCGTAGCACGATTTGCAAATATACATTGTGGAAAACAGCGAAAAGTTGACGATGGGGCATCAACATCTGAGGTGCGTACTTGCACTTGCTGCAATATAACCATACCAGCAAATCGAATGGCAGCTCATCAAAGAACAATACACCATAAAAGTAATGCATGTTCACCAATATCAGCTGGTGTTGAACTCGTGTCCAGTGCTTTTAGAAATAGGATTGCCACATACCGTATATCAAGTGATAATGAACATACTGACTATTCATTATTTTTTGATGAAATTAAAGCAAAAGTGTTAGAGGTAGTAAGTGACCTTACTAGGTGTATTAAATGACTTGTCACTGTACATATTATCTTGTGTTGGTAAAAGATACCGACCAACAACCACCATATTAACTTTCAAAGCACAACGCACTCTTACTAGAGTGCGTTGTGCTTTGAAAGTTAATATGGTGGTTGTTGGTCGGTATCTTTTACCAACACAAGATAATATGTACAGTGACAAGTCATTTAATACACGCAATGAAATTGTTACTTCAGGAAGCGATTTGGAAGAAATATATCAATCATTAGTGGAAGCCATGAAGACTCAATCGACTGAGTTTCAGGAAAAAGATTCAGGTATGTTATAAATTAACGACTAAAAATAAAATAAATACTTATGTCACTCTTTCTTGTTTTCGTAGGTTGGGCTCTGGAAAAAATTCTATACCTGGAAGTAAATGTCAACGAGTATAAACCTTTTGGTGGATCTTCATATATAAAGTTACCCCGATTCATCGAATTGAAAAAAGCCATCATCAATGTGATTAATCAAGATGAGTGTTGTTTTGCGTGGTCAATCGTGTCTGCTTTGTGCCCCGCCACTAGAAGGGCATCACAGATTCAATCTTATCCACACTATTCAAGACTGCTGAATTTTACAGGTATAGACTTTCCAGTAAAGTTGCGTGATATATCAAAATTTGAAGAAATGAATAATATTTCAGTTAACGTTTATGGTTTGCAAAAAATTTTCGAAAATAATATGTTAAAGTATGAAGTTGTCGGTCCATTAAGGTATTCGGGTAGAAAACTTAACAGACATGTAAACTTGTTGTTAATAACAAAGGATTGTAGTATTAAAGATGATGATGAGCATATTTGTGATACGCGTTGTTCTAAAAGTCATTATTGTTGGATAAAAGACTTATCGAAATTATGTTCCAGTCAAATTACATCGCGTAGAGATAAAATGTATTTTTGTGATGGTTGTTTGATATATTTTAGTTCACCATCATCTTTGATATCACACCAAAAAAATGACTGTAACCACAAATATTCATTAACACCATCACTAAATTTAAAAATAGATAAATTTGGAAGGAGTGTAAGTGAAAATATATTAAAATTTGAAAACATAGAAAAGCAAATGCGTGTACCGTTTGTCGTTTACGCGGATTTTGAATCGGTGCTTAAACCGCTGGATACTGTGGAACCAAATCCCACAAATTCTTACTTAGTCAAAAGCATCAAACATGAACCATATTCTTTTGCGTATTTAATAAAGTGCTCCTTTGACGATTCGATTTCAAAATTTGAGCTCTACCGGGGAAACGACGCAGCCCAGGTTTTCGTTTCTCGACTTGAAAGTGATTTAAGATCTCTTTACAATACATACTTAAGAGATATAAAAGCAATGGAAACTTTAACGGTGGACCAAATAGCGGAGTTCAATAATGCCACAAAATGTGGTATATGTGAACGACCTTTTGAAAATAATAATTGTAAAGTAAAGGACCACTGTCACATAACTGGGAAAAAAAGACCTGGTGCTGCTCATTCGATTTGCAATTTAAATTATAAGTTACCCACTTTTATTCCAATTATATTTCATAACTTGAGCGGGTACGATTGCCACATGTTTATTAAAGAGTTGTGTCGTCACGGAGACAAGATCGATGTTTTAGCTCAAAGCAAGGAAAAGTATATTTCGTTTACGAAAAGTATTTACGTTCACGATTATGTCGATAATAAAAGTGGGACAATAAAGAAAAAATATTTGAAATTGCGGTTCATCGATAGTTTTAAATTTCTATCAACTTCGCTGGAAAATTTGGGTAATGGATTAGCTGTGGGTAGTTTCAGGGAAACAGGAAAATATTTTTCTGATAATGAGCAGTTTAATTTAATGCGCAAAAAAGGTGTTTTTCCCTATAGTTTTGTCGATTCAATGGAGAAAATGAACCATCCAACTTTACCCACAAAAAATCAGTTTTATGATAGTTTGTCAGAGGAGCACATTAGCGATGAAGATTATGATAGAGCTAAAAAGGTGTGGGACACATTTAATTGTAAGAATTTGGGGGACTATTCGGATTTATATTTGAAATCTGATGTTTTATTACTAACCGATGTTTTTGAACAGTTTCGCGATACTTGTTTAGAAACGTATAAACTGGATCCAGCACAGTACTATACTCTTCCAAGTTATTCGTTTGATTGTATGTTGCGTATTTCTAAGGTAGAGTTAGAGCTATTGACTGATATCGACAAGGTTCATTTTTTCAAAAAAGGTATTCGAGGCGGTATAAGTCAGTGTTCAGAAAGGATGCACGCTGCCAACAACATATATGTACCAAACTACGATCCTAACGAACCATCATCTTTCATTGTTTATCTTGATGCAACAAATCTATACGGTCATAGTATGTCGCAGGCATTACCATTTGGCGGCTTTAGATGGTTATCAGAGCATGAAATTTTAAATATTATGGATGTGGACGATAATGGTCCAGAAGGATACGTTTTGGAAGTTGACGTTCATTATCCGGATACGCTATATGATGACCATTCCGACTTACCCTTTTTAGTTGAAAATATTGTACCACCCACGGAATCGGCAAAATTTTCAAAGTTAATTCCGAATTTAAACGATAAAAAGAAATACATCATTCATTACCGAACATTAAAACAAGCAATCAATAACGGCCTAATGGTAATGCAAACACACAGAATTTTAAAATTTAATCAATCCCCATGGTTAAAGACATATATCGACTTAAATACAGATTTGCGCAATAGGGCAACAACAAAGTTTGGTAAAGACACTTTTAAATTAATCATTAATGCTGTTTTTGGCAAGACCATGGAAAATGTGGAGAATCGTAATGATATAAAACTACTTGCCCGATGGGAAAATGACAGGAATAAAATTGGGGCACGAGCATTAATTTCTCGTCCTTATTTTAAAAGTTCAACGGTTTTTAATAAAGAATTCGTTGCCATTCATATGGATCAATTAAAGGTAACTTATAATAAACCAATTTATATCGGATTTTCCATACTGGACATGTCGAAAACAGTAATTTATGATTTTTTCTACTCATTCATTAAAACAAAATTTGGCAAAAATGCTTCTTTACTGTATACAGACACAGATTCGTTAATATTAAAAGTTTACACCGACAATTTTTATCGCATAATTGCAGAAAATCCGGATAAATTCGATACATCCAATTATACCGAAGGAAATATTTTTAACATAAAAAAAAGTCAGTCAGTAGTAGGTAGAATGAAGGATGAATTTCCAGGTGATCCAATAATCAGTTTTTATGGTACCGGAGCCAAAGCTTATTACATAAACTCAATCAGTAGCGAAATTAAAAAAGCGAAAGGTATAAAAAAACGTGTAATTGAAAAACAGCTTCACCTGGAAGATTATCGGAATATCGTAGAACGTGGTGGTCAGATATTTCGAAAACTGAAAACCTTTCGAAGTTATAAACACGACGTTTATACCGAAATAATTAATAAAGTTGCTTTATCTCACCACGACGATAAACGGTATATTATACCATCAACAACAAAAACTCTACCTTGGGGACACCCAGACATAAAGTTTTACGAAACAAACCCTGAAGATAACCTAAATATGTTAATACAAGCTATGCAAAGTTTTTTACCCGAAAATATTAGTTATAATTAGAAAAATGTTGGAAGGTCTATGTTTTAGAAAAATAAAAAAATATTAACTCCAATGTCACGTAGTTTTCTTAACCATTATAGTAATAGCAATAGTTGAAATTTTGTAACGCAGGACAGTCAAATACATAGATAATTGTTTCAATAATATGTTGTTTTATTTTACAATATAGTAATAAAGTTACAAAAATAAAAATTAATTAATGTCTGGCTTATAAACTTCTCGTAGCATCCATTGTCTTCTCAACATATCGGATCTGTTAATCGGCCCTCGTCGACACATCAGCGTTCCACAGTAATGACACTTAACAATCCTTACTCTCAACAATTCAATGTAACTGTAAGATTGCATGTGGTCAGTCCAAATATATACTTCTCTTTTACAATTATAGCAAACAGCAGAAATTATTATTTGTGCTCCTGAAAAAGTCTCAGCTGGACGATTGTTATCTTGATCTGCTGGCAACATTATAGTTTCTGATAATAGTCATCGAAGGAAAGAGAGCGTCTATAAATATGGGTTGTCTGGATCATATAACCTTGAGAGCACAAACAATAACAGAAGTAAGGACACACGATTACCTTGAAAATATGTCCTTGAATCGCTGTCTAGCCGTTGAACGCAACCTTGTAAGTTGAATGAACTTGTTTGGCCTCCAAAGCATCAACCGTCAGATAGAGTGGGGGAGTTTATGGTGGGGTGATAAGTATAAATTTGGTTTGCTAGGCAGAGCATTTCATAGTTCGCTAGAACAGTTCACCGAGTAAGTACAGTTGTCAGTTAAGTGCAGTTAGTAAGTGAAAATGAATTCCGGTAGTGAGTCGTTGTTAGATGCGTTTAACTTGGATGGAAGTATCCAAGCCGAGTTGATGGGGCAGGATGTTATTGACCTGCTGACCCCGGGTGTGTTTGACGAGTGGCACAATGACGACGTGCTAAACACTGCGTTTGTGGAAGAAGTGAATGTGGGTGAAAAAAAAGTGTCTTCGGCGGTTGACTACGTCAACAATTGGACTGAGAAGGATGGCGGGCGCATTAACATAATTAGTGATGTGGTGGTAAAGAAGGCGAGGCGGCAACCCACTACCAAGCTAGAAAAGCTGTTGAAATTGCCAAAGACAGCCGGTAGCAGTAAAAGTCAATTTTATGCAGCTATGGAGGGTGAACAGAAGAAGAAGAAGAAATTCGTATTCAAGCGACCAACAGTGCCAGTTCAATACCCCGATTTTTTGCAGACGTCACAGCCACCGAAGCCTCTGTCACCGGTCGTCATCATTAATGAAGGCCCAAACACGATAACGCCCGAGCCTCCGAAGTCCATGCCTCCGATTGTGTTGGTGGCCGACGCTGACGAAAAATCGCCGATCGCGAGTGCGCCGATATCGCCAACAATTGGGCGTGGAATGTGCCGCAAACCATTAAAGAAGCGGTGCAAGCGGCTATTCGAGGCGGTTAGTCAACCCCGTCAACCTGCTGCTGCTTCTTCTGCAGAAGTGCCGATACCGGACTGGATGGAAGAGTTTTCTCCAAGCCAGAAGTGTGCCTTCTCCGTGGCTTTTAGTGCGAGGCAAAAACTAGTGGATGAACTAAAAAAGAATGATAGTGATGTGGCGCAATACGAGAGACAGATTAAGGAACTGCAGGCGAAAATTGAACAGTGTAAAAGTGAAGGGAAAGTGTGTAGAAAAAGACTTAAGTTATTGGACAATTTTCCATATAATTAATTTTAGAATTTTATTGTAAATATAGAGTTAAGTTATTTTTGTAATAGTGTTGTATATATAAGTAAAATAAAATGTTTTTGTATATATATGATAATAAAAAAGTTAAATGAAACAATATTTTTTATTTCTAAAATTAGTATGCGAAAGTTACACAAAATAAAATAAAAGTGCAAAATAGAAAAAAGAATAGACGAAAAAATGTAGGGCCGTAACTTTAGGTGTGTAATTACGGCACGCACGATGCCAGCTACACCACCTGCTAACGAACCTAAGGCCGATAGTCCTGCAACTATTGGTATTAACGGTAATATCCCCCCGGTCTTCGGAATTGGAATGATTCTAGGCGTGCGAATTTTTCGTTTGCCACCGGCTATTCTTAGGGATTTACGTGCAGCTACTGCAGCTATTTTCGATGCTTTCATGATATTTTTCTCGATAAGTTTTTTCCCACCAGCTTTTAACAATTCTGATCGAACGGGTCGTCTAATAGATGATCCAAAAGCTACTTTGTGTACTCGCTTATGTTTACCGACGCCATTACCTTTAGTGTGGCGGCGGCGGCGCTGGAAGCGACGTTTACCTCTAGTGATACACCCATACCAAAACGTTGTTTCGCTTTCATAATGTTGGTTACCAACCAAGCTGCAGCTTTTTCACCAGCGCTAGAGTCTTTCGATTTTACTCTTTTCCACGCGCTTTGCTCGAGTTCCTGATCTGCTTGGTGGCGAGCACTTAAATTTTCACTATTACGCAAGTAGGCTAAATCGTGTTTTTTGCATGCGACATCCAAAGAATTAATTCCTTGATCTCCTCTTGTCACACGTTTTACTACTTTCGTCCCGGGCCCGCAATACTGATAGCCGGGAATGTGTAACTCGAACGGTAGCCTATTAATTACTGAATTAACAATACCGCTTCCAGTCTTACTTGATAAACGAGACCGTCTACTTCGTCTGACGAGCGACATCTGAATGATAGTTTACTTGAAAGTTCAGTATAAAATATAGATTTTGTTAAGATGCGTATCGTCAATCTTAAACAAAAACTTCCCGTCGATAATCTCGATGTAAAGGTCGGATCTGGACTAGAACAAAAATTATTTAAAAGACATGGTCCTTTGCTACCGTCATCTATTCGTGGATTATTAATAGGACCTTCAAACTGTGGAAAAACAAATGTTATGATTTCGCTGCTTACTCACCCCTCGGGACTGCGTTTCGAAAATGTTTATATCTACTCAAAGTCGCTCTTTCAACCGAAATATGAATATTTAAAGAAAATTTTATCACCAATCAAAGGTCTTGGCTACTACGCTTTTAGCGACGCAAATAACATTGTGGAACCGTCAGATGCTAAACCTAATTCAATATTTATTTTTGATGACGTTATGTGTGAGAAACAGGACGTTATAAGATCGTATTTTAGCATGGGACGTCACAAAAATGTGGATGCCTTTTACTTGGCGCAAACGTATTCTCGTGTTCCTAAGCAGCTCGTCCGGGATAATGCCAACTTCATTATTATGTTTAAACAAGATGAGATGAATATGAAACATATATTTTCCGATCACGTTTCACCCGACCTGACGTTTACACAATTTCAAGAGATGTGTGCTAAATGTTGGGATAATAAATATGGTTTTTTAGTTATTGACAAGGATAGTGATGTAAATTCGGGCAGATACCGCAAGGGATTCGATAGTTATATATTCCTATAATAATAACTTGGATAATCATTTCATCGTTGAACGGTGCTTTGAAAGCATCATGAATGAAGAAATCGAATTAAAACGAAAGCTACTGGAAACTACAAATGCGGTTAGAAAAAAATTTAAACAAATTAAAGCAGCTAAAGTGCAGAATGAACATGATTTGGAAAAGTTTTATGAACCAGTTTCTAAACCACTAGAATCTATATCTAAAGCCGTAAAGCAGCAGCAGCAACAGTACGCAACTAAAAAATCAAGTACTACGACTAAACCACAAAGTCGGAGTAGTAGCAGCAGCTTGGTGGGAATAGAGAAAATGTTTGAAGAACATCCAACAGAAGCGGATTTTGAAACATCTACACCGATTTCGCAAAAAACACAAATTCCTACACCAAAACGTGGAAATCGTGAGTCACTGTTCGAAACCCCTTCCCCATCAACGATAACATCATCTTACACATCACCACACACATCAAGTGGTAGCAGTTCAGCCGCAAAAACTATTCAAGATTATTTAAATGGATTAAAATTGGAACCGTCCCGTTATGATACCGTGTATGGTGTACGCTTTGGTAAAAAAGAAAATAAATCAACAAAATATATTGGCAACTTGGTGGTTCGTTTTCTAACAAACGGAAAGATGGTGTGATACAAGAACAAAACAAACATTGCTGAATTCGATGGAACAGCTGAGCTTTACGATTTGATTTTTCTAAAAAATCCAGCATGCCTAGATAATGAAGACGAAATTAGTCTAGATGTACTTCGAAAATACCAAACCATTTTGAAATTGACGGATGCGGCCTACGACGGTTATGACAAGAAACGTGGTTTAAGGGAAACGCGATGGAGAAAATATTTACGAATCATAAAACCGCTAATTACGGAAACTAAACTGGGTGGTGGTGGTGTAGGAAGAAAAAAAGTCAACAACAAAATCCAACTACCAGTAAAAAAGCATCTATCTTCGAAATCATCTGAATATGTTTATTGGAATAAACCTAAGGAGTTAGTGGATAGATTACGATTATTGTGGGGGTCAAAAGTAGCTGGACATACCGGACATAATAATGAGATTATGTCAATTATGGAAGAGCTTCGAGAAGAAGGAATAATATATTAAGTTTTGCACGTAGTTGCCATCCTCAGTGTCTGATAAGACGTGCAACCTTATAATATGGATCCTAGCCAAGAAAAAATTAAAGTCGTAAATGAATTACATAGGACAGCAAGAAAAAATTTTGTTAGAAGACGTACGGTCATAAAAGGATATCGAGATTTGTGGCAAATTGATTTGGCGGAAATGCAGCCATATGCTACTGACAATGATGGATACCGTTACATTGTTGTATGTATAAACTGTTACTCCAAATTCGTGTACACCAAAGCAGTTAAGAATAAGACCGGTGTTGAAGTTACGAATGCCATGAAAAGCATCATTGAAGAAGCATCCTATGCACCAAACAATTTACAGAGTGATCAAGGAAAGGAATTTTATAATACCACCTTTCAAGCACTCATGAAAAAATATAATATAAACCATTATTCCACATATAGCACGAAAAAAGCGGCAATTGTTGAGCGTGTTATAAGAACTTTGAAAAATAAGTTATATAAACAATTCTCGGCTAGAGGTTCTTACAGATGGTTACAAATATTACCAGCTATAACGAAGACCTATAATAACACTAAACACCGCACCATTGGAATGAAGCCTAACAGTGTAAAAGAGGATACCCCTATTAAAGCATATGACTATTTGAAAATTGCTCCGAAGAAAAAAAAATTTCATTTGGGTGACATTGTTCGCATTAGGAAGTACAAAGGTGTATTTGACAAAGGATATACGCCTTCCTGGTCCACGGAACTGTTTGAAATAGCAAAAGTTAATATTACAAATCCACCTACCTACTTGCTACAATCATTGGAAGGTCAACCTATTAAAGGATGTTTTTACGAAGCAGAACTGCAAAAGACAGCTAGCCCTGGTGTTTATTTAGTTGAGAAAATTCTTAGAAAACGCAAGAACAATCAAAACGATCAATTGTTTGTAAAATGGTTAGGTTTTCCAAATCAATTTAATTCTTGGATAGACAAATCAGATATTGTATAAATATTATCAAATAGGTTTTACGTTACGTATGTATGCATTATAAATAATAATAATAAATATTGCTTTTCATAATTATGCGTTTTATTTTCAATTTAACAGTATAATTATGTTTTTAAATAGAACTTTATCTATGTTGGTTTCCATTTTGGTTTTTTTGGATCCTTTATCTTCGTGTGCAGCATGTGAGTGAATTTGATACATTTTTTCCTTAAGGTACGTAATTTTGGTCTCATCATCTTCAAACATTTTTTGAAAAACCGGTACTAGCACATTACTAAGTATGGTATTTATCTGCGAACCAAGTTGATGAACTTCCGTAAGGACATATTCTTTGGTAGCAGCATCATTATCATTTATCGGTTGGGCAACATTCCTTAATAATTTTCCCTCTATATCAAAATGTCCATCTGAAGTAAGTTTAAATCCGATTCCGGGCAACCCTCGCGATAAGTTGTTACAAACAGGAGTTTTCTGTCGACCAAATTTATCAATTGTGTTGTTAACACGACCCATTTTAAAGTAAAACTAATTCACTCTCTTTATGTTCAGCCTATATATAAATGACATAACAAATAAAAATTCATTTTACAATACACCATGAAGCAAGTAAGATTTGACGAAGAAAGAAATATTATCCACCGTATGTCTGTTTGGTGTTTTGCATATAGACAAGCCAGACAAAGTAATTTTCAGCAACTAATACTTGATAGATATCGTTTTCAAAGGAGAATTGGAAAAATGGATGTAATGCTAGCGAGGATTTTTGAACGGAACCACAGAAATAATATTTATCAAGAGCGATTTGTTAATTCAAATGTATGGTGAATAATAAACATATTTAGTACAAAAAGATTTTTATTAAGATTTAAATAATACATCCACACTATCATTAGAAGAACGCACTTATTCACATAAATTTAAAATTACATGACTATCATAAGAAACTTTTACACTATATCTAAATTGTCTCTATTTTTCGGAATTACCAGCGCTGCCCTTCTTGGTCGAATTCCATGGTCTCACTATTATTACGTTCTGATGAACCTCCTCCCCCTACTCCTCCTCCTCCTCCTTCTAAGAAAACAGGACTTTGAGGTGATTCGTTAATTATTTCGAGATCTTCAAAATTGCTTGAAGAAGTCCAGCGCTGCCCTTCTTGACTGAATTCCGGCGTATCGTGATTATTATGTTCTGATGAACCTCCCACTGAGACAGCGAGACTTTGCAGAGATTCACTAGGATTTTCACGAGATATTTGTTGCGGTGATTTCATCCCATGTTTCTTATGGTACTCATTTTGACACCATTCACAGAAACCCATTATTCCACTAATAAATTCCCAATTTTCGCAATTGGCACACATCTGACGACCGTTTACAGAGAATGGGCGAACAACTGCAATTTGACGTTCACTTTTTGGTGACTGCATTTTGAGGAAATAAATTACTATGCAGTATTCTGGAAGTACTGAAATGCAGACTGAAACAAGAAAGTTTTGTGCCTCTATTTGTATCTGTTAGGTGACCTTCAAACCCCTCCACTCTCATATCCCATGTAAAATCGAGGTCACCATACACAGAATAGACTTGTTTCTTTATCTACATGCGCGTAATACGTATACGCTGAATAGCTTTTTCTTGATTCAACAATTTTGAATCGATTTCCTTAAGTCTTTTTGTAACAGATTGCAAAAAATCTTCATTCGCCTCTTGAGCAAGCTTTTTATTCATTTCATTAAGTTCTTTTCTAACATATTCCAAAACATCATTATTCACTAATTCACTAAGTCGTTTAATAATTTCACGCCTTTGTTCAAGAACATATTCCTGATTAGCGGCATCCCCAGGATTCTTTGGTGGTGCTACATTAGTTAGAGATTTCCCTTGTATATCATATTGACCATCATCGGTCAATCTAAATCCAACTCCCGGTTGTCCAACAAGAACAATGTGATTTTGGTCATTAAATTTTTGGCGCCCAAATTTATCAATTGTGTTGTTAACACGACCCATTTTTAGCTTAAACTGATGTGATTTTTGTGAAGGTTGCCTATTTATAAAAAAATTAAACAATAATTTAGGTACATAATCATTTATTTAACATCTCATGTTATTATATTATACAATGAATTAAAGATTTTCTTCATCTTCTTGAACACACTCCATTTCGTCATCGCTAACAGTACCCAATGCTTTACTATCAACTTCATTGGTGACTGCTTTATTTCCAAGGTCATCAAGAATAGTGGTATCATCTGCGGGAGCCAAACCATATTTTCTAGCTAATTCATCGGGTAAATGAGGCACTTCGAATAGGTAGCTTCCCAATTATTCATTTATCATTCCAGCGCAAAATTCGTCCAGATCAATGGTTCCATATAGGTATTTCTCGCACGTGTGTGCTCCAGCCGTGAAATTTACGGCGTCTTTCATATACTTCCTATACTGACTTTCACTAAAACCCACATCGGATTTACCATAATTTGCAAAGTGTAGTATTTCTTCAGCCAGCTCTCTTAATTTACATGATAACCAATTAATGTACATATCTCGATTTTCAATGACAGTAGGGCAGTCACACATCTTAAATAGAAAATAATGGACATGTGATTGTGTGTGACTGTGTGTTTTTCGATATATACTTAACAAGAACAATTTTATTACATTTTAAATCAACATTAAAATAGCCTAATCAACAATAGATTACAAGCAACCAAAATTTAACAACGCTCTAGTATTACCTCCAGAGAATACATGTGAGCTTTGCCCCAAATAAGTTAAGGTGTACTGATCACCGGAGTTATTCATCATTTCAATAGTATCCTCTGTCAGAATTTCAGCTACGCGTGATGGTAAAAATGTTTCAAATGTTGCTTGATGTGTTGGATCAAACAATGTGACGATAATGGCTTTTCCAAAACGTGAAGTCAAAGAATTAATTTTTTTTATCATATAAATTTTGCCCACCGTTAATATAGAGAATTTTCTACGTTCCAGAAATTGAATATCTTGGTTTATCATATTATTAATTTCGGCTATGGTCTGCTTTGAAATGCTCATGATTTAAAATACAATAAAAACAATTACTGTCAAGTACCTTGAATAAACACTTGTAGAACACACCACCAAAGCAACAGTTAACGCATACGATGTATGAGTGACAATGAAAGCTGCTTTCGAAATGAGCCATATGTATTAGGAAGTAATCCAAGGTCAAGTATTTATTTATGGTGGGAGGAATACATCCGACGACCTCGAAAAATACAAAACAAATGTAACCTTGAAATAAGCGTCGTCCACCTGGTCATCACCAAACAAAGAAACATCTGCTCGCGTTCAAGGCCAAGCAAATGTAACCTTGAAATAAGCGTCGTCCACCTGGTCATCACCAAACAAAGAAACAGCTGCTCGCATTCATTGAAAATATACACCGCAAATGTAACCTTGAAATAAGCGTCGTCCACCTGGCCATCACCAAACAAAGAAACATCTGCTCGCGTTCAAGGCCAAGTTATTGACCTTGACCTTGGAATAATACCTGCGCATATCAAGGCCAAATAACAATAGCACACCTGAGCGTTCAAGGTCGACCCTACTGCGCATGCGGAAACTCACTAAGCATCTACTTCTACTACTGGTACCCTATACTAAAACCTAATATATATATATATTTTTTTTATATATTACAATAATTTTTACTGCATAATTTTCCTTTACTACAAGTTTGCTATATTCGAACTCGATTACTCTAATCTATGCTGTTTCAAAAAAATTCAAAAATATCTTGCTTTTATAAACGAAAAAGTCGAAGCTTACTATATAGATTTAGAAGATGGAAAAACTTAATCAATGAACATAATGAAATAAAAATTCTTTATATTACAAAAATTGTTAGATTATGGTATACGGTTTGCTATAAAAGCTTACATTGAAATTTTCTGCAGAACTCGAAAATGTTAAAAAATAAGCATGTTTTCATTTGAGAAAAGTGGCTGCTCGTCCTTATTCGGTAATATTCAAGTAGCAAATTATTTTAATTAGACCTTTATTTCTTAGGAATTAGCTCCTGCTCTCCATTTTTTTTCCATCTCGTACCTACGTTCTGGATCAGGATATTTATGACTGGCTGAAGGCCGAACCCTGTTACACGTTAACCAGAACTGATAATTGCCGTGTCAATCTTATACTACTTACTTCTTACCAGGCCCGGCCCGTGAAATTTCAAAGTTGCATATCTCTGTTGTTACTTATGGGACCCATACCAAATTCAGGTTTTTTAATAGTGAGCCTACTAGGAATGTTTTGATGAAGAAAAAAAATATTTTGCAATTTGCGAAAAAAAGTTGATTTTTTGAATTGACCCACCTGGGTAAAAAATTAACACGCTTAGATATTTTATTTATTATTTTTTCGAAGCAAATTTTACAGCATTGTATCGACAATTCTTAAATTTTAAGAGAAAAAAATGTGTTAGTAGAAAGTTATAGTCATTTGAATTTTTTGTTAAATTATATTTTAGGTTTCAAAAAATTCACATATGATGTAAAATTTGTTTAGAAAAAATAATAAATAAAATATCTAAGCGTGTTAATTTTTTACCCAGGTGGGTCAATTCAAAAAATCAACTTTTTTTCGCAAATTGCAAAATATTTTCTTTCTTCGCCAAAACATTCCTAGTAGGCTCACTATTAAAAAAACCTGAATTTGGTATGGGTCCCATAAGTAGCAACAGAGATATGCAACTTTGAAATTTCACGGGCCGCGCCTGCTTCTTACCTGTATCCAAGGCTGCTATACTGGACAATCTTTACACACTTTCTAATAACATATTTTTTTCGCTTAAACTTTAAACATTCTCAACTAAATGATGTAAAATTTGTTTAGAAAAACTAATAAATAAAATACCTAAACATGTCAATTTTTTTTCCAGTGGAGCTGAGCAAAAATTCAACTTTTTTTTCGCAAATCACAAAATGTTTTTTTCTTTATCAAAACATTCCCATTATTAAAACCCCTAAATTTGGAACGGGTTCTGTAAGTAGGAGTAGAGATATACAACTTTGAAATTTCACCAACCGCCACTGTCTGGCGTTATTTTCTTCTCCGTGGATCTTTATACTTCTTTCGTGAAATTCTGTCCTGTATGTTGTCTGAGTCAACGAAGAACCACATACAATCATTTCTGCTTCTTCTGGTGCTTTTTTGTAGTCTGTATTAATTTGAAAATTACATTACACAGTTTTCTGACGCTCTTTTCGCCGTTATGTTCCTTTATACCTTCTGTCTTAGAACCCTGTCGTGTGCCTTCTTAAAAAAATACTTTACAAATCGGTATTTTCCTGATAAATTCGGTAGCTTTTAATTACACCTTGTTTCAACGATAAAATATATTGACCAGTATAGTGTTAGCAATATTCTTTGGGGTAATACTTCTTTCGAAAGTAAATGAAACGCCCCTGACTATTTCAAAATAGAATCCCTGTTTTGTTCTAAACAGAGTCTTTTGGTTTTTAATTATCATGATGAACATATTATTTTTCCTGGCTTAGACAAAATAATACAAAAATAATTTTTTAACGCATGTTTTAGTTAAATTTGGTACATAAGGTTAAAGATTTACCACTACCTACTTCATTTTCTTGCACGTAGATTTATCTCTGTTTTTCTCCGTTGGGCGACAAATTGCTCTGTAGTTCTTCAGACCTTTCCAATTATGTCTATGTTCTGTATGTGTGCCTCTACAGATCATAATAATAATATAAAGTTGATTTTGTATTTGTTTAAATCATTAATTTATTCTTTGCAGATATATCTTGAAAACAAAAAAGTTTTGTTATGTAGAGTAACATATATATATATATATATATATATATATATATATATATATATATATATATATATATATATATATATGAATTTAGCAAAGTTATGATAAAGTTGTTACTTAAAAATTAATTGATTATGTCACTAATTAATTATTATTTAGTTTAGGCAATAGTGTCTTTCACGTTACATGTTGCATTATTTTTTTACAGATTTGTGTGGTGGCTACCAGCGATTCCATTTATGCTTGTCATCTTTATTTATGATGAAGTTAGAAGATTTTACTTAAGACGCAACCCTGGAGGCTGGTTAGAACGAGAAACCTACTATTAAATGCATCGCATGCCTCTACTCCCACTTGGTGGCCTATGCACGCCACTTATACTTGTTTCTATAGAAGAGACCTCGTATTATGATAACACTATCAAAAATGAGAAGAATCAACTCCTCTCTTTTGACATTGTCACTTGTATGATGTCGTTCTTTATCAATTTTTATACAAATCATGTTGCTAATTCTGGAACATTTACTACTGTTTTGCATTCACATATAAAAATCTTGCACGATACTGATTCTAAATATATTTATAGGTTGTGACTATTCGGATCGTCTTCGCACAAGCTAGTAATTTAATTAATAATTTTGAGTATACCGTTAATGACACTCGGTAATAAATTTTGTCACAGCATCATAATCCATTTTGGTCCATTAAACACAACAAAAACAAAATGTGATGTCAGAATACCATTTAAAGTTGCAATAGTATTTTCATACATTCCATTGGAAAACTACAGTTGCCTTATTACTGTTAGTCAGTTGCGGTCTCTGGGTGTGGGTAAGCGTCTTCTAACTAGTTGACTGTTAATAGAGGCACATCTTTAAAATATTTATATATACAGTGCCCGGCAGAATTTGCGATCCATACGGTAATTTTTTTATTATTAATTTCTCAGAAAATGTTATTCTTGATAAAAGTTACTGCATGCCCTCAAACTAAAAGGCCGCCTACCAAAAGTTGAAAAAAAATTAGGATATACGGGGGAGATGCAAGTTTTTAAAATTAGTGCAAGAGGAAAGCAATGCAAGCAAAAATGATAATATTTTATGACATTTTCTTTGAGTGGTTCAAATAAATTTAAAAACGTATGGAAAATTAAAATGTGAGCCATTCTCCAAAAGTAAACGTCCAATGAAACCTTTTAAAGGAATTTACTTTCCTGGATTCAGTCTCTATACAGCCTAAGACAGTGGCGGCTCGTGGCCAAATATCAAAATAAAAATTAAAAAAAAAACTTATCTATATTTTATATATTAAATCAATCCTTCTATTCTTTAACCCTGCGTACTTGTCGATAATATCGTCATAGAAAGACACTTTCATTTTGAGTTCTTCTAAAAGTTCTTTTTAAATGGATATATTTGCCAAAGATAAGTGTCTGTCCTGGGCAATTGTATTTCTAGAATAAGTTTTTATTCTTTTCAAGCAAGAAAAACTTCTTTCTACCGAGACACTTATGGATGGAATTGTTAATATGAGGGAAACAGTTTATAAGCTTCTAAGAAAATGTCCTTATTTTCACTTAATTTTTTTAATAGTTCTTGTAAAGATAGATTTCGCAAGCCTTCATCCCAGTACAAAAGATCAAGTTCGTTTTTAAGTCGCGCACTTTTAGTAAATAAGGCAGCATAAATTTTTTGTAAATTTTCGAGAGCATCGGAAGGGAAATTAGAACTATATTGTTCAAATTTTGCCGAGTCACCAAGACAAACGAACTTTAGTTTTTCACAGTCCTGAAATCTGGTGCCCATTTCAGTCAAAATATGGTCCAATATTTCATAAAACAAAACTCTGTATCTTGCACAAATATCATCCTGATTTAAACTAGAATATTGACGCTTGAACATATTAATCTGGGCTATATTATTGGCCTTCTCAAAAATTGAATTAAAAACGTTTTCATTTCTTTTGTTTCTTAGAATCTCGGAAGTGCTGTTAATCTGGGATAAACAATAATTAATATCTAGAGATTTTTTTTTGCAAAATGTCAAATAAAATATTCGTAGCACCAAAAATGTCATTGAATACTAATGCCAAGAAAGTAAATTCAAAGTCATTTATGTTACCCAAAAATCCAGTGGCAAGCTGTATTGACTTTTGATCGGACTCCTCAGACTGAATGATAAATTCAAAGACTTCTTTTAATTTATCCCAGTCTTGTACAATTACATCAATTAATTTAGAGCTTGACGACCATCGGGTTTCTGTTACTGTTGGGATTCGTCGAACAGAATTTAGTGTAAGGGCATAGGATCGCTTAGCCGAGTGATGAAAAAAAGAAGGTACCTATACCGCCAAGATTTGCAAAAAAAATTCGGCATTTAGAAATGGTCTTGAAACTTTGTTGTAAGACAAGATTAAGGCGGTGCGCCAAACAATGTACAAATATATGTAGCTTGTGGAGCTTTTGCTTTGAATTTCATCTGAAGTCCGTTTAAGTGTCCAGACATGATACTGGCCCGTCGTAACACTGACCTAATTTATTTTTTTAATCAAATGGATCCATAATTTTATCTATCATGTTATATAAACTTTCTGATGTGTCGGCACTAACATCATGAAATCCTAAGAATCGTTCGATCAACCTTCTGAGTTTACAAATCTCACTATTACAAAGCACTGGGAAAGTAGAGGGATATGATGCTCCCCGAGTCTCCGCATGCGCAGTAGGGTCGACCTTGAACGCCCAGGTGTGCTATTGTTATTTGGCCTTGATATGCGCAGGTGTTATTCCAAGGTCAAGGTCAAGCACTTGGCCTTGAACGCGAGCAGCTGTTTCTTTGTTTGGTGATGACCAGGTGTACGACGCTTATTTCAAATATATATATATATATATATATATATATATATATATATATATATATATATATATATATATATATATATATAGTGCCAGGCGTCTAATAAACTAATTTATCTACTTTTTCTTATTATTGCAGCAATATTGAACAAAAGATTGCAAACCTGCAGATTGGTCGAAACACAAAAAAAAATACAAATACTATGGTTATCTATTCAAATAATAGTACTTCTAGGTAGGTGTGAAAATTTCTTTAAATTTCTTCGGGAAATACCAAGTAGATGTTATTTGACCGAAATATTTTAAATTTTTAATACTTAGTACAGTACTATGGTAGGTATTTTAGTTGAATATTACCTATCAAACTATATTAGTATTTAAGATAAACTTAAGATAAATTTACGATTTTGATATTTTTGCTGATATTTATAAGATATTTTTGTTTTATGTGAAATTTTATATCAACTTACGTTTCTTATGCAGAATTTATGTAAACTTTATGAAGACTTAGGAAACCCTTAGGATGACTTTAGGTTAACTTTACGTAAAATCTTATGGACTTCAGATAATTTAGAACTTTTCTAGTCATTTTTATTTAAATGTCGCATACTTTAAACAAAATAAAAAATAGACGAAGTTTTAATATTATTTTATTAAAAAATATATATTTGAGTGTGCAATTTTAAATCTTAACTCATACATAAATTAATACTAAATTAAACTGAAAAACAGCGTGGAATTAAGGTAGAGCTTAATAGCAAAACATTTGAAGCCTATCACATTAGCAAAAAGGTAAGAAAAGAGAGCGTTACTTACATATTTGTTCTAAATCCACGTTTTAACCGGTTATTTATTACTACTAATAATAAAGGTAAAAATTAAGAGCTTCCGGTCGGTTATGTTTAATAAATGTTAAACACAAAAGAAGTTTTGCGTAAAACAATTAGTAGACATAATCTTAACGAGGCTGCCAGAATCGTGAACTGAGCTCTTAAGCGCACCCCATTTTCGGTTTTTTATGGGTAAAAACGAAATTTTAAAGCAAAAACCAGTAAAACAAAATATTCAGTAAATTCTTTTTTATTACACCAAATAAATATATATTTTTGTGACTGGAGAATACATATTTTATTCAATTCTTGTTGCTTTTTTGTATCCGTAAGGTACAGAGCTTCCATCTGGTAAAAATTTTCTTTTTGTAGAATTTGGTCTATACAGTTTAACCTCGGTTCGTGTGGTTACTTCATGTTCCTTTGTTCTTCGAATATTCTTCGATATAATTGGTATTGGCGCTGACTCTTTAAGAACCATATCTTTAATGGTGTTGAAATTAACAAGCTGCGATGCTGCATAGTTTAGGGAAATACCCTTAACTTTACAAATGACTTCCTCTTTTTGCTTTTTAGTGGAATATACACTAAAAGAGTAATTTTTTGGACCGCCAGAGACAAAGGATGTGATGTAGGAATTAGATCCGTAACATTCTAATTCATCAGTCATATCTCCAATAAACTTGCCTGTTGGTAAATCAAGTTCGTCGCCTCTTGAGAGATATATTACAGAGTCTGTATCGTAATACAAAACTCTATTACCAAGAAGTTCAAGATATGAATATAACTTAAGACGGGCCTGTGCTGTGACGTAAGCGGCAATCGCTACATTAACAGCAGGAAGAGGATCAAAAGTTTCTTCTGTGTATTCATAATTTACTACCAATGTCTTTTCGTTAATAGCAAGGACAGCGTTTAAATAAATAGCTGGATTACTAAACATAGCAAAGAATTCCGAAGGTTGGTTTACAATTTTAGTCTTTGGTTGATTTTCTCGTTGACCAAATTTTCCCCAGAAGCTGTTTAAAACTAATTTAGCCTGAGATCTTAAACCGGGATTTCCGACGATATTATTATATTCTAATTTAACATCCTCCCTTTCAAAAAATTCTTTAACATATTTTGCCTTTTGTTCTTCTGTTTGACATTCAGCAGGCCACCCACTTGCTTCTTGTTTAATTTTAATAAATTTATTCATCATGGCTGTGAATAAACCCTCCTGTCCAGAATGTTTGTTAAAACTTTGAACTTGATATTTCCAGACTTCATAAACTTCCAAAATTTTGTAACCCTTTTCTACCGACTTCACCACTTCATCAATAACCCATGTACCATTAAGAGCACGGTCTTCATCATCACTGTGGTTACATTCATTGTTATTATCCATACTTTCACCACACTTGCGACAAAGTACAAACATTAATTTGTTGTTCAGTTTTTGGGGAAGCACAGGATGAAAAAGATCCTTCGGCGGTAGTATTTTACACTTTATCAAACCATCGGTTTTTAATAAATCCAAAGTCTTACACTCTTCTCCAATAATTATTTCAGGATGACCAATAGGAAACTTTCCATATTTGCATACAAAAGGATAGAGGGAGCAAACGTCAGCGTACTTTATTTGTTCTCCGTCTTTAGCTTCATAATATTTCCAAGTGTTACCCGTTCTTCCACCGTAAAAACCATCTCGAGGATTTAGAGGAGTGGTAGTTAGCAAAGGATGACTGCTGGTGTAATATTGGATTTTGGGATTTTCTTGCATTTCAGTTTTAAAGTCGCATTCCCATTTCTCAATTACTTCATAATCGAAACTTCTAAGTTTTTCAATTTTTGCTTGAGTGGCTTCATAACGTAAATTTAAAGTACTTGAAGGATCATCATGAAGAGGGTCGTTTCTTCCAAACTTGTAACACCTAGGACACCCATGAAAATAACAACCATTGAATTCAAAAATTTCTTTTGTGGCTTCGCAAAATCCGTCAACTTTAATCCCATATAAAACCATTTCTGGCCCTTTACCAGCATGCAAAATATTTATTTGTTTTTGTTTTTCAGTCCAAAGTAGCCATTTAATACCAATCTTGCTTTGATTGTCCCTCCACCTGTAGCCATTTTTAGGTATGATCCCGATAGTGCTTGGTTTTAGGAAATTCCTTCTAAATACTTTATTACAGGCTGATGCGATAGTGGAGGCCTCCATGAATGGACAGACATTCGTAGTGGACATGAGCTGCTCCCTAAATTTTAAACAAGCCTGAGTAAGAATTTCAACATCTGAAACACAGTAGTCAACCAGATCCCTCTGCATTTCAAATTGGTCGTTTTTATGTTCTTGGTACCACTGAATAAACGTTTTTCGGTCATTCTCTTTCATTGTATCAGGGCTGTAATATCCTATTGGAGGTAAAGTTCCAACGTAATTTTCATGGGCCTTGATATTAAAGAGATGCGGGAAATAGCCTTTTTTAAATTTATCTCCTAAACCAAAAGCTTCAGGTAATTTGCTAAGTGCCATAGGGAAGTAGTTTAGGCGGTCAATAAACCTGACATTTCCCACCTGCATCAGGATTATTTTTGATCCTCTCATTATTAGTTCAGGAGTTAAATCAGTTTCTGTCAATATATGATTCAATATAAATTGGTGATCAAAAGCTTGACCGTTATGGGCAATGACCACTAATTCTCTGAATTTCTTTCTGATTGTCAAAAGATGATTAACAAATGTCTTAATTACGTCTTCCTTTATTATTTTTGTTCGAAAACCACATTTTTGGCAAAAATATAAATTTATCTCGTTAATACACATATCACAACATTGTTTAAAAACACAAAGGTTAGGCTGGTGGAGAAGAGAACCATTTTCTAAAACTTCTTCTTGTCGGGTTTCCAAATCATAAAAAACAAATAACATATCCTTTGTTTTAGGTTTTCCAGTATCTTTCTGTATGTAACACAAATGATTTTCAGGGACATGGGTATTGCAATTTTTACAAAAGATCTCCCCACACATATGTTTCCTCTTACCCTTTACTGTCTTGAAGCAGCTTGCACAAGTTTTAACTTCTTTACAAACCGTGCTTTTTTCCCATGATGCATCTTTCAAGTGATTCTCGTAGCATATTTGTCCTCGGAAATATCGAAGACAAGAATCACACTTTATCTTAATTTGACCATATGCACACTTTGGAGATTGTTGACATCCAGGACATGTTCTTCCACATCTATGATCGTTTTTGTTATTAAATGGAACATGACATTCCTGGCAATAATAACTACACGCAAAGGCAGCAGTCAACGAGGTAATTACATTAAAATGTCCTTCGTAAAGTAATAAATTAAGCCGTTTGTTGCTCTCGCTGGATCCTTCAAAAATTACATCTCTTCCTTTTGATCCATAACTATAGACTACAACTTTATATTCTTTTAAAAATCCCTGGAATTTTTGCAATTCAGGAATGCCTGCTCCCTCTTGACCTATATCAACGTTGGCATCACTCATCAGCTGAAGAGCCTGTGTTTTCTGTACCTTTCCAATATCTGCTCTTATTTTACTAAATTGCAGCTCTTTGTTAATATTAGCCATGGCAATAACCAAGGCACGAGGCAAACATAAATTGTCTTTATTATTAACAGTTATAATTCCTTTTCTCATTCTACATTCCTCTTCAAAGGCGTTATATTTGCTTCCCCTCCCTTGGCCAGTTGGCAAACGAACACTTGTTACACTAAGACAGAATGATTCGGTGTTTAGACCAGTTGAGTTAGATTGATAAATGTTGCTGATGACATCCCACACATCTTCGTAATTTATTTCGTCTGCAGGTCTAAAGCGGATCCAGCCTTCACCACGAGCAAAGTCTTTACTACAGAAACTAAAACCCACATGATCTGATGGTTCCAGATTCTCTGTTGCTTTCGTAATGACTTGATTGATGGCTTCTTTTATCCATCCGACAGGTTCAGCTCCTTCAGGCACAGGCTTCAGCTTAAATTCAAGATTACGCCCCGTAATGCCGTATTTGCGTACCTTCTTAAGAGCTTCTTTAATAATGATAAACTTTTCCATTTTTTTTTGCTTAGCACGTCTTAACTCTTTGACAAACCAGATAGAAATGATCGGGCGTGTGTTCTGTACTTCTATTAGTAACCGCGGTGAACAAAGCACAGCCGATTGAAATTAAGAATAGAAGTATGATCAGGAAATTATAATAAGTATTTTAATAAGAATTGGGCTTGTTCAACCAATCAGATTTGAGTTGTTACTTACCAACTTATTTCGACAAAATTCTGAAAATAAAAATGTTACATTTATGTCAATGTCTTAAATAGGCCTTAAAGATATTTTACTAATTTATATTAACTAGATGACAGCAAGAACAAAAATCAAAATTAAAATATTTTCGCTATTATTTTCATTATCTTTTTTAAATGTAATTTTTACTCATCACACGGCAGTAATAACAAATTCTGAAACCAAAAATCTTTATGTCAACACTTTAATAGTATTTTTTATTAATTTATGCTCATCGTATGATGGTAATAAAACGATATGAAAACTTTTAACACTAAAATCAGAGGGGTGCTCGCAAGCAGAATTTTAACCAAAAAGTAATCATATCTTAGTTAAAAATACATGCACTAATTTGTGGGTATTGTGTCTTATGATATGTGGTGTATCCCTTTTTTTTTTGTTTAATCTATCCTATTTTATTTGTGATATTCCATGTCCTAATTCATTATTAGAATTTGTGTACATTATAAAGATAGGGTTTTTTCATAAGTAGAACCGCATACATATGAAGACCACAGGGGAAAAAACAATCTAAGTCCAAAATTTTTTAAAAATTTCTATTTTTCACCATTTTGATACCTTTACCCTGGTACTTTAATATGCCATATAATCCTGATCGGAATACCATTCTTAATCCACTAAAATCAGCGATAAAAATTTGATATACTCTGGAATAACTATCTAAGTCCGCTCGCATTCAATAAAGAACTATCCACTTGCCAAACTAAAATGTTTGGAATTCGTTTAGCATTTTAGTGAGCAATTAGTCATCCTAAGGGAATCATTGTTCGGTGTTTGTTTTATTTTTATTTATTTTTAAAACCTATGTATAAAAAAAACGTTTCCATTTCCAACAAGGCCAATAAAAGAGCTAATAATAAGTCATAAACCTCCACGAACTTTAAAAACGCGAGAGTTACAATGGAGCTTTGTCAACATTTGGTTTTCGAGCTAAAAAAAAAAGTCCTGTCATAGGAAAGCTGAACACCAGTCAAATAAACAAAGTTTGTGAATTTACTTATTTGCCTTGTGCTTCTAACAATGCCCATGTGGATAATATAGATATGATAAGCGATAGCCGTCAAACTAGATCCTTCTTAGTAACGATAAAGCGATTTCTTTTTTTTTTAGCACGAGTAAATACCGTTAACAATGTCCATAATGCCCATGTATTTAATGCAAATATGGTAAGCGATAACGATAAAAAATTCAAGCCTGTTAGTAATGTCGAATTTTTATTATAACCGCGTTAATAACCTACCTACTGCGGATTGGTCGTTTTTCGGTACATCGAAGCGAAGATTTTTTACATATGTTTTTTAACAGTGCTTATTTTTTAAATCTAATATTGGATAAATATTAAAGAAACATCTGCTCGCGTTCAAGGCCAAATAACAATAGCACAGCTGGGCGTTGACCTTGGAATAACACCTGCACAGTAAGGTCGACCTTGAACGCCCAGCTGTGCTATTGTTATTTGGCCTTGAACGCGAGCAGATGTTTCTTTGTTTGGTGATGACCAGGTGGACGACGCTTATTTCAAGGTTACATTTGTGGTGTATTTTCGAGGTCGCCGGATGTATTCCTCCCACCCTAAATAAATATTTGACCTTGGAATACTTCCTAATAAATATGGCTTATTTCGAAAATAGCTTTCATAGTCACACATACATCGTATGCGTTAACTGTTGCTTTGACATATAGAGTATTGTGTTTGTGGTGTGTTCTACATATTCAAGGTACTTGACAGTAATTGTTTTTATTGCATTTTAAATCATGAGCATTTCAAAGCAGTTGCTTTGACATATAGAGTATTGTGTTTGTGGTGTGTTCTACAAGTGTTTATTCAAGGTACTTGACAGTAATTGTTTTTATTGCATTTTAAATCATGAGCATTTCAAAGCAGACGTTAGCCGAAATTAACAATATGATAAACCAAGATATTCAATTTCTGGAACGTAGAAAATCCTCTACATTAACGGTGGGCAAAATTTATATGATAAAAAATGTATTCTTTGACTGCACGTTTTGGAAAAGCTATTGTCGTCACATTGTTTGATCCAACACATAAAGCAACATTTGAAATGTTTTTACCATCACGCGTAGCTGAAATTCTGACAGAGGATACTATTGAAATGATTAATAACTCCGGTGATCAGTACACCATAACTTATTTGGGGCAAAGCTCACATGTATTCTCTGGAGCTTTTCATAAATCTATACCACATATCCCTGAATTATCCTACAATATAATTCGTGATTGCAACAATTTTTATTTAAATTATTTTCATTTTAACTGAAACAGTTGTTGTCGTACCCTAAATGCATAAAAAACTCTAACTTTACTAATCATTATACGTATATGCTTACTTATACTTTCTTTTTCTAGTCATTTCAGATCTCTCAAACTAACAGATATACAGATTTTCTTAAATGTATTAAATTATTTGTAATGGCAATTTCTTACGCGCGGCCGCAAAATGTCGTAATAAAATTTATTCGTTGGATGTTTCGGAGAGGAGAAATTGGTATCGTTACAGATCTAGGTAGACTTTAACTGCCTAATTCACTAAAGGTGTTTAAGATTTCGTACGGTATTTAATTTTTCCCTGTTAAATTTTGACAAATTTAAGTCATGTCATTATTATAACGTGACATGTAAAAAGAATGTTTTATTTTAATATTTTCGCCATTTGCTCCTTTGTTAGATATACTTTTGTAGTAAATTCTTGTTTATTTTTAAATTTAAGAAAAAAAAGACAAAAAAATTATTTATGGCACAAAACTCACTTGTCTTAGTCTGACCCCGTCAATATAAAACCCTAATTGACAAATTATACCAGTTTTGCGTTAAAACTTCTTAGTGAATCCCATTGTAAATATATATTTTTCTTCTATATAAATCAATATGTAAAAATGTTGAATCAAGTATTGCTAGTAAATATTAAATTTTTATGTTTCTCGAATTAACGCATGTCGATTTTCATAAATGCATTATTAAATAATTTACAATGACAGTTACGTTCACCAAAATAATTTTGTCATATTCGTAGGGTTATGGGTTGTAAAAGCAGGTATTTTTATAAATATTGATATCTTTTACATGTCATAAAACACATTTTGATTATTTTGCATTTCTCGTAATATTAAAAAAATCCAGACTTTGATATTTGTTAATAAAAAGGAAAATGTGCGCGAAAGTAATATTTTCAGGTGTCCTCTAGTACAGGTATACCTATCTCTCAGATATGCATAAATACAAATTTCCGGGATAATCTGTTGAAAGTATCCAATTATTAATTGTTGCTTTATTTGGATTAATAAGTATTGAGGACGTAGTTTGAGTGAAAACTTCTGTTTAGAATTTTACAACTATTTTAGTGTTACAACGAAAAAACATATCACATAAATTTAGTAGACACAGTATTTGTGATATCAATTTGAGCTTAAATTAAATAGATAGAAAAAACCACTACAAATATTTTATCACCGACTTTCTGTAAAGAAGTTTCTAAATAAAGGTCACATTAAATGGGTAATCCTTCTTTTGTCGATAATCTCAAAAGAACGACTTTTTCGTGAATCATTAATACATTTTTTTTCTTTCCAACTCCATCCATGGGCATACTGTATGTAGTATCTTAAAAGTTTATTTTATTTACTGCTTTACAGCTAATATAATATGAAGACTACAGGGGAAGAGTGATCTAAGTCACGTTTCGTATACTATACGAATTTGAAAACTATACGAATTTGAAAGTTTCAAGACTTACACAGGAGGCAAGAAAAATATGATATTTTTTATTGGAAGTCATAAGCATAGGCAATATTTATCCAATATTAGATTTAAAAAATAAGCACTGTTAAAAAACATATGTAAAAAATCTTCGCTTCGATGTACCGAAAAACGACCAATCCGCAGTAGGTAGGTTATTAACGCGGTTATAATAAAAATTCGACATTACTAACAGGCTTGAATTTTTTATCGTTATCGCTTACCATATTTGCATTAAATACATGGGCATTATGGACATTGTTAACGGTATTTACTCGTGCTAAAAAAAAAAGAAATCGCTTTATCGTTACTAAGAAGGATCTAGTTTGACGGCTATCGCTTATCATATCTATATTATCCACATGGGCATTGTTAGAAGCACAAGGCAAATAAGTAAATTCACAAACTTTGTTTATTTGACTGGTGTTCAGCTTTCCTATGACAGGACTTTTTTTTTTAGCTCGAAAACCAAATGTTGACAAAGCTCCATTGTAACTCTCGCGTTTTTAAAGTTCGTGGAGGTTTATGACTTATTATTAGCTCTTTTATTGGCCTTGTTGGAAATGGAAACGTTTTTTTTATACATAGGTTTTAAAAATAAATAAAAATAAAACAAACACCGAACAATGATTCCCTTAGGATGACTAATTGCTCACTAAAATGCTAAACGAATTCCAAACATTTTAGTTTGGCAAGTGGATAGTTCTTTATTGAATGCGAGCGGACTTAGATAGTTATTCCAGAGTATATCAAATTTTTATCGCTGATTTTAGTGGATTAAGAATGGTATTCCGATCAGGATTATATGGCATATTAAAGTACCAGGGTAAAGGTATCAAAATGGTGAAAAATAGAAATTTTTAAAAAATTTTGGACTTAGATTGTTTTTTCCCCTGTGGTCTTCATATGTATGCGGTTCTACTTATGAAAAAACCCTATCTTTATAATGTACACAAATTCTAATAATGAATTAGGACATGGAATATCACAAATAAAATAGGATAGATTAAACAAAAAAAAAAGGGATACACCACATATCATAAGACACAATACCCACAAATTAGTGCATGTATTTTTAACTAAGATATGATTACTTTTTGGTTAAAATTCTGCTTGCGAGCACCCCTCTGATTTTAGTGTTAAAAGTTTTCATATCGTTTTATTACCATCATACGATGAGCATAAATTAATAAAAAATACTATTAAAGTGTTGACATAAAGATTTTTGGTTTCAGAATTTGTTATTACTGCCGTGTGATGAGTAAAAATTACATTTAAAAAAGATAATGAAAATAATAGCGAAAATATTTTAATTTTGATTTTTGTTCTTGCTGTCATCTAGTTAATATAAATTAGTAAAATATCTTTAAGGCCTATTTAAGACATTGACATAAATGTAACATTTTTATTTTCAGAATTTTGTCGAAATAAGTTGGTAAGTAACAACTCAAATCTGATTGGTTGAACAAGCCCAATTCTTATTAAAATACTTATTATAATTTCCTGATCATACTTCTATTCTTAATTTCAATCGGCTGTGCTTTGTTCACCGCGGTTACTAATAGAAGTACAGAACACACGCCCGATCATTTCTATCTGGTTTGTCAAAGAGTTAAGACGTGCTAAGCAAAAAAAAATGGAAAAGTTTATCATTATTAAAGAAGCTCTTAAGAAGGTACGCAAATACGGCATTACGGGGCGTAATCTTGAATTTAAGCTGAAGCCTGTGCCTGAAGGAGCTGAACCTGTCGGATGGATAAAAGAAGCCATCAATCAAGTCATTACGAAAGCAACAGAGAATCTGGAACCATCAGATCATGTGGGTTTTAGTTTCTGTAGTAAAGACTTTGCTCGTGGTGAAGGCTGGATCCGCTTTAGACCTGCAGACGAAATAAATTACGAAGATGTGTGGGATGTCATCAGCAACATTTATCAATCTAACTCAACTGGTCTAAACACCGAATCATTCTGTCTTAGTGTAACAAGTGTTCGTTTGCCAACTGGCCAAGGGAGGGGAAGCAAATATAACGCCTTTGAAGAGGAATGTAGAATGAGAAAAGGAATTATAACTGTTAATAATAAAGACAATTTATGTTTGCCTCGTGCCTTGGTTATTGCCATGGCTAATATTAACAAAGATCTGCAATTTAGTAAAATAAGAGCAGATATTGGAAAGGTACAGAAAACACAGGCTCTTCAGCTGATGAGTGATGCCAACGTTGATATAGGTCAAGAGGGAGCAGGCATTCCTGAATTGCAAAAATTCCAGGGATTTTTAAAAGAATATAAAGTTGTAGTCTATAGTTATGGATCAAAAGGAAGAGATGTAATTTTTGAAGGATCCAGCGAGAGCAACAAACGGCTTAATTTATTACTTTACGAAGGACATTTTAATGTAATTACCTCGTTGACTGCTGCCTTTGCGTGTAGTTATTATTGCCAGGAATGTCATGTTCCATTTAATAACAAAAACGATCATAGATGTGGAAGAACATGTCCTGGATGTCAACAATCTCCAAAGTGTGCATATGGTCAAATTAAGATAAAGTGTGATTCTTGTCTTCGATATTTCCGAGGACAAATATGCTACGAGAATCACTTGAAAGATGCATCATGGGAAAAAAGCACGGTTTGTAAAGAAGTTAAAACTTGTGCAAGCTGCTTCAAGACAGTAAAGGGTAAGAGGAAACATATGTGTGGGGAGATCTTTTGTAAAAATTGCAATACCCATGTCCCTGAAAATCATTTGTGTTACATACAGAAAGATACTGGAAAACCTAAAACAAAGGATATGTTATTTGTTTTTTATGATTTGGAAACCCGACAAGAAGAAGTTTTAGAAAATGGTTCTCTTCTCCACCAGCCTAACCTTTGTGTTTTTAAACAATGTTGTGATATGTGTATTAACGAGATAAATTTATATTTTTGCCAAAAATGTGGTTTTCGAACAAAAATAATAAAGGAAGACGTAATTAAGACATTTGTTAATCATCTTTTGACAATCAGAAAGAAATTCAGAGAATTAGTGGTCATTGCCCATAACGGTCAAGCTTTTGATCACCAATTTATATTGAATCATATATTGACAGAAACTGATTTAACTCCTGAACTAATAATGAGAGGATCAAAAATAATCCTGATGCAGGTGGGAAATGTCAGGTTTATTGACAGCCTAAACTACTTCCCTATGGCACTTAGCAAATTACCTGAAGCTTTTGGTTTAGGAGATAAATTTAAAAAAGGCTATTTCCCGCATCTCTTTAATATCAAGGCCCATGAAAATTACGTTGGAACTTTACCTCCAATAGGATATTACAGCCCTGATACAATGAAAGAGAATGACCGAAAAACGTTTATTCAGTGGTACCAAGAACATAAAAACGACCAATTTGAAATGCAGAGGGATCTGGTTGACTACTGTGTTTCAGATGTTGAAATTCTTACTCAGGCTTGTTTAAAATTTAGGGAGCAGCTCATGTCCACTACGAATGTCTGTCCATTCATGGAGGCCTCCACTATCGCATCAGCCTGTAATAAAGTATTTAGAAGGAATTTCCTAAAACCAAGCACTATCGGGATCATACCTAAAAATGGCTACAGGTGGAGGGACAATCAAAGCAAGATTGGTATTAAATGGCTACTTTGGACTGAAAAACAAAAACAAATAAATATTTTGCATGCTGGTAAAGGGCCAGAAATGGTTTTATATGGGATTAAAGTTGACGGATTTTGCGAAGCCACAAAAGAAATTTTTGAATTCAATGGTTGTTATTTTCATGGGTGTCCTAGGTGTTACAAGTTTGGAAGAAACGACCCTCTTCATGATGATCCTTCAAGTACTTTAAATTTACGTTATGAAGCCACTCAAGCAAAAATTGAAAAACTTAGAAGTTTCGATTATGAAGTAATTGAGAAATGGGAATGCGACTTTAAAACTGAAATGCAAGAAAATCCCAAAATCCAATATTACACCAGCAGTCATCCTTTGCTAACTACCACTCCTCTAAATCCTCGAGATGGTTTTTACGGTGGAAGAACGGGTAACACTTGGAAATATTATGAAGCTAAAGACGGAGAACAAATAAAGTACGCTGACGTTTGCTCCCTCTATCCTTTTGTATGCAAATATGGAAAGTTTCCTATTGGTCATCCTGAAATAATTATTGGAGAAGAGTGTAAGACTTTGGATTTATTAAAAACCGATGGTTTGATAAAGTGTAAAATACTACCGCCGAAGGATCTTTTTCATCCTGTGCTTCCCCAAAAACTGAACAACAAATTAATGTTTGTACTTTGTCGCAAGTGTGGTGAAAGTATGGATAATAACAATGAATGTAACCACAGTGATGATGAAGACCGTGCTCTTAATGGTACATGGGTTATTGATGAAGTGGTGAAGTCGGTAGAAAAGGGTTACAAAATTTTGGAAGTTTATGAAGTCTGGAAATATCAAGTTCAAAGTTTTAACAAACATTCTGGACAGGAGGGTTTATTCACAGCCATGATGAATAAATTTATTAAAATTAAACAAGAAGCAAGTGGGTGGCCTGCTGAATGTCAAACAGAAGAACAAAAGGCAAAATATGTTAAAGAATTTTTTGAAAGGGAGGATGTTAAATTAGAATATAATAATATCGTCGGAAATCCCGGTTTAAGATCTCAGGCTAAATTAGTTTTAAACAGCTTCTGGGGAAAATTTGGTCAACGAGAAAATCAACCAAAGACTAAAATTGTAAACCAACCTTCGGAATTCTTTGCTATGTTTAGTAATCCAGCTATTTATTTAAACGCTGTCCTTGCTATTAACGAAAAGACATTGGTAGTAAATTATGAATACACAGAAGAAACTTTTGATCCTCTTCCTGCTGTTAATGTAGCGATTGCCGCTTACGTCACAGCACAGGCCCGTCTTAAGTTATATTCATATCTTGAACTTCTTGGTAATAGAGTTTTGTATTACGATACAGACTCTGTAATATATCTCTCAAGAGGCGACGAACTTGATTTACCAACAGGCAAGTTTATTGGAGATATGACTGATGAATTAGAATGTTACGGATCTAATTCCTACATCACATCCTTTGTCTCTGGCGGTCCAAAAAATTACTCTTTTAGTGTATATTCCACTAAAAAGCAAAAAGAGGAAGTCATTTGTAAAGTTAAGGGTATTTCCCTAAACTATGCAGCATCGCAGCTTGTTAATTTCAACACCATTAAAGATATGGTTCTTAAAGAGTCAGCGCCAATACCAATTATATCGAAGAATATTCGAAGAACAAAGGAACATGAAGTAACCACACGAACCGAGGTTAAACTGTATAGACCAAATTCTACAAAAAGAAAATTTTTACCAGATGGAAGCTCTGTACCTTACGGATACAAAAAAGCAACAAGAATTGAATAAAATATGTATTCTCCAGTCACAAAAATATATATTTATTTGGTGTAATAAAAAAGAATTTACTGAATATTTTGTTTTACTGGTTTTTGCTTTAAAATTTCGTTTTTACCCATAAAAAACCGAAAATGGGGTGCGCTTAAGAGCTCAGTTCACGATTCTGGCAGCCTCGTTAAGATTATGTCTACTAATTGTTTTACGCAAAACTTCTTTTGTGTTTAACATTTATTAAACATAACCGACCGGAAGCTCTTAATTTTTACCTTTATTATTAGTAGTAATAAATAACCGGTTAAAACGTGGATTTAGAACAAATATGTAAGTAACGCTCTCTTTTCTTACCTTTTTGCTAATGTGATAGGCTTCAAATGTTTTGCTATTAAGCTCTACCTTAATTCCACGCTGTTTTTCAGTTTAATTTAGTATTAATTTATGTATGAGTTAAGATTTAAAATTGCACACTCAAATATATATTTTTTAATAAAATAATATTAAAACTTCGTCTATTTTTTATTTTGTTTAAAGTATGCGACATTTAAATAAAAATGACTAGAAAAGTTCTAAATTATCTGAAGTCCATAAGATTTTACGTAAAGTTAACCTAAAGTCATCCTAAGGGTTTCCTAAGTCTTCATAAAGTTTACATAAATTCTGCATAAGAAACGTAAGTTGATATAAAATTTCACATAAAACAAAAATATCTTATAAATATCAGCAAAAATATCAAAATCGTAAATTTATCTTAAGTTTATCTTAAATACTAATATAGTTTGATAGGTAATATTCAACTAAAATACCTACCATAGTACTGTACTAAGTATTAAAAATTTAAAATATTTCGGTCAAATAACATCTACTTGGTATTTCCCGAAGAAATTTAAAGAAATTTTCACACCTACCTAGAAGTACTATTATTTGAATAGATAACCATAGTATTTGTATTTTTTTTTGTGTTTCGACCAATCTGCAGGTTTGCAATCTTTTGTTCAATATTGCTGCAATAATAAGAAAAAGTAGATAAATTAGTTTATTAGACGCCTGGCACTATATATATATATATATATATATATATATATATATATATATATATATATATATATATATATATATATATATATATATATATATATATAATATATAAAATATATATACACAGCTCTATGTCAGACTGATGCATACTGTATTACTATAAAATGCCCCGTACTTTTTTTTTTATCAAGATAGGGTGAAAAATGATACGTAATTCAATCTGAACGGGACGGAACTACAACGCGTGAGCAACGCAACGGGAACGAAACTGCTACGCGTGAGCAACCCAACGTTGTAAAATCAATTCACCTGAAGATCTTTCTAGCTCAGCGTATCTACTTTTATACACTAAAAGAAGGTCTTAATGGGTACATCCATATTTTTAAAGATTATTTGGGGACAGGCACCTGTTTTTCTCTTAATTAATTAAAAACGCCCGTTCTATATAATAAAAAACTATTTATGTCTAAAGTAACAACCGACTCATAAATTTACAATTGAACCACTCAAGACCTTTTTAACACCTGTTTAACTACCCCCGACCATCGATAGTTCAGGTGGCTGTTTATGTATGCCTGGTCATAAATCTTTACACAATCCTTTTTGTCATACCAAACCGCAAACCTACCCATTATAAATGGTTTATCGGGCACGTGCCCTTTTTGTCGGAGACAGCAATTAACATCTTAATAAAAAATATTCGTCCCCGTGGAGGGACCACCCGCGACTAATCACAATTACCCGGAAGTAATCAATTAATCATACCTGACGGCACGCGTCGGTAATAAACACCTGGGGGTCCAGGCGGCATTTGTCAAAGGCGGGATCTTGGGGGGTCCAGGCGGCATTTATCAAAGGCGGCATCTATCAAAGGCGGCTTTTTTTTATCAAAGGCGGCATCTATCAAAGGCGGGCATTTTAATCAAAGGCGGCATCTATCAAAGGCGGCATTTATCAAAGGCGGCATCGTGGGGGGTCCTTTAAAATTTTCCCACGCCAACCTGCCCCATCTCCTACTTGGGAAGTTTCAGTCAAGTCAGTAGTGTCATCAACTTGAAGTGAAAAAAATATGGCATCATTAATTTCATTTTTGACCGCTTCATTTAAACAATCGGAAATGCAGTCTATCAGCTCATTTTGGATAGATTTCGAATCGCCTTTAAAAATATTTTTAATTTTTTCATACTGATTTTAAATTTCAGACGTACTTGTCGATATTAGCAAGTGAAACAATTCTTTAAAATTTCCTCGATTTACCGAGTCCGTAGTTTCGTCATGCCCGCGAAATGCTAATTCTTGCTTGACGAGAAAGAAAACTATATTAATCACCCTTTCCATAATCAACCTATTTAGTCCAACATTTTCATTAAATTGTTTCTTAAGCAGTCTGGCGTTGTCTTTTAAGGCCGCTGCTATAGTGTTCGTTTTTTTTTCAAAATTTCTCAACATTAATTCGCATTTTAAACATTTAACAGATCGGCAAATCCATCTTTATTCCAAGCAGAATATTTGTGGCAAAACAGTAAACAGGGCCAGCAAAACATTTTCTGCAAATATCCACTGCTACATAGCCACTTATATTCAGAAAACCAAGAATTTTTAAAGTGGATATTGTAAGACTTGCCGGACTTTTAATGCCCTTTTTAGCAATAAGGGTCAACATACTTGTTGGTCGACCCGTAATTAAAAGGTCCTTTTTGTCTTCATCTATCCAACGGGAAAATGGATTTTCTAATAAACTACAAACTATGTCACTAACTGGTCCCAATGAATTCATTTTGTCTATGAATTTTTCACAATCCAATAATTGTCCACGAAATAAAATTAATACTTAAGAAAGCAAACTGACACTAATCGGTGCTAATAGTTAAATAACTAAATAAAATCCAAAAAAACTAAAATATTCTTAAACACACCGACGATCGTTACGCATCAATATAGGTACTCCTATTATAGAATACTTCACTCCAAAGGCAAATTATTAACGACTAGCATAGGAAATAACCAAACAATATTAGCGAAGAGCCAAGTGCCGGCTCTTCCAACCCGAGAAGACCGATCTTCCAACCTTAAACACTGTCACATGTACGACGTCATCGTTGTCATAACAACCAACTATTTTAATACGATGTTTTCATCATCTGGATGACTTCTGCCACCGCAGCGTCACGTCTTCACGCTCAGCTGCACACCGAAGCGCATTTTGGTGGGGGGGGGGGGGGGGGGGTGTGTTGTCAACCAAAATTTAAATTTAAAACTTAAGTTTAGGTCCAACTGAAAAAGGAACTTTAATATTATATCAGATATACTAATGCGTAATTACTATTGACTGGGTAATATATTAATCTTAGTCATACCTCTAGTTATAAATCTGTAGTCTGTACTAAATTAAAATACACATATAATTTTTTTTTCAATCTTATTTTCCAGTATTTTATAATGTAGTATCGAACAACATAAAAAACTAAACTGAAAAGAAATATTTTAAAATATAGGAATATAAAATAATATTAACTAATTCTCCTTAAAATCTTATTCTTAGTTCCTTCAAGTGTGCCCACTGATCAATTATTTCACCTAGATCTTGACCTGCCAGATCTTTTTCACTTTTTATTGCCATTAAGCAGTCTAGGCGGTCAGTGGTCATAGTCGATCTATTACAGTTTTTGATAAACTTCAACAAACTGAATTTTCTTTCGTTTGTCGCTGTGGAGTACCCGGCTGTGAAAATAAGTTGGCAAAGTTTAAATGCCAAAGTTAGGGAGGTTTTAAATTTAATTGCATTATTCATAATATCCTGCATCGTTTGTACATTTTCATTTTGACATATATCAAATAATATTTCAAGCTGTGTTTGTAATGCATACTCATCTGGCCTATGATTCGGGGGGAAAAGTACAACAACTTTTTTTATATTTTCAATCGAGAGGTTTTGTTTTTGAAGTGGAAACCTAAAAACTGCAGTAAAACCATTTAGATTATTTAAAACAGATGTTAAACTACTATCGAGAAATTGAACCAGTGTATCTAATACCGAAAAAAATTCTTTTCGGTAAAACGATTTCATGCCCAAGTCAGCAGCATTGTCTCTTTGGTCATCTGTTTTTTTTTTTGGGCAACTCTCCGTCTATGATGTTTATTAAAATCATCTAATGGAGAAATACCCATTTTTTCTGAAAACATCATAGCACTCTCTATAAAGTTGTTAAGTTGGTTTTCATCATTTCTTATGTTTTTTAGTGTATCTGTAGTGGAATTTATCACTTTCATTGCATCAATTACGTTAAGATCATCTTTTTCTAAAATTTCGGTGATAACCTTAACTTTGTAAAAAATGTGCTTACCGAAATATAAACAAATAATAAAGTCGAAAGACAAAACACGCTTATAAAGTCCAAGAGCTTTTGCTTTACTCTTATTGTCAAGGAACGGATCCCTGAAAATGTCATCTAAAACTTCAATTATACCTTCATAAGAGGTATAAACAGCGCTTAACGTTTCTGCTCGGGCTGTCCATCTAGTTTTGGATAGATTCTTTAAAGAGGTTGAGTTTTCTATAGTTTTCAGTTTATCATTCAAATGTTTAAATCTTTTGGTGCTCGAATTAAAGAACACGTACAGTTCTTCCAAGATGTTAAAAGTATCTGCTATGATGGCACTTGCTTTACAACTGTGTTCTAGAGCTGTATTTGTCCTATGAGCTTGGCAAGTTACAAAGGTGACATGATGTCCCACTTTTTCAGAGATTTTTTTTTGAGCGCCATTAAAAGATCCTGACATTGAGGCTGCGAAGTCGTAGCTTTGAAAGGCTAATTTCGACATATCTATATTATGGGTGGACAATATTTTCAGGATCTCGGATGCTGTTCCTTCTCCTGTTTTATCATCTACTTCTATAACACTCAATAATCTTTCCTTTGGTGTTCCTGTTTTATCGACACTGCGGATTACAAGGGATAATATTTCCTTATTTGAAACGTCGGGAGTATGATCAGCCATAATAGTGAAAAAATTTGCATTTTCAATTTCCGCCACTATCTTTTTTTGCACATTCTTTCCTAACAATTCAATAAATTCATTTTGGGACCTAGAGCGTAAATATGTTGTATGGTAAGGCCTTAATTTACCATTGATAAGCCATTCATTTAGGATTGTGTTATGTCTTGCAACTAGTTGGACTATTTGAATGAAATGACTATCTTCTTCAACTTTTCCACGAAATGCCATTCCTTGTATAGCCAGAGTTTGTGTTATATCAAGAAGAATTTCAATAACTTTTTTGTTATGCTTCAATATTCTCTCTTGCTCTATTAGATGATTTCTTTTTTCTTTTATAAGCAACGTATCCACGTGTCCAAATTTCCGCAAATAATTACAATAATCGCGTAAAGCACTTTTATGAGATAAGGAGTTAAAATGCATTTGCAATTTTCCTTCTTTATTACTCCCTGAGCTTTTCATTTTCCTCCAATTTCTAACTCCTTCTTTTATCCAGGCAGTTTCTGATTTTTCTCTTCCTGGTCCACTTGGAAACAAAAAACACACGAAACAATATGCTGCGTCCTTTGCAGTACTGTATTCAAGAAAATCAAATTCTTTATACCAGTCTGGATGAAAACTGTTTTTGTAGTTTGATTAAATATTTTTTTTGCTGTTCTGATAATGATAAAGCACCTTCTGTTCTTAATCCAGGGTCATGTGGTACCATATTATTATCGATATTGTTTCCATCATCAATAATTATTATATTTTCATTTTTCTTCTTATTTTCTTCAAAATATTTACTGCAACAGTCAATTAAATTATTACAGACCATTTGTACTTCTTTTGCTATATGATGGATTTCACAAGTGGTTAGAAATTCATCGACTATCTCTTTTTTTTAATTTCTTGCACCAAACGTTGTACATTTCGAAACATATCCGATAAAAAATAGAAGGTACCGGTGCATTTCACCCAAAGTGACGTCAAATCGGATTCATGTTTTTCATTTATACGAGCTTTAATATCTATAGTTTCGGATACTGATTTAGACACATCATTTACGGAGAACTGTTCATCTAAAAATAACAGAAAATATATAAATAATAGGATATATTAACTGTATTTATTGAATAAAAGCAATGCATGTATTTTGAATTGTTTTTATTTAATAAAACTTACCATCTCTATCAGTTTCTTGGAAATGTTCTTCTACAAATGTCGAAGTCGAAGTGCATGGTAAAATGTCCTGTTTTTGACGCCCAGTAGTACTAGCAGTCACTAGCACAGACTTGTCTTCTGTTTTTTGCTGATCTAAAATTTTTGGGTAAATTTAGGCAAAAAAAATTAAGTTTTATGTACTCTATACTTTTTTTTAACCTACATTCAAAACAAGGAATTGAAATTCGACGCTTATGATTTGATACTATGAATTTGGTTTCAAAATTTTATTAAAACTATTTTTTTATTATTATTTAACAATTCACTTACCCTCAAAACCAAAACATTCACTCTCCTCACGAATAACAGCTGAAGTTGACGGCAAAGAATCCATTTTTAGACGTTTAGCTTTAGTCGCTAGAACAAATGGATTTTCGGGAGCCCCAACATTTACAATCTGAACAATTTTACCACCATGTACTTTTTTTTCATGAGTCTTTTTATAATCACTATTAAATTCTGAACCACATAACAAACACTTTACTTGAAAACGTCCACTCTTTCTTTTTTTATCCATTTTCACATTCAAGTTACCGGCTGTGGCTGTTACCCTGATCCCTTATCAATGATCATTCAATGTAGAATGTAGGAAAATAAAATTTTTAATTCGCAGATGCAGACCGAATTTATTTGTTTCAAATTTAGCCCATTGTCGGTAGGGTTGCACCGCGCGAGCGGCGAGGTGGCGACACATCTATCAGAAAGCCATAAATCAGTTTTACTGCTCCTGATAAAAAATAAAAATAATATTTTAACCTATTTAATTTGGCTGGGATAAAATTGTTTTGGTTCTATAGGTATTTACAATCTCTATAAAGTCTGCAAATAACTTTGCAGACTTTGCTATATGAAAAATGGAATAAACAATAGGTAGGCAGGTAGAAGTAAATATAGGAATTATTATTTTGCTTTTATAGAAGTAGAAAGGCAAAATACTAAGAAAAATGTATTTTTCAAAAATTCCCAACCGACTAAACCCCCCCCCCCATCGGTTCGCCACTGTTCACGCTGTAAGAAGAATAATATAAATAAGAATTTTGATTTGTACGCAAAAACCAATGCTAAAAACCAACATTTTTTGTTGTGTTTGCCTCTTTTCACCTCCGGAAGTCGAGATTCGATTCCTTTATCTCTTGTAGTATTAGACCATTCAACTACTAGAGGGGTAACGAATAATAATTTATTAATGCAATAAGAAAAATTATATTATTGAAATTTAAAATGTATTAATGAATAAAAATGAATTAAATTGATTGTTTTTTCCTTTTTTTCTTGGGGAAGTGGCACTTCCTCTATATACTTCCTCTGAATAGCCGCCACTGGCCTAAGATAAATATATATTTTATTTTCGTTTTTTGAATAGAAAGCTCCATATTGGAACATTCTAAACAAGTTTTATAAATAAATTGAAAAATTAACCCTTTAAGCCTTAGTGGTTAATATACTGACCACCAGTCCGAAGCCCTAAATGGACACCTAGTTTTTTCTTTAATGCGCCTGTTTTTCTGTTCCAAAATCACAAGATACTTTAGGATAATAGCAGAAACACCTGCTGAGACATGTTTAACCCATGCAGGAGGCTCTACACTGGTGGTTAGTTATTTAACCACTACCCGTTAACCGACTACAAAAAGTTAGGGTGAATGGTGGTTAATAAAGTGAACACTTTTTAAAAATTTTTAATTTGTTTACTACTACACAAATATCAAACAAAAAACGCCTGATGAATGTCTTCCACGTCACTGTCCCCTCCTATATCGGAGTTTCACCAAAAATTTCATTTCCTTCTTTTTCTCCCGAATTTATCCATTTGTTGGTGTATTTGTCCTTCATTTTCCTGAAAAACTAAAATCGGCCAGGAGAGTTTGGCCGTACGGTCGAATTTATGTATTTTAAAGCTAGATTCGATTTTAGTATAATTTTAATTGAACAACCTTCTGTTTACCACTTTTTAGATTTTATTTAATGTACCACCTATTAAAATTTTAGACATACCCCGGTATATGCCCCTGCCACTCGGTAGCGGATTATTTAGTACTTTTCATATTCACAAATATTATTGTATGCAAACTAAACATGTTGTCTTTGACATTATCCGATGCAAATATTAAGAAATTTAAAAATTCTAGAATGGTAAAAGTAGCCAAAAAATTACGAAAATTTTTAGTTATGTAAACTTTTGCCTACTTTGCACAAAATAACAGCCAAAGCGACAAATAAAACTATTTAAGATATGCTACTTACCGAAAGGAAGACCTTTTAACTGCCACTGCCAACACGAAAGCTAATTATTCCAAATATTTTTTAGCAAAACTTGCAAAACACTAACCACGTGCTACACGTGTACAACTTCAATGCTCCAAACGCACAAATGCTTATAAGCGGTCAACTCATTAACCACCTAATTTAAAAACAATGCTGACGTGGCAACTCCGCGCTTTTTCAATTAAGTCGTTAAACTGTAGATCACTAAGCGTCTGTGGAAGTGCACTTTACCAATAGGGTTTAATTTCATATATCATTTATTACTGTTTTCGACCTTAAGCTAAGTGGTTAATGTAATGACCACCATCCGTTATGAACATCAGTATGATTTTTGACGTGAGGCTTAAAGGGTAAGGTAGGTACTTTTCTCTTCGCTAATTTAAAAATTTGCATCTCCCTCGTATATCCTTTTTTTTAACTTTTGGTAGGCGCCCTTTTAGTTTAAGGATATGCAGCAACAAGAATTACATTTTCTGAGAAATTAATAATAATAAAAAATATCATTTTTACAAAGTTTTGTAACTAGAATTACTTTATTGAGGTCATCCTATAATTATTTGGCATACAAAATTAGGTTTTATTATTCTACATCTTTTAAAAATTTACCCTAGTAGTATCTAAGCTTTAACACTGAGGTTAGCTAAGATGTTACTGTATTGTTAAATTGTATGTGCCATACCGGTCGGGCTCAATAGGCATGACTATTATTATTACATTTAACCGTTTAATAGATTTTGTTGTTAAATTACCAATACTGTCAAGCCTAGCCAGCAAAAAGTCTGCTGAGAGTCTCTTAAGAGTTTTGTCTTCTTGATATTATGGTAAAATTTGTTTAAAATATGACTGCATAGGCTTTTGTAAAGCATTACTCTTTAGAAAAAAAATATTGTGAGTGCTGTTTTGAGACCAGATGACCATAGTGTCATTATAAATGTAAATATTTTTAAGTAAATTACTTATTTTCTGTTGTGTTCTTTTTATGTTCATATTTTAGTATGTAAAGAAGCTGAGTAAATTTGAGTTTTAATAAAATGGATGATGGTGTATATTTCGGTTTCTGATTTAAACCTATCTTTATATACACTTAATTCAATCAGTCAAAAAAGTCTCCATACACTTCCCCTTTTCTAACTTAAATGACACCGTTTTTAGTTTTACATAAAGGAGGCTTAAAATATTTGTAGTAACTAATGGATAATCAGTTTAATACTTTTCTTAACAAGACGGTTCAAAGAAACAATAGGTTAAAACTAGAGCAAATATTATTAATTACGTAGAAAAATTATACCAAAAAAATGCAACATGTTACAACAACACTCGTTAAGATTTTATCAAGTAGGATTGCGTAAGGTGCAAAACAATTGATAGGAATGAAATTGACAATATCTTCCTACGTAAGCATACTTTTAAAAGTTTTGCTAGTGTCAAAAACTATTTTACGAAAGATGAGTGATAAAAACTGTGAAATTCAAAATTTGATACGAAAAATCATTGTAGATTTATGGAAACAGGGCAAGTCCTATACAAATATTGGAGGAACTGTTGGTAAATCACGTGCCACTATTCAGTATATTGTTAATTTAAAACGACTGGTTCTTATAAAATAAAACCTCGTTCAGGTCGCCCTAAAAAGCTAGGTGTTCGTGAAGAATCAAGTTTGGTAAGAAAAATTATGAAACACCCTAAGTTAAGCGCTCCAAAATTAGCGGTCGAGGTTCGGGAAGAGTTTTCGAAAGAAGTTAATCCACAAACTGTTAGTAGCGCGAAGGAAACCTTCAATTTCGGAAAAAATAGGAAAACGCGTTTGGATTTTGCTAAAGAGTATATTTCAAAACCTGTTGGATTCTGGGAATCAGTAATATTTACTGACGAAACAAAAATAAATCTTTTTGGGTCTGATAGAAGATCCAAGGTATGGAGAAAAAAAATATGGCCACGAAAGTTGAAAACCTTTGTCCTGCTGTTCAGCATGGGGGAGGCAGTGTTCTAATTTGGGGGTGCATATCGGCCGCTGTAGTAGCAAACTTATCCTTTATTGACGGCACCAATATTTAAATATTTTGGAAGAACATTTATTACCTAGTGTTCAAAAATTGGGGCTGGAAGGGCGTTATGTTTATCAACAAGATAATGATCCCAAGCGTAGCAGGACGGTACGAGAATGGATGATACATAATGTGCGACAACTTCACAGACCGCCTCAGTCACCAGACATTAACCGCATACAGCATTTGTGGGAAGAGTTGAAACGCCGTGTGCGCAAAAATGAAACTTCCAGCAAAAAACTCAAAAGGACCATCATAGAAGAATCGAAAATTATTCCTGAAGGAAACTTGCTCTAAGTATGCGAAATAGGCCAAGAGCTGTAATTAAGGCGAATGGTAATTCTACTAAATATTAGAACTGTAGACACCATAAAAATATTAGTTTAAATACCATTGTATGGGGATTTTTTTGGCGTAATAGTGTTGCACAAGTCATTCATTACGTGTTACTTTTAAAATAAATGCATTTTTGTATAAAATTATTTGCGTGTTTCTTTTTTAACAGGTTGCTAAATATATTTTATGACATATTTCAGTTCAATTACAATTTACTATAATTTTTTTTTATTTATTTCGAAAAATGTTAAGTGTATGGAGACTTTTTTGATTGACTGTATGTACTTTCATTTATCAAGATTGTGTCTTAATTGTCTTACTTCATAAGTAGTTGTCTTAACATATTTTTTAACGAGTTCAGAATAGGAGAAAATAGTATTCCTAAGCAAACCAAAAAAAGTCGAGAAATTTATCCATCTTGACACGGTTTGACCCCAAGAAAAAAATCGGTTCCATATCAAGTTAAATTTGTCTAGGCTGAGCATTTCATGTATAGCGTAAATATATGCCTTTCGAAACGAATATCAAAAAATACAGCTTTAATTTAAATACAGCATACAGCTCCATGACAATAATGGAAACGAGAATGATTTATTTGGAGAATAAGCTTATAAATACTATAAAATAACAAATAATTCGCATTTAAAAAGTTTTTTTAAAACCATGCATTTTGAACATTATTGACACTAATTAGCACTCAACACAGACCTTGCGCAGAATATCATTCTAATATTGTAGTTCTTACATAGCCGACTCAGTATGATTTAAACTGAGAGCTATTATCAGAAAAGTAGATTTCCGAATCTGGAAAAAGATTTCGTTATTTTACAACTTGACTAGGTACTTGTTTTGTTCAGTGTTAACAAGTGACTTTGCTTTTACCCACCTCTAAATAGTAAGTATAGTATAGTTTGCACACGATATTCTGCTTATTATGGATTGTTCGTAGTCGGTAGTTAGAAATGGGTTAGTACCACTAGCACACCCACAAAGTATTTTTTCTACTCATGTCAATAAAAACCTTTTTTGTATGTTCAAAAGTAATTGCGGAAGATAGTCCATTGTTTTATACACATTTTCATTGTGCTTCAATCACCATGGTGATTGAACTACAAAGTTCACTTTGTGCGCGAGTATATTTTACAAAGGTGGCGTTGACCGGTGCCGCGTCAAAATCTTTATAATTTCATTGACATTTTTTGACATCTTAAAAAGAAAGATATTACTAATCCCATTTTATTAACAGTAACATTCGTAGAAAAAGTATAGTGTAAATCTCGCATGGAATGACCATTTCCTACTCGTATGATTTGCAGCACTCGCCTGCGGCATCGTGCTGCAAACGTCATACTCGTAGGAAATGCATGTCATTCCATGCTCGTTGTACAATATACTATTCGTTAAGGGTTTTTTAATCAGGATTTTGGATTTATGAGTGTTAAAAAATTTTGTTACATTTATCTAAAATAAAAGAATAATGAAACAAGACTAAAACTAGTTTTATATTGTACATACACTCACAGGCATGTTTAAGAAAGAAATATATATATATATATATATATATATATATATATATATATATATATATATATATATGTTAGGGGTATCCACCTTAACCCCTTTACAACATGAATGGAATGGTCACGCATGCTCAGTCAGGATAGACGAGTCTCGAGACGAGTCGCCGGAAGTCCGACAAGCGCAGGACGACAGTCTGGTCAGATGGGTCGAAGGCGACGTAGCGCGCCATATAATTTGTCAATACAATTGATAATAAATACCCGATTTATAGAATTCAGACTTTTATTGGGGATGAACCAACCCTTGCGTTCACATCAGAAGTGGGATTGCTCCCCGTGTAGTGCTAATTAATCAGTAGTTAAAAAGTGACAGTAAAGTTTAGTTTTAACAATGGAAGATTGTCCGCATCCGAACAAATTGCCGAAGAAGATGCTGAAGAAGCTCAAGCTTCATTGGATCCAAAACATCCTGAGTTGCAGTGGCAGCAGACACTTATTAGGTTAGTGACAAAATAACAGCAACAGCTTGCCGAATTAACCCGCAAATCCAAGATGGCGACATCGAGGCGTGGTACGCCAACAACAAATAGTTCGGGCGCGGTAGCATTAGAAGCGCATGCGTTCGGGCCTGTGCACACGTCGTTTAAGTTAACAAGCTTTGATCCGGACGAAAGTCACATACTCCATTGAAGAATGGCTGGACGACGCTGACGCAACTAAACTAAAAAATGAACTATTAGTGACAATCATTCCTGTACATTACTGGTAGTGGTGCTGATATATCAGTAATTAAACAATCCGTTGCAAACACATTGAACCATATCAGTAATTAAACAATCCGTTGCAAACACATTGAACCTAATCCAACCTAATATATCCTAATCCCATCAATGAATGGTATAATTAGACCGGAAAGAGACGTACGTGCTTTTATGGAATTTGGAACACAAGTTGTTTATCCTGTGACTTAATAATTGTTTTGCCGGTAGTGACATAAGGTAGAAATAAGTTTTACAGTTGTACCCGATAATCTCCCAGGCGATATTGATGTTATTGTTGGATGAAATGTCATATAAGATAAGAAGTCGATCTAGTTTACATGTCGAGAAAATTGCTGACGGACTAGAATTGCTCGACCTACCGAAAGTGCCAACTATCAAAATAAAAATAAACAACTGTATTGCCTGCAATAGAACACAATTGCAATACAATTCACTCAATAACTGGTTACGTACCAACAGTGTTACAGCTGGAAACAAATTCAAGATTAGCAGCTACTAAGCAGTTTTTAGGAGACCCGTCATCGCATAATTTTGTTGACTCTGACAAGGCCGTTGCAAAATCTCAGGACCGAAAACAAATAGTGCAAATATGCAAGCTCAGCAATTTAACGCAGTTCGTTATCGCAGCAGCTTGTTTACTGTGGGACACCTTGTTGATGTTGAAGATTCTCAGCTGGCTGACGAAGGAAAATTAAAATCAAAATTTAAAGGACTTACAAAATATTTCCGAACGAGGGGTATCTACTACAAGCCACTACAAGGGCAAGTTGAAACCCAAGTACAGCGCTCCATATACCGTTAACGCTATTTTACCAAACGAATGTTATCTTCCCGGTAAGCAAGGAAAACGCACAACCGTAGCTGTTTATGAGCAGCTTCGGAGGTGGCCCTCAAACAATATCAATTAATAAACTGTAAGTAGATTTATCTTTCTTCATCGATACACTCAAAGAAAATCATGGGTAAAATCAACTAAAAAGAACATATAAAAATGCGTCTATCTAGTTCTGTAGTCAAATTAACCAGGAAAGAATAGTTAAACAAATTGTGTAGAGAACAAGTAAAATTGTAAATTGATCACATTTTTTGTTATTAAAGCATTTTTTGGATCAGTGATCAAAATTTTTGGTAGAACAACAAATTAAATATTACACCGATCTTCTTTTTTTTGGTATTCAACCATTTGTTTGATTAGTCGCCATATTATTTAGTAAAACAACAAACTTAATAGTACTTTAACCATTTTTTGTCCACTTACCCTTCTTTGCTTGACCTACAATTAAACTCTGTATTTTACTATTTTGTTTTTTACTAAGCATTTCCCCGTTTACGAGATACTCTATCTACAATACTAAATCATGTTAACTCAATGCATGTAGGTTTAATCACACAAACAAATTAATAATAGTTTAATTTTTGATCTATTTACTCTTCTGTACAGCAAATACTTGAAAAAGCAAAAAATTTAAATTGCTTAAGCTACAACTGTTTTAGAGTGTTCAATAAAGGGTTTCATGCTGGGTTTTGTTAGATTAAGGTCATCTTCAGGACATCTGGAAAATGTTATCCAATTTTAATTTACTCATGAAATTTAAGAGTCACATTACGATTTAGAAATTTTACCATAACCCTATTCAGATTGACTTTCAATTTTATTAGATTTATTGTTTATTTTACGTAGTGCAAAGTAGTCTGAGTGGCCCAAAATATGAAACCATTTTTAATTTTGTCTGTAGAATTTTACAAAACAGGTGTTGTTATCCTGGCCTTAGGGATGATTATATGGAACTCAAATCAATGCAATGACTTGAACAGTTTGATTTTGAAGGTACCTTTTTACCTAAAGTTTAACTCAATTTCACCACAGCAATGTTTATATTTAGTTGGGTAACAACATCAATGTTTTCGTCAAACCGAGTATGTCTTAGTAACAAATAACTGTAATGGGAAGTTCATTGACATGAATACCTACCTAACTTATGGCAAACCGAGTGACAAACTTAGTGGTCTGTTGATGTTAACAACTTAAAATAAAATACAGATTTTATCAGAGCTTATTATTTGCTTATATTGATTTAAACTTTTTTATAAATTTTACAACAAACAAAATACAACCTAAAATAAATGATTTAATTAAATCTAAACTAACTAAAGATCTTCTAAACACAAAATCAGTAGTATTCAAACATTTGTCCGTAGTTTAAACTTTTAGATTAATAAAAACCTTATTATAATATAAAATCAAACACAATATTAGACACTTTACAGCCATGTTTTGACTTCGACATGTAAATAAATTATTAATGTAAAGGTTTTTATAACAAAATAAAAAAAAAACAAAAACAAAATCAGATATTTTAGAGCCTAAATGTCAATGTGTTGCCCACAAATATACGTATGTACAAAAAAAAGTTTATAGGAAAAGCGAACATAATATTACATGCTTTAAAACATACATTTGGATCCTAAAACATTAAAAATAATGTCAGAGGATTTACCTCTATGGTAGTACATGTACCATAGTTTGGGAAACGCTGCGTTAAAGCATACCCAATTTTAAAGTGAAATGCAGTACTTATATACAATACAGAGTATTGCAGTTTCATAAGTTTTATTGTCATTTTACTGAAACAACTGATTATACACAAACAAAATGTCCGAGTTTCACATACAACTTTGTTATTTTAATAGAATACCCTGTATTCTTAATTGTTTTAGCATTCAATATTGTGAAGTTGAATCTTTGATCTTTCCAGAAATGTAAGTTTGCTGTGGTTATTTTTAAAAAATATCGGTGTCCAAATCCCCAACTATTTAACAGATTTCTTAAAGCTATATCTTCGTCATTCACAAAATCATAAACGTTTTGGTGACTTCCTAAGGGGTTTATAGGAGAATTTACTAACTCCGTGTACTCACAGCTCTTATCCATTATGACAGTGACTTTTTCAATTGACATTTTATTAATATCAATCGACAAATGATTTGCTGAGGGAGAATTCTTCCTTATCTGGGCAAATACCTACTTGAGGGAGATGCGATATGGAAATGGAACTGCACCGCAAAGAAAAGAACAGGGTATGTTTGTTTATTTACTGCACAGCACACGGTCACCGATGAACAACTACTACGCGTTAAGACCATAGACAAAATATAAATTTTCTCTATGGATAAGACCCGTTAAAATGGGTAGTGAATAGTTATTTATACTATAAGGGATGTAAGTAACATTTACCAGTCGAGGACGAATTTTGCGCCCGAGCGATAGCGAGGGCTGGCAAAAAAGTCCGAGACTGGTTAATGTACTTACATCCCATATAGTATATAACATTTTCCCCCTCCCTGAATTGTATGTTTACCAGAAAATGCTGGATATATTTTTGGATTTTTATTATCATTACATTCGATAGCATTCTCATTAAATTATGAAGGCAGCCGTGATCCGTTGCCAGAGCAATATAAGCAGTTTTTATTTTATCAACAACGTCAAGTTGACAATTCATAGCGAAAAGCTTGAAGAAGTCGAATTATTTGATTCTGTGTGGACAAAATGGATGTTTCAGACATAGAAGAATCAGCAAATATTGCTTGTTTATCTCTACTACCGGAAAAGTCGAAAAAAAGGTATGAAGCAGCATATAAATCCTTTAAGAATTGGTGCCAAAGCAAGACGGCTACTGCAGTCTCAGAAGCCTTGTTTTTGGCGTATTTCCACGAGAAAAGTGCTTTACTGAAGTCCCCATCAAGCTTATGGTGTGAGTATTCGATGTTGAAGTCCACCCTTTTTATAGAGGAAAATATAGAAATTTCTAAGTATCCAAAACTTCGAGCATTTTTGAAAAGAAAAAATGATGGTTACAGACCCAAAAAATCGAATGTATTTAACAGGGAAGATGTGAATAAGTTCATGCTTGAAGCCCCCGATGATATGTACTTATTGATGAAGGTCGTAATGGCAATGGGAGTTGCTGGGGCGTGCCGTTCTAATGAACTCTGTGAAATGAAAATGGACAATGTTAAAATAAGTCAAGAAGTCATAATTGTGACCATTCCTGACTCCAAAAATGGAATGTCACGTACATTTACAGTGACAAAAAGTGACGACACTCAGGTTTGTCATTTCAAAATAATTCAAAAGTACATTGATATAAGATCCCACATGACGACTATTAATCCGCGCTTCTTTATGCGATATCAAAATGGAAAGTGCTTAAACCAGCCTGTTGGGAAAAATACGTTTTCGTCAATTCCAAGTAAAATTGCGAAATTTCTAAAGTTTGAGAACTTCAAAATGTATACTGGACACTCTTTTAGAAGAACGTCGGCAACTTTATTAGCAAATACTGGAGTTGATGTATTAGCTATCAAGCGACATGGTGGATGGAAATCCGCTACTATTGCGGAAAGTTACGTAGCTGAGAGCCTCAACAATAAAAAGGAAGTAGCGAATAAAATTTTATACAATAAGACCCAGCCAGAAGTCTCTTGCAGTGCTTCAACAGTGACAGAAACATTGGTTAGAAATGAAAGATCTGTGGAGTCAGAAAATGTAATACACATCAAGAAGAAACGAGAAAACGTGTTTCCAAATTTTGTTAATAATGTGAATAATTGTAATAATTGTACCATTAATATTCATTTCAATTAATATCACCGGATTTTTGTAATATGTTGATGAAATCAAAAATTAAAGTTATTCTTATAATAATTTCAGATTATTATTTCCCTAGGAATGTAAGTTGACTTACATCCTGTCGTTAAGAGCAACCAATACCTTGTTGAGTAACTTTCACTTCCGTCTGTCAAAGCAGTGTCAAAATAGGTTGCTTACAATACAGGGAGGGGGAAAACAATATTTTGTTGTTGATTTTACAATATTATTTGTTACTTTACTGTTATAGGAGTGCAACAAACTAAATCCTGTCTGTATCAACTTCTTAAAATGTATAGCAACAAAAATGTTTTGTTTTAGCAAACCATACTGAGAGTCCACTTACAAAAATTTGTTAACTTACCAATTATAATAGTATAACAAACTTACAAACTGTTGTCTCGTCTGTAACTGGTTTTCAAAGAAGGTAACGCAACAATATTTTGTTTTTAAAAAACGAAACTGTCGTTTAGGTTTACGACAATATTTGGTAATTTGCCAATTATAGTAGTTTGGCAAACTGTAACAGTAAGTACTAACCACAATCAGATGTTAGTTAAAAATAAAACGTACAATTGCTAGTTTGATTTGACAAAATTAGGAGGATTGTTAGGTAAACATTTTTTGTTGTTACATTAACCCATTATATGTTTTTTGAGTGTACACGCACATATAAATCATATTATGAAGAAGCAGGCAAACAAATAAATAAACAAGATAACAACAAAACTGGCGTCCCCAGTAAGAGAAGTGGCAATCCCACTGAACTTAAAAAAAAAAGAAAGGATAGTGGCAGTACCACTATGCCTAAGCCTAAAGCGTGGTAGTACCACCCGAGTGACTCATACCATTATGCCTAAAAGGTGCCAACTCAGTGAATAAAAATAAACTTATGTGGCAATCCCACTATGGAATGATTTTCGAACATCTAAAATAAGTTAATAATGGCGATCCCATTAAAAGCGACAGAAGTGGCAATACCACTACACTATAAAAGTGATATTATCACTATAAAAGCGATAGTATCACTATGCCTAGAAGGTGGCAGTCCCACATACATGCAATAATTAAATTACAAGATAGACTAGCTTAAAATTGGAAAAATAACGAGTGCCAGTACCACCTAAATGATATAACTAAATTACAAGCGGTAATGACTGTTTAAAAGAAATAGAAATTGCTGAATCGAATCGTAACAAAATGCTGTTTCGATGTTTTATATTTTCAGATAAATACGCGGTGCGAGGACGCTCCGATTGTAGGATAGTCATGTTAGCAACATGCCCCTTTACCCCACACACATGACGTTAGAAAAGTCACACATCGAGGGTCACAGTGCAGTACCTCGTATGTTTTTTTTTGATGATTTTACAAGAAACAGAAAAAACTTCATTTTTCATATTTTTTGTTTTATTTTAATGACTGCTATATGATTCGGTTCAATTTATTAATTATATATCATTAAGGTTTTAAACTTTTATCGTTTTTTATTAAAAATGTCGCATACGAGGTACTGCACCATCGCTGTGTAAAATATAAGAGGTACTGCATTTTATTTACGTAATTATTGAAATCTCGTTTTATGATAATTTTTTTATTTTAAAATAAACGGACTACAAAATATTTTACGTTTAAAACATTAAAAGTTTAGTTGCTATATACTAATAGGAATAGGTAAGATAATAAAAACGGAAGGTGGTATATTCATTCTTGGAATTCAAGCGAATCATAAAATGGCCAGCAATCTTTTGGAATTACTTGTTTTATTTCCTGCAGGTGATCATACTTTTTTTTGGTAATTCTTTGGGGCCTTTTGTGGAGTCTAGGAAAATTGACTTGCGTAAGATCAATCGATTTAGCTCTGCGGGGAAGGGGCAGGAATTCATTGTCAAAACTTAGTTTGTACTTTATCTCGCCATTTTGAATTATACTGAAGTGCCCTGATATTTGTAACAACTGGGTCATTCGCCGCCTTTCCAGGGCGTATAGAGTCATATTTCATTAAAGATTTTACTCCATAGTTGACAAAAAAATCATAATCTGGTGTTTTTACTATGTACGCCGGTTTCTTCCTTCGTGCTTCTCTAGTAATTCTCGCATAGTCACTCGGCAAGTGAATATCCTTATTTTTCAGTGCGGTCTCAATTGTGGCGTGAACACTGTCACATTCCATTTGGGTGTGTCCTTTGACTAAGTACTTTTGATAGATTGTGACATTATAAGTTTCAGAAAGGTACAGCAAAGCATTAGAAATAATACTGTTGCGGTTTTGTGCCGTACAGCCATCAGAAAAGATTATTATATCTCTTTTGTCGTTTTTGTCTAAGTAATTTTGTTTTAGAAAATCAACCAAACAAGATGAGTACGTGGAAGCTTGACAGTCACTTTTGGTTTCATCAAACCAATAACAAGTTGCATGATTTGTGGCTAAATCATACAACGTAAAATTGTGGCAACATAGCTTCACCTTGTAGTAAAGAGAGCTGGCCCGTACTTGAGGACAAAGTTTCACAGCTTCTACATCCATAGTAAGAACAATACATTCTCCTAAAATACTTTTGCCTTTATCATTGTCTTTTTCGTTTCTAGCTCTGTCCTTTTCTTTTGCGTGTTTAAGAAAATCGCTTTCATCTAAATTTCCATTCTCGTACTTATAGCACTCATCACATCTATCCTTTCTTGGGTTAAATAAACCAATGTTCATTTCTTTTACCATAGCTGATAGCTTCGTAAGTGAAAGACATTGTTTATCCTGATTTTGACATTGTTTCTTATATTCCCCATACAACTGATTCAGAGATTGAAAGTTCTGCTCCAAGTACAATTTTGAAGTGTCTTTACGACAGTAATGCGCTGGCAATTTGTTGAGGGAATCCAAGAATTGTCTCATAAATAAAGAATCCTCTTCTTTGCCGTTCATTCTTATCTGCCTTTTGAGGACAACACTCTCATTTTTTTCCACTATCCCGTCTTCATTTTGTAACACCCAGTTCCTTACCGACCACTCCCCTAGACCTGTTGTATTCAGGTACATAGTCTTGCAAACAGGAAAACTACAGTTTCTCATATTGAGTGTATAAATTAATGTAGATTTTCGTCTAGAATCATTCCTTTGGCTTTCAGCTATTTTGAATGTAACTGTATTACATACATACACTTTCCTCTGGTCCCAAGACATCTTTTCCCAAAAATCCTCAAATATTTTTTTTCGATTCTCTTCAGTGACGGATGCGCATTGTCTGGAAAGATTTTTTTCTGGTCCACATTCACATCTAGGTTTAAGAAATCTTGCACCTCTAGATTTGTCATGAAAGGTATTTTTTTGTCCGCTGGGTTTTCTAAATCCTAGGTATTGTTTTCCCTCCATACGTTTTTTCTTATTTATTGTTCTTTGATTTTGGCCTTTTTTTCGTTTCCTTCTACTGATATTTTTGTCGCTTGGTACTCTACTTTCGCCTTCACTGCCATTTTCAAGATCTGATTTTTGTAGTTCGTGTTTTTGTGTTCCCTCGGCACTTTTGTCATTTATATCTTCTTTGTCACTACCATCAGAACTTGATTCGTCGCTTGGAATATATTCGTCGTCATCCTTGTTATTTTGTGTCACTTTTTTAGCCTTTTCATCATTTTCATTTTCAAATATCTCGGCTGTTTCTTCTCTAATGATTGATGCCTTATTTACCTCCACTGTCGTTTTATCTTTTTGGAAACCAAATTTATCCAATGAACTTACTGGTTGATCTAAAAACTCTACAATAACATTTTCTTCAATTTTTCTACTTGTTTCTGCTTTTGATGAAGAAGTCGGCACTATACAACCAAGTTCACGAAGGTTGCATTGAAGGTTACCACCATTATCAGCAAAAATCAAGTCCGCTTCATTTATCACTTGGCAATATCATCTTGGCTAATTTGAGTAGGAATATTGCACTGCATATGATCAGTATTGCCTTGTTCTTCATCACACGTATTGTTTTGCACGAGTGCTAGTATTTTTTTCCTCTAGAACCCATTTTTAAATTACCTGAAACCAAGAAAAATATGACAGGACCTTGTATAAATTTAAAACATTGTTTTAACATTTACATGCAGGAACTCGTATAATATACACTAAGTTTAACCTATATTTATAAAATTACTCTGATTTACAACATTGTAACTACTTACCTAATAGTATTCCAAAATATATTAAGCAGCATTTATTGCATAAACAGATACCAGAAAGCAATCCGATTTTTTAAAAGTAAGCTAAATTTAGATAACAACTTTTCGCACAGTCACTTCTAATGGCGGTTAGCTGACATACGAGGTACTGCACTTGAGATTTGATGCCTTGTTATACGAGGTCCTACTTTCATGAAAATACCAAAGATGGCAGTGCGGAATATTTTTTGATTGTAGGACTAACAGATGGCGCTAGTCATTCTGCAAGCGTTTAATATAAATTACTAAAATGTAAAAAGAAAACATACGAGGTCCTGTACTGTGACCCTCGACATGCTACATGCAATGATTAAACAATATCAATAATAAATTACAAGCTAAGATGGCTGTCAAAAAAAAACAAGGAAAAAAAAATTGTTGGTAAAAGTAATTGCAACCGAAATACTGTTTCCATATTTTTGATTTTCAGATAAATATGCGGTGCGAGGACGCTCCGATTGCAGGATAGCCGTGTTAGGGGTATCCACCTTAACCCCTTTACAACATGAATGGAATGGTCACGCATGCTCAGTCAGGATAGACGAGTCTCGAGACGAGTCGCGGGAAGTCCGACAAGCGCAGGACGACAGTCTGGTCAGATGGGTCGCAGGCGACGTAGCGCGCCATATAATTTGTCAATACAATTGATAATAAATACCCGATTTATAGAATTCAGACTTTTATTGGGGATGAACCAACCCTTGCGTTCACACATATATATATATATATATATATATATATATATATATATATATATATATATATATATATATATATATATATATATATACATATATATATATATATATATATATATATATATATATATATATATATATATATATATATAGAGGGTAGTCGTTGCTGACTAGTTAGGCAGTAAACTAGTAATATTGGGTTGCGCAGCAAATGAAAGAATACTCTTTAAAGTTGTTCCAAGCTTTCGAAAATATTTATTTTCATCTTCAGGGAGACTACAAAGAATTACTAGTATTAAACATGGTTCTTATATTAACCATTGTTTTAAGTGAGCTTATAAGCAGATTTATTACTTACAACTTAGTTGAGGATGTTCATTAACGGTGTTAAAGTATTATCTAGGGAATCAGTGAAGTTCTCCAGAGTGGGATCGAAAACCAAGCGTCATTAATTACTTAATTATTCTAAATTTACAATTATTACACAATAGCACAGACAGATTAAAATTACATGAAAGTCATTAGTTAAAAAAAAAGGAAGACAATTAAAAATCATTTCTTTCTCCGTTTTTTGAAATTCATTTTAGCCATGCGGCACGAGATGACAGACTGATTTGATTGAGCGGGAAACTCACTATGGACTGTCAGAAGTCAGTTATTAGCGACATCTGTGTATTATATTAAATTATATGCGAAACATGATTACAGAAGTCTGTAAAGTTAGGTGTGTTATATACCTTGTAGAGATAACTTGTTGGATTTATATTGCGCTCAGGAAGTACACCCTAGCGGCTGCATTTAAAAGCTTATTTATGCGACATCTATGAATTTCAATCAGAATTATTTGTAATTTGATAAAGAGATTTTGTTATATGTAGGAAATGGGTAAGTATTCTTGAATTTGTTGTGAAGGAAAAAATAATTTTTATTATACAATCAATTGTCATTATACTTGAATCTCAGAGTCGTTCAAACGAGGATCCTTGTCTAAAAATAATAGATATGAATATATTTCACTTAGGTGTTTTATATCGGTTTTTTTATTTATGCAATTAGGTTCTTGTGAAATAAAGGCCATTTCAAGAAAAGATCTCTTAGAGTTATTTTTCTGTGTAGCAAGTATCTTGGTTGCATTGTAATCAAAGTTATGCAGTGAATTATTAGCTTAGACAAGGGAAAGATAGTGGACGCGTAACGATGCCTGTCTGCCTGTTACCGACTGCCACCTAAATCATGGCCGGCCAAAACAGCAAGGTCTCTCCAGTGGCGTATCGCGCAAAAGGAGTAAACGAGGATTTTAAATACGGTCATATTGATATAATTTATTAAAAATAAAGTCGTTTTAATGACGATGGCAGTTTTATTGCAACCTAAAAGTTACATTTTAGTTTAAACTAATAGTATGTTTTTGTTATGGATACTTTCAAGTTGTTGACTTATAGAACCAGAAATGAACTGTATAAAATAAGAATTAGTTAAAAAACATTTACATGGTTAAATAGGTTTTTTTTCAGATATTGATTATTTTTCGTTGTTTGTGAAAAATCTGGTTTAGCTTAATATAATAAGAAACACAAATGCAAAACAAATTTTTATTAATTTTAAATAAATTAACATCGTTTGTAAAACACCGATTTACTAATATAACCTAGAGTAAAAGACAGATTGCGCATAAAAGCAGTTTTATTACTACATATTTTACAGTTTAATATATGTAAAGTAACAAGCCATGTATACAATATCTACAGGGTTAGTGCCTGAATTTTGATCACTTCCTTTTTCTTTGGTTTTTAAAAAACGGCAATGAGTTTTTACCAAAATGCAGGAAAGTTTGTGCAGTATTCTAATCAATACAAAAATGTGATACAGGGTGTTTTAAGAAAAAAACAGGCCAAACGAAATTTGTATTTGTGTAAATGGAACACCCTGTTTCTTCTTGTGAGCTTCTCATAACTAAATTGTTATTATAATTATTAAACTAAACACTACTCTAGGTATATAGAAATCATTGTCCTCTAAATAAAATTAGTTTCGTTAACTGGTTTCGAACAGGGTTAGATTGTTGTGACTGTATTTTAGTAATAAAATGTATCCTGACACTTAAATATTTTGTGCACACAGATTGAACCAAAAAATATACATGATTTACTGAATTGTCTAAAACATGATTGTCCAAAGTGTGAAAAACTTTTGACTCAAAACAATTATATATGATTTTATTGGTCAACATTAACACAAAGTTACGTTTGTACAAACGATCATTATATATACGTAAGTAATGTTCAGCCTTCTTACATATTTGTATAGTATCTTCGGAGGGCTATGTTAATCCCCCGTGACTTTTTTGAGAAATCAGGGAATTGAGAAAATTTTCACGATTGCCTATTAATGCTGCAACACAGGTTTCACATTGAATAGTTTTTTGCAACTGATAGACAATAAAACCTGCAATGTATAAAACAATTTGAGACGAGCAATCTGTCATGACAATAGTATTCATAATATAGTCGTGATCGTTTACCATTTCAAATATATCTTCTTTTAAATTTAGATCTTGTTCAGTAAATCCAGGTGTACTGTAGTCTATGTGATCTTCTGGGTTGGTATAATTGGTTGTGGATGAAGCTACTAACACTGGAATGTGATCGAGTGGAATACAATTTCCCACACCACCCTCTCTTACTTCCCCCCTTATGAGCAGACGTTTATATGCACCCATAAACTGACGGGCGCTGGGGTTATTATTCCATCCACCTTTGGACCTAATGGATGAAAAAAACAACTCAATATGATCTTGACTTATTTTGTAAAGAGGAAGATATATTAGCAATTGTTGTTCAGCCACCAAATCAGTATATAACTGCAAAGCGCTCTTTAAAGAAACAATAATGGTAACAAAACCAGTTTTCCTTTGTGAATTAATTATAAGTTCCCCGTTAGCAAAAGTTAACTTCGAAATATACTGTATTGCAAAATGTATAAATTCTGTGGTTGTTGTAATATTCTTTGGGTACAAAGCTTTCTTAAAGCCCGGTGCAACAAGGGATCTACTGTTAAGTATATCAAAAATATTATTTAATATTCTTATAAAGCGTACAGTTCCTTTACATCCTTTAAATTCTGCCAAGCACAACTTATTTTCACAATATTCTAAAGCATCTGCAACAGAAGTGCTCAATAGTTGTACAGCCAACCGAACTTTCATCTTCTGTTTAAAGAAGTTAACATGTGCACTACGTAGCTTATTCCCAAGGTGTAAGCCCTCCCTTTTCTGTAATTGGTCTAATGCTTCTATATATTTCCAGTGGATTTCATTACCATCTTCATTTACTATAACTTTTTTTTCACCAAATGTACTTCGTACCAATTTTATCATGTGGCATGGATCAAGAAAAAAATATGCATTGTCATTAGTACCATTTAGACTAAACCTTGTTAATAAATTTGTAACCTGACATGAACAACCCAACAAATTACCCATAGTTATGTTTGATGGTGCACCATCACAGGTTAGAGACACCACGTTTACTTCTGTGTTTCTAAGCAATGTAATGCACTGCTTTACTATTGAACACTTCTGCTCACCATTTAACCCACTACTTAAAAAATAGCCTACTGGAAGTTTCCAAGCACCATTAATACAAACAACTAACAGTACGAAAACTTCTTTGGCTAATTCATTGGAGTCATCATTTATGTCGACTCCAAAATTTACATACCCATAGAAATTCTTACCATCCCATTCTAACAACTTTCGTATAGACATTTCATCTATAACTAAGGCACAAATACATGGTCTCTCAGAGTATTTAACTTCTTTTTGTAATGTGTCAAAAGCTTCTGTTGTGAAACCTGGTGCAGCATTAATAGTTTTTAACCATTTTCCTATCGTACTACTATGTGGTAAGTAAGTGTCAAAACTAGTTCGAACAAAATCATATGCTTTTGGAGAAAAAAAATTTAGACTAATGGCAAACTTCCGTAACTCAGGCGAATATTTACCCTGTTTATTTAATTTCTTTTGTAACATTTCTTTAGTAACTGTGGGCATATTTTGTAGAAGTTGTGATTTCTCTTTGTCCAGCAAATTGTTTTTCTCCAAATTCTTAATGACATGTTTAAGAGATATTACTTTTCTTTTATATCTTTTTAATGACTGTGATAAAACACGAATTTTTGTGGTCTTCCTTTTGCTTCTACAACCTTGTTGAAACAGTCTTCTTCTTAATAATTGTTTTCTTGGGGTTTCAGGTTCAGGAATGGGTGTCGAAGGACCTGGTTCTGGGGTATTAGGGCGTGAATGTGCCCTTTTCCTATTCTAAAATAATAAGTGTGTTTTTAGTAGTTTGAAAGGTAAAATCATAAATACAAAATGTACCTGTCTTATCTGAAGATATTTAGGTAATTCTGTGAAAAGTGTTGGGACTGCTTGCTTCAACAATCGAACCCTCAACCCAGATTCACTTTTATAAAACCACCGGGGTTCAAAATGCTTAGAGCAAATGCGGTCACTTGCCAATGGAGACCAATCTTTAATTTTCATATTCGAAACCCATTGGTTGCGTTTTTCCACATCCTTGGGAAACCTGTAAAAAAAATAAATTAGGTTCTCTTCCCTGTAGACATTTTTACTGAAGTAACTAACCATATTTCGGTAGTGTACCTACAAAAATTTGGTGCTAGCTAATGTTAAGTAATTTTAATTAATACATCCTATTTATTTGTATCTTATTCAATATTTTAATAAAAAAATGTATTTACTTTAATTCACAATTTAATTATTTCACTAATGCCTTACGAGTACTACGCGTGTTCATAGGTTATCCAAAAAATACTAAATGTAAAATAAAAACTGCTAGGAGTATCCTTTAACATTCTAATTATTTTATTTTCACAATAGAATGTGCAAATAATTTCACTTAAACCATACTGAGCTTTAAGAAACTGATACCTACGCCTCTGGATATTTGGCGTCCTTGAACAAGCAATACGGCTTTGAGCCACAAATTCTAACTGAAAATTACTGGAAGACTTAACCAACGTGTACTCATTCTTTTAATAACCAATCATTCTTTTACCTATTAAAAGGAAATAGGCAGAAAGCTACATTTTATAACAAAAAGATACAAACAAATAACAAGCTTCATCATACATCACTTTAATTTTACCTGTGAAAGGTGACTCCGGGTTCCTTTCTCTCGCTGCGGCTTTTACAACCATATGCTGAACAATTTACCATCGTGAATTCGGCGATTTTTCAAATTTACTGGCACTTTTTATGGAGAAATTCACGAAATATACTACCACGATCTTAAGTTTGTCTGCCACCTATACAATGGCCGCCGCTTCAACATGCGTAACAGATTCGAACTATTGCCATAAATGTGCGCGCGGTATCCTCTCCCTTCTATAATCAAAGATTATTAGCGTGTTCTGCCAGAGCACACCCCTCTGGATGCAGTCTACAGTCACTCCTGTGTGCCGTGATTCTGTCGGCCAATGGTCTTGTAGTTTGGCCTATGTATATTTTTTCACAGTCTGCACAAGGAATGCTGTAAACCACATCTGTTCTTCGAGTAAGAGGGACCTTGTCTTTAAGCCTGGAGTGCACCGAAGAAATTGTGAGTACTGGTTTGTTTGCGATTTTGACATTAACTACCTGATTTATTATTCTGGACAGCGCCGGAGTTATCTCTCTAATGTAGGGAAGTGATATGAATTTATTAGTTTGTGTCACTTCAGTTATATTATTGTTATTATTTATTAGGTTATGTTCATTTAATATAGGTATGTTGATGGCAGGAGTGCTGAACAAAATTCTATTAATCAGCTTGGGCGGATATGAATTATCGATGAATAATTGAGCCAGGATATCTAAGTTTTTTTTATGTAGAGATGGATCTGAGATTTTTAGAATTCTTGATTTCATTTGTTTAACCAGATTCACTTTCATATTATGTTTATGATACGAGAAATAATTCAGGTATCGTCCTGAGCTGCAAGGTTTCCTGTACCAATCTATCACGATTTTGTTGTTGTGAGTTCGTGTGAATTTGGTATCTAGGAAAGGAACCGAGCAGGTAGGGTCTTCGGATTCTATAGTGAACTGGATGTGTTGATCGAAATCATTTAAGGTTTCTAGTATCTCGTTGATTCCATTTTGTGGTAGTGCTACAATTATATCATCCACGTATTTTTTTAAAAAAAGGGGATCAAAGGAGAGAACAGGAAGAACTGTGTCCAGCAATTCGTCCATCACATATGTTGCAAGTATAGGAGAGACAGAAGACCCCATTGGGGTACCAAAAGTTTGTTTATAGTATTTGTTGTCAAATGAGAAATATGTTATCAAAAAGAAATTCAATTAATCTAAGAAAGGAGTCTCTGTCTGTGTTACAATAGTTACTAATGCGGTACCAACACTTATAGATGGCCCTGTGTGCAGCATCATAGTAAACATTGCTGAAAAGAGAGACAACATCGAGGCTTGCTACCACATAGCCATCAGGAAGCTGTAATTGGTTAAATTTTTCATAGACTTGGAAAGAGTCTTTAATATAATATTCATTATCGAAGTCATATGCTTTTGTGAGGATTTCGGTTATAAAAATCCCAATAAATTCCGTGGGTGCACCAATTGAAGCTACAATTGGCCTGACAGACAAGGTTGGTTTGTGGATTTTAGGTAATGAGTAAAATTTTGGAGATGTACTCTTGTAACTTGTAAGCTTTTTCTTTGTGGCCTCATCTATTTGTCCTGTATTGTACAATTGTTTGATTAATTCATTGCACTTTCTTTGAATCGAAAGTGTGGGGTCTCGCGGTAAACTGATGTAAGATTCATCATTCTGGATTAATTCATTGGAGAGTTGTAAATATTGTTCTTTTTCCATAATAACAGTTACATTGCCCTTGTCTGATCTAGTTAATATAATGTTAGGGTTGTCCTTAAGGAACTTTTTTGATTTATAGAGTAAGTTATGGAAAAGTGATTTGTTATGTTTGTTTGAGTTTATATAATTTGTGAGGATGTTAGTAGTTCTTGAGATGGTGATATTTTTTATTGCGGTATCATTTATAGATGAGGTAACAAAGTCAAGATCCGCCAAGATGTTTTTTATAGGTATATCATTTCCCACAACCGGCTCAACACTAAACTTAGGGCCGAGAGACAAGAACTGGATGATATCATTAGGAATCTCTATGTTGGTAAGATTTTTTATCCATTCCGGTTTAGTCTTAAGGCGGTTGTGAAGTTCGATAGATTTTAAGTTATTTAATTTGTTAATATTGTTTGTTTTAATTTTATGGAATAATCAATTGTAATTTCTTTGTTGTTTGCTAGAAAAGTTATTGAAGATGGCTTCATTAGTGTTTTCAATGATTGCTCGTTTGAACGATGTAAGTGAGGATTCTAGATTACTAATTAGTTTATGATTAGCCGAAATTTCAATATTAATAAGTTTATTTCCTAACCTACGATTGAAGTCCATAGCCTGTTGAGAGTCCTGCCGGAGGAGAAGTTGTTCTATTGGCCCTGTTGTTGCTGTGATGTGTTGTGGCCGTATCCCCATTTGTCTACATTGTAGTAGAAACGATCTCCTATTATATTCCTTAGCCAATTTAATTTTGGCTTTCGCCCAATCCTTTAAATTCTTCACTGCTTCGGTCCCATATGTAGCCTTGATGGTCTGGTAAAAACCCATACCTGTGGTGTATATATAAAGGGTAGTCGTTGCTGACTAGTTAGGCAGTAAACTAGTAATATTGGGTTGCGCAGCAAATGAAAGAATACTCTTTAAAGTTGTTCCAAGCTTTCGAAAATATTTATTTTCATCTTCAGGGAGACTACAAAGAATTACTAGTATTAAACATGGTTCTTATATTAACCATTGTTTTAAGTGAGCTTATAAGCAGATTTATTACTTACAACTTAGTTGAGGATGTTCATTAACGGTGTTAAAGTATTATCTAGGGAATCAGTGAAGTTCTCCAGAGTGGGATCGAAAACCAAGCGTCATTAATTACTTAATTATTCTAAATTTACAATTATTACACAATAGCACAGACAGATTAAAATTACATGAAAGTCATTAGTTAAAAAAAAAGGAAGACAATTAAAAATCATTTCTTTCTCCGTTTTTTGAAATTCATTTTAGCCATGCGGCACGAGATAACAGACTGATTTGATTGAGCGGGAAACTCACTATGGACTGTCAGAAGTCAGTTATTAGCGACATCTGTGTATTATATTAAATTATATGCGAAACATGATTACAGAAGTCTGTAAAGTTAGGTGTGTTATATACCTTGTAGAGATAACTTGTTGGATTTATATTGCGCTCAGGAAGTACACCCTAGCGGCTGCATTTAAAAGCTTATTTATGCGACATCTATGAATTTCAATCAGAATTATTTGTAATTTGATAAAAAGATTTTGATATATGTAGGAAATGGGTAAGTATTCTTGAATTTGTTGTGAAGGAAAAAATAATTTTTATTATACAATCAATTGTCATTATACTTGAATCTCAGAGTCGTTCAGACGATGATCCTTGTCTAAAAATAATAGATATGAATATATTTCACTTAGGTGTTTTATATCGGTTTTTTTATTTATGCAATTAGGTTCTTGTGAAATAAAGGCCATTTCAAGAAAAGATCTCTTAGAGTTATTTTTCTGTGTAGCAAGTATCTTGGTTGCATTGTAATCAAAGCTTTGTAGTGAATTATTAGCGTGTTCTGCCAGAGCACACCTCTCTGGATGCAGTCTACAGTCACTCCTGTGTGCCGTGATTCTGTCGGCCAATGGTCTTGTAGTTTGGCCTATGTATATTTTTTCACAGTCTGCACAAGGAATGCTGTAAACCACATCTGTTCTTCGAGTAAGAGGGACCTTGTCTTTAAGCCTGGAGTGCACCGAAGAAATTGTGAGTACTGGTTTGTTTGCGATTTTGACATTAACTACCTGATTTATTATTCTGGACAGCGCCGGAGTTATCTCTCTAATGTAGGGAAGTCATATGAATTTATTAGTTAATTCATAGATAATTCATATCCGCCCAAGCTGATTAATAGAATTTTGTTCAGCACTCCTGCCATCAACATACCTATATTAAATGAACATAACCTAATAAATAATAACAATAATATAACTGAAGTGACACAAACTAATAAACTCATATCACTTCCCTACATTAGAGAGATAACTCCGGCGCTGTCCAGAATAATAAATCAGGTAGTTAATGTCAAAATCGCAAACAAACCAGTACTCACAATTTCTTCGGTGCACTCCAGGCTTAAAGACAAGGTCCCTCTTACTCGAAGAACAGATGTGGTTTACAGCATTCCTTGTGCAGACTGTGAAAAAATATACATAGGCCAAACTACAAGACCATTGGCCGACAGAATCACGGCACACAGGAGTGACTGTAGACTGCATCCACAGAGGTGTGCTCTGGCAGAACACGCTAATAATTCACTACATAACTTTGATTACAATGCAACCAAGATACTTGCTACACAGAAAAATAACTCTAAGAGATCTTTTCTTGAAATGGCCTTTATTTCACAAGAACCTAATTGCATAAATAAAAAAACCGATATAAAACACCTAAGTGAAATATATTCATATCTATTATTTTTAGACAAGGATCATCGTTTGAACGACTCTGAGATTCAAGTATAATGACAATAAGGAATATGCACATTTTTTTTTTATTGCATAAATCATTTAAGGAAGTCATTACAACCCCAAAAATGCTATTTTGAAGAAAATTACTGGGATAATTTAGCTAAAAAAAATTTTTACTTTTCGGAATAATTTATTACAGTTTCAAAAGCAGCCATTTGCTCACTCAAAAAAGTTACGTCACGCAGTGTTATGGGCAATCTACACTGAACGTGTTGGCGACTCAAATTAAGGTGACTTAAAAGGGGATACGGCAACACCGCCATAGTCGATACCTTCTACGCCCCTACCGGTCACTTCTGTAACTGTAGTTAACGTTTTGTCATTATTTATTTAAAAAAATTTTAGACAGTTGAATTAAATAATAATTTTATTATTAGTTTAGACAATAATATTGTAGCTAAATAATTGGCTTTGGCAATAGTTTGGTATGAATCTGGACTATTACAACATTTTTAAAGTGAAGTTTTATAACCTGATTACCAGGATTACCTCAAGGACTGTCTTTATTCATCCAAGGTTATGTTATGGTTATGAGAAAGGTTATGAGTATGAGCATAATAAGATTGTCATTTGGATATACTTAATAACTATAATAAGATTTAAATAAAACCTAAGAAAGTGCGAAATAAAGGGTTTAAATAAATTTTAAGAGTTTTGCCTGATGTATTTTATGTAGCAAGTGTACCTAAAATCACCATCATGTATTTCATCAAAAAATCTATACGGTTGTAAAAAAAGCTTAAGCATCCATTGAAACATTTATGTGAATTTACCGGTTTATGGTTTAGGAATTTGTTTGTTCACCATCATATATCTATACAGTACATATAAACGCATGGATTGTGGACAAACAAATTTCTAAGCCATAAACCACTAAACCCTCAAAAGTCAAAATGTCTCAATAGATGCCCGCTTTTTGGTCCATTTTTGTTACACGCCAGTGTTCGTCTATGTATTATTTAGTCTATGATACTATTGTGTTGCGTAAAGTGTGCATATAATTAAAATATATGTTTATAGAATAATTAGTAATTACTTACCAATTTCTTCTATTTACATAGTGATACATTGCATGTCTGCGTTACATTTTTAAAAACTAAATACCACTTTCCACAAACGATTCCACAAAAATAAACAAGGTTAGGGGTTAGGTAGGCAACTAGGCAAACGAAGATGACTAAAGCTTTCCAAACGGGGGTAAATCCAGAGACGGCTCTAACCTATTGCGAAATAAAATCAGGATTCGATGTGCAAATAAAATACAAATATTTATATTTGCCCACATTGTGTTATTTAAAAGTGCGAGATAAGAAAATACCATACAGGGTGTCTGAAAAGTCTTAGCATGGGCAAATATCTTTACTATTAATAAAGATAGAGACACCAAATTTTAGTTGTATCTTATTGGTTAATAAATCTACTTTTTTTATGCAATTTGACTTTTTCAACCCCCTTGGGGGGTTACGCTAGGGAGTTGAGATCAAAAATTTTGAATGCAAACCTATGCCGGGTGGCCTCTTCTTTTAAAAGTCATTAAACCGCAAGATTTTACCGCAACTCCCGTATTTTAATGCATTTTTACATGGCAAGCCTATAAAAATTATAAATCGTAAATCGTATAATCAGTCGACCATTAGTCGACCTCTTGTGCCATACAGTACCTACCAGTCTGCGCTGCTATTTTTTGTTTTATGGGGCACTTTTTTTCTAACTTTTTTCCAACTTTACTTCTTCATTTGTCGTTTTTATATTTTGTTTTTTGACATCTGCGCAGTAGACCCAAATGCGTACCACCCAATCAAACTAAGAGGGCTAGACATGCGCACGAAATTTCAGGAGATGTACTTTGGTGTCTACATTGAAACCTACCCACTTTCAAGAATATATCTCCAATAGTAAAACTACAACTGCGTATTTAACATATTTGTACGATTTTATGACGTCTTACTTTTTTGAACATAACTATGTGACATTGTGACCAACCGTGTCAGCCTTACTAATCAGTTATATTACGCACTGACATATTTCCGGCATGGCCGCTTCTTCTTATTTATTCAAGCATTAGCCTTACCATAGTTATTGAGACTTTTGCGTCCTGTGAGAAATTCAAAATATTGTATGTCTCACGGAACCCTCTATGCGCGAGTCGAACTTGCACTCAACCGTTTTTTTTTATTTCATACAATCACGGCAACGCTAATCAATTAAATTATTTCTGTCAAATACCGTATGTACTTATTTTCGGCATCGACGCCTCTGGTAACAGACCAACAGTGACTGCCTTACTAATTACGTTAAAAGTTGTTTAGACTGGCCACCATGAACTTCTTGGCAGTAATAAAGTCCGTTTTGGAACTCTGCCAAGAAGTAACATCTGAGAAAAGATCTTTAAAATGAGGTACCACACGGCATAGGGTTGCATTTAAAATTTTGGACCTCAACTCCCTAGCGTAATCCCCCAAGGGGATGGTAAAAGTCAAATTACATAAAAAAGTAGATTTATTAACCAATAAGATAAAACTAAAATTTGGTGTCTCTATCTTAATTAATAGTAAAGATATTTGCCCATGCTAAGACTTTTCAGACACCCTGTATGGGATTTTCGTATTTCGCACTTTCAAATAACACAATGTGGGTAAATAAATATTTGTATTTTATTTTCACATCGAATATTAATTTTATTTCCAACTAGGTTAGAGCCGTCTCTGGATTTACCTCCGTTTGCAAAGCTTTAATGATGACAGGGTCGGTTCGGTTTTTCACGTGTCATTTTTTTAGCCACTGGCGTGTTCGATTGACAAAATCGGATTGATCCGGATCAGTTGACGAACTTTAAGGGAATGGCAGTGCAAAGAGATAAAATAGCATTGAAGTGACGTAAAGTGATCCTGATTGATCCAATTATTGTCAATCGAACACGCAGGTGTTTGCAGCGGTGGCAACGTTGCTTCTTCAGTGTGACGGTCGCTTTATCTGGTGTGGTTGGGTTTGATAAGTTTGATTTTGTTGTTTGTCTTCGATTATATCGTATTTTGTTAATAATCCTTTTTATTAAACAGTAGAAAATGTTAAAAAACTAACCTACAGATATTATATTATGCCAGTGTAAAAGAATTCTCCAGCTAATGACTTGGAAAACTTCATTTTCTCGTGTCCAAAAGAGCCGGTGCTGGAAGAAAGTATACGTACTGCAAAATTAATCAAAAATTTTACATAAAGCGGTATCTATAAAGGTCAGTATCGCCAAATTCAAGTAAGCATATGTGACTGTAAATTTATTTTCATAGTATAATAAATAATAAGTATTGGTAACGAAATTCTGAAGGCAAAAAAGGAACCCTCTCTAAAGGGCATCAACATCCAGCAAAATATTCGATTTTCTTTGCACGCACTCCGTTTTGGTCATTTCTAAACAATTTTTTTAATCAAATAAAAGGTTTTCTATCAACTAAATGTACTAATCTTCGGGAAACAATCAAGAAAATGAATTAATACTGAAATTTACATTACACTAGGCATTATAAAACGTTTACGTCATAAAAAAAGTGACGTCACAAACAAAAGAAGTGCGTTTTAAAAGTTCCGAAATTCGCGCGAAAATTTGCAGTTTTAAATCTTTTTTTTTGCTAATAAAACCCAAAATAAATGGAAAACAACAACCGCCATAATCATTTAATTTATATAGAGAATACAATAAAAAATATTTCGGGTTGATTTGAATTTCATGCATATTCCCTATTGATTGTATAATAAAAATTATTTTTTCCTTCACAACAAATTCAAGAATACTTACCCATTTCCTACATATAACAAAATCTCTTTATCAAATTACAAATAATTCTGATTGAAATTCATAGATGTCGCATAAATAAGCTTTTAAATGCAGCCGCTAGGGTGTACTTCCTGAGCGCAATATAAATCCAACAAGTTATCTCTACAAGGTATATAACACACCTAACTTTACAGACTTCTGTAATCATGTTTCGCATATAATTTAATATAATACACAGATGTCGCTAATAACTGACTTCTGACAGTCCATAGTGAGTTTCCCGCTCAATCAAATCAGTCTGTCATCTCGTGCCGCATGGCCAAAATGAATTTCAAAAAACGGAGAAAGAAATGATTTCTAATTGTCTTCCTTTTTTTTTAACTAATGACTTTCATGTAATTTTAATCTGTCTGTGCTATTGTGTAATAATTGTAAATTTAGAATAATTAAGTAATTAATGACGCTTGGTTTTCGATCCCACTCTGGAGAACTTCACTGATTCCCTAGATAATACTTTAACACCGTTAATGAACATCCTCAACTAAGTTGTAAGTAATAAATCTGCTTATAAGCTCACTTAAAACAATGGTTAATATAAGAACCATGTTTAATACTAGTAATTCTTTGTAGTCTCCCTGAAGATGAAAATAAATATTTTCGAAAGCTTGGAACAACTTTAAAGAGTATTCTTTCATTTGCTGCGCAACCCAATATTACTAGTTTACTGCCTAACTAGTCAGCAACGACTACCCTCTATATATACCACAGGTATGGGTTTTTACCAGACCATCAAGGCTACATATGGGACCGAAGCAGTGAAGAATTTAAAGGATTGGGCGAAAGCCAAAATTAAATTGGCTAAGGAATATAATAGAAGATCGTTTCTACTACAATGCAGACAAATGGGGATACGGCCACAACACATCACAGCAACAACAGGGCCAATAGAACAACTTCTCCTCCGGCAGGACTCTCAACAGGCTATGGACTTCAATCGTAGGTTAGGAAATAAACTTATTAATATTGAAATTTCGGCTAATCATAAACTAATTAGTAATCTAGAATCCTCACTTACATCGTTCAAACGAGCAATCATTGAAAACACTAATGAAGCCATCTTCAATAACTTTTCTAGCAAACAACAAAGAAATTACAATTGATTATTCCATAAAATTAAAACAAACAATATTAACAAATTAAATAACTTAAAATCTATCGAACTTCACAACCGCCTTAAGACTAAACCGGAATGGATAAAAAATCTTACCAACATAGAGATTCCTAATGATATCCTCCAGTTCTTGTCTCTCGGCCCTAAGTTTAGTGTTGAGCCGGTTGTGGGAAATGATATACCTATAAAAAACATCTTGGCGGATCTTGACTTTGTTACCTCATCTATAAATGATGCCGCAATAAAAATATCACCATCTCAAGAACTACTAACATCCTCACAAATTATATAAACTCAAACAAACATAACAAATCACTTTTCCATAACTTACTCTATAAATCAAAAAAGTTCCTTAAGGACAACCCTAACATTATATTAACTAAACTGCTGGCCAATTCAAGCGGGACAAACTAAATTTTTGATAAAATTTAGAGTGGAATATTTTCGAAACGAAAAAAAATTTTGATTTAACTTTTTCAGTATGTAATTGAATAGTTCTTCTAGTTTTTATACTTTAAGGCACTATTGCTAGCAGTCGCTGCAACTCTATTTTACAGGGTGTTAAGTGAAACCCTGACTTTTTTGGAAAAGTTTTCCAGTTCCGAGAATCTAGGAAGAATTTTTTTCGAATTTTCTTTTCATACTAAAATGATCCATGGTCAAATACAAAAAAACAATTTCTCCGGATTTTCTCTATTTTCATTTGTTTTCCGTATACAGGGGTTAGTCGAAATTATCGACTTCTTCTTACAAAGGAACCCCTAATTTGGCCGTTTATTCACAAAAAGCGAAAGACCAAGTAAATTTGTAGTTTGAAGTAGTCCAGCTAACAAAATTAATACAAATTTTTGTACAGGGTGTAGCAAGTTTGGATCACGGGCTAGTAAATTATTATTTTTTAATTTCTACTACTTTTTCCTAAGTTAACTATTAATTATCACGTGCTACGTTAAAGGGTTAAAATTTGTTAGGTCCGATAACAGTACTGGTTAGAAAGATCCTTTTTGCCCAAACGGGTTTTTCATTTTTTGTCTAGTCCCATTTTTAGTGATTAAACGGCTCGCATTTTGAACCTAACTTTTTGCAATTGCATCCATGAACGATTGAAGTGAGAGTGCTTTTTTGGTGGTACATAATGAATGTTTTATCCAACCAAAAAACATGTAGTGGCCAAACAGCTAATGATGCTTATTCGAAGAATTTTTTAGCATTATACAGGGTTGCAAAAAATATACCACCTATACTTTGCAGGTGGATTTCTGTTAATTTAGCGGCGTTTCTATTTCTTAGTCAAAAGATCTAGTAGGCCAAAAAATAAAACATTTTCTTTGCTATTGACAGTTACCAAGGCAACAAAGTATTCTTCTTTGAATTGGTGCGTTATTATCCTTTATAATGGCTCGATTAAGTGCAAAAGAACAAGCTAATTGTTTGCGTTTACTACAAGATGGGGTAAAAATTAGTATTATTGCGGATATGTACGGGGTTGGGCGAAGTACAATATCTCGACTGCGTCAACGCTTCCACGAAACGGGAAGTGCAAACTATCGTTATGGGGGAGGTCGCCAAAAGAAAGTCGGCATTGCAGATGAAAGATGGTTGGTTAGAGAGGCTCGTCGAAGGCGAAAAATTCCATCAGAGAAAATTAACCAGGAGTTCAGAGCAAGAACACACATTCGTGTGAGCAATAGGACCATTAGAAGAACTTTAAACAATAATAACTTAAGGTGAGTTACTTCAAATGAGATCTTATTTTTTGTACCAATATTTTTAGTGTTTCATTTTAGTAAGTCGGCTATTATAATATCGACGTCAGCTGAGGCGTGAATCTTGGATTTTGCGCACCGATATTATAAATGTAAACTTGAACTAAGTTGTTCATAAATTAAAGTTTTGATAGGCGACCCTAAACACATTATTTGTGCTTGCAGCGTAATGTTCCTTAGTTCTTCCCTAGAACTAACGTTATGAAAATTGACCTAATTTTGCATTTTAGTATAATAAAAGCTACTGTTGGCTTATTTATTGGTTCATTCCCTACACCTATACTACAGATTTTTAAGCCAAAATTTTAATTTTAGAGCTCGGCGACGTGCTAAATGTGTGCGACTTCTACCACAGCATAGGCGAAGACGTCTCCAGTGGGCATATGAACATCGCAATTGGCCATTAGATAACTGGGAAAACTGCATGTTTGTAGACGAGTCAAGATTTAATTTAATTCACTCGGACGGCAGAATATTAGTTTGGCGTGAACGTGGCGAACGGTATATGGAGGAGAATATGGCTCCTCAGGAACCTTTTGGTGGTGGAGGCGTTACTGTTTGGGGTGGTGTAATGTTTAATGGCAAAACGGAACTTTTTTTAACATTGGAGCCCATTAACGGTCAGGTATATAGGGACGAAATTTTAAGCAATATCGTTCTACCATTTGCAAACAATTTTGGGAACGATTTTGTGCTAATTGACGATAACGCCAGACCTCATAGAGCACGCATTGTGCAAGAGTTTTTGGAAGCTAATAATATTACCAGGATGGTCTGGCCTGCAAAATCACCAGACATGAATATTATCGAACACGTCTGGTCTAAATTGAAATTATTGGTAAGTTCTAGGGAAGATCCTCCTCAGACTCTAGAACAACTTGCAGACGCCATTGTTCAGGAGTGGGAAAATATTCAGCAAGAATTTGTCAATAATTTGGTAATAAGCATGCCTCGAAGATGCCAAGAGATAATAAATGTAAGGGGAGGTCCTACTAGGTATTAAGATTTGTTTTGTTTTCGTTAGTTGCAAGTTTTTATAATACCTTCAAGTAAAAAAAATGTTCTATAATTTAAAACGTTTTCTGTTTACCTATAAAAGTAACAACCAAAATTTACATTTTGGATCTCCTAAAGTAATGCCGGGAAAAATAACTACTAAATTTGAAAATTACGTATCTTTTCGAGTACTTTCAAAAGTAATTAAATCTTCTGAAATTTCTATACCTTCTAAAAACTACGCTATACAGAATTTTATAACTTGTTCAGTTGAATTCACTATCCATCTCCAATTTTTGACGAGAAAAATGTACTCCGTGACTATTAATTTAAGACACTTCTTATTAATTAAAATTTCTCAATGCCATGTACTGACTTTTTAGAGCAGTGGTAAAATATTTTTCTTTTATAATGAATAATCGAAGTTTACGAAAATCCAAAGATATCGAGAAACACGTGGCTTCTATTATAAGTAGTAACTTCTGCACAATCCTATATAATGTGAAAAAGTTCCGAATGAATATTATTCTTTTTATCTGTATCGTTACTAGATTTTATTAATAATAAGTAGGACATTTTCTTTAATAATTATTAATATAGCAAAAAGGAACTTTATGAATACCTAAAGGACTCTAAAATCACATGATTTTCATATAAAATGTAGGTGATATGTTTTGGGCAAACGCGGACAAAAGCAGCGAATAAGCATCTTTAGCTCTATGGCCACGACACTTTTTTATTGGTTGGTTAAACCAATAAACGATGTCCACTTCAATAGTTCATGAATGCAATCGCAAAAAGTTAAGTTTTAAACGCAAGCCATTTGTATCACTAAAAATGGGACCAGACAAAAAAATTCAAAAACAGTTTCGGCAAAAAGTTCCAAGAAAATTGGGACTATATTCAATTAATTTGAAAATCACATGACTTCCATATAAAGTATAGGTGGTATATTTTTTGCAACCCTGTATAATGCTAAAAAATTCTTCGAATAAGCATCATTAGCTGTTTGGCCACTACATGTTTTTTGGTTGGATAAAACATTCATTATGTACCACCAAAAAAGCACTCTCACTTCAATCGTTCATGGATGCAATTGCAAAAAGTTAGGTTCAAAATGCGAGCCGTTTAATCACTAAAAATGGGACTAGACAAAAAATGAAAAACCCGTTTGGGCAAAAAGGATCTTTCTAACCAGTACTGTTATCGGACCTAACAAATTTTAACCCTTTAACGTAGCACGTGATAATTAATAGTTAACTTAGGAAAAAGTAGTAGAAATTAAAAAATAATAATTTACTAGCCCGTGATCCAAACTTGCTACACCCTGTACAAAAATTTGTATTAATTTTGTTAGCTGGACTACTTCAAACTACAAATTTACTTGGTCTTTCGCTTTTTGTGAATAAACGGCCAAATTAGGGGTTCCTTTGTAAGAAGAAGTCGATAATTTCGACTAACCCCTGTATACGGAAAACAAATGAAAATAGAGAAAATCCGGAGAAATTGTTTTTTTGTATTTGACCATGGATCATTTTAGTATGAAAAGAAAATTCAAAAAAAATTCTTCCTAGATTCTCGGAACTGGAAAACTTTTCCAAAAAAGTCAGGGTTTCACTTAACACCCTGTAAAATAGAGTTGCAGCGACTGCTAGCAATAGTGCCTTGAAGTATAAAAACTAGAAGAACTATTCAATTACATACTGAAAAAGTTAAATCAAAATCTTTTTTCGTTTCGAAAATATTCCACTCTAAATTTTATCAAAAATTTAGTTTGTCCCGCTTGAATTGGCCAGCAGTTTAGATCAGACAAGGGCAATGTAACTGTTATTATGGAAAAAGAACAATATTTACAACTCTCCAATGAATTAATCCAGAATGATGAATCTTACATCAGTTTACCGCGAGACCCCACACTTTCGATTCAAAGAAAGTGCAATGAATTAATCAAACAATTGTACAATACAGGACAAATAGATGAGGCCACAAAGAAAAAGCTTACAAGTTACAAGAGTACATCTCCAAAATTTTACTCATTACCTAAAATCCACAAACCAACCTTGTCTGTCAGGCCAATTGTAGCTTCAATGGGTGCACCCACGGAATTTATTGCGATTTTTACAACCGAAATCCTCACAAAAGCATATGACTTCGATAATGAATATTATATTAAAGACTCTTTCCAAGTCTATGAAAAATTTAACCAATTACAGCTTCCTGATGGCTATGTGGTAGCAAGCCTCGATGTTGTCTCTCTTTTCAGCAATGTTTACTATGATGCTGCACACAGGGCCATCTATAAGTGTTGGTACCGCATTAGTAACTATTGTAACACAGACAGAGACTCCTTTCTTAGATTAATTGAATTTATTTTTGATAACACATATTTCTCATTTGACAACAAATACTATAAACAAACTTTTGGTACCCCAATGGGGTCTTGTGTCTCTCCTATACTTGCAACATATGTGATGGACGAATTGCTGGACACAGTTCTTCCTGTTCTTTCCTTTGATCCCCTTTTTTTAAAAAAATACGTGGATGATATAATTGTAGCACTACCACAAAATGGAATCAACGAGATACTAGAAACCTTAAATGATTTCGATCAACACATCCAGTTCACTATAGAAACCGAAGACCCTACCTGCTCGGTTCCTTTCCTAGATACCAAATTCACACGAACTCACAACAACAAAATCGTGATAGATTGGTACAGGAAACCTTGCAGCTCAGGACGATACCTGAATTATTTCTCGTATCATAAACATAATATGAAAGTGAATCTGGTTAAACAAATGAAATCAAGAATTCTAAAAATCTCAGATCCATCTCTACATAAAAAAAACTAAGATATCCTGGCTCAATTATTCATCGATAATTCATATCCGCCCAAGCTGATTAATAGAATTTTGTTCAGCACTCCTGCCATCAACATACCTATATTAAATGAACATAACCTAATAAATAATAACAATAATATAACTGAAGTGATACAAACTAATAAATTCATATCACTTCCCTACATTAGAGAGATAACTCCGGCGCTGTCCAGAATAATAAATCAGGTAGTTAATGTCAAAATCGCAAACAAACCAGTACTCACAATTTCTTCGGTGCACTCCAGGCTTAAAGACAAGGTCCCTCTTACTCGAAGAACAGATGTGGTTTACAGCATTCCTTGTGCAGACTGTGAAAAAATATACATAGGCCAAACTACAAGACCATTGGCCGACAGAATCACGGCACACAGGAGTGACTGTAGACTGCATCCAGAGAGGTGTGCTCTGGCAGAACACGCTAATAATTCACTACATAACTTTGATTACAATGCAACCAAGATACTTGCTACACAGAAAAATAACTCTAAGAGATCTTTTCTTGAAATGGCCTTTATTTCACAAGAACCTAATTGCATAAATAAAAAAACCGATATAAAACACCTAAGTGAAATATATTCATATCTATTATTTTTAGACAGGGATCATCGTTTGAACGACTCTGAGATTCAAGTATAATGACAATTGATTGTATAATAAAAATTATTTTTTCCTTCACAACAAATTCAAGAATACTTACCCATTTCCTACATATAACAAAATCTCTTTATCAAATTACAAATAATTCTGATTGAAATTCATAGATGTCGCATAAATAAGCTTTTAAATGCAGCCGCTAGGGTGTACTTCCTGAGCGCAATATAAATCCAACAAGTTATCTCTACAAGGTATATAACACACCTAACTTTACAGACTTCTGTAATCATGTTTCGCATATAATTTAATATAATACACAGATGTCGCTAATAACTGACTTCTGACAGTCCATAGTGAGTTTTCCGCTCAATCAAATCAGTCTGTCATCTCGTGCCGCATGGCTAAAATGAATTTCAAAAAACGGAGAGAGAAATGATTTTTAATTGTCTTCCTTTTTTTTTAACTAATGACTTTCATGTAATTTTAATCTGTCTGTGCTATTGTGTAATAATTGTAAAGTTAGAATAATTAAGTAATTAATGACGCTTGGTTTTCGATCCCACTCTGGAGAACTTCACTGATTCCCTAGATAATACTTTAACACCGTTAATGAACATCCTCAACTAAGTTGTAAGTAATAAATCTGCTTATAAGCTCACTTAAAACAAGGGTTAATATAAGAACCATGTTTAATACTAGTAATTCTTTGTAGTCTCCCTGAAGATGAAAATAAATATTTTCGAAAGCTTGGAACAACTTTAAAGAGTATTCTTTCATTTGCTGCGCAACCCAATATTACTAGTTTACTATATATATATATATATATATATATATATATATATATATATATATATATATATATATATATATATATATATATATAATAAATGTAAATGCGAAGATTTACTTCTTCGCTAGTGCAGCGAAAAGGCCGTGAATGAAAAATAAAAATAATGAGGACTATCTTTGATTCTGGTCTGGGTGACCTCCTGCTATCGATTTCTGGGCCCTTACCAATAACTACTTGAATACAAGGACACAATGCTTATGACTTAACGTTATGTGACGTCATCACCCGAAGTCATTACATATACGGATATCTATGCAACAACTCCTAATCTATGGCCATACGCAAAAACTCCTTTCAGGTCCAGCCGCCCGACCCGAATTCGATTGACAAAAATTTGGACCGATCCGGATCACTTTCCGACACATTTCATCTCTTTCTACTACCCTTCCTGATTCAATTACGTATTCCTCTAACTTAATGTTTGTAACCTGATCCGGATCGATTAGATTTTGTCAATCGAATACGCTGTGCGTCCAGACATGTGCTTGAAACAATATTGTCAGATTATCTATAATTCTTAATTAGGATAAGCTTAGAAATAACTTTTCTTTGTGTAATGTGTTTATAACTACGTTAACTTAGTTATTAACACAGGCCTAATATAATTTTACAGCAGTATTTTATTGGGAGTATTTTGAAGTTAAATAAAAAAATAACAATAATAATAAGTTTTAGTAAACGTGCAGTCAGCAGACAAAACGCTACCGTCGATCTGGCAACGTTGTACCATATGACATGCAGTTTTCCTTTTCGTGTTAACAATCTACAAGTGTTTTGTGTATTTAGTGAAAAAACAAAGTGTATTACCGGTTTCAATAGTGTTTTAAATAATTATTAAAATGCCTTATAGATGTTGTGTAGTCGGTTGTAAGGGTAATTACCCAAACGGACCAACAGTACGAGTATTTCGTTTTCCTAAGAGTCTGGAAGGGCAAGTGAAATGGCAGAACGCCTTACATCGTGAAAATTTTATTCCAAATGCTAGTAGCCGAGTATGTGAGCTTCATTTTACAGAAGATGATTTTATCAGGCAGTATAGTCAGCAAGACACGAGAACCGGTGAGGTCGTTTCTGTAAAGTTAAATATACCAAGATTAAAAGAGCACAGCGTACCTAGTAAATTTCCCAATTGTCCAAAATACTTATCAAAAACTTTAACGCATCGAAAAAGCAGAGAAGAAAAACTTAAAGAACTAGACGAATTACGATTTCAAAAAGGTATTGAAGAAAGCAAGCGTGAAATTTTAATACATAAAGAACTTACAAATTATAAAACTTTTGAAGAATTTAATAATTTGTTTAAAACATTTAGTTTAAATGAAGGGTGGTTTATTATTAATGAAAAAACTTCAAAGACTCTCTTTAAGATTAAGCATATTCCGGGGCCTTCAATTACGTGGGCTATTAAAATAAATAATAATTTAGAAATAAGTACATACTTGTACGGACAACCAGTAAGTATACAAATTGATAAACTAAAAACGCCCTTTTTGTCAAGTAGTTTGGATGAATTGCGAAATTTACTTGATACCATTGATTGTTCGATGAATATTCTTCCTTTAGATTCCGAACAAGACAATAATAACTCTGAAAATAACTCGAATCCTGACCGCGATCCCGAATATGACTACAGAAAAAATAACATGGATATGTCAAAAATTAATGAAATTTTGAACTTTGTTTCAGATTTGCTAAAAAACTTAAAAGTAGACAATGATATTTTAGCACAAGCTTTGCAATTTATCTCCGAACAAATAAAATTAAGAACTTTGCCAAAAGAACGATACAGATATTCCACTACAACTATGGTATTTTGTTCAATTGTATATACAATCAGTCCTCATGCGTACAGATATTTAAGAAATCACTGGCCAATAATTTTACCCCATCCTGAAACTATCAAAGGCGTCTGTAATAATTTTTTAACTGATCCCCATATTGATGAGAAAAAAATTTTTTTGACTTACGCACAAAATATTTTTAAATATTTAAATGATCAAGACAAAAATGTTTGTCTGCTAATGGATGAAATTCATATTAACCCTTATTTAGACTATAAAGGGGGAAACCTGGTGGGGGCATCAGTAAATAATAACGAATTGTTAGCAACATCTGCATATACTTTCATGATTACAAGTATTTGTTCAGATTTGGAAGAAGTTGTTCACATTGCCCCTATATCTAAAATTAACCATGAATTGCTTTTTCATTTTATCAAAACAATAATAACTCATTTAGAGGCTATCGGTTATATAGTTTTTTGTGTACTCAGTGACAACAATGCCATTAATGGAAAAGCTATGTCAAATTTTTCACCAAAAAAAGAACTTAATATAGTGTTCCCACACCCTGTCGATGCTAAAAGACCTTTATTTTACTTGTTTGATTCTGTCCATCTCTTAAAATGTATATTCAATGCCTGGCTAAACTCAAAACCTGATCAGACATTTACATATCCCGACTTTTTTACTGGCGAAGAAAAAGTTGCATGTTTTGCATCTCTTAAAAAATTGCATGACTTGGAACACAACATGTTACTAAAATTTGGCTTCTCTTTAAATTTAAAAGCTCTGTATCCGTCTAGCATGGAAAGACAAAATGTAAAACTGGCATTAAAAGTTTTTAATCCTTTTGTAATTGAGGGCTTACAAAATTTTGACAAAGATATCCCCAATGCTCAGGACACAGCCGAGTTTTTGAAAATAATAGTAAAGTGGTGGAATATAATAAACGTCAAAACACCATTAAAAGGAAAGCGTTTGCGTGATATTTTCCAGGAACCTATTGTAAAAGGTAAAATAGTAAACGACCCAAAACTTGACTTTTTGAAACAAATGTTGATTTGGTTAGATAACTGGAAATCAGAAATTTTTTTAAAAAAATTAACACGCCAAACTCACACAGCTTTGTCCCATACAATTTATGGTGTGCTGGAAATTGTGAAATATTGTTTTGAGGAATTAAATTTAAATTATATTTTGTTAGGAAAATTGCAAACTGATCCCTTAGAAAATCGCTTTGGAAAGTATAGACAGTTAGCGGGTGGACATTATCACATCTCAATTCGACAACTTTATGAATCTGAAAAACGACTACGAATTCAATCAATATTGACACTAAAATCCCATAATTTTGGAGAGTTAAGAATTGAAAAATTCTACGAATCACCTGATTGTGACGAACAGGACAGTGCTGAAGACTGTTCTAAAGAAATTGACGAAATTCTTAAAAATATTATTATTCAAAAATCTGATATGGACAACTTTAAACCAGAAATGCCTGTGATTACGTATCTGGGGGGATATTGCAGCCATATTGCTTTAAAGAAGCTGAAATGCAATTATTGCAAAAATTCTTTGATATGCAATAAAGAACTTATTGTTGAAGATAATTTTAATCTCATAACTAACTTAAGCAGAGGTGCCCTGCAATATCCTAGAGATCATGTAATTGAAATAGTTATTGTTTCATATATTTTATTCCAGAAAATACTTAGTGACCATGAGAATACATTCTTAAACATTTTTTCTCAAAAATCATTTCTGACTAATCTCGTATTTAAATATATCCTTAAACAAGAATTTTTAATATACTTTGATGGCTGCAATACACACTCAGCAAAAAAAATTATTGATATTTTACTTAGCAGTATTACCAACACTCTGCTCAAAAATTACTGTGCCAAGAAAAATAACCGATTAGGTAAAGGTCATAAAAGGAAATTAAATACATATACAAAATAATTGGACATACATTAACTTTAACTTTAAAGTGGCTAGGTAATCCAATGATGATTTTCAGTAAATTTTTCTCAGTACTTAGTTACTCGTAAATCCTCGAGTACCTAAATTTTTGGAAAATTTTGCTATCTGAGGATACACAATATCTGAGGCAAAATCTTTAGGATCTCTTAGTTTAATAGAAGATATTATTTTTTATAATTGGTATTAATACTCACCTTAAAATATGTACCTAAAAAAACTACAGTAAAACATTTTACACAAAGTAGTTCTTTTTAAAATCATTATAGTTTTTATCACTTATACATATTTTAGATCTTATTAACGCATAATTTGCCCAAATGCAAGTTTAAATATTTAAATAATGATGGTCTAAAGTGCAAATTTATAAGTCACACAAAAACATAAATCCAAAAAAAGCATATAATATAATATTGTATTCATTTATTCATATGACCACGGCTGATGACGTCACAGATAAGCATTGTGTCCTTGTATTCAAGTAGTTATTGCCCTTACCCATCAGCGGGCAGGCTTACACCCAGGGTGGCTGAAGAACAGACCACGATTTGACCAGAATCAAAGAGAGTCCTTATATCCAAAATGTTCGGAAAGGATGGGTATATATATATATATATATATATATATATATATATATATATATATATATATATATATATATATATATATATGTTTTTTTCTTCTCTTAAACCATTTCCATTATATTATTTTCTATTTTTTTATTATTTTTGTTTTAATATCAAAATTTAAATCATAAACCTATACCCAAGAATAAAAAGAAAATAATATATATATATATATATATATATATATATATATATATATATATATATATATATTAGGGTGTCCGTTATTTACCAAGTTGATCTTTTTTCTTGCGACGCCCCCTAAATTTTTAGTTTATCGTCTAAAAAAAAATGTCAGACCAAAATCAGCCCTTAATATTCAGAATAAACCTTGCCCTTAAGACGATACATTTCCCATTTAAATAACATGGGATTTTGCCACTTTTTACAATTAATTTTTTTTCTTGGACAAAATGACTTATAGCAATGAGACATACATATTCTTATAGGAAATTGAACGGTCTACAAAAAAGGCCTCTTATAATTTTTCGATTAATTCACTCCTTCAAAAGTTATTCAAGGTGAAATTAGAACTCTATGTAAATTTTCAGATTTTTTTCCTTTTACGACAAAGTAATTATTATTTCGATAAAAGTTATTAGTTTATTTCTAAAAATAGATAATTCTGGTGGTATTAGGGTAAAAAAATTTTAAACATGGAAAATAATATACCGCATAATAGGTAGCTGGTTCTAGTTTGAATCATTTTTGAGACCATTCATTTATAGCACGCAGTCAACTAAGTTTTATTGAATTTCATAAATTTTTGTATACTTTCATGAAATTTCCCTTCAATACAGTAAGTGAATCAAAATTACAGTACAAGCATTCCCGCCAACAAACGGATTTTCTATTCAGGCAAGCGCGCTACGTCGCATTTAGTTCCTTGAATAACTTTTGAAGGAGTGAATTAATCGAAAAATTATAAGAGACCTTTTTTGTAGAGCGTTCAATTTCCTATAAGAATATGTATGTCTCATTGCTATAAGTCATCTTGTCCGAGAAAAAAAAATTTAATTGTAAAAAGTGCCAAAATCCCATGTAATTTAAATGGGAAATATATCGTCTTAAGGGCAAGGTTTATTCTGAATATTAAGGGCATATTTTGGTCTGACATTTTTTTTAGACGATAAACTAAAAATTTAGGGGGCGTCGCAAGAAAAAAAATCAACTTGGTAAATAACGGACAACCTAATATATATATATATATATATATATATATATATATATATATATATATATATATATAACTAAAACTTTCAGGTTGTCTTTTATAGGCAAGAACTGTGGAATTATATGGGAGCAGAAATGCTCATGCTACTGTAAGGCCTCTGATGAGTCGATGTGGTGTCTTTTAACAACTTAGACACCGAGGAAGACGAAACAGTAGTTCTCCAGATAATTCCAAACATACTTAACTATGTTCATAAATGAGAATGTCTCAGGTAGTGTGGAGAGGTCGCGAGACTCCCACATCCAAGCTACCATGGGAGATCCGATAAGGATCCCTATGACATTTCTCAGAGAGCAATCTCAAGAACTTCTATCTTTCAAAACTTTCAGGTTGTCTTTTATAGGCAAGAACTGTGGAATTATATGGGAGCAGAAATGCTCATGCTACTGTAAGGCCTCTGATGAGTCGATGTGGTGTCTTTTAACAACTTAGACACCGAGGAAGACGAAACAGTAGTTCTCCAGATAATTCCAAACATACTTAACTATATATATATATATATATATATATATATATATATATATATATATATATATATATATATATATATATATATATATATATATAAATATATATATAAAGAGGCAGGACAGTAACGGGGTACTGGTAACAAAGTTTCACTATAATATAACTATGGGAATACCCCAGTGGTTAGAGGAGGAAGCAATAAAATATGTTGGGTGCTTCTAAAGTATTGCTATTTATTCCACGTTCAAGCTTTCGTCTATGATTATAGACTTCATCAGGACTACAAAACAACAAGAGAAAATTCTGTTACGAGTCTTTCTAATGGCTACAATCAGTAACACCTACCAGAACACAGCATTAAAGCTCCTTCAGTTGGTTATTGAAACAGGTGTATGGAAACATAACCTCATATTTGCACATATTAAAATTGTAAAACAAAACATGTAAAAATGACTAAAAGTTATAAAATAAGGTCACAAACTTGTTAACAATGTCTAAAAATATATAAACGAAACAAACCGAATTGAAATAATTTTGTTACATACAAGATGATTATCGATTTTAAAATTTTTTAAAATTAATACAAAATACTAACAGTGCTGTCGAAATTGCCGGAAGTAACATGGCTGACACAGACGACAGTGACAAACGACAGAAATGAGAGACAGCCAACCAAAAAGTATGGAGAATAGATGTAGTTATTCAAGACCGACGTTCACAAGTTAATGTGTTATTATTTTTTTAAGTACAAATTGGTTGTGCCTACACACCAGTCGTAGTAACAATACTAAAATTATGAACTAAAAAAGGAGTAGATACCCTTTCAATCATGTAGTAAATTTAGAAATTAATATATCAACTGTATGAGATTAACCAAACAATCAAAAACATTATAAAGTTAAAAGAAGGGGAAATGAAATACAGCACTGTCAACATTATTATTTGTTAATAAAGGGGAGAATTGCAGATGACTCCACTTATTTTTCTACATAACCCAGACAGCACAAACTGTATGGAAAAGTGCTTAAGAAATTACGACTTTAGGCAATAAACTGCTGAAAAAGCACTTGCTTTAAGCATATTATGTCGGGCACACCCGTGTCCAGCCGGCCGTAACAAAATAAGCAGTATGCGCAGTGCAGTGTGCGCGAACGTCTAAGTGCTTCAGAAGTGCATTCTACTGGCAATCAATTTTTGCTTCCTTGATGTGCTTTTAAAGCGCTTTAATATATTACTTTTTAGGCGGCCTTGACGAGCTTCCCTGAACGCTATTAAAGTTCTTCAGAAGTGCCTTCTATTGGCAATCAATTTTTGCTTCCTTGATGTGCTTTTAAAGCGGTTTAATAAATTACTTTTTAGGCGGCCTTTTCACAGCGGCGTGCAGTGAAATTTCAAAGTTGTATATCTCTGTTCCTACTTACAGGAACCGTACGAAATTTAGGGGCTTTAATAGTGAGCCCACTGGGAATGTTTTGGTAAAGAAAAAAAACATTTGGTAATTTGCGAAAAAACTTGAATTTTTGCATTGCCTACCCTAGAAAAAAAATGAACACGTTTAGGTATTTTATTTATTAATTTTTCTAAACAAATTGTACATCATTTTGTCGAGAGTTTTTAAATTTTAAGAAAAAAAAATGTGTTAGTAGAACGTTATAGTCATTTGAATATTTTTTAAATTATATTTTAGGTTTAAAAAAATTCAAATTGCTATAACTTTCTACAAACACATTTTTTTCTCTTAAAATTTAAAACTTGTCGACAAAATGATGTAAAATTTGTTTAGAAAAAATAATAAATAAAATACCTAAACGTGTTCATTTTTTTTTCCAGGGTATGCCATGCAAAAATTCAACTTTTTCGCAAATTATCAAATGTTTTTTTTCTTTACCAAAATATTCCCAGTGGGCTCACTATTAAAGCCCCTAAATTTCGTAGGGTTCCTGTAAGTAGGAACAGAGATATACAACTTTGAAATTTCACTGCACGCCGCTGCTATTTCATTATTTTTTTATTTATCCATAATAAGACCTGAAGTCGCTTTTTGGATCCAGTTACTCTAGATTTTAAAATTAAGAAATTTGTATAAACGGAAAACAAAATAGTATGTATAATTTATTTGAATTTATTATTATTTCGTTATTTTAATTATACAAGTTTAATTTCAAAATAATAGTAATTGGGTTACGATGACTGCTACAGAGGCTTATTTTAAATAAACAAGAAAAATAACGAAGTATCAACCAAAATATAAAATATAACAAATGCTTCACTACCAGAAAATCTTAAATGTACTATGTGTCGCCTTGACTTTTAAGACTTAAGCCTTTAATATGCTGAATCCAGTTAGAATTTTAAAATTGAAAGTATATATAAATACCTAATTCAATAAAAATATGAGCTTTATTTAAAAATTATTTTGTTTTGCGCATCTGCTTTTTTAAAAATAAAATAGCATTAGTAATTTTAAAATATTTATTTTATTAACATCTATACAATCATATTTTCCTTACTTTTATTTTATTTCTTTATATTTACATTTATTTTTATTGTATGTATAATTTACTTCTTGGTAAAAAATTTGTAAATGTACTTTTAATTATATTATGTAATGTTTTTAGATTATTCTGCTAGTTATAGAATGTGTAAATTTTATTACTTACTTAGTTATCCTTTACTGATTTTACTGAAATTATAAATCGAATTAACCTGCCAAATTGATGTAGCAAAAGTTAAATTGCTTTACCTTCACAATCTAAACCTAGACACGTTTCTATTAGCATTTCTAATTTATATTTCATAGTAATCATCATATTTTTTCTTTAATGATCTTCTTTTTCTAACTTCAGGTTGCTCACTTTCCTCTTCACTTTGGGATACACTGGTGTAGTTTAATAATAACTTCATCTTATCAACGGTATGTGTATAGATTTCTGAAATGAAAAAGTTCAAAAAATAATAGAATGCCTTTAACAGTGCAGGTATTTCCTGATATTTAAACGGTGACATCTTTTACGACAGGCTACAACATCTCGACGCAAGCAGAGTAAGACGGCTTGAATAACACATCTTTCATTTCCGGTAAAAAAAGATAGGAATGAACAAGTCACTTCACTCTAACTTGCATTATAAAGGCTGTTAAAAAGGTAACATTTTTTAAATATCAATAATCTAAAAACGGTAGGTTCTGTGTATGGGTTGGTACAAACTGCTTTCCAGAATGAAAATTAAATACAGATAATAAAGCTTGAAAAATATAACAGTATCGTGAATTTTAAATCGATACCCCAAGTTACTTTAAATCTTACACTTTAGCCCCTTACAACTTTTCCATTGTTTTTTTTTGTCGCTCTAACCGTAAGTCTGTCAAACTGTTGGGGCACCTATTTTATATTATAAAATAAAAAATAAAAACCCATATCAACATTGTGAACAAAGGTAATACATACTTGATTTATATTTGTTCTGGCGTCTACAGGAAGTTCACAAACAGAAGGATTAGTTTTTAGCCATTTTAAAAGGTCATTAAATGCAATAAATGGAATATTATATCTTTTTCCCCAGTTAGTCAAAAATGTTTTAGCTTGTATATGGGAGTTGACATCTTTTAAAGTTTGCTGCATATATTTTTGAAGGTTCGACTGTAAATGTTTATGTCCATCTGGAGAAGCTAAAGTGCTTTGCGTAAAAAAAGCTGTTGATGTACTAGTATTTAGAAGGCTGCAATCTGATGTGTCACATAAAGCGTTGGCAGAAGGGTCTGGATGATGCAAATCACAATCACACAGGACAGCATTGGTTTGCACTTTGGTTTTAACAGGTATTGTATTTGTCCTGTTTTGTAGGCGGTTTTCCAGTTCCAATAAGTTTATAATCCCTGAAACGTTTTTTTTAATTTAGAGTTTCCTCTGCCTATATGAAAAGCGTTTGTGAATTGGTCGTTTTAAATTACCACATGAAGATGACATTTTTCTTGTGAGCGAACTATTTTCTATAATCCATGCTGCAAGGGATAAAGATAAAATTTACTTTCGTAAAAAACAAGTAGTACTATTCTATTACTAGTATGCATAGATCGCCTGATAACCCCCCCCCCCCCCCCCCGTGGCTCTATAATGTCGGCTATCATCATTGTCATGCACTGAAAATTTCGTGTTTCTATTGATTGTATTGATTGATTTCTATTGAAATGTATCTTCAAATCGTTAAAATAACATGAAGATAATAACATATTAGCATTACGTTACTAACAAATTTAAAGTAATTATTGCTGTGGTTTATGCATTTGGCATTACATAAAAATGCAAATTTATAAAAGAAAATCCGAAAGGTTCTATATGCCTGTTAAAACTTTAATGTCAAGCATCGATTCCAAATTATCCCGGTTTTTCAATTTTGGCACAGAACACTAAAAAATAGGCATTCCATGTTCTGTACTAAAAATTAAAGGTCAGTAAGGTTGCTTCTTAAGAATTATTTTTTTTTAAATAAAAATAAGCCCCGTTCCAGACATTTTTTATAGGGGTCCCTCTAGTTTCTCCTCAAATTTAGAGGTCAAAAAGCAAGGAAAAATCTTAAAATGCAGAAAAAACCACACGGTGTATTGATTTAGATCTTTTTCCTTATACCGTTATGCAGTTAAGGCAAAAACATTATAATGCGATACTTATTGGCCCCTTCCAGACAATTTCTAACTACGCCACAGATCCCCCAGTACTCAACTGAACAAAATCATTTTTGAGTTATGTTCATCGCCTAATTTGCACACCGTCAGAAGCAACTGTTTAACTGTGTAAAATTAGATGAATAATATAACATCAAAATGGTCAAATATGCAGATTTGAGCTGGTAACCAGTATTTTTTTTTATTGTATTTGGGTAAACTTTGATACCTATTACTAAGAATTTTGACCCTGTTTTAAAAAATCACATGACCTTTTACAGATCTCCATCGTACAATAACACATGCCTTTTTAAAACGGTTTAAAAACGTTCAGATATAAAACATAGGTCCAAATTGCTGTACTTGCAATTCAGACCCGTGTTTATTGTTCTTTACTAAAAATACGTATGAACTTTATTGTTACTGCTCCTCATACTCAAAAAGTCCTTATTTTTGGACTCTTGGCTTCTTTAGCTTTCAAAGTGGAAATTAATAACGTTTTTAGCGAGTAGAATCACCGGCAATTTATTGTTAATGTATTGGTGGTATTGTAATTTGTTACAAATAATACAATTTACAGCCATCCAAAAATTTATACGACACCGACGCCATTATACGCTTTTCACTTTCAAAAATAGTATAAAAAGAATATTATGCTTACCGTTCATCCAAGTCTGCCATAGTAGGTTTTTAATTAAATCGCTCAACGATTAAAAACATCGAGGTAGAATGACATCGAGGAGACGACCAATCACGGTACTTTAGCTCAAATGCACTTTTGAAGCGCTCTGAACGCACTATTTAAGCGGGATGTTTAAATACGGTGCACTGGCCGCGCTCTAAAAGCATTAGAAACTTACACTTGTCTATATGACAAAAAGCATATAACTTTAAAGCACACCTACAGCATATTCAATTTACATGAAGAAATTTGAAAATAAGCATTACTTGCGAAGCACTTTTTGAGTATATACATAATAAAACAGTACTTATTGAGTACTTTTAAAGCATAGGTGTTAAGCGCTTATTTTTCCTCTGTCGGTCGTAAGTATTTTAGCAGTTGTGTTGCACTCTGTGCTATCTGGGAACATTCTGGATATTTTTTATGTTTTGTAGACTTTTGATTAATTAGAAAAGTGTAAATTGAGCTTAAGCTGTCTACATCTTTTTTGTAGTTGAGAGAGGATAAGCCGAAGCCAAAAGGCCGATGACTGTATTTTTCCTTAAACGATGTCTGACGTCATCCCGAACACGTTCCATATGTCACTTTTGAATTTTGACATTTGACAAGTGACAGGTGACAGGTGACATGTCCTAAATGACAAGTGACAGCTGTCATTTATGGCGCTGACGTAAGCTCTTCTGACGTAGACTTCGATGACGTACTTGAAATTGACGCATGCGCAATGGTCTTCGAGATATAACGGTCTAAAATATGGGCGGTGGCGGATGGTGAAGCCCTCTTCTATAACTGGTTCAGAGGAAAAGTGGTATAACGCACAAGCAAACCGCTATGCAGTTAGACCACTTTTCCTCTGACCGGCTCAACTACTCTCATTCATAAGATATCATAAGTACACCTAATGTAAAATTACCGGATTTGAAAATAACGCCTTTTGATGGGCAAATCTCAGAATTCAAATCATTTTTTGAGTTATTTTCAGCATTGGTTATTAATAAAGGGCGGAATATATGCAAAATGCATATAAATGCATATTTTGCATATATTTGTCATTTTAATGACAAACTGCATATTTCGGTAAAAAACGCGTTTTTAGGCATATTTTTATATTTTTCCATGTTCTTTTATGCAAAGATTAATAGCACATGCGGTCGATCCTTTGGCCAAAGGATATTTTAGGTCACAAGTTCAGGTAGTTTACCCAGATGGTGAACAATCTGGTATTTATATTTTTATTGTAGGTCAGGTATAGGGGTTTCAGGAATTCCCAACTATTATTAAGCAGACATGATACTTGCACCAATTATTATATTTATCCCTAATAAAACTAAATTGGCCCTAATATTGGTTAGTTTAGTTGTTCAGTAAATGTTGGTCTGTCAGTGTGTAAATATTATTTCAAAATGTCTAAAATGCTGAAAATTTCTTTGTGGATTAAAAATTTTCCGGTGCCGTTCTAATATGCGGTCTACCGTCCTAACTCTGTTCTAATATGCGCTCTACCTTAGTAACGTCTTAGTATGTGGTCTACTTTAACAAAATAAAAGTATTTAGATGATACATTATGTTTATTTATTTATAAAACAACAAAAACATACATACATACATTGTTAAGGAGGAAGGAAGATTGTTTCTTACCAGTACAATCAAAGTGTAAATTTGTAATTTTATATACATTAAAGGTTCCTAATGATGGAGATGGGTACTGTCTGTCCTCGTGTACCTGGCGCCGGGCGGAGTTGGGAATCGCCCGATTACCTTACCTTACAATTAGATATTAAATGTTAAAGTTATTAGCAGGTAGACCGCATATTAGAATAATAGCGTACACACATAGACTGTATGTAGGACGGTAGACCGCATATTAGAACGGCACCAATTTTCCGGAGTTTGAGTTTAGTGGAGATAAAGTATTTTGCAAAGCTTGTGCAAAAATTATCGTTTGTGAAAAGAAGTTTCAAATTAATCAACACTTGAAAACAGCAATGCATATAGCAAAGTCAGAAAAAATGAAAACTCGGCATATTCAGCAATGTGTGAAAACCGCATTTCAAAATGTTGAGGACAAATCAAAATCTGAAAGGGTTGTGTTTCATCAAGACTTATGCAAAGCTTTAGTCGCAGCGAACATACCTTTGAAAAAACTTCAAAATACACAATTCAGAGAATTTTTGCAAAAATATTGTAACCAGAACATCCCAGACGAATCTACGCTTAGAAAAAAGAATGTTAGTGCAGTATACGAGACCGTAATAGAAGAAATTAAGGTTTCACTTGGCGATGAATATTTTTATATAATTGTTGATGAAAGCACAGATGCTTGTGGTCGATATATTGCACATCTAATGATCGGAGCACTTCAAGAAGATGAGCCAAGTAGACCCTATTTAATATCTTCCAAACAATTAGACAAAACAAATAATGTGACCGTAACCCGATTTATTCAACAGTCTCTCTCAAGTTCATTCTTGCCAAACGCGGTCCCAGTAGAAAAATTTTTAGTATTTTTGTCTGATGCAGCACCGTATATGGTTAAAGTAGGCCAAAACTTGAAATTATTTTACCCGCATATGACACACTTAACATGCGTTTTACACGGAATAAACAGAGTAGCAGAGACTATTAGAAATGGATATCCTTTAGTGAACAAGTTAATTTCAAATGTGAAAAAAGTGTTTTTGAAGGCACCTTTAAGAGTGCAGTTGTATAAGGACAGATTGCCAGGAGTTAGTTTGCCTCCAGAACCTGTAATTACTCGGTGGGGAACATGGATTAAGGCGGCAATATTCTATGCAGAACATTTCGAAGCTATTAAAGAAATAGTTTTAAGTTTAGAGGACAATAATTCTCAGTGTGTAGTTGAAAGCCAAACCATGTTTAAAAATGTAAGTGTAGCTAAAGATCTGGTTTTTATTAAAGTCAATTTTGGATTTATACCAAATTTAATAACTTCCTCAGAAAATAGAAATTTAACTTTAAGAGAATCTATAAATATCGTTGATACTTTTTGCGAGAAATGTAAGGAGGTTCCCGGAAATGTAGGGAGCATAGTTAAAAAAAAATTGAATGCCGTTGTAGAAAAGAATGAGGGCTTCAAATATTTACAAGCAGTGAAGAGCATTTATGATAGTAACCCATCAAACGAAGTTATGCCTTGGGCCTTATACTTTAATACCTAAATTACAGTACTGCCCAATTACATCAGTAGATGTTGAAAGAAGTTTTTCTTTATATAAGCATATTTTTACAGACAGAATGCAAAAATTTTTATTGGAAAATTTTGAGAAATATTTAGTTATTAATGCATTTTATACCATAAGTTAAAATGTTTTTTAGCATAGTTTTATTTTACCATATTTTATAGCGTTTTTTCATTTTTCTCAAAATAAAAAGTTTTTTAAAAATCCTTGTGTGTTTCTTTCACCATTTGACATATAAAAATTACGGCATATTTTTGCATATCTGACACAAAATTATGCATATTTCCAAAGAAAACGATGCATATATATTGTCATAGTTATGTTATCATGGATTATTTTATTAATTACTTTTAAAATCACACTGTATTTATATAAAGATTATTTTGACAATAACGATGAATAGACACTCTGTTATTCGGTGAACTTGGTGACGACATTGAAGGTCAGCTTGGTTATGTTTAATTTTATTGAGGAAGGCAAGGTATGCTGACTGAGCAATGCACCGATCGTCGATAACTGTATAATGGAGTGATAGGCAGTCGTTCTTAAGATGTCGAGATAAGACATGTGCCCATTGGTCGGGAGAAGAGCCGCCCTTATAGATAAGATGTAGGGGAAGTGTATAAGTAAGTAACTCATTTCATTTATTTAATGCCAAACTTTATTTTATTGCTATTATTGTTGATTAATTATTAAATGTTATATTTTTTATAACCTGTCTTAACTTCATTCCCTCCACACGATCCCAGAGACTATTACTAAGTCTCAGTCGCAACAACCCCCGTTGTGACATTTGGTGGAGGCGCCGTTTTTACTCTCCATACACAATAAATTATGACTTTTTTGGTGCAAATATTAAATATTCTTTAATAAATTCTGTCCATTGTGTGAGAGTAGGCATAAATTTTCATTTCAATTTCAATTTTTCATTTCAAGTATAGATTAGAGTCTGAGGGAATGAAGTATATTTTAATTAAATTGTATAAAATAAGAGTTGGCAATTTTTTACTTTACGTCTATAATAAAATAAGTGGTGCAAGTTAATTTTAATTTTTTCGGCCTTTTCAAAAAGTTTTCTGAAATTTTAATGGTAATTTATATAGGTACAATTTTTGGTTTTATTCAAAATAAAACTATATTACGATACATTTTTTCACGTTGAGTGTTTATTTTAAATATAATAGTTTGTCCCTTAAAGAGAAGTAAAAAATGAGTTTGGAAGAAGCTTTAAATACCCGTAATACACCAGTGCTACCGCCATATTTTCAAGCACCTATTTTTTGTCCTAAGAATAATAATTGTGTTTTATTTCTCAGAGAATTTAATAAAATTTCTGAAAGAAACCGCTGGTCTGGCAAAGACAAAATTTGCTATTTTTTATCATCATTAGAGGGTGTTGCCTACATTTGGTATAGTAATTATATTAAACAATCGGAAAACTTAAAGAAACATTGGGAGGAAGTCTCCCGAGATTTTTTAATTGAATTTGGAGGGAAATACGAAGTTTCAAAATTTGAAATCAAACTGATGAATAAGCAACAGCAGCAAAATGAAAGTATTAGAGATTATTATTACGATACAATCATGTTATGCGACATTGTTGATCCTAAAATGCCGTTAGATAAAATTATAGGATACTTTGAAAGAGGTCTACACCCTTCCTTTAAATCAAATTATAACTTTTTGTACGACCCAGATCTTTCAAAAAATGGTTTTAATCAGCTTATTCTCAAACTGCACAACATATGGGAACTAACGGATAACCGCCGGGTTATTATCAATGAAAAATGTAATTTACAATACCCAACCAGCACCAATGTACAATCTAATCAAAACGTTTTATTTTTACACCCTACTCAGCCTTACAATACAAATGAAAAAGAAACTATAATGGCCCAAACAAATGAAAATTTACACCACTGCTTAAAACAAGAGACAAGTTCTAAATCAGCATTCTTAAAATCGGCTAAAACTACTAAAGAACATCAACTAACTAACAACAAAATTAAATCAATTGTTTTGAAAACTAAAGAACACGATTTTAGATATTTGGAGCAATTACGAGATAATTTTGCGGTAAATACAAATCTTTTTAATAAATTGGGGATTATACTATATAAATGGCCTTATATTGACAGAAATAAAATCAAAATTGACCTCACAACAAAGTCGAACAAACCAGTTACTATATTTAAAACAGAACTCTAGGACGCTTTTTATTACCGCCAAACACTTTAACGGCGCAAAGTCTATTTGTTTAAAAAGAAATAGGTCAAAGGGAAAAATAAATAAAGAAAAACATAATAATTATTCTTTTACATATCTTTACGTTTACATCAAATAATATCCACAAAGAGTTTTTTTTTCAGAAAATTTTGTTTTAAGTAAATGCTATTTATTGTATCCTGACGTTTACAAGAAGTAAAAATATTTTTTTGTATTACAGTAACAAAGAACTAAGTCAAAGCGTTTGTTAAAGGTGCATATACATATACATATGTACGTACGTATGTATGTATCTACGTTTCTTCACATTTGTTTCTCTACTAAACTTTTATTTCAGAATATAAAATACGTTAGCAAAAAAGATGATTAGTTATACCGGAAAATGCTTCTTTTATAAATAATTTTTCTAGCTGGATGTAAGATTTTAAGAAAGTATGCTTACCAAAGTATTATGAGTTTAAGTAAATAAAATACAAACTCTAAACCTATTCTCGTTTTTATTTGCACTGATTTTTCTTTGGTTCAAAATTCAGTGTAAAATTGATTTTTTTATTTATCTAACATTGCATACTATTTTAGTTCCAAGTCAATATTTTTATGCAGAAGTTGAAATTTTTTTTTAATGTCCACAATGCATTTCGTCAGTCTCCTCTTGATACATTTTCTATGTTTTTTGTTTACGTTGCGTTGGAAGACAAAATCCAAATTATACTACTTGTTTATACTTTTAATTTTTGTACCGTAAAAAAAAAAAATCTATTTCTGATGTGTAATTTATTTGCAATTAAACATTATGCACATAGGCGATATGCAAGAAAAATAACAGAAAAATTTGATTAGATTTTTATTTTTAATTTAGTAGGTACTAATTTCATTTTAGTACTAGTTACAAGTTTTAAAATGTGTTTTATCATGCGAAAAAAGGAATAAATCAAGTTTTACGCAATTAACGAAGATCACTGGTAAATAAGGGCATTAATGTGTTGTATTTTTAATATAATAGCCAGCGACAATTTTATTTTCAATTTCAGAAGTTTGTTTCAAAATTAAATATTTCTTAAATAACAAACTAGTAAACATATCAACATTTTATTATTATTGCTTACGTTTATAGAAATACTAAATATTATTAGACGTAATTGTTATACGTCCAAGGTATAAAAAATATGTTTTGTTATCAAAAACTGACATAATTTTGCTTAATTTCAAGTTCATAATAAATTATAATAAACACTGCTGACCCAGAGATGGCAGGTATCAAGAATTTTATATTATTATACAATAATGGCATAAGGTTACCGATCAAGCACGCGCCTCATTTTCGCAAGTACTCATTCATATTATTTATGTTTTTTTTATTTTTATACATAATCAAAGGAATTATGAAAAACTAAATGGAAAAAGAAAAAGGGTTTATGCGTGCAAAACCAGAGTAGATTTTATCCAGAACTATTATCTAGTTAATCGAGGCATAAAACAATTTTTATAGGCATGAGATGATTGAAACTTATAATAAACTTACGTAAGAAAGTAAGAGTGTTACGAATGAAAATATATAGAGATTTTTTTTTAATTCGATGCAGTATTAAAGCATCGTGCCTGAGTTCTTAAGTTAAATACACGAGTATATATTTATTATTCTAGAGTACCTACAGAACGACTCATTTTTCTCAAAGAAGTTATAGGTACATACTTTAGGAAACAATAAGGTACACACAAAAAAGTGGTACGAAAAGGGTAGCTAGAGAATTAGCGATCAGCAACATAATGCTATAGCCCTACTGCAAAAAAGTCATTTGCAGGTTAAACTTTACTGACAAGTAAGGTATTTTGAAATGGTTTTCAAGTGTAACAAATTTTATGAAGAAAAGACAAGTGAATGTCTTATGTTATTCAATACCCTGCGTGGCACGTAGCTAGGGGCGTAGTTGTTTTAAGAATTTACGCATCTTGTCTTCATAAAAGGTGACGCTAGTGTTTGAGCACAATGTTTAAACAAATCGATGATGTTTAGTGGTACAGGATGTTACCAGGTGAGATAAGCCTGAAGTTATCTATTTCCCTTAGGGAAGGTTTACAGATTTTTTTTTAGAGTTTCTGGTATTTGTAAATACTGCGTGAGCTAAAACTGCTCAAAGGTTCGTACGGTTATTACTTATTGTTGACAGCATGTAAAATATCGTCAGACTTATTTTTAAAAAAACAATAGCACAAAGTAATTTTTTTTTGTCACGAAACTGCCTACTACCTCTCAGTAAATTGATATAATTTAAGTTTTTAAATAATCCTAAAACATTTTAAATTTTATTAGCAAGTACTAACCTAGACTTTCAACTTTGTACTAAAGAGTTGCTTTTTTATTTATTCTAGTATTAAGAATCCTAGGTATACTAGAAGTTAAATATTAAGGTATACTCTAAGCCTAACACTAAAGATTCATTTTTAAAATTAGACGAACGTTATATCTCAGTATACTTTGAGGTAGAAAAAGAGCAAACTGAAACTAAACAGGGATAGTTGTTCTGTTATACGAGTGCTATGTTATTATTTTAAACTTGCATGTATTATTTGATTTTACAAGAATTTGTAATTTAATTATTGATGTGCACATTAAGTTTAGTTTATAGACTAGTCTAAATGTTATGGATTTTTAATATTAGACATACGTACGTGTAAAGAGAAATGTATTTTCTCATTTTAATTTTGTAAATAATTAAAGCATGTAAAATTAGGACTATATATTCATAAGTATTGATACGCACTCTCTTTATGTTTCATGTACCTGGACACAATAGCACAATGGCAGTGGAGATTGGAGATGAGCCAAATAACATGCACAACAACTTCCTACAACAAAGGGGAGCCAGTATATATCCATCATACCTAAACCTGAGCAAACAGAAGCTGTTACTCAACGTCACCACAACGCACGCAAGCAAAGAAAAGGCAGTTACACCATCACGTTAGGTAACCTAACACCTAACAGTAAAGTCTCGAAAATGCCCGAGGTACCAGGGCTCAGTAGAGATGACCTTATCAAAGCAAGCCGCTTCCAGCTGCATGCATCTTGCATCATCCTGTAGAATTGTGGCGATGAAGAATGGGGGATGGAGAAAATCCATCCCAAAGTGGTGAATGTTAAGTTCATAGGAAATTTATATTATCCTTAATATAACTAAACTACTTCTGGCTCATAGTTGTGCATAGTTTATCATTGTTCGGCGTTATTACAATTAAGCAAATCTTCAGCAAAGACTCCTTATATGTTGCCATAAATGCCCGTGTCACGATCTCATTTTTCAGAGTGCTACCTTTTAAGATTATATTATGTAAATATTTAAAAGAAACGTTATGAGTATCAACAAGTTTTATTTTATTTTATATTTTTCGCTTTTACAATAATTGTCTTTTTAGTATATAGTAAGTAATATTTTATAAGTTGATAAGATTGAGCTTTCTATATGGCATTAAATGTGGCTATCAATTCAATATTTTAGAAAAGTTTAATAGTTAGAAAGTTTACTTAAGTCAGTAAATAAAGTAAAATAAAAAGAAGAAATAATTTGTTTATAAGCTTTTAATAAGTATTAAATCAATCTCTTACGCGAATTTTAATTATGCTATAGGTACGTCCCTTTAAGATTTTTTTTTAACCAATACTAGATACAAATTTTTACAACTTCTCATCAACTTATAAGTTTTATTGAAAATCGTATTTTGTTTTTGTAAATTTAATTATTTTCTGGCGGCTTGACCAACATATTTGTATTGCATAGTGATGGAAATTTTGTAAAGCTGTGGGTCCAGCTTTCGCGAACGAGGGGCATATGTCATAGTTATGTTATCATGGATTATTTTATTAATTACTTTTAAAATCACACTGTATTTATATAAAGATTATTTTGACAATAACGATGAATAGACACTCTGTTATTCGGTGAACTTGGTGACGACATTGAAGGTCAGCTTGGTTTTGTTTAATTTTATTGAGGAAGGCAAGGTATGCTGACTGAGCAATGCACCGATCGTCGATAACTGTATAATGGAGTGATAGGCAGTCGTTCTTAAGATGTCGAGATAAGACATGTGCCCATTGGTCGGGAGAAGAGCCGCCCTTATAGATAAGATGTAGGGGAAGTGTATAAGTAAGTGCCTCATTTCATTTATTTAATGCCAAACTTTATTTTATTGCTATTATTGTTGATTAATTATTAAATGTTATATTTTTTATAACCTGTCTTAACTTCATTCCCTCCACACGATCCCAGAGACTATTACTAAGTCTCAGTCGCAACAACCCCCGTTGTGACAATATGCGCATATTTTCATTGAATTCGAGTGCATATATTCCGCCCTTTAGTTATTAACCATTCAGGTTTAACGGATATTCAAAGATTTGTTTATTTGAAGTCTGCACTCAGGGGCGAAGCCCTTAAATTGGTTGATTCATTGGAGTTAATAGGGGACAATTTTCAAGTTGCTATTGACATTTTAAAGAAAAGATATGAAAATTTGACTTGTGTAATAAATAGTTATCTCAATAATATTCTAGACATTCCGCCCATTACAAAATGTACTTCTGTGACGTTACGAGATTTTATTGCAAACTTAAGAAAAAATATTGAGGCCCTTAAAAAACTCAAACTTGATGATAAAGACCTTTTCGAATATCTTTTAGTTTTCATGTTCGAGAAAAAATTAGATTTTGGTACAAGACGAGCTTTTGAATTAGATCGTGACCTTGACCAGTTGCCCGCGTTGGAGGATTTTTTCGAATTTTTGGAAAAGGGATGTATTGTTTATGAAAATTTGTTAAGTAGCGACTCGCGACCTTTACGAAAGAACGATACGATTTCTCTACATACGGGTCAACAACCAAACGAACAGGTTCAAAGCCAATTTTGCGTAATCTGTGGGGTTTCAGAACACAGAATCTATACGTGTCCAAGGTTCTTACAGCTTTCTCATGATGAAAGAGATAAATTAGTAAAGACAAAACATTTATGTTACAACTCTCTAGCTCGTCATAAAGTACAGGACTGCAGGTCCAGCTACAGATGTAAATTTTGTAATAGCAAACATCATAATCTTTTGCATCAAAATACAAGATTCAATAATGCACAAGGTGGTCAAAATTTTCGTAACACAAATTTTCAAAACACGAATTCTCAAACTCAAAATAATTCATTGTCCACTTCATCAAGCAATCAAAATTCTTCAATGAACGTCAATAACTCTCAAAACTCACAAGCTTTCGTACCAAAGAATCAAAATCGTGCTTCTCATCAATCTCAGTCGGCTAATCAGCAAACAGCACCGAGTGCAAATAAATCTATTTCACTCTCAGCGCTCTCAACTAAAGAATCTCACGTGCTCCTAGCAACAGGACAAGTTACTTTGTATTCAAAGCAAGGTAATCCCATTAATGCAAAAGTTCTTTTAGATAGTGGAAGCCACAGTTCTTTCATAACACAAAAATTAGTAGACAAACTTCAGTGTTTCCCGTATAGAAAAGTATTAAATATATCGGGTAGTTCTCAAAGTAGTCTTCTTTCAAATAAAATGGCTGACGTGTATATTCATTCTAAAAAGGATAATGGTAAAAGATGTTTGGTTGCTTGCGTACTTTTAGACAACAGAACTTATAAACTCCCACAAGTACCGATTCAGGTAAATAAATTGCAAATTCCAGAAGAACTCGCGGCAGACCTTGCTGACCGTAGCTTCTTTATCCCGTCAGACATTGACATGCTTCTTGGTGCGGATCTTTTCTATTCTGTTATAACTACAGGTGTCCATAGTCTGGGAAATGGATTCCCTACCCTACTTAATACTCATTTAGGCTGGATAATATCTGGCAAAGTGCCCTCACAATGCACGACATTTTCTGAAAAGTCTAGAGTTTTTCATTCTCGAACTCAACCCATTCAATACAAAGTTTTATTTTTTCTGCAGACACAAGAACTCGATAATGTGGTAACAAAATTCTGGAATGTAGAAGAAATTCCAGACAAACTTCCCTTATCACCAGAAGATGACTTACCTGAGAGCATTTTCACTTCTTCTACCAAAATTCTAGAAGACGGTTCATACCAAGTAGATATCCCTCTCAAGACTCCTCAAGAGTATCAGAAATTGGGTGATTCTTTCAAAATGGCAAGTAGAGATAGTTAGTGCGTTTTGCGCCCTCCGTCCCCCGTGGGGATTTTATCGGGTGATCTATGACGTCAAACCCAACCATACCGCATGCGCCGGTATCAAACCCAGCCATACCGCATGCGCCAGCATCAAACCCAACCTGCGCGCGCATACGCCATCTGTCATCTGTCAACTGTCACCTGCCATACGTCATCTGTCACCTGTCATACGTCATCTGTCATACGTCATCTGTCAACCGCCATCTGTCATCTGTCAACTGTCAGCTGTCATACGGCATCTGTCACGCTCTTGGGCGTTAGCTACTTTGGTCTTAACTACTTGGGGGCTGGAACTACTTGGGGTCGGAACTACTTGAGAGGGCATCAACTACTTGGGCACTATCTATTTGGGACCTAACTGCATCGGATATTAGTACTACTCCTTGAGAATATTATTAGTATTAAGTATTTCAGGGAAAAATGACGTCAAAAACTTTTTTCTTCATTTTGCCGATAGTAGGATTAGAACCTGGAACCTGCATATTACAACGTGGAATTCCCAACGCTCTAGCCGACCTGGTCATCTGCTTCACATAAAATATTGAGTTCCGAACATAAAGGCTTGCGGCAGTTGGGCAAGCAAGTTGTTGTTGTTGTTGTTGTTGTTGTTGTTGTTGTTGTTGTTGTTGTTGTTTTTAGCGAAGTCACGATGATATCGATATGTAATAAATGGATTAAAGGAAGAAAACACACAGTAGTAGTAGTAGGAAAATTATTTATTTAACCACAATAATAGCAGGTTACTGCTAGGAATACAAGGAGACGAGAAATACTGTTCCGAGTTTCTAAGAACGATGGCGTTAGTGTAGAAGTAGCAGTACTAGAAATACTGTTAAGAGTTTCGGAGAAAGATGACATTAGTGTAGAAGAATTAGTAATTCATAGAGGCCCTCGATATGGCCAAACGATATGTGTTGGAGAATGAAAATTTTTGGTGTTAGATAGAAGTCAGAAAGACCATGAGATATACAGATTCAAAGACCCCAAAAATATTAAAGTCCTTTAGACAATTACTCTGACGCTGACCAAAAGGGCCTTAAAATTGGTTTGCTTCGATAGGGACTAAGGGTAGGAGTAATAAAATACATACCCCAAATTTCATCGAAATCCGCTGAGCCGTTTAGGCGCTAGAGGGTTACAAAGGTGTTTAAGGTATCAGGAGCACAGAAATGTGAGAAGTTGAATAAAAACTAAATTACGGCTAGCGCTTAAACGATAAGTGTTGGAGAATTAAAATTTTGGCGTTAGATAGAAGTCAGAAAGACCATGAGATATACAGGTTCAGAAACCCCCAAAAATATTAAGGCCATTTGGACAATTTCTCCTACGTAGACCAGAAGGGCCTTAAAAAGTTTTGACTTAGATATATACCCCAAATTTCATCGAAATCCGCTGAGCCGTTTAGGCGCTAGAGGGTTACAAAGGTGTTTAAGGTATCAGGAGCATAGAAATGTGAGAAGTTAAATACAAAACTAAATTACGGCTGGCGTCTAAACGACAAAAAGGATTGTTGCTGAAATCTTTAATTTTTCTCCGAAAATCTACTTTAAACAAGCTGTTTGTAAATTACCCTTAGCCAAAAATTTAGGAGAGGCATACTGAAGACATATGTCACGTAAAACACTTTCAAAAGGAGCAAGAGTTGGAGATGCAGAACATTCGAGAAATATTGCATCATCATCATCAGTGGAATAGTACAGGACAAAGGGCGCTAAAATAACACAACACGAGGCAAGGTCAACGCGACCATTGTTTTCCGTACCTAGCGGAACCATCCTGAGTAAAGTGGTTTTACGCGAAGTCATGATGATGATGAGGATGACTCAGCAAGTACTAGAATTTTCTAGCAAGCACAATGATTATGCATTTTAATGTAAAGCGTAGATAGTTACGATTAGATCTGCGGGGAGTGGTAGTAATTAAAATAGTTATTTCTAGCAAAGTCACGTAGGCAAGACCAGCAGTTCGCATTCAGAAGTAGTAGAGTGAAGGGGATTCGGGAAAAGCGTGTTTAAAATTGTGGGAATTATTTATTCACTGAGACAATTAGAGTTTTTCTTTGTGAAGTGAGTGTACTGTGAAATCTGGGTAAGTACTTAGAAGATTTACTTGGTGGTGTATTAGTATTAACGTGTAGAATATTAGGGATACTTGCGTGAAAGATATTACTAGTTTTTTTTGTATTCAAACTGCAAGTTGAGTTTAAAAAATCAACAAAAATTCTCGCTAGGAGGGTGTCTTTAGATTTCAAAAGAAAATACGATGTACGGGTGTAGAAGAAAGACCCCTTTTTCAAAAAAAATAATTTTTGTGTTCAAACTGCAATTTGAGTGGAAAAAATCTACAAAAATTCTTCAGAAAAGTGTGCCGTTATAGCTCAAAAGAAAATAGGAAGTACGCGTGTACATTAAAGACCCATTGTTCCAAAAAAATAGATAGTTTTTGTGTTCAAACTGCAATTGGAGTTGAAAAAATCGGCAAAAATTCTTTAGAATAGTGTGCCTGTATATTTCAAAAGAAAGTAGGAGATACAAGGGTAGATTAAAGACCTATTTTCCCAAAAAAAATTTCTAAATTTTTCCAAATGTTTCCAAAACTTTCTTCCAAATTGTTTCCAAAAACATTTTTACAAAAAAAAATTTCAAAAACAGTTGTACACCAATTTTTTCCAAAAGTTTTTCAAAGTGGTTTTTCCGAAAATTCTTTTCATATCTTAATGTGTTACAGAAAATGTTCGTATGTGAATTCTGTAGCCGAACATTCACCAGGAAGGATCACCTCAAGCGTCACGGGGATTGCCGCATGGCTGTCAAGATCTGCGAAGTCTGCAGTGGAATTTTCAAGTCGGAGGGCGCTCTTCTTCGTCACCAGAAAGAGAAACACCCAGCTCCCAAAAGACCAGCGAATACCACGCAGACATCTATGGCGAAAAGGGCAAGACTCGTTTCGACAGATGGTAAGTATTTAAAATTGAAATTTCTGGTGGTCTAAATAAGAAATTTGTCTTTATATCACCCAAATACTAATTATTTATTTACGATTTTCAGAACCAACAACATCGTCCACGCAGTATTGTGCAACATGCAAACTAGATGTCCCTACGAGCCGATGGGGTGGTCATCTCAGGACCCTGGGGCATCGTGAGAAATGCTGCGTGGTGCAGGAGGAGGATGGTGTAGAGTTGATACGAACGCCATTCAGGAGCCGAATTGCTACGTACCGACTTACTTCAAGCCAGGATCCCACCAACGTAAAGCAGTATCTACAACATCTAAAACAAAAATTCATCAAGTTGGTGGGAGACATTCGAGCGAAGTATGAGCAGCTTAAGGTCGGACTGGAGCTTTTCGGCCGCTTCCTCATGCAGTCGAGCGAGTCATCAGAGGTAAAGTCCTTCAACAGCAAGTACCAGATGGTGAATGGGGCTACGGACTTAGAGGAGCTGTTCGAGCAGTTCATCGCCATCCTAGACCGGAAGTATTCCTAATTTCGGGAAAAGGATAGTGGTAAGTGTAAAACTATTGCAAAAAAATTTCAAACTGTTTAAGATTTCTCGCTAATTGATATTTCTATTGTTACAGGGTGGACGCTCCAACAACTCGTCCACTTAGAATTAGGAATCAACAAGATCCAGCCTCTGAAGCCATCTTCCTACATCCTGCTGCCGAAGGAGATTGAAGCAAAGAAAGCTGTCTTGAACATCCAGAACATCGATCAAAAATGTTTCATGTGGTCAGTCCTAGCCGCCTTACATCCTTTGGATCGAGCTCAACATGCAAATAGAGTCGCGAACTATTTGCCTTTTGAAAACGAGCTGAACTTTACAGGTATGGAATTTCCTATGAAACTTACTGACATCGCTAAGTTTGAGAGACTCAATAATATTTCTATTAACGTATACGGACTGGAGAAACTGTTCGAAGATGGTAGAAATAGTATTGAAGTCGTGGGGCCCTTATACTTTACAAATTCTCGTAACAGAGAGCGACATGTAAATTTGTTAGTAATCAGTGATGACCAGGGTTACTGCTTAATAAGAAGTTTATCTCGCCTGATCTCAAGACAATTATCCAACCACAATGCTGCCAAGAATTTATGTGATGGCTGTTTATCATATTTTTATTCAGAACAAAAATTAATGACTCATCAAGAACACGATTGCGGGCACGTTTTAGCTAAAGTCCCAACAACAGATTTGAAAAAAAATAAATATGGTGAAGAGATTCCCGAGAATATTTTGAAATTTACAAACTTTGAAAAGAAATTAAAAGTACCTTTCGTTGTTTATGCCGATTTCGAAACTATCCTTGAACCTATTGATGCAGAGGAAAATGCGCAAGATCCCGATACGTCATACACGTTGAGAACACATAAGCATGTCCCGTACTCTTTCGGTTACTACATCAAATGTGACTTTGATGATGCTCATTGAAGTTACCAAAGTTACAGGGGTCCGGATGCTCACAAAGAATTCGTAAAACGCTTAGAGATTGATTGAAAATCAATCTATAATCGCTTTATGAAGGAAGTAGTACCCATGATACCTATTTCTGCGGAACAAGAGATTGAGCATCAAAATGCTACGGTGTGTCATATCTGCGAAAAGCCATTTGATGTAGCATTAAACGATCGCGTACACGACCACGATCACACCAATGGCCAATATCGGGCGGCTGCGCACTCTGTATGTAACCTAAATTACAAAATCCCTCAATTTATACCCATCTTTTTCCATAATATGTCCAACTTTGATTCCCACCTGTTTGTCAAGGAATTGGCTGCCAACGAAGAAAAGCTGGATGTTATCCCCCAAAACAAGGAAAAGTACATCTCCTTTACTAAGCATGTTTTGGTGGATAACATCGAAAACAGGGATGGTAAACAACGGCAGGTATTTTTAAAATCACGCTTCCTCGACAGTTTTCGTTTCATGGCCAGCGGTCTAGATAAACTTAGTCAAAATTTAAAACCAGAACAATGTCGAGAAGTTAGGAAATATTTCGCGGAAGAAAATAAGTTTCAGCTTATTCGACAGAAGGGTGTCTTCCCATATAATTACGTGGATAGTTTCGCAAAATTGAACGATACTAAGCTTCCATCACATGAAGACTTTTACAACCTGCTGAAAAAAGAAGACATTAGTACAGAGGATTACAAGCGTGCTGGGGCTGTGTGGAATTTATTTGAATGCAAAACTTTAGGCGAATATTCAGATATTTATTTAAAATCCGACGTTTTATTATTAACAGATGTGTTTGAAAGTTTTAGAGACGTGTGCCATAGTACTGACGGTCTAGATCCTGCTCAGTATTTCACCGCCCCCTCCCTTTCGATGAAAAGCTTTTGCGAACAATCAATTTATACATCATTATGACGCTTCCAAACCTACTTCCTACATCATGTATTTGGACGCCACCAACCTATATGGTGCAGCCATGTCACAACGGGGAATTTTAAGTGGTTGGATGAGACCGAAATTCAAAGTTTAGATTACATGAATGTCGCGAATGATTCTAAAACTGGCTACATATTAGAGGTAGATTTAGAATATCCCGAACAGTTGCATTACTTACACAACGAACTACCCTTTTGTCGAGAATCCATAGCCCCACCAGAATCAAAATTCCAAGACATTACAAAATTAATACCCAACTTTCTTAAGAAAGAAAAATATATTATTCATTATCAAAATTTGCGTCAGGCTTTAGATTATGGGCTTAAGCTCACAAAAATTCATCGCGTTATATCTTTTGATCAATCACCATGGTTAAAGAAATACATTGACCTAAACACAGCGATGCGTAATAAAGCGAAAAATAAGTTTGAAAAAGATTTCTTCAAACTTATGAACAACGCTGTGTTTGGTAAAACGATGGAAAATGTGGAGAAACGGGTAGATGATAAACTTGTTTCTCATTGGGAAAATATTGGTAGAAGGTTGGGAGCCGAAGCGTTAATCTCGAAACCTCATTTTAAGGACCGTACTATTTTTAGCGAGAACCTGGTAGCTATCCAGATGAAAAAACAAAAAGTCACATATAATAAACCTATTTACGTAGGTTTTAGCATCTTGGAAATATTCAAGACTATTATGTATGACTTTTTGTACGGGTATATTAAGCCAAAATACGGCAACAACGCGGTATTACTCTACACTGACACCGATTCCCTTGTTTTAAAAATTACAACGGAGAATTTCTATAATGACATGCGAGAAAATTTAGATAGATTCGACACATCTAATTTCTCACAGGAAAATCCACATGATGTTCCTGTAAACCAATCAATTTTGGGTAAAATGAAAGATGAGTATGCAGGAAAAATCATTTGGGATTTCTACGGTACCGGGGCGAAGGCATATTGTGTAAATGTGGAGGGAAAGTTAACGAAAAAAGCTAAGGGAGTTCCTGACTACGTCACCCAATCCGAACTGACTCTTGACGATTATAGGGAGGCGGTTGACGTAGAGGGAACTCAGATTCATCGTCAGATGAACACTTTCCGTTCACATTTACACGATATGTATGTCGAACTGAAAAATAAGGTAGCGCTATCACACGCGGACGATAAGCGCTATCTTATTCCCGGTGACTTAGAGAACACGCTTGCTTGGGGTCATCGAGATATTGAAAAGTATAAGGAATCATCGGAAATTCCATGAGCTAAGACTGATCACCGATAGCTAACTTTACATCAATCACCTTTGATAGCTAAAGGTGTGACTTTAGAGGCTGTGATATTAGGCTAGTAATTTAGTTTAGTTATTTAAGAATTTATTGTATTTATTTTACCCTAATCTACCCTATTTAATTCATTTAACTATTTACTTTATATGTAAATTTTACCGAAGTTTACCCTAGTTGTTTAGTTTTACTCTATTTCCTATGTACAGACCCCTGTTCGATCACGTTTATATTTTTTAACTTTTTTAAACTGGAATAAATGCTTGTTTTTTGTGTTTATATTGGTGTTTTATTTCCTTAGTTAGAACAAAGAAAAAAACAAAATGACGTTAGACTATTTATTTAGTAACAGTATAATATTCAATATTAAGCTTATACAATTCATAAATATGCTTTGCAAATAGGTGTATTAGCTTCTCGGACCATCGAAATAGATACTTGTCTGTCGCAGCATCTTCAAACTTTAGACTTCTCTTATCACCATTGCGATGAAACACTAGCGGGTACTGCCCAATTATCATAAATATATCTACCCAATGGGTATTGAAACAATCAAAAGTGCTTAGAAATTCTTCAAATTCATCACTGGAGAAATAAATTTTACCATAACCAATAGTATCCAAAATTACTTGTTTGTGCTCCTCTTCGGACGTACTAAAAATGACTGTTATAAAGTCATCAATCTCGTAAACTCGGTTAGGCTTAGTCGTCGGCAATATCGCTGGAACATCTGGACATCTAGACGAAGATTCAAACACCTTATCCCAGCTGGAGGAGGCAGCCATTGGTAAGTTTAAAGGGTAAGTTTCAAAAACAGTCTAACCACAGATTTATATTCTTGGTAAAACTTGATGTCTCTTTTCAGCTTGCGTATTTTTTCAAATGCTCGTCTAATCTAACGGACAAGTCAACCGTCTTGGTCATGTGCTCGAGACTAAATGCCCAAATTTCTCAGGGGGTTCTAGTAATATAGGATAAAATGAAACATGGAAGACAGTTGAACTTCTTTATTTAGGTAAAAAATCATAAATATATTCATACAAAATTTTTGAATTCTTAGCACTACAAGTACAATATTCTAAACCATGATAAGAACAAGTGGTTTTACTTAGACATAATTTCGGTACATTAACACTGTCCCTAGTAAATTCTAAATTAACAATATCGGGTATATGCTTAAGATATTTCATCGTGGAAAAAGCTCCCAGTAAGAAGGTCTTCTTTACATGTCCCTTCACATAGATGACATCAACATCCCGTAGATCGTTGTAGATAATGCGGTGAAGTTCATTGTAATCGGTTTCGCCGGAATTGTAGTATAAACCATGTCGGTTCCCATATAGAAACATTACTTGCTTCTGGCAATCATAGGACAGCTCATAAAACGGTCGAATGGGTTTGAAAAGATAGTTTTTGAGGTGCTTTCCATCGTAAATAGCCAATTCTTTAGCTTGAAATTCTATAACGCTGAATCCTTGAACGTCAACCACAACAAACTTCATCGTGCTGAGAGGGTTGAATAGTAACTGATTACAATAGATCACGTACTTGACCTGTTAAAGCCTGATACTCGAGCACTCGATCATGAATAATTATACAAAAGGCACGTGACTCCTTCGAGAAGTTTTCGGAACTTTGAAACTCCAACTTAACGTCAATCGTGTTACTCTTGAGGGCTTCATTTTGTTTGGAACAGTCAATAACAAATATGGCTCTGCCAGCGAAAGCGAGAAAATCCAAAAGCGGCTCCGACCGTTGTTTCCCCAAATAGGTTTTTTGAAAGTCCGTATACATCTGATAGGCTTCTGCAAACTGTCTATTGACAAAGTTTAGGTTTAACGACTCATAAGGGTAAACTTCAGAATTCAAATGCAATTTGACGTCGGTGATGTCTAAATTATCAAAGTAGGTACAATCAGCTTCAAAGTTATCTTTTTGCTTCTTCATAAAAAAGACAATGACGTATCGGGCTCTCTCAGACATGGTCTTAACGGTCCAAATATCACGCTTTGTTGTTCTCAAAGCAGGCAGTTCATGTAGTTCCCAGTTTCTAAACGGAATATATATCGGTTTGTTCTTGGCAATTTCGTCCAAAAGCCTTAATTTCACTGCATCACTCGGGTAAATATGTCTCACTTTCAACTCAACCGATTTTAAGGTTATTGTTGCTTTCTTAGTACCAGTGGACTTGTAGCAGTTATCGTCATGACGAGCACGAACTAGTTTAATTTTCTGTTTACCCATTAATACATTGTGGTAATCAGCAAACACACCAAACAAGATTGAAAGCGGTATACGAAAATTAAAGTCTTTAGAAGTTTCGTCCAAGGTCTTGACAGTTCCACTAGGCCAATTCTATCCGGCTATGTCTAGAGCACGGCTTTCCTGCTCATTTGAACATAGCATATTTTTAACTGTGCTAACTATTGATCTCGAATCTTTTCAATCTCCTTACCATTAACTTCATAGGAAATGTTGTCAAAGAGAAAGGCTCCTGCATTATTGGTTAGATCACAAGTACCGGTCTTACCAGTGGCATCTGCTTCCACCTTAAACGTACCCTCGATGTAGAGTTGAGCTTCACTCATATCCAAAAAAACATCCTACTGATTGATAACAATCTCGATTTCGTCATTGTTATTAAAGGAGTTGGTAAAGGGGTGATAAGTGTGCCATTCATCGCGAATGACCGACTCATCGCTCTTGATTTGATTGAAGATTTGAAGTTTTTCTGACATGGTAGCCGTAAGGACTGCTTATCGACTGAAAATATATTATATTTGAAATCGTGAGTGACCCCTTCGACTTCTGACCACTGAATGATCTGCCGGCTGAGGTATTAGTTTTTAAATACCCTTTAAATACGAGAACCATTTCGTCTGAGCTCTAATCGAATTACTACTTCTTCACCTCGAAAATTAAGAGGCCGAGAATCCTGGTCTACTAGCGTGAGAGTAATGTTATAGATGCTTTTTTGGTTCACAGGTAAATAGATTAGATTCCTTGGTTCGATATTTATACTGTAACCGGGATCGACAGTTGGAGAAAATTCGTAAAGAGTATGTGCGGGATTATTTGTGTAATACGAGCCGGAAATGATATTACACTCTACTCTAATAGTAACAACTTGTATAATATCCACAGGCTGATCTGATTCGTGGAATTTACCAGACTTTAACAGCTGAGGTGAAAATCCCAACAACTTTGCAATACTGTCTTTTGGCTTAAAGTTTATGTCGTAGACACTGGATAGCTCGCACTTTAACGTATTGTTATTGGGTTTAAGCGATAACATGCGATTCCGTTCGTCTGCGGGAGCACTGGGATCTAGGAGCTTACGTTGTAGAAACTGTTCGATATCTTCCAACTCGTAGGACCCTGTTGGTATTTCCAATACTCGCTCCTCCTGATTATTGACAATGTAATAGAACTTGTTTCGTCCCTCTTCGATATTGGGAATCGTGTTCCAAGTGTTTAGCGAAATTAATGCTAAAGAGTAATCAAACCGGGAATCGAGCTCTATGGGAGGTACAAAGTATGCTTCAAGTCGGTGAGAGCGACCTTTTAACGTGAATGTCTGTGACATGACTGCTAGCAATAAGCATCAATACCTGCATTTATAAAGTTTCATTGTAGAGAAATGTTAGAGCAAGATGTCCACAATTTGTCATTCCATAATCCTGATACTGATCGGAATTAAAATAGATTTTCGCATTTTTCATGTACTTGACAAATTCCTTGGGCGGTTTCAAGTTGCCAAAACTGTCGAAATAAACAACTCGATTACCGTGTTTCTTGTAAGCTACCCAATGTGTTCCGAATCCCGTGTTCCGATCCAAATTAATAACACCACACTCTGTTTTGAGGGGTGCGTTCGGTAAAGTGTCTCGCATAAATACTCCTCTAAAATGCGGGATGTTTAATCGAGTGACGTATGACTTAATATCGTGATCGGATAACGGCGTTTCAGGTAGCTTTATTGGTAGTTTTTTGGCATTTTTCGTAAAAACAATTCATAGACAGTTTTGTGTTTCTTTAAATACATGCCGCTACCCTTTTTTCCCAATGCAATCGCTTCCATTGTTTCGTTGTGTCGTTTCGATTCTTTTAACTTCTCCTTGGCACTTTGAGCGTCATTAATGGCCTTCGCTATCCCCGCGGCGCCTCCGCTTAGTGCTCCTAGGGCACTAAGTCCTGCAAATATGGGAATAAGGGGTAGAAACCCGCCCTGTTTCGGTAATGGTATTATTCGTGGTACGTTGATCCTCTTACGTCCTCCCACCTTCTTGACCGTTACTCGTGCAGCTTTAAGTATTTTACTGAGAATCCTTTTCTTACTAACATCACCACTACCCGTATGTCGAAGTTGTTTCTTAAGCAGAGTAACCACTGATGATAGGGGCTTCATCTTCTGCTTCTTGCCAGCACCCAGCTTGCGATTTACCTTCATAGCGTTAGTTACTAACCACGCTGAAGCTTTTTCACCAAAACTGGAATCGTTTGCCTTTACTCGTTCCCAAGCCCGATTCTCCAACACTCGATCGGCTCGATGTCTTTGTTCCAACTCTTTAGACTTTGCGTATTCGATATCGTGATCGCGACAAGCACTATCCAATTTGTTTTTTGGTCGATCGCCTCGAGCCAGCCGCTCTTGAAGTTTGGTTCCCGGTCCGCAATAGGAATATCCCGGTAAATGAAGCTCGAACGGGAGCTTGTTGATAACTGTATTTAACACATCTGCACCCTGCAAAGTCTTCATAAGTAATGAAGTCCTGTGAGGGTGTAGAGTAATATTTATAGAGATGCGTCAAGAGAAGCAGAAACTCAAAATCCAAGTTTTTAATTGCGATATGAAAAAAGACAAGTCCCTAAGTAGCAAACCTGGTCAACTTTTGCCGTCTACAATTCGAGCGTTAATATGTGGTCCTAGTAATTGTGGCAAAACCAATGTAATGATTAGTCTTTTGATTGATGAAAATGGTTTAAAATTCGAGAATGTGTACGTGTATTCCAAATCTCTGCAGCAAGACAAGTATGACTTTCTCCAACAGACCATGAAACATTCCCGTTTAGGCTATTTCGGATACAGCGATAATGATGAAGTTCTAGATCCTGTCAGTGCCCGATCTAACTCTGTATTCATATTTGATGACGTAGCATGTGAGAAGCAGGATAAAATACGTAATTACTTGTGTATGGGCCGGCGTCACGCAATTGATTCATTCTATTTATCGCAAACTTACTCGAAAATACCCAAACAGCTGGTTCGTGATAATGCTAATGTATTAATTTTATTTAAGCAGGATGACTTAAACTTGAAACATATCTACGACGATCACGTTAATACAGACATGACATTCGATGCATTTAAACATATTTGTTCCGAATGCTGGAAGGATAGGTACGGGTTCCTAGTAATGGTGAAAGACAATGATATTGCTAAAGGTCGATATCGTAACAAGTTTGATACATATATCATACCCTAAACCCTCGAGGTTCAGTGTGACACTTGACGTTCTAGAGGCTAGATGTGTTAAGACTCGAGAAACAGGGTCTGTTTAGTAGTTGTTTTAGCTGTTTCCTAGCTGTTTTTCCCGAACAGGGTCTGTTTTCTAGCTGTTTTTGCCGAAACAGGGTCTGTTATTTAGCTGTTTTTTCCCGAACTGGGTCTGTTTTTTAGCTGGTTTTCCAGAACAGGGTCTGTTTTTTAGCTGTTTTTAGCTGTTTTTCCAGAAACAGGGTCTGTTTTTCAGCTGTTTTTCCCGAACAGGGTCTGTTTTTAGCTGTTTGTTCCAGAACAGGGTCTGTTTTTAGCTGTTTTTTCCCGAACAGGGCCTGTTTTTTAGCTGTTTTTCCAGAACAGGGTCTGTTTTTTAGCTGTTTTTTCCCGAACAGGGTCTGTTTTTAGCTGTTTTTTCACAACAGGGTCTGTTTTTAGCTGTTTTTCCCGAAACAGGGTCTGTTTTTAGCTGTTTTTCCAGAACAGGGTCTGTTTGTAGTATGTCTACCCCCATGAGCCAGCTCGATAAAGACGTTAAACGTAGGATTATCCAAGCCGCACGAACAATAAGAAAGAAGTATTTAGCATTAAAGTTGGAGCGAGGAGAAGAAGATGAAGCTCTTAATAAATTCTTAATGCCTATTACCGATCCTCTTAATAAGCTTGTGAGTGCTTCCGCCACCACCACTGCAAAATCTAAGAAACGTAAGATTAAAGTGGAAGAGAGCGTTGGTGTAAAACCCAAATTTAAACCACCCATAGTAACGCGAGAAGTGAAACCTCCTGTAAAATTTTTAACCGAGGAAACTCACTACGGAGATGTTGCTGCTGCTGCTGCTGCTGATGATGATGTGTTTGAAGAACCAGCTCAGGATCCTGCGGAACAATCAGCGCAACACATAAGAAAGAATTTTGAAGATTCTCTTCGAAAATCCGAGGTGTTTGAGCATTTTATCGATCAGTAAACAGCTGGTTCGTGATAATGCTAATGTATTAATTTTATTTAAGCAGGATGACTTAAACTTGAAACATATCTACGACGATCACGTTAATACAGACATGACATTCGATGCATTTAAACATATTTGTTCCGAATGCTGGAAGGATAGGTACGGGTTCCTAGTAATGGTGAAAGACAATGATATTGCTAAAGGTCGATATCGTAACAAGTTTGATACATATATCATACCCTAAACCCTCGAGGTTCAGTGTGACACTTGACGTTCTAGAGGCTAGATGTGTTAAGTCTCGAGAAACAGGGTCTGTTTAGTAGTTGTTTTAGCTGTTTCCTAGCTGTTTTTCCCGAAACAGGGTCTGTTTTTTTAGCTGTTTTTTCCCGAACAGGGTCTGTTTTTTAGCTGGTTTTCCAGAACAGGGTCTGTTTTTTAGCTGTTTTTCCCGAAACAGGGTCTGTTTTTCAGCTGTTTTTCCCGAACAGGGTCTGTTTTTAGCTGTTTTTCCAGAACAGGGTCTGTTTTTTAGCTGTTGTTTCAGAACAGGGTCTGTTTTTAGCTGTTTTTCCCGAAACAGGGTCTGTTTTTAGCTGTTTTTTCCAGAACAGGGTCTGTTTGTAGTATGTCTACCCCCATGAGCCAGCTCGATAAAGACGTTAAACGTAGGATTATCCAAGCCGCACGAACAATAAGAAAGAAGTATTTAGCATTAAAGTTGGAGCGAGCAGAAGAAGATGAAGCTCTTAATAAATTCTTAGTGCCTATTACCGATCCTATTAATAAGCTTGTGAGTGCTTCCGCCACCACCACTGCAAAATCTAAGAAACGTAAGATTAAAGTGGAAGAGAGCGTTGGTGTAAAACCCAAATTTAAACCACCCATAGTAACGCGAGAAGTGAAACCTCCTGTAAAATTTTTAACCGAGGAAACTCACTACGGAGATGTTGCTGCTGCTGCTGCTGATGATGATGTGTTTGAAGAACCAGCTCAGGATCCTGCGGAACAATCAGCGCAACACATAAGAAAGAATTTTGAAGATTCTCTTCGAAAATCCGAGGTGTTTGAGCATTTTATCGATCAGTATCCGAAGATTGCTCAAGAATATCTCAAACAATATTGGATGGACTCTGCCGAAATAGATGCTAACGGTATGAAATATGATTTAGTGACTGATTCTTGGAGATTAGGTTCAGAACCGGTTAATTTTTTAAAGAATGGTGATATTCAAGTAGGCCCCAGTACGTACAAAGGAACTCTGGGACTATACGATTTATTATTTCTCAAGGTTCCTAAATTTCAGACTGCTGCCGATGAAGAGCAATACAAAGATATTCTAAAGCGAACAGATTTATACTTGAAAGACAATGGTCAGTTGAAAGGTAATAGATCCCACAAATATAATGCCATTGTGAAACCACTAATTTCTAAAGGTTCTACCAGTAAAATTCCTTCGCCCGGGGTTAAAATAGCGACCTGAACACGGTCTGAGAAATCCGGATCTGCCTTAATGGAATACAACGAAAAACCCAAAGAATATGTCTACTATGATGACGTTGATAGGTTAAAAAAGCTAGACGCTTCCAATCAGGTTGGCAACAATAATAACATGAACGAGATTTGGAGCATTTTACACGAATTGGAACACCTTGGAGTAATTGAATTCTATAAATAAGTTTGTTAAAGCTGTTATGCCTTAGTACCACAGTAATCATGAATAAGTTTGGACGTCCCTTGCCCACGTCGTCTAATCAGAAAAGAGTGAGAGTGTTGCAAGCACTCAACTTGATCACTCTTACAAAAGATGGCGATTACAATATTCAAGATCATCGGCTTTGTAACGTCAAATCACTAACAGATATCGCTGATGCTGTAAATAAAAAGTTTGTTGAGAGTATGCTAACTTCACTTTCTACTACCATTGATAGATCGCTGAATGATAAAATACCAGTATCCCACATGGAGATGCTGAGACAAGTAACGGTGTTGGAACAAAAAGTAAACAATTCTATTGGTAGTATTGTAAAGCAAACGGAGACCTTTAGCAAAACTAATAAGGATTATGTAGACTCGGTATCCGAGCAACTTAAGCTACTTGACAGCAAATTCAAGAGCGAGACTTTAATTTTGGATACAAACCTGGATCGCCTATCTACCCAATTCAAGGACCTCGAAAAACTCCTAAAAGGTTACACCAATATGGCTATTCAAAATGCTCTCAGACCAGTCAGGACGGATATGGGAAAGATTCGTGAAGAACTCTCAAAATTATTAAAAACAGTTGATTTGCTAAAGAAAGGATCTTCCCGTCCACCAACGATCTAAAATGTAGACGTATATAATTCGATATCATACTGCAGAACCTCATTCTTTGAGAAATAATGGCTAAGGGCATTACGAAGGCGAGAGAACAAGTTGTTAAGGAACTACATAAACGTATGAATGAAAGTCTACTTGTCAGGGGTACATATGAATATGCAAAAATTGAGAATAAATTCTCTAACCACCTGAAAATTCCTTATACAATAAGGATTTCAACAAATAATGGTAAAACAGCTATTCTCCTGGCTATATGCCCCTCCGAGCGCTGAATTACATACCAAAATTTGCCGTATTTTCTTCAAACACAGTTAGATAAGAAAATACTAATATTTCGAATGCAAGAAACTACCAGGAAGAAGGAAGCTTTTTCTTTAGTTAGAATGTCGTCACCTGCAGACCGGTTTCGAACTCGTTGGTTCTCATCAGTACAGGATAGACGAACATACCAATCTTCCGAAAAAGTAATCCCTTAAACCTACAACTGTCGTACTGCATAAGCAGTGAGACACAGGCAGCGCCATCCATTAGCAGTTTCGAGCATTCAGAGTAGAGTTTACCGTAAGGTAAAATTTTCAAACGTATGAATGAAAGTCTACTTGTCAGGGGTACATATGAATATGCAAAAATTGAGAATAAATTCTCTAACCACCTGAAAATTCCTTATACAACAAGGATTTCAACAAATAATGGTAAAACAGCTATTCTCCGGGCTATATGCCCCTCCGAGCGCTGAATTACATACCAAAATTTGCCGCATTTTCTTCAAACACAGTTAGATAAGAAAATACTAATATTTCGAATGCAAGAAACTACCAGGAAGAAGGAAGCTTTTTCTTTAGTTGGAATGTCGTCACCTGCAGACCGGTTTCGAACTCATTGGTTCTCATCAGTACAGGATAGACGAACATACCAATCTTCCGAAAAAGTAATCCCTTAAAGCTACAACTGTCGTACTGCATAAGCAGTGAGACACAGGCAGCGCCATCCATTAGCAGTTTCGAGCATTCAGAGTACTACATAAACCCGCTAGAATCAAATTTAAACGTCGCAGATGTATCCAGTATGGTTTAGACGATACGTTTGCCTCCGATCTTGCTCAGCTCGATCAGTACGCTCGTGAAAACAAGGGATTTAACTACATCTTGGTTGTAATTGATTGTTTTTCAAAATTTCTCTGGACCCGTCCTCTAAAGTCAAAAAATGCTCAGGATGTGACTAATGCCATGGATCATATACTCAAACAGTCTCGGAGGATTCCGAAAAAGCTGGTGACAGATAATGGGAACGAGTATTACAACGCTAGCTTTCAAAGTCTTATGAAGAAGCATGGGATCCATCATTACAGTACCTTTAGTATTTTAAAGGCTTCTATTGCTGAACGAGTAATTCGAACGCTCAAAGAACACCTGTTTAAGTTGTTTACCTTGAATGGTAATCATAAATGGATTGACTTGTTGGAGCAAGTTACAAATACTTACAACGACACCAAACATCGTACGATTCACATGAAACCGAAGGATGTTAACAAGAGTAATGAGAAGAAAATATTGGACTTTGTTTATAGTCGTTTAAAGGTTGTGGGAAAGCAAAAATTCAAAGTTGGCGACATTGTTCGCATAAGTAAGGCTAAGCACGTGTTTGAAAAGGGTTATGTGCCTAATTGGACTACTGAGTTGTTTAAAGTATCTCAGGTTAAGATTACCAACCCTACAACTTATTTGCTAGAGGATACGAGCGGTCAACCCATTAGTGGTGGATTCTATGAAGAAGAATTGCAAAAAACCAAACAATCTGACGTATTTCTTATTGAACAAGTTTTGCGTAAAAAGGGCAAAAAGATGTATGTCAAATGGCTTGGGTTTGATAAGTCTCATAACAGTTGGGTAGATGTGGTTAAGGATGTGGTTTAAGTCCGATCTCTGTACAAATAGTCAACATTTTCCTGCTTTCAACTAGTTAAAACTATGCCGTATTGCAAAGAGTGTGATACTGAAATTTTATCTCATAGTGCTCATAACCGTACCCTAAAACATAAGCAGCAATGTAGTGAGAACTTGTACTCTCAGGTAAACCTCGTTCGAACTGCTTTTAAAAACCGCGTACTAACTTATCATCTGACAAGTGACTTACATTCGACTGATGTTAAGCAATATTTAGGAGACCTCAAAGATACTGTTCTTATTTTACTCACTGATCCTTTAAAGACTTATCCCCAGCTTAAAGTTAATATGGAGCTATATGGTTCGTATCTGTTGGCATCAACACAAGAACAAGACATTAAATCGTTTAATACCAAATTTAGTGTTCTTTCTCCCAGCACTAATTTGGAAGACTTTTACAGCGAATATCAGATCTCTCTAGTGAAAAAAGCTTCCGAATTTACCGAGATGGGAAGCGGATGGGCGTTATCCAAACTGCTGTTTCTCGAACTTAACATCAATAAATGTGGAGTGGGGGTATAGTTCTCTCTCTCTATAATAACAATAATACGTTGGTATACGTCATTATTTTAGTGTGAACCATGACTAGCCAAAGTTGTACCGCTGCTGCTACTGCTCCTTAGTTGCTAGAAGAAGAAGAAGAAGACGATAGTTCCCGAACCTCATCCCCCTATTGGAGATATCTAGACAGCATGATTCTTCGAAGTAACAGAGAAATTCGCAAGGAGAATAAACTCTTGGGCGAATTTTGCTATCCTACTGGTAATTTTACAGTACTTGTAGGCCTTAGTGTTGCCAGGGGGATGATACCAAGTGTTAAACTAGTTCCCACAACGCCTGAACATCAGCCAGTCTCCCTAAGTCATTCTGATTGGATCGAGTTTTTGGAGATCATTGACAAGATGTTTGAATATATTGATGGAAGTGTGACAACAACGCTGACGTCGTCATCGGAAAATTTTACCCTATCCAGTGCTATTCTTTTAAACGAGCGAATATTTCGACTTGGAAGCAATGATGTAACTTTAACGTTTTCTTGTAATGATATAAATTCTATTGTTAGCATTAAGCATTTAATTAACTATAGATTAGAATTAGTTAACCGTTTACAATTTAGAACCTATTATGATGATACTTTACAGTATGCTCAATGTTTTGCTGATATTAAGGAAAACTTTTTTGAAATTATTACCAATCTCTGTAATTTAAACCCATTTGAACAAAGTTATTACATGTTGGAATTATTGCATTACAACCAGCAAAAATTGTTAGATGACTTTGATAAACTGTATATGTATACTGATGACTCATAATACTAAGTATCCTGATGACTCATAATAATAATAATAAATAGTTTAAAGCTCAAGGTTCTTTCCTTTTTTTCCCTTTCCCCTCTCCCTTATCCTACTGCTGCTGCTGCTGTTGCTGCGTTTACTGATAAATACAGCTCGATTCTAGCAGATATTTCATAGCTGTTTCAACCTTCGTTGCATACAGTTCTAACCTGTTGAGACCTGTTGCGTGTGTTGATACCTGTTTAACAAAATTCTACAATGAGTATTTCCAAGCAAACATTAGCGGAACTGAACGCTCGTATTAACAGTGATGTTGTGAACTTTCCCGAATGCAGGAAACTTTCCACTCTACCTGTAGGAGTAGCGTATTCTATTCAAACACTGAAATTTGTAACCACACGTTATGGGAGAGCTCTTGTTGAGACATTGATTGACTTAGCCCAGGAGGATGTACTATTTCAAACCTACTTACCACAACGGATAGCTGAAACTATGTCGCAGGATCTGGTTGACAACATGAATCGATCGAGTGCTCAGTATACTCTAGCATATTTGGGACAAAGCTTGACTGCTGTTGGTGGTGGTAACCCTGACACCCTAATCCAGTTTGAATGCTCGGAATAAGCCTGTTTCAAGAGATATTGGTGGTAGTGGTATATCTTACCTTACTTAAAGCCCTTCCGTACTGTAAACTGTTTAGAAGTTAGTTCGACACCATCGTCGTCGCTGCTACCTTTGAGTCTAACCAGTGTGTGTGAGATGTCACAAGACCGTCAGGACGTTTGCATCGATCTTCAAGGTTACCCCTTAGCTAGTGGGTTTATACCGAAGGAGTGGGCTGTGTATGATGGCGTACGATTTTGCAGCTTTCTCTTCAAACCCCCGTATGGTAGGAAATTTTTGAAACCCGAAGATCTCAAGATAGTAGAACATTTGGAGGAAAAATACCATGGGCTAATGTGGGAGTCTGGCTGTTTGGACTTGAACCAATTTGAAAGTGTTTTACGTGACATCCGTCTTCAGTATGACGCTCCTAAATTTCTGGTTAAGGGCGATTTAAAGGCAACTTGTTTAAAACAGATTTTTGATTCTTGTCTTATCTTTAGTATTCCTTTAAAGACTGAACCTAAATTAAGTAAATATAAAAAAGTTGTAGAATGTTTTCACCATAAGGACTTTAATGTTTGGCATTGTGCCTGTAATAATGCCAAGTTATTGTATAATTTCAGACATTGTTTTTTAAATGACATGGAATAAAAGTATATAACATATTTTGTTTGTTTTATTTCTTAGTATAGCTCGATTAGTCTAAGTAGAAAGACGTAAAATGATTAGCCGCAGTGTAGATTGTACCGATTGCTTAGACGACGGTCTAGCCGTTATTCGTACTTTTGAAGAAAGACTGATTACGTTTGAAAATTGGTCCAATAAAGTTAGTCCTAAAGACTTAGCACAGGCTGGTTTTTATTACACCCAGCGATTAGATATAGTTAAATATGCGTTTTGTTATTGCGAGTTTGCTGATTGGAAGGAAGGAGATGATCCACTAGCCGATCACTATAAGTACTCTCAGCATTGTCAACTAGCTAAAGTATTGTGGAAGTGCCGCTCACTGAAAAAGAAAGCCCCACCGCGAAGCTTGAAAAAGATACAACAAAAACCGCTCCGAACTCTCCATGTTAGTTCTCTGTTCTTAATACCACTGTTGGTGTTATTAGCCAGTGGACTGATACACCTCTATGATATTATAAATCACCATTCTTCAACGATTTAGCTCATTTTCACGTGAGCTATGGCTCTGTCAAGTTCGTCCTTCATTCTGCTGGTTGCAGTAGTACACAACGTCTTCTACGTATATCGACCTTTGAATGTGAAAAACGCCTCTGTTTTGTCCGATTTTGGAGATTGTAGCGCTAGCAGACCATGGATTCCGTTGGATTTCAACCCGCAGAACGCTGATCACATGTCTGTATTCTCCGCTACGATACCTGCATCAAACAGCAGCAGCAGCTATTTTCGCTACAAGATTCACTTTCTCTTTCAAGATTCGACGATTGGTGAAACAGGATGGATGACGTTCCTTAGCGAGTGCAAGAATGAGACCGCATCCCCAACTCATACTCCTGCTGCTGCTAATTCTCCACTACCGCTATCTTTCTCCGAAACTCTGAACAGTATTTCTAGTTTACTTGTATTCGTAGCAGTAAGCTGTTTACTATTATTAACTAATTTTGTATATAAGGTTGCTAAATATAGATATATCTTGTGGTTAAATAAATAATTTTCCTACTTCTACTACTACGTGTTTTCTTCCTTAAATACCTTTATTACATATCGTTATCATCGTGACTTCGCTAAAAACAACAACAACAACAACAACAACACCAACCACTTGCTTGCCCAACTGCCGCAAGCCTTTATGTTCGGAACTCAATATTTTATGTGAAGCAGATGGCCAGGTCGGCTAGAGCGTTGGTAATTCCACGTTGTAATATGCAGGTCCCAGGTTCTAATCCTACTATCGGCAAAATAAAGAAAAAAGTTTTTGACGTCATTTTTCCCTGAAATACTTAATACTAATAATATTCTTAAGGAGTAGTACTAATATCCGATGCAGTTAGGTCCCAATCGATAGTGCCCAAGTGGTTGATGTTCAAGTAGGTAAAGCCCCAAGTAGTTCCAGCCCCAAGTAGTTAAGACCAAAGTAGCTCACGCTCAAGGGTGTGACAGATGACGTATGACAGTTCACATATGACAGTTGACAGATGACAGATGGCGGTTGACAGATGACGTATGACAGGTGACAGATGACGTATTACAGGTGACAGATGACGTACGACAGGTGACAGATGACGTATGCCAGGTGACAGATGACAGATGGCGTATGCGCGCGCAGATTGGGTTTGATGCTGGCGCATGCGGTATGGCTGGGTTTGATACCGGCGCATGCGGTATGGTTGGGTTTGACGTCATAGATCACCCGATAAAATCCCCCCGGAGGACGGAGGGCGCAGAATGCACTAACTATCTCTACTATGGCACAAAATGGATTTTTTACACTTGAAAAAAGATTTCAAAATGATAAAAATTTATTCTTGGACTACAAAAAGTTCATTGACGAATATGTCGCTCTTGGCCATGCGAAGTATGTTCCCTTAGCTCTCACAAATAACACTTGTGATAAAAAATATTTCATTCCACATCTCTGTGTGATTCGGGAGTCGAGCACTACCACCAAATCGCATGTTGTGTTTGACGCCTCCGCAGAGACTTCTTCTGGCGTATCTCTGAATGACGTCACTCTCAAGGGATACCAGGTACAACCTGAGTTGTATGATATTCTGTGTCGATTCCGCATCTTTAATTATGTACTTACTGTTGTTTTATGTTTAATAATGATGCACTTGACGTCTTTTACTATTTACAATATTTATTTACAACATTTGCCATTACAAATAGTGTTTAATAATCAAAACTACAGACGACAACTTATACCGGCTACATACATTTTTCATACAAGACAAAAGACTAGTTCTTCTTTTCTTTTGTCTCTTACTTCTCTTAATAAGCATTTGTATCTATCTCCTTTCAATAAGAACATTCTATTAAGAAAACTTAACTGTAACGCCATCTGTTGATAAACATCTTAATCTAACATTATATGAAATTAACAATCTATAAGACAAGTGAATCATTGGCGTATCAAAATACTTTATTCACAACACCCTCTCTCAATGATGTACTTTTCGCAACTCCTTTCCTCAATGATTAACTTACAAAGTTCAGAAATTTAACTATTTTACAAAACTGCAAACTTCATAAAAATGACAATAGTTATAATTATAATATAAGTATTATATCAAGTTTAAAATACATATGTTTGATACATTACCAATACTAAATCCTAAAGTTGTATTTTAAATATATCAACCATCTTATAATAATGATAATTTTACAAGTATGCATCTATAATGTCTTTAACTTAAAATTATCCCTCTCTCTTTTAAATTTAAAAGTTTACAAATTTCATTGAATCTAACTCTTTGCAAACCTTTTGTCAGAATGTCAGCTAGTTGAAATTCAGTATTTAAGTAGGTACTCAAGAATCATAACTTTGGCATTTACATTTTCACAAATAAATTTATATTTAATATCAATATGCTTAACACGTTTGTTATTTTCAGGATTCTTAATCAATGCAATACATCCTTGATTATCTTCATACACTTTAAAGTTTTCAACATCAAAATTCATATCTATTAATAACTTTTTCATCCACATACAATCTTGTATAGCAGCACATAGAGCTACTAGTTCTGCCTCTGTACTAGATAGTGCAATACAATGTTGCTTCCTAGTTACCCATGATATTGCATTTCCAAATACTTTTATGATGAATCCAGAAGTTGACTTTCTATCTTTACAGTCACTGGCCCAATCTGAATCTGCGTAACATTCCAAAATTGGTGATTTATTATTTCTTTCATATATAAGATTCAAATTTATAGTTCCCTTCAAATATCTCAAAACCCGTTTTAAATGAACCCATACTTCTATACTATTCTGATCTTGGTATCGACTAAAATAGTTCGTTGCAAAGCTGATGTCCGGTCTTGATCCCAACATGAGATACATTAAGCATCCTATAAGCTGCTTTATAGGTTTATCTTCATTGTTTTCTTTAGATTCTAATTTTAATTGTGGATCAATAGGAATTGCTGTCGGTTTACAATTTTCAAATCCAAATTTTCTTAAAATCCCTTCTATATATCTTTTCTGATTTATCTCTAAAATACCCATTTCTCTATTATAATTTATTTGTATTCCTAAAAAATTTTTTAAGTCCCCTTTATCTTTAATTTCAAATTTCTCTTTTAAGTTATTTTTACAAATTTCAATTCTATGTAAATCTGGTCCTGCAATAATTATATCATCGACATAAAGTAATAAATACATAACTTGTCCATCTTCAAAAACTTTAATATATAAACAAAAATCTGTTTCTGATCTTATAAAACTCAAATTTAGTAAAAGCTCATTTATTTTTTGATTCCAGCATTTTGATGCCTGCTTCAATCCGTATAGAGATTTATTTAGTTTTAACACAAAATCATGTTTACACCTTATTCCTTCTGGTGGATAAATATAAATGTCTTCCTTTAATTCTGCATTTAGAAAGGCTGTTTTCACATCAAGTTGTTTGAAATAGTACCCATATTGATTTCCAATAGATAAAAGTGTTCTAAGTGTAACCATTTTTGCAACTGGTGAGTAAATATCATCATAATCAAAAGATTCTTTCTGTGCAAATCCCTTCACTACCAATCTTGCTTTGTACTTATCTTCTAGGGGTTTGGATGCAAACACCCACTTTGTGCTCAAAATTTCTGCTTTTTCTGGTTTCTTGACTTCTGTCCATGTTTTGTTTTTCTTTATTGACTCTATTTCTTTTTCCATTGCCATTATCCACATATTTTTGTCTTCTCTCTTATTTATATCTTCTATATTTTCTGGAATATTGTTCACAAAAGATATAGCATCAAAAGCCATGTACATTTCATAATCATTATATTTTTCAGGTATTTTTCTTCTTCTGCCTTGGTTTTTGCCATTTTCATCTTTCTCTTCATTGTTTGTTTGTTCTTGCTGTATTATGTTATTTTCTTCATTGTAATCATTTGTTTCATTGTTTTCTATTTCAGCAAATTTTTCCCTCTCTTTTTCCTTGAAGTAAAAATCCTTTTCATTAAAAATTACATCTCTAGCCATGATTACTTTCTGTTCTTTCACATCCCATAATCTATAACCAGTGTTTGTGTATCCTATCATAATACATTTCTTTGCTTTTGTATCAAACTTCTCTCTTAACTGCTTCGGGATATGTGAATATGCAGTACATCCAAAATTTCTCATATTACCTAAATCTGGTTTTGCCCCATTCCATATTTCAGCTGGTGTCTTATTGTCTAACTGTGCACTTGGACTACGATTCAAAATATATGCTGCTACCCTTATTGCTTCATTCCAAAAATATTTTGGTAAATTGGCATCTTGAATCATACATCTAGCTTTATCAACTAAACTTCTGTTAAATCTTTCTGCCTTGCCGTTCTGTTCCGGTGTATACGGAGTGGTATAATCAATGAACGTTCCATTTTCCTTGCAAAACCTTTTAATTTCCTCTGAAATATATTCCCCTCCATTATCACATCTTAAAGTAGATATTTTCATATTAAATTTAGCTTGAACTGATTTTACATATTCCTTAAAATAATGAAAAACTTCACTTTTATTTTTAATTATAAATACAGATACAAAATTTGAATAATCATCGATAAACGTTACAAAATATTTACCACCGTCATGACTCTCTGGAGTAATAGGACCTGCTACATCAGTATGTATTATTTCCAAAATTCTTTTAGCTCTTTTTCTGTTATTAAACTTTTGTCTAGTCATTTTACCTGCTACACATCCTTGACAAAAATCTACTTTTCTTATTTCTATTTGTTCTAAGCCGTTAGCCATATTATAACGAATTAGTTTTTCTAAATTTGTTTGACAAATGTGCCCTAATCTTTTATGCCATATATTCACCATTTCATTTTCGACTTCAGTATTTAAACATTCATTATTTTTAACTCTAAATTTAATTTCATATAAATTATTTCTATATCCTATACCTATTACATTTTTTTCATGATACAGGAAAACTTGACCATCATTAAAAACTACTTTTATGTTTGCCATCTCTAAGCGTTTAACAGACAATAAGTTCTTACGTAAGTTAGGTACATAAAATACATTTTTTATGGTACATTCAACCTCTTTTTCCCTTACTATACATATAACTTTTATGTTTCCTACTCCTACAGCTTCCATATAATTGCTATTCTTAGCTACAGCTATTTTTATTGGATTTTCAAGAATCATAAGATCACTAAAATATGATTTGTCATTGACTAAATGGTCTGTACATCCTGAGTCTATGTAAAATAATAGTTCATCAGTACTTACATTCTCAAAGTCATTAATATCTGACATGAAACAAATACCTCGCTCACTACCTTCTTCATTTTCTCCCTGTCTTCGTCCATTTTCTGTATAATTTCCTCTTCTTTCATCATTTCTGTCATCGTTTCTACTAAAATTCTGTCCATATTGTCTACTTAAACCTCTTCTAAAACCTCTACCTCTGAATCCTCTACTCAAACCTCCATGTCCATCTCTGCTTTGACCTCTGTTTGTATTTTGAAAATATGTATTTCCACCTCTAGAATGTTGTCCATTATTTGCTCTGCAATCTCTTTTAAAATGTCCTCTTTTACCACATGAGAAACATACACCACGATTTATACTCATATTTGTATTGTTGAATGCTGCTGGTTTCACACTGTCAGTTTTAAAATTATTTTCATATAAAGACTTTCGTCTTTCAAGTTCAAATCTTAATCTCGCTTTCACAAAGTCTAATGTTAAAGTGTTGGCTGGACTATTTTCTAAAATAGTTACTACTGTCTCAAAGCTTGGAGGCATTGCCATTAACAAGTTACATACTATGTCCTGATCTTTTAGATCTGCTCCTGTAGCTTTTAATTGATTAATAGTCAAATCAAATTCTGCCAAAAATTCTTCAAGCTTGTTTATATCTGATAACTTCATGGACATTAATTTTCTTCTTAACATCAGTTGGCCTGGAATACCCTTTTTTTCATATCTTTCCTCGAGACAACTCCACATATTAAATGCTGTTTCTTTTCCTCTAACTATGTCTATTTGACTGTCATCAATACATTGAACTATTAGTGACCTACACAAATTATCTCTTTTTTTCGCTTCTAGCTTTTTCTTTTCGTCTGTATAGTCTGCATCATTATATTCCTTTTCAATAAATTCATATACATTTTTCTCTTCCAGTAAAACATGCATTCTAAATTTCCAAGTATGAAAATTATTACTATTTAGAAGTTCTATATTAAAATTATTTTTGCTCATACTCGCCATTTTTCTTTTCGTTTTTTCTTGTTACTAGGGCTAAGCGGCTAAGCCAAGGTCATGGTTCACTTCTTGACTTTTCCTGGGTGATTCTGGATCATTTTCGGTGACTCTGGGCCCATAACCTGTTGTTTTATGTTTAATAATGATGCACTTGACGTCTTTTACTATTTACAATATTTATTTACAACATTTGCCATTACAAATAGTGTTTAATAATCAAAACTACAGACGACAACTTATACCGGCTACATACATTTTTCATACACGACAAAAGACTAGTTCTTCTTTTCTTTTGTCTCTTACTTCTCTTAATAAGCATTTGTATCTATCTCCTTTCAATAAGAACATTCTATTAAGAAAACTTAACTGTAACGCCATCTGTTGATAAACATCTTAATCTAACATTATATGAAATTAACAATCTATAAGACAAGTGAATCATTGGCGTATCAAAATACTTTATTCACAACACTTACAACAGACATTCAAAAAACAAGTGCAGACAAGTCAAAGTAAATCCCTCTCAGACCTTTATACAAAATATTCTATGGCGTGATAAGCCATATGACTCTCTTAAATGTATTGAACTTCAAACTGTCACCTATAGAACAAATTTCGCTCCCTTTGTTGCTACACGAGTAATAAAGGAAATTGCCCAGTCCCATGAAAAAGACTTCCCTCTCGCTTCAGAAGCACTCTCCCTTCAATGTTACGTAGACGACATTCTCTGTGGTTGTGACAGTTATGAGGAATTGAGGCGTCGGATTCTAAAACCGGATTTGCGCTCGAAAAGCCGTAGACTATTGTCGGGGCAAAAGTGAAAGGCATGAAAAAAAAATTTCAGAATTTGAATATTTAAAAAATACTAGCGTATAGAGCCATAAATTGTGCATGTTTTTTGTAAATAAAATTTTTTTTAAAGTGAATATTTTTTCCAAAAAAAAATAAAAACCACTTTTTATATCTCGTACTTTTTTCGCCGCGGCGCAAATATAAATTGCGATATATCCCAAGATTTTTAACGAAATGGTTTGAAATTCAGCATACTTACTTGAAAAACTCTCCCGAAGACGATGGGGTGATTAAAAATCGGTAATTTTGAATTCATTAAATAATACTTAATAAATAATAATTACGCGTTCGAAATCGTGTTTTTCGAACTTAGAAAGAAAAAAGTCTGCGGTGAAGTTTCAGTCTCAGAAAACTTCCCGCGAGAAAGTTGTTCTGTATGGTTGAAAGAAGTTTTCTGGAAAATTTCAGATTTTTTGGTATTATACTTTTCGAGATAGAGCGAGTTGAACACGCTGCGCGACCCCGTAATGTGTTTGTATCTACGCGCTGACATGGGCCAGCGCTATAAAAAAAGAAAATTGCGTATATTTATGATGATTACAGCAATTTTTAAATTGTATTCGAAAAAAAAGGTGCAGTTGACTATAATGTGCAACAATTCTTCGACTGTAAAACGTTATTCACATTACCATTGAAATTAGCAGAAACAACACACGATCGCAACAATCGGCGCAGGTTCGATAATATTAGAAAATCATACATGTCCATTTCTGCCGTACGTCACTTCTGTGCTTCTAAATCTTTATTTTTAACAAGTATTTAAATGTAATAAACAAGTCTAATTATTCAAAATGTCTTGGAAGATTGTAATACATCTGCAAAAAGAACTGGAGTAGGTCGAAAGCGAACTCGACATGAAAACCTGTGGCAGAAAAACGTCAAAAATAAATTGAAAAACGAGGTAAAATAAACTTTTCGGGTCCGGTAGATTTTTGTATGAAAATTTTAATTGTTCAGAAAGTTTACGTTAAAAGTCAAAAAATCCACGAAAAACTATACGTATATATGTACATCTTTTTGATTATTGAATAATGTAGGCTCAGAAATTTTTTTTCTAAAGACGAAATTTTTTACGTGGTACTAGTAACTGATTATATCAACCAGGTAGTTAACGTATTGTATAAATTATCATTCAATGTCTCTTGTGATGTGGAAACGAGTTCACAATATGATGACCACCATTATGAATAAAATGTTTAATAACGGGAATGTATACGCAATTTTCTTTTGTTACATACTTTTGTAGCGCTGGCCTATGTCAGCGCGTAGATACACATTACGGGGTCACGCAGCGTGTTCAACTCGCTCTATCTCGAAAAGTATAATATCAACAAATCTGAAATTTTCCAGAAATCTTCTTTAAGCCATACGAAACAACTTTCTCGCGGGAAATTTTCTGAGACAGAAACTTCGCCGCAGACTTTTCTTTCGAAGTTCGAAAAACACGATTTCGAAAGCGCAATTAGTATTTATTAATTATTATTTAATGAATTCAAAATTAACGATTTTTAATCATCCCCTCGTCTTCGGGAGAGTTTTTCAAGTAAGTATGCTGAATTTCAAACCATTTTGTTAAAAATCTTCCGACATATGACAATTTATATTGTCACAACGGGGGTTGTTGCGACTGAGACTTAGTAATAGTCTCTGGGATCGTGTGGAGGGAATGAAGTTAAGACAGGTTATAAAAAATATAACATTTAATAATTAATCAACAATAATAGCAATAAAATAAAGTTTGGCATTAAATAAATGAAATGAGACACTTACTTATACACTTCCCCTACATCTTATCTATAAGGGCGGCTCTTTTCCCGACCAACGGGCACATGTCTTATCTCGACATCTTCAGAACGACTGCCTATCACTCCATTATACAGTTATCGACGATCGGTGCATTGCTCAGTCAGCATACCTTGCCTTCCTCAATAAAATTAAACAAAACCAAGCTGACCTTCAATGTCGTCACCAAGTTCACCGAATAACAGAGTGTCTATTCATCGATATTGTCAAAATAATCTTTATATAAATACAGTGTGATTTTAAAAGTAATTAATAAAATAATCCATGATAACATAACTATGACATATGCCCCTCGTTCGCGAAAGCTGGACCCACAGCTTTACAAAATTTCCATCTTATTATGCAATACAAATATGTTGGCCAAGCCGCCAGAAATTAATTAAATTTACAAAAACAAAATACGATTTTCAATAAAACTTATAAGTTGATGAGAAGTTGTAAAAATTTGTATCTAGGATTGATCAAAAAAAAAAAATCTTAAAGGGACGTACCTATAGCATAATTAAAATTCGCGTAAGAGATTGATTTAATACTTATTAAAAACTTGGAAACAAATTATTTCTTCTTTTTATTTTACTTTATTTACTGACTTAAGTAAACTTTCTAACTATTAAACTTTTTTAAAGTATTGAATTGATAGCCACATTTAATGCCATATAGAAATCTCAATCTTATCAACTTATAAAATATTACTTACTATACTCGTATACTAAAGAGACAATTATTGTAAAAGCGAAAAATATAAAATAAAATAAAACTTGTCGATACTCATAAACTCATAGCATTTCTTTTAAATATTTACATAACAAAACCTCAAAAAGTAGCACTCTTTGAAAAATGAGATCGTTACACGGGCATTTATGGCAACATATAAGGAGTCTTTGCTGAAGATTTGCTTAATTGTAATAACGCCGAACAATGATAAACTATGCACAACTATGAGCCAGAAGTAGTTTAGTTATATTAAGGATAATATAAATTTCCTACAAACTTAACATTCACCACTTTTGGATGGATTTTCCCTATCCCCCATTCTTCATCGCCACAATTCTACAAGATGATGCAAGATGGATGCAGCTGGAAGCGGTTTGCTTTGATAAGGTCATCTCTATTGAGCCCTGGTACCTCGGGCATTTTCGAGACTTTACTGTTAGGTGTTAGGTTACCTAACGTGATGGTGTAACTGTGTTTTCTTTGCTTGCGTGCGTTGTGGTGACGTTGAGTAACAGCTTCTGTTTGCTCAGGTTTAGGTATGGTGGATATATACTGGCTCCCCTTTGTTGTAGGAAGTTGTTGTGCATGTTATTTGGCTCATCTCCAATCTCCACTGCCATTGTGCTATTGTGTCCAGGTACATGAAACATAAAGAGAGTGCGTATCAATACTTATGAATATATAGTCCTAATTTTACATGTTTTAATTATTTACAAAATTAAAATGAGAAAATACATTTCTCTTTACGCGTACGTATATCTAATATTAAAAATCCCTAATATTTAAACTAGTCTATAAACTAAGGTTAATTTGCACATCAATAATTAAATTACAAATTCTTGTAAATTCAAATAATACATGCATGTTTAAAATAATAACATAGCACTCATATAACAGAACAACTATCCCTGTTTAGTTTCAGTTTGCTCTTTTTCTACCTCCAAGTATACTGAGATATAACGCTCGTCTAATTTTTAAAATGAATCTTTAGTGTTAGGCTTAGAGTATACCTTAATATTTAACTTCTAGTATACCTAGGATTTTTAATACTAGAATAAATAAAAAAGCAACTCTTTAGTACAAAGTTGAAAGTCTAGGTTAGTACTTGCTAATAAAATTTAAAATGTTTTAGGATTATTTGAAATGATTAAATTATATCAATTTACTGAGAGGTAGTAGGCAGTTTCGTGACAAAAAAAAATTACTTTGTGCTATTGTTTTTTCAAAAATATATCTGACGATATTTTACATGCTGTCAACAATAAGTAATAACCGTACGAACATTTGAGCAGTTTTAGCTCACGCAGTATTTACAAATACCAGAAACTCTTAAAAAATCTGTAAACCTTCCCTAAGGGAAATAGATAACTTCAGGCTTATCTCACCTGGTAACATCCTGTACCACTAAACATCATCGATTTGTTTAAACATTGTGCTCAAACACTAGCGTCACCTTTTATGAAGACAAGATGCGTAAATTCTTAAAACAACTACGCCCCTAGCTACGTGCCACGCAGGGTATTGAATAACATAAGACATTCACTTGTCTCTTCTTCATAAAATTTGTTACACTTGAAAACCATTTCAAAATACCTTACTTGTCAGTAAAGTTTAACCTGCAAATGACTTTTTTGCAGTAGGGCTATAGCATTATGTTGCTGATCGCTAATTCTCTAGCTGCCCTTTTCGTACCACTTTTTTGTGTGTACCTTATTGTTTCCTAAAGTATGTACCTATAACTTCTTTGAGAAAAATGAGTCGTTCTGTAGGTACTCTAGAATAATAAATATATGCTCGTGTATTTAACTTAAGAACTTAGGCACGATGCTTTAATACTGCATCGAATTAAAAAAAAATCTCTATATATTTTCATTCGTAACACTCTTACTTTCTTACGTAAGTTTATTATAAGTTTCAATCATCTCATGCCTATAAAAATTGTTTTATGCCTCGATTAACTAGATAATAATTCTGGATAAAAACTACTCTGGTTTTGCACGCATAAACCCTTTTTCTTTTTCCATTTAGTTTTTCATAATTCCTTTGATTATTCATAAAAATAAAAAAAAATAAATAATATGAATGAGTACTTGCAGCATGCGAAAATGAGGCGCGTGCTTGATCGGTAAACTTATGCCATTATTGTATAATAATATAAAATTCTTGGTACCTGCCATCTCTGGGTCAGCAGTGTTTATTATAATTTATTATGAACTTGAAATAAAGCAAAATTATGTAAGCTTTTGATAACAAAAAATATTTTTTATACCTTGGACGTATAACAATTACGTCTAATAATATTTAGTATTTCTATAAACGTAAGCAATAATAATAAAATGTTGATATGTTTACTAGTTAGTTATTTAAGAAATATTTAATTTTAAAACAAACTTCTGAAATTGAAAAGCAAATTGTCACTGGCTATTATATTAAAAATACAACACATTAATGCCCTTATTTACCAGTGATCTTCGTTAATTGCGTAAAACTTGATTTATTCTTTTTTTCGCATGATAAAACACATTTTAAAATTTGTAACTAGTACTAAAACTAAATTAGTACCTACTAAATTAAAAATGAAAATCTAATCAAATTTTTCTGTTATTTTTCTTGCATATCGCCTATGTGCATAATGTTTAATTGCAAATAATTTACACATGAGAAATAGATTTTTTTTACGGCACAAAAATTGAAAGTATAAACAAGCAATATAATTTGGATTTTGTCTTACAACGTAAAAAAACATAGAACATGTATCAAGAGAAGACTGACGAATTGTACTGTGGACATTACAAAAATTACAATTTCTGCGTAAAAATATTGACTTGGAACTAAAATAGTATGCAATGTTAGATAAATAAAAAAAATCAATTTTACACTAAATTTTGAACCAAAGAAAAATCAGTGCAAATAAAAACGAGAATAGGTTTAGAGTTTGTATTTTATTTACTTAAACTCATAATACTTTGGTAAGCATACTTTCTTAAAATCTTACATCCAGCTAGAAAAATTATTTATAAAAGAAGCATTTTCCGGTATAACTAATCACCTTTTTTGCTAACGTATTTTATATTCTGAAATAAAAGTTTAGCAGAGAAACAAATGTGAAGAAACGTAGATACATACATACGTACGTACATACATATGTATATGTATATGCACACTTTAACAAACGCTTTGACTTAGTTCTTTGTTACTGTAAATACATTTAAAGCTTCTTCCAAAATCATTATTTACTTCTCTTTAAGGGACAAACTTGTATATTATATTTAAAATAACCTCTCAACGTGAAAAAATGTATCGTAATATAGTTTTATTTTGAATAAAACAAAAAATTGTACCTATATAAATTACCATTAAAATTTCAGAAATCTTTTTGAAAAGGCCGAAAAAATTAAAATTAACTTGCACCACTTATTCTATTATAGACGTAAAGTAAAAAATTGCCAACTCTTATTTTATACAATTTAATTAAAATTACTTCATTCCCTCAGGTTGTAATCAAATGTGTATCTATACTTAAAGAAAATTTATGCCTACTCTCACACAATGGACAGAATTTATTAAAGAATATTTAATTTTTGCACCAAAAAAGTCATAATTTATTGTGTATGGAGAGTAAAAACGGCGCCTCCACCAAATGTCGCGCTAGGGGTCGTCAGGGTTGATAAATTAGGCTGCGGTTTACCAAAACACTTTAATAATTTATCCAGGTACACAATTCACTTACGTTGCTAGGTTGGGTAGCGTAGGGGGCAGCTTCTATCGGAGTACTCAGTCAGCCTAAAGGGCTGGCGCTAATTGTACTGTTCGTGCGGCACCACAGTGACGCCTCCCCCGTCGGGACACGACGCCCTCCTCTGCATCTCGCTGGTACGCTTTTTATATGAACCCCTCAAGAACAGTTTATACTCACAGTTCAAACTGGTCAGGGTTCATAAAATAAAGGCGAGGCCAGCGATATGCAATCGCAGCACGTAGAGTGGTTTCCGAAATGTTAAATAAATAATATGAAAAATGTATAGAAATTTGGAAAAAATGATGAATATCTGGGGAAATATGACAATATTTGCGCCGCGGCGAGAAAATTTCGAGATATAAAAAGTGGTTTTTAATTTTTTTTTTGGAAAAAATATTCACTTTACAAAAAATTTTATTTACAAAAAACATGCGAAATTTATGGCTCTATAAGCTAGCATTTTTTACATATTCAAATTCTGAAATTTTTTTTCATGCCTTTCACTTTTGACCGGACAACTTCTATGGCATTTCGAGCGCAAGTCCGGTTTTAGAATCCGACGCCTCAATTGCAAAAATTATATTCTGAATTCAACTGTATTTTAAATAATGCAGATTTCAAGCTGCACAAATGGTGGTCTAATTCTCAAAAGTTTTTAGAAAAACCTCTCGAATATGATCTGAACTTTGACAACGAAACTAATATGGTGTTAGGCCTCAGATGGCAGCCTCTAGATGATGTTTTAATAATTTCAACTCCTAAAATTTCACTCGACAAAACTCCAGCGACTTATTCTTTCAGTCCTAGCTCAGTGTTTCGACCCCCTCGGATTGGTAAATCCAGTGGTTGTTAAAGGAAAAATTCTACTGCAAAAAATTTGGATTCATAAATTAGATTGGGACTCAGACATTGACGATGAAGGTTTACTGACTGACTGGAAAACTTTCCTGGACTTGCTATCTCTTCTAAACACCATAAAAATTCCTCGCTATATAGGTTCTACCAGTACTGCTAAAAAAGTAGAAATCCATGGTTTCGCAGACGCTAGTGTTCAAGCTTACGGTGCTTGTATTTACCTTCGTTCAATAGATAGGGACGACTCTGTCTCTTGTCTGCTTATCTCTGCCAAATCCAGAGTAGCTCCAATTAAAACTATCACTCTTCCAAGATTGGAACTCTGTGGTATGGTAATTCTGGCAAAACTTAGTTATAAGATCATCACTATCTACGAAAAATTCGTTGATATTGATTCCGTGAATTTGTGGTCTGATTCTAAAATTGCTCTTGCATGGTGCAATGATCATCCCAGCAGATGGTCAACTTTTGTTTCACACAGAGTAGCTCAAATCCAGAATTTGACTCCACAGTCCAAGTGGAGACATGTTAAATCTTCACATAACCCGGCTGATATTTTATCTCGAGGAATATTCTCTCAAGAAGTCATAGATTCAGGGACTTGGTTCAATGGCCCTCATTTTCTACAAGACCCAAAGTTAAACTTAAGTCAATTCGACATTCCTATTAAAGTTTCTGATATTCCTGAATAACGAAAAACATCTTGCGCAGATGTCCAGGTGCCGGAAAATTCTGTATTTTGGAATACAATTTTTCCAAGTTTTCCAACTTTTCTCGTCTGCAGCGTACGATCGCGTATGTCTTGCGATTCATTAATAATATCAAAAATAATACTGAAAAAATGATTGGTCCTTTGTCAGTCCGTGAACTAGAATCCGCCCAAAAAATTATAATACGAACTCTTCAGTCTGAATATTTCTTAAAACAAGTTTCCGAGTTAAAAAACAACGTTCCTATTTCTGATAAACAGTTACGGTCTCTCAGACCTTTCATTGATGCTGAGCAATTGCTACTAGTAGGATGCAGGTTGGATAATGCAGATGTTTCCTATGATCAAAAACATCCTTTCTTGTTACCTTCGCACAATTACGTAGTTTGACTTATGCTCGATCAAGAGCATAAAAAGTTGGGTCACGCAGGTGCTCAAACAGTCTTGTCAAATTTCAGATTGAGATTCTGGCCTTTGAATGACTTGAGAGAGATCAAGCGAGTTGTTAGAAATTGTGTGACTTGTTTTCGTTTCCGGGCTCTTCCAGCCCAACAGATTATGGCCAGCTTGCCAAAAGATAGAGTTCAAAGATGAAGACCATTTCAGAAAGTCGGAATTGATTTCGGCGGTCCTTTTCTCATAAAATCATCTCGCTTAAGAAAAGCTCCCATAGTCAAGTGTTATATTGCTATTTTTGTTTGTATGGTCACTAAGGCTGTGCATATTGAGTTAGTCTCTGATCTGTCGACCGAGGCATTCGTAATGACTTTAAAAAGAGTCACCTCTCGCCGTGGAAACCCTACAATTATTTTCAGCGACAACGCCACTAATTTTCAAGGATTAAATAATCAGTTAAAAGTTCTTTATGATTTTCTCAAACGAACCGATGTGCATCAATTAATTAAAGATTGTCTTTCTCAAAATGAAATAGAATGGAAATTTATTCCACCTAGGTCTCCTCACTGGGGAGGGATCTGGGAAGCGGCTATTAAGAGTGCAAAGTACGATATAAAAAGACTGATGGGAAATTCTCAGTTTACGTTCGAGGAACTTTACACCATTCTTTCGCAGATTGAAGCGATACTGAACTCACGACCTCTGTGCCCTTTAACAAGTGACCCATCGGACTTGGACTGTTTAACCCCTGGGCATTTTCTGATCGGAACAAGCTTGAGTGCCTATCCTGATAAAGACTTGACTCACATTCCTGAAAATAGATTAAAATTTTGGCAAATATGTTCTCAAATACAACAAAACGTCTAGAAAAAATGGTCAGTAGATTACTTAAATCGCCTCCAAAACCGTCCAAAATGGTTAAAACCTTCTAAAAATGTGAAAGTTAATGATGTTGTTCTTCTCAGGGAAGACAATGTCCCTCCTCTTCATTGTCCTCGAGCAAGAATTCTGGAAGTATATCCTAGTCAGGATGGAAAGGCTAGGTTTGTCAAACTGAGAACCTCTGTTGGCACCTTTACCCGTTCAATTTCAAAAATTTCTCCTTTACCCTACGACGACCTCAGTATAGAAACCAGTGTCACTGAAGAATAATGTAATTTTCTTCCCCCAATTCTCTAAAGCTCATACTGTATTGTTTTTGTGTGCAGTTGTGAGTGCGGGAAAAACTCTTCTCGCACTCTCCGGGGCCTTGACCCCCCCTTGAATCTAGGTAATGTCTGGGTTTTGTTCACACAGTCAGTGTGCAGTTGTGAGACTTTTCGCACTCTCCGGTCCTTGACCCCCCCTTAAATCCAGGCAGATTCCTGATTTGTTCACACAAAAGCAGTTTTAAGTTGTTAGTGCGGGAAAAAATCTTCTCGCACTATTCGGGTCATCAAAACCCACCATATTCGGATCATAGTAACCCCCCTTATCTCAATACTTCTTCTGGCCGTCAGTGCCAGATGAAAGTTACCTCCAATCTCAATACTTCTTCTGGCCGTCAGTGCCAGATGAAAGTTACCTCCAATCTCAATACTTCTTCTGGCCGTTGGTGCCACATGAAAGTTACCTCCATTCGGGTCATCAGAACCCTCCTTATTCGGGTCAACAGTGACCATACTAGCTGATGGTCAACTTTCTTATTGTACAGAGTGGCTCAAGTTCGACATTTGAATTTACAACTCAAATGGAGACCAATGCCACTGGAGATTAAATTCCACTTTTTATGCGTGAGAGAGCAAACTCAACCGTTCACAACTTTTTCCTTGATTTTGAAGCCAAAAGCCTCCAACGGAGTATGTTGGGGAAACCCAACCGTTTATTCAATTTCTATAGCTTTATTTTTGTTTCTAAATAGATATCAATAGCTAAGCGGGTATAAAATCCCCCACAAAATGCATAAGCTCAAACTTGTCTTTCTTGGAAATTTAACTCGCTTAAAGGGCGCAGTTATCGGCAAATACAAAGATCATGTCGGTAAAAATATCTAAATATAATCTTTCTTTAATTTGGTTCTTCTAAAACCGGCATGTTGTCGGCGACTTCAAAGGCCTAGTTTCCTTTGAAGTTCTCTTATCTCCTAGTTTATTACCGTGATGTTCTAAAAATATATTACTAGCGAATGCAGCAAGTATGGCTACCGGCTTCAACCCCTCTAGCGCTTCACTTCGTTGTAACGAACTATCAGTTCAACCCCTTCACCGGTAGGGCAACATCAGCCTAAATGTGATTCGTAAACGTCATAGCGAGAACGACGCTGATTGGCCGGGTCCGGTCACACCTATCTCCGAAAAGAGGTTCTATTCTAGTTTAACTTAGCTCCCGGCGAGGGAACAGCATCACTCGATCAACAACCACAAAGAAAGACTGTCGCGTTCCTTGACGTGACAGAATTGCGAAGGTCTTGTAGACAAAAGGTCTAGCGGACTAAGTAGTGCGGGAAAAGAAAAGTCCCTTTGTTTCTCTGAGGCATAGTCCTATGAACTTCAATAAGTGACACAAATTAGGTGTACCAGTTCGGGAAGAAGTCCCCTTTTCTCAAGGCATGGTTCTTTAAAAGTATTTCAGTTCGGGAAGAAGTCCCCTATTCTATTAGGCATGGTCCTGTAAATCAATAACATCTCGTAACACCAGTTTATGACTAATTTATATCAGTTACCTGTCAAAACCAATAGTGTATAAAATACCCATATTTAAAAGTAATAAATACACAAAATTGTTTAGTGAAGTTAACGTCTTTTAATGAAACAAGTCGCGGCTGCATGAGACTGCGCAACTAGATGAAGCTGAACCAGCAACCTAATGGAAATATTTTACAGTAAGTGGAGGTAGGGTTTAAACTAGAGCCTTATCCTTACAATACCGTTTATGAAACGATATCTTGCAAAAACTTGCTTTTATTGTACCATGCTATATAGGCAAGAAATTGTCTTTCTATTTAGTTACAGAGTTCGCCTGCTGCTTTCTATTACTTCCTAAATGTCGCATCACTTTACTAATCAATCACCATTTGTTCTTTATTGTAACATCGCAACGGTTAAGACTGATACATACTGATTAATAGTTCGTCGCGTCGTTCGCCTGCTGTCGCTAGCGCCGCGAGGTTGCGTTGCGATTACTCACTCATTGCTTAATAGTTCGCGAACTAAATATTTTTAATCTTGCGCATACCCTTTTATTTTCTTTGATCTTGCGAACTAGTTCCATGATACAAATAAAAGAAGGTATGATACCTAACCGTGTCAAATTCATCCGGGTTCGCGTATGACGTCACGCCGTGATTTATTTTTGAAATTTATAACGCGCAATATAGAGTTTATGTTAGTTAGCGATTTTATATAAATTCTATCCCACACAGCAAAAATATATACTAAGCAAATGTTAGGCATATGCTTTTTAGCATAAGTATATGAATACGAGTAGAGGGAGTTGATTCCTTCTGCATCCGCCGTCCACCGGTGGGATTTTATCTTGTGATCTATGACGTCAAACCCAACCAGCCATACCGCATGCGCCGGTATCAAACCCAACCATACCGCATGCGCCAGCATCAAACCCAACCTGCGCGCGCATACGCCATCTGTCATCTGTCAACTGTCATCTGTCACCTGTCATACGTCATCTGTCACCTGTCATACGTCATCTATCATACGTCATCTGTCACCTGTCATACGTCATCTGTCAACTGTCATACGTCAAACGTCAACTGTCATACGTCATCTGTCAACTGTCACACTCTTGGGCGTTAACTACTTTGGGCCTTAACTACTTGGGGCTTTAACTACTTGGGGCTTTAACTACTTGGGCATCAACTACTTGGACACTATCTATTTGGGGCCTAACTGCATCGGACTGTAGTACTATTCCTAAAAATATTATTATTTCACGAATATGACGTCAAAAACTTTTTTCTTTATTTTTGCACATGCTAGGATTCGAACCCGGACACAGATGTTGGAATATCAGCGCTCTAACCAACCTGGCTATCGGCTTCACATAAAATATTGTGCTGATGGGATATAGACTTGCAGCTAGAAGAGACATCGTTTGCAATTAGAAATTTAATATACGAAACGTGTTCAAAATGGTCTCATAAACCACGTATAAAAGTATGGTAACAATCACCCGTCATTTAAGATATGTCAACTGCCAAAAGGCCCTTGTTAAACACCAAAATAAAAATTTAGCATACGTAACGTGTTCAAAATGATCTTATAAGGCAATTTAATATACGTAACGTGATCAAAATGGTCTTAGAAGCCATGTATAAAAGTATGACAACAGTCGCCTATCATTTAAGATATGTCAACCACCGCCAGGCTCTTGTTAAACACCAAAATAAAAATTTAGCATACATCACTTGTTCAAAATGACCTTATAAGGCATGCGTAAAAACATGGCAAAGAGACTTACAGCTAGAAGAGCCATCGTTTTCAAATAGAAATTTAATAGACGTAACGTGTTCAAAAGGATCTTATAAGCAATGTATAAAGGTATGTTAGCTGTCACCGGTCATTTAAGATATGCCAACTACCACCAGGCACTTGTTAAACGCCAAAATAAAAATTTAGCATACGGCACATGTTCAAAAATAGCCTTATAAGGCATGTGTAAAAGCAAGGCAGCTGTCACCTGTCATTTAAGATGTATATCAACTGGCACTTGCCACTTATCAAACATCAAAATTAATATTTGACATACATCACGTGTTCAACATGACGCAACAAATCGTGTGGAAAAACCCGAAGTCAATCAATCAACTCGTTTGTGAGCTATCGCTTATATGAAAATTTTTGGTGCTAGATGGAAGGCATGAAGACCATTAGATATATAGGCTTAAAAACCCACAAAAGAACAAGGTCCTTTAGACAATTACTCCGGCGCTGACCAAAAGGGCCTTAAAATTTGTTTGTTTCGATAGGGGCTAAGCGTAGGAGTAATAAAATACATACTCCAAATTTCATCGAAATCCGTTTAGCCGTTTAGGCGCTAGAGGGTTACAAAGGTGTTTAAGGTATCAGGAGCATAGAAATGTAATAAGTTAAATAAAAACTAAATTACGGCTGGCGCTTAAACGACAAGTGTTGAAGAACTAAAATTTTGGTGGTAGATAGAAGTCAGAAAGACCATGAGATATACAGGCTCAAAAACCTCAAAAATATTAAAGCCATTTCGACGATTTCTCTGGCGCTGGCCAAAAAGGCCTTAAAATTTGTTTGCTTCGCTAGGGACTAAGGGTAGGAGTAATAAAAGACATACTCCAAATCTCACCGAAACCCGTTAAGCCGTTTAGACGCCAGCCGCTACTGGACAGATTTTTGGATAAAGATAGAAGTATTAGTAAGCGTAGTAGTAGGTGCTCAGAGTTTCGGACAGCCGTTAATGGGTTAGACGCGTTTTCGAGGTACGAATATATATTTACTGCTAAAGCCCCACAATTCTGCAATGCAATGGTCGATGCCAATGATCTTTGTGTAGTAAGATATACATCACCCCGGATATTCAAATTTTATAATTCGTATACCACAATATTGGTAATATGTCAGAAAGATTGTATCATCGTTGGAAAAATAACTAGCGGGCTAAATACACACACGAAGCAAGGCCAGCGCAACAATCGTGTTAGACGAGTTTCGATGTATAATAAATAAAAAAATAAATAAAAATAAATGATTTCGATGTATAATAAATAAAAAAATAAATAAAAATAAAAATAAAACTAGCAAGTAGAAAAATTATTTAACCACAATATATAACGATATACAACAACTCTATATACGAAATTAGTTAAGAATATTAAACAGGCTACTGCTAGGAATACAAAGAGACTAGAAATACTGTTCATATTTTCGGATAAAGATGGGGTTAGTGTAGAATTAGTACTAGTTCAGAGTTTCGGCTAAAGATGGGGTTAGGGCAGAATTAGTACTAGGAAAAGATGTTTCGACTGATGTAAAACTTTTCAAAAATCTCGACTAATTCTAATCTCGACATATTAGTAACGGCAAGAAGGGAAGGATTCCGAATGTTGGAGAGAGAGACAAATTCGTTTGAGTAGGTAATAAAACTAGTAAGTAGAAAAACTATTTAGTTAGCCAAAATATATCGATATGTACCAAACGTAAATGCAAAATTAGCGAAGAATGTTAAACAGGGTACAGCTAGGAATACAAGCAAACTAGAAATACTGTTCAGAGTTTCGGATAAAGATGGGGCAGAATTAGTGCTAGGAAAAGATGTTTCGACTGACGTAAAAACTTGTCGAAAATCTCGACTAAGATCATCGATAGAGGTCTTTAGGGCTAAAATACGACTTTCAGATTAGTAACAGCAAGAAGGGAAGGATTCCGAATGTTGGAGAGAGATAGACTCGTTTAAATCGTATGGAAAGAAACCGAAAACTATTAAATATATACTGTTTAAGTACGAAAATTCCTATTTATGTATAGTCGGGCTATTCAAAACGTAGAAAGAGATAGAAAAATACAGACAAAAATATTAGGGAATACGTACAAGATATAAGAATATAGCGCAATGTTTCCAAAGACAAGTAGTTGCCACGAAAATATAGCGAGCACAGGAAAAATAGATAGGGGGATGATGCAAGTAGTTAAGATTCCATATATCACAATATATCAATATTTAGCAAACTTATATACGAAATTAGTTAATAATATTAAACAGCTTACTGCCAGGAATACAAGTAGCCTAGAAATACTGTTCAGAGTTTCGGATAAAGATGGGGTAGAATTAGTACTAGGAAAAGATGGTTCGGCTGATGTAAAAACTTTTCGAAAATCTCGACTAAGATCATCGCTAGAGGTCTTAATGGCTAAATGATAGTCGGGCTATTCAAAACGTAGAAAGAGATAGAAAATACAGACAAAAAAATATTAGGGAATATGTACAAGATATAAGAATATAGCGCAATATTTTCAAAGAGAAGTAGTTACCACGAAAATATATGTTAGCTAGCACAGGAAAACAGACAGGAGGATGATGTAAGTAGTTAATAGTCCATATAGATCTGTCGGAGCATGATATCAAGTTAAAAGAGACTAAAGAAGTGGTTAGCAAATTTATATCCTACAATAATTAAATATAACAACTGCATGGGGTTTAAAAATATTATAATGTAGACAAAGACCTCTGGAAAACAGTCCCAAAACCGCTATAAAACAACTAAGAAACAGACTCCTGTTTCTGGAAACAACTTCTAAACAGCTAAAAACAACTAATAAACAGACCCGGTTCAGGAAACCACTAAACGCCCAACTGCCCAACCACTCAACAGCTAAAAAACAGACCCTGTTTCTGGAAACAACTAGGAAACAGCTAAAAACAACTAATAAACAGGCCCGGTTTCAGGAAACCACTAAACGCCCAACTGCCCAACCACTCAACAGCTAAAAAACAGACCCTGTTTCTGGAAACAACTAGGAAACAGCTAAAAACAACTAATAAACAGGCCCGGTTTCAGGAAACCGCTTAAACGGCTAACTGTCCAACCACTTAACAGCTAACAACCCTGGTTCTGAAAACAACTCCCGAACAGCTATGAATAGAGAGAGAAATAAGTCCTGTTTCTGGAAACAGTAATTCATATTCGTACTTGCTAATATGTAAACAACATACAAACTAGTTTCTTCAAAAATATAAGGGTACTAATGTTGCTACTGATAATCAGACATGTCTGTGAAAAAAAAAATAAGCATCCAGTCCATCCTCCATTTCGAGCTGAATTTAAAATAAAAATTTCGTTCAAAGATCTTTAAGAACTGTATACGTAGATACATACTATTTTCTTTTGACATACAGCCGCCAATAGGACTGGAAAGAATTAGGCATACAACAAGTTTGATGCTCATATCATACCCCAAACCCTCGAGATTCAGTGCGTCTTAGAAGCAAGATGTGTTAAGTCTCTAGAAACAGAGTCTGTTAGTAGCTGGTTCATAGCTGCTTCCTGAAACTGCTGTTTTTTCTTCAAAAACAAGGTGTTTTCCACGAAACAAGCTGTTTTGCTATTTATACGAGTCTATTATTACTGTTCTGTGTTGTTATTATGACTTCACAATTTAGTAAGCTTGATAGAGATGTTAAGCGCTGAATAATTCAAGCATCTAAGACAATAAGAAAAAAATACTTGGCTTGAAAGTTGGAGCGGGGTGAAGGAGATGGAGCACGGGACACGCTCTGGAAACCTACCACAAACCCTCTAAAGAAACTTGTAGAAAATTCATTACAGACATCGCGGAAAACGAAAAGCGAAAGATTAAAGCCGAAGAATCAGAAATTTGAGAAAATGAGTCCAAGGTGAACCTCCTTATCATGTGAAATTCCCATCAAAAGAGGCCGAAATCGAATATGGGGATTTGTTCAATAACGGCTGTGATGATGATGATGATGATGATGTTTTTGTAGAAGAAAAACCCATACCGCAATTAAAAGAGGATCTAGAAACCACTTATAGAGAAAATGTTTCTGCATTTCCCAACTTTATCAATCAATATCATAAAATTGCTCGAGAATACATATCAAAATATTGGAGAGAGATTCAGATGATATTGATCTAACGCAGGGTCTTAAGCACGATATCGAAACTGACGCATGGAAACTGGGAGATTTACGGGTTGATTGTTTGAAAAATGGCGATATTCAAGTAGGCGATATTGAATACCGAGGAACTCAAGGGCTCTACGATCTTCTGTTTTTCAAAAATCTATTTATCATAAAAAGGAAGATGAGGAACAATACAAAGATATTCTTTTACGAACAAACCTTTACCGAAAGGATAGTGGGCAGTTAAAAGGAAATAAATCTGACAAATATAAAAATATTGTTAAACCATTACTCTCAGTATCAGCAGAAGTTTCGAAACTTAGAACGAAATCAGCAAAAACACCACCAAGTACAACAAGAATCTCAACAAGGTCGAAGCCCTCATCGTCAAAATTAGGTCTAGCGTTAATGGAGTACAACGAAAAACCCAAAGAATTTGTGTACTATGATGACGTAAACGAGTTGGCTGAAAGGCTGAAAAAGCTAGACGCTTTCAATCAGGCTGGCAACAATAATAACATGAACGAGATTTGGAGCATTTTACATGAATTGGAATAACTTGGAGTAATTGAATTCTATAAATAAGAATGTATATTTGATTCGTAAATCTTATTACATACTGTAATCTACGAGGACGACGAAGGGAGCGATGTAGGCGAAATTTGTAATCTGAATAGAAGAGCTTATAAGAAATGGTTAGTATACCGCTGGCAGGCAGACAATTAACATGGCAGAAATATTAAAAATTATTCTTGCCAACATTGAAGAAGTATTTAGTAGAAACCAGTATTATGGATCCTGTTTACCTGCAACTTTAATGGTTTGGGAACTTGCTAAAAAATATAATGTGCATGCAGAGCCAAAATGTGGGAAGATTTTCTATGAGGAAATAGGAGGCAACATTCATTTTTGGAACGTGTTTGAAGGAGAAATTTACGATCCCACCGTTAAAGTTATAAAACATATGATACCATCCGTAGACCTTACGAAGTTTGTGTACAAAGAAGAGCCTAGTATAGACACAGATATGGAGACAGCAGTCATGTTGGATATTTTTAATCAGTTCCAGAGAACAAACACAACACACCAATACTTTTCCAACGCTCCAGATAAAGTTAAAACTCTTAGAAAAATTATCCATAGAAATGTATCTAGATGTATGAAATAAAAAGTTTGTATTCTTTGTATTTATGTGTGATTTTATTAACCTGCTTGTGGAGAACCAGATCACCAATAAGCAAAGCTGCTAGAAACAGGGTTTATTGGCTATCTGAAAGATGGCAGTAGCGTTCTATTGGGGTTCGGATAGTGACCGACCGATATCAATCTACGAGGATGTTGGTCTTATACGTAAACGCATGTAAGGGCATGAAGAGGAGAATGGCACAGGCGAAATTTGTAACTTAAGTAGAGACCATTCTCGACAACGTCGTGTTACGTTTGTGTTATGGTTGTGTGACGTTAGTCTTATTGTTGTGTAGATGTTTTGCACCGTGTTGGCGTTGTGTAAGCGTAGTGTAGACGTTGTGTCGGCGTTGTGTGGGTGTAGTGTGGTCGTTGTGTACAACTAAAGGCATTAACATCATAGCGATAAAGATGGCAAGTCGTAAAATTAAATTAAAACTAGCAGCAATGACCGGCGAAAACGTGTTTGGTTTTCGTACAGATGGGTCAAAGTGGTTTATTGGAAACACACCGGTGGAATTTGACGACAACATTTTATTGGATGAGAATGAAAAATATCCTCTATCAGATGGTCTGTTAAAGTTATTAACCGAAAAGAAACCAGAATAATATATGGAGAACGAGTTGGCGGATTACAAGGAACTACTCTTACTAACCAGCGCCCATCGGCGGGGATTCTATCGAAACGCACACACCAGTTCAAGCGGTAGTTTGAAATATAAACACATTGTATCAAAACTATTTCCACCTCAGAGAAGCCGGGCATTCAATTTGAAGAATTTCCCAACAATCTCTAAAATGCCAAAAGAGAAGGCTCTACTTGGAGAGCTTTGCAATAAAGTAGAAGAATATCCATGGAAGGAAGAAATATTAAAGTACGAGGATGTGAATGAGTTAGTTGATAAGCTAAAATATTTAGAAGAAAATAATGAAAACACTAATAATCATAGAACAATAATGGATGTACTTAGAGAACTTGAAACGCTTGGCGTAATAGAATTTTATTAAAATATTTCTGTGTTTTATTTCTTATAAATATGCGACACTTGCTCTAAAATAATCAGTTCTAGAGACACCGTTCAACAAGACGGACTTATAGTTTAGCGTTTTTGCAGGCCGGGCTAGGCGTGGCTGCATCGAAAAGATCTTCCAATTGAATACAACTGCCTTGGAGCTATCATGATTAACTTATTTCCTTTTTAATAATTGACCTAAAGAGTATTCGTCGTTTGTTATAACGAGTAGTCTACTCCCATTCCACTGAGTTCAGCCAGTCTTTAACGACCTAGAGCGATTTAAATACCGAAGCTCCGAATTTCCCACCACCACCATGTCGTCATCGCCGTTGTCGTCGTCAACACCACATGTTAGAGTAGTACACACTTCCAGAGAAAGAGAACCATACGAAAATGTAGGAGATAACAACAAGTGTTATTTGTGTTATGGAAAAGTCAATACCAATGGTGTGTGGCTCTCAAAAAACTGTATTCTTTCTCATAGCAAGTGGGTTTGTGCGCTTTAAGGTTAGCTCAGGTCGCGCGCGCGACCTGAGCTAACCTTAAAGCGCACAAACCCAAGCAAACCTGAGCAAACCCAAGCAAACTGGGGCAAACCAGAGCAAACCCAAGCAAACAATCCTGAGCAAACCCAAGCAAACAAGCCTGAACAAACCCGAGCAAACCCAAGCAAACAAACCTGAACAAACCTGAGCAAACCCAAGCAAACAAACCTGAGCAAAGACAATTATCTTGTAACAAATATTGTTCATTTGAAACGTTAGCGGCGAAAACCAGCCAACCACTAATCGCGTCGATCTCTCATATGTTTATTTACACACTTAGCCGTAAAATGAGACGAAAAACTTATATAGACCTCTATAGCTCATTTCTTAATTTACTAGCAAAAGACTTATAAGAACCTCTTTAGGCCCTGTAGGTTTTCTTGATAGGGGAGTAGACTATTGGGGTTCTTACGCTAGTAGAAAAAAGTCATGAGGTATAAATAGTTATTTATTTCGATCTATAATTTTACATTATTTGTTATAATATTACTTAGTAAATATTTAAGTTGTTCTAAAAGTCCTAGATTAGGACATTTAATACCAAAGAAATTAAGATCCATCTTTCCTGAACTATATTTTAGATATCGTACGGTTGTCACGCCATGTGGTACCCCATTTGAATGTATTGTTTCAGATGAGCTCGCTTTTCCTGTTGACACTTGCTATGAGAAAGAATACAGTTTTTTGAGAGCCACACACCATTGGTATTGACTTTTCCATAACACAAATAACACTTGTTGTTATCTCCTACATTTTCGTATGGTTCTCTTTCTCTGGAAGTGTGTACTACTCTAACATGTGGTGTTGACGACGACAACGGCGATGACGACATGGTGGTGGTGGGAAATTCGGAGCTTCGGTATTTAAATCGCTCTAGGTCGTTAAAGACTGGCTGAACTCAGTGGAATGGGAGTAGACTACTCGTTATAACAAACGACGAATACTCTTTAGGTCAATTATTAAAAAGGAAATAAGTTAATCATGATAGCTCCAAGGCAGTTGTATTCAATTGGAAGATCTTTTCGATGCAGCCACGCCTAGCCCGGCCTGCAAAAAGGCTAAACTATAAGTCCGTCTTGTTGAACGGTGTCTCTAGAACTGATTATTTTAGAGCAAGTGTCGCATATTTATAAGAAATAAAACACAGAAATATTTTAATAAAATTCTATTACGCCAAGCGTTTCAAGTTCTCTAAGTACATCCATTATTTTTCTATGATTATTATTGTTTTCATTATTTTCTTCTAAATATTTTAGCTTATCAACTAACTCATTCACATCCTCGTACTTTAATATTTCTTCCTTCCATGGATATTCTTCTTCTTTATTGCAAAGCTCTCCAAGTGGAGCCTTCTCTTTTGGCGTTTTAGAGATTGTTGGCAAATTCTTCAAATTGAATGCCCGGCTTCTCTGAGGTGGAAATAGTTTTGATACAATGTCTTTATATTTCAAACTACCGCTTGAACTGGTGTGTGCGTTTCGATAGAATCCCCGCCGATGGGCACTGGTTAGTAAGAGTAGTTCCTTGTAATCCGCCAACTCGTTCTCCATATATTCTTCTGGTTTCTTTTCGGTTAATAACTTTGACAGACCATCTGATAGAGGATATTTTTCATTCTCATCCAATAAAATGTTGTCGTCAAATTCCACCGGTGTGTTTCCAATAAACCACTTTGACCCATCTGTACGAAAACCAAACACGTTTTCGCCGGTCATTGCTGCTAGTTTTAATTTAATTTTACGACTTGCCATCTTTATCGCTATGATGTCAATGCCTTTAGTTGTACACAACGACCACACTACACCCACACAACGCCGACACAACGTCTACACTACGCCTACACAACGCCAACACGGTGCAAAACATCTACACAACAATAAGACTAACGTCACACAACCATAACACAAACGTAACACGACGTTGTCGAGAATGGTCTCTACTTAAGTTACAAATTTCGCCTGTGCCATTCTCCTCTTCATGCCCTTACATGCGTTTACGTATAAGACCAACAGCCTCGTAGATTGATATCGGTCGGTCACTATCCGAACCCCAATAGAACGCTACTGCCGTCTTTCAGATAGCCAATAAACCCTGTTTCTAGCAGCTTTGCTTATTGGTGATCTGGTTCTCCACAAGCAGGTTAATAAAATCACACATAAATACAAAGAATACAAACTTTTTATTTCATACATCTAGATACATTTCTATGGATAATTTTTCTAAGAGTTTTAACTTTATCTGGAGCGTTGGAAAAGTATTGGTGTGTTGTGTTTGTTCTCTGGAACTGATTAAAAATATCCAACATGACTGCTGTCTCCATATCTGTGTCTATACTAGGCTCTTCTTTGTACACAAACTTCGTAAGGTCTACGGATGGCATCATATGTTTTATAACTTTAACGGTGGGATCGTAAATTTCTCCTTCAAACACGTTCCAAAAATGAATGTTGCCTCCTATTTCCTCATAGAAAATCTTCCCACATTTTGGCTCTGCATGCACATTATATTTTTTAGCAAGTTCCCAAACCATTAAAGTTGCAGGTAAACAGGATCCATAATACTGGTTTCTACTAAATACTTCTTCAATGTTGGCAAGAATAATTTTTAATATTTCTGCCATGTTAATTGTCTGCCTGCCAGCGGTATACTAACCATTTCTTATAAGCTCTTCTATTCAGATTACAAATTTCGCCTACATCGCTCCCTTCGTCGTCCTCGTAGATTATAGTATGTAATAAGATTTACGAATCAAATATACATTCTTATTTATAGAATTCAATTACTCCAAGTTGTTCCAATTCATGTAAAATGCTCCAAATCTCGTTCATGTTATTATTGTTGCCAGCCTGATTGAAAGCGTCTAGCTTTTTCAGCCTTTCAGCCAACTCGTTTACGTCATCATAGTACACAAATTCTTTGGGTTTTTCGTTGTACTCCATTAACGCTAGACCTAATTTTGACGATGAGGGCTTCGACCTTGTTGAGATTCTTGTTGTACTTGGTGGTGCTGATTTCGTTCTAAGTTTCGAAACTTCTGCTGATACTGAGAGTAATGGTTTAACAATATTTTTATATTTGTCAGATTTATTTCCTTTTAACTGCCCACTATCCTTTCGGTAAAGGTTTGTTCGTAAAAGAATATCTTTGTATTGTTCCTCATCTTCCTTTTTATGATAAATAGATTTTTAAAAAACAGAAGATCGTAGAGCCCTTGAGTTCCTCGGTATTCAATATCGCCTACTTGAATATCGCCATTTTTCAAACAATCAACCCGTAAATCTCCCAGTTTCCATGCGTCAGTTTCGATATCGTGCTTAAGACCCTGCGTTAGATCAATGTCATCTGAATCTCTCTCCAATATTTTGATATGTATTCTCGAGCAATTTTAGGATATTGATTGATAAAGTTGGGAAATGCAGAAACATTTTCTCTATAAGTGGTTTCTAGATCCTCTTTTAATTGCGGTATGGGTTTTTCTTCTACAAAAGCATCATCATCATCATCATCACAGCCGTTATTGAACAAATCCCCATATTCGATTTCGGCCTCTTTTGATGGGAATTTCACATGATAAGGAGGTTCACTTTGGACTCATTTTCTCAAATTTCTGATTCTTCGGCTTTAATCTTTCGTTTTTCGTTTTCCGCGATGTCTGTAATGAATTTTCTACAAGTTTCTTTAGAGGGTTTGTGGTAGGTTTCCAGAGCGTGTCCCGTGCTCCATCTCCTTCACCCCGCTCCAACTTTCAAGCCAAGTATTTTTTTCTTATTGTCTTAGATGCTTGAATTATTCAGCGCTTAACATCTCCATCAAGCTTACTAAATTGTGAAGTCATAATAACAACACAGAACAGTAATAATAGACTCGTATAAATAGCAAAACAGCTTGTTTCGTGGAAAACACCTTGTTTTTGAAGAAAAAACAGCAGTTTCAGGAAGCAGCTATGAACCAGCTACTAACAGACTCTGTTTCTAGAGACTTAACACATCTTGCTTCTAAGATGCACTGAATCTCGAGGGTTTGGGGTATGATATGAGCATCAAACTTGTTGTGTGCCTAATTCTTTCCAGCCCTATTGGCGGCTGTATGTGAAAAGAAAATAGTATGTATCTACGTATGCAGTTCTTAAAGATCTTTGAACGAAATTTTTATTTTAAATTCAGCTCGAAATGGAGGATGGACTGGATGCTTATTTTTTTCTCACAGACATATGTCTGATTATTAGTAGCAACATTAGTACCCTTATATTTTTGAAGAAACTAGTTTGTATGTTGTTTACATATTAGCAAGTACGAATATGAATTACTGTTTCCAGAAACAGGACTTATTTCTCTCTCTATTCATAGCTGTTCGGGAGTTGTTTTCAGAAACAGGGTTGTTAGCTGTTAAGTGGTTGGACAGTTAGCCGTTTAAGTGGTTTCCTGAAACCGGGCCTGTTTATTAGTTGTTTTTAGCTGTTTCCTAGCTGTTTCCAGAAACAGGGTCTGTTTTTTAGCTGTTGAGTGGTTGGGCTGTTGGGCGTTTAGTGGTTTCCTGAACCGGGTATGTTTATTAGTTGTTTTTAGCTGTTTCCTAGTTGTTCCCAGACACAGGGCCTGTTTTTAGCTGTTGAGTGGTTGGGCAGTTGGGCGTTTAGTGGTTTCCTGAAACCGGGCCTGTTTATTAGTTGTTTTTAGCTGTTTAGAAGTTGTTTCCAGAAACAGGAGTCTGTTTCTTAGTTGTTTTATAGCGGTTTTGGGACTGTTTTCCAGAGGTCTTTGTCTACATTATAATATTTTTAAACCCCATGCAGTTGTTATATTTAATTATTGTAGGATATAAATTTGCTAACCACTTCTTTAGTCTCTTTTAACTTGATATCATGCTCCGACAGATCTATATGGATTATTAACTACTTACATCATCCTCCTGTCTGTTTTCCTGTGCTAGCTAACATATATTTTCGTGGTAACTACTTCTCTTTGAAAACATTGCGCTATATTCTTATATCTTGTACGTATTCCCTAATATTTTTGTCTGTATTTTCTATCTCTTTCTACGTTTTGAATAGCCCGACTATCATTTAGCCATTAAGACCTCTAGCGATGATCTTAGTCGAGATTTTCGAAAAGTTTTTACATCAGCCGAACCATCTTTTCCTAGTACTAATTCTACCCCATCTTTATCCGAAACTCTGAACAGTATTTCTAGGTTACTTGTATTCCTGGCAGTAAGCTGTTTAATATTATTAACTAATTTCGTATATAAGTTTGCTAAATATTGACATATTGTGATATATGGAATCTTAACTACTTGCATCATCCCCCTATCTATTTTTCCTGTGCTCGCTATATTTTCGTGGCAACTACTTGTCTTTGGAAACATTGCGCTATATTCTTATATCTTGTACGTATTCCCTAATATTTTTGTCTGTATTTTTCTATCTCTTTCTACGTTTTGAATAGCCCGACTATACATAAACAGGAATTTTCGTACTTAAACAGTATATATTTCCTAGTTTTCGGTTTCTTTCCATACGATTTAACGGATCTATCTCTCTCCAATATTCGGAATCCTTCCCTTCTTGCTGTTACTAATATGAAAGACGCATTTAGCCATTAAGACCTCTAGCGATGATCTTAGTCGAGATTTTCGAAAAGTTTTTACGTCAGTCGACACATCTTTTCCTAGCACTAATTCTGCCCCATCTTTATCCGAAACTCTGAACAGTATTTCTAGTTTGCTTGTATTCCTAGCTGTACCCTGTTTAACATTATTCACTAATTTTATATATATACGTTTGGTACATATCGATATATTGTGGCTAACTAAATAGTTTTTCTAATTACTAGTTTTATTACCTACTCAAACGAGTTTGTCTCTCTCTCCAACATTCGGAATCCTTCCCTTCTTGCCGTTACTAATATGTCGAGATTAGAATTAGTCGAGATTTTTGAAAAGCTTTACATCAGTCGAAACATCTTTTCCTAGTACTAATTCTGCCCTAACCCCATCTTTAGTCAAAACTCTGAACTAGTACTAATTCTACACTAACCCCATCTTTATCCGAAAATATGAACAGTATTTCTAGTCTCCTTGTATTCCTAGCAGTAGCCTGTTTAATATTCTTAACTAATTTCGTATATAGAGTTGTTGTATATCGTTATATATTGTGGTTAAATAATTTTTCTACTTGCTAGTTTTATTAAATATTTATACATCGAAACTCGTCTAACACGATTGTTGCGCTGGCCTTGCTTCGTGTCTGTATTTAGCCCGCTAGTTATTTTTCCAATGATGATACAATCTTTCTGACATATTACCAATATTGTGGTATACGAATTATAAAATTAGAATATACGGGGTGATGTATATCTTACTACACAAAGATCATTGGCATCGACCATTGCATTGCAGAATTGTGGGGCTTTAGCAGTAAATACATATTCGTACCTCGAAAACGCGTCTAACCCATTAACGGCTGTCCGAAACTCTGAACACCGACTACTACGCTTACTAATACGAAAATTATCCAAAAATCTGTCCAGTAGCGGCTGGCGTCTAAACGGCTTAACGGGTTTCGGTGAGATTTGGAGTATGTCTTTTATTACTCCTACCCTTAGTCCCTAGCGAAGCAAACAAATTTTAAGGCCTTTTTGGCCAGCGCCAGAGAAATCGTCGAAATGGCTTTAATATTTTTGAGGTTTTTGAGCCTGTATATCTCGTGGTCTTTCTGACTTCTATCTACCACCAAAATTTTAGTTCTTCAACACTTGTCGTTTAAGCGCCAGCCGTAATTTAGTTTTTATTTAACTTCTTACATTTCTATGCTCCTGATACCTTAAACACCTTTGTAACCCTCTAGCGCCTAAACGGCTAAACGGATTTCGATGAAATTTGGAGTATGTATTTTATTACTCCTACCCTTAGCCCCTATCGAAACAAACAAATTTTAAGGCCCTTTTGGTCAGCGCCGGAGTAATTGTCTAAAGGACATTGTTCTTTTGTGGGTTTTTAAGCCTATATATCTAATGGTCTTCATGCCTTCCATCTAGCACCAAAAATTTTCATATAAGCGATAGCTCACAAACGAGTTGATTGATTGACTTCGGGTTTTTCCACACGATTTGTTGCGTCATGTTGAACACGTGATGTATGTCAAATATTAATTTTGATGTTTGATAAGTGGCAAGTGCCAGTTGATATATATCTTAAATGACAGGTGACAGCTGCCTTGCTTTTACACATTTCTTATAAGGCTCTTTTGAACATGTGCCGTATGCTAAATTTTTATTTTGGCGTTTAACAAGTGCCTGGTGGTACTTGGCATATCTTAAATGACCGGTGACAGCTAACATACCTTTATACATGGCTTATAAGATCCTTTTGAACACGTTACGTCTATTAAATTTCTATTTGAAAACGATGGCTCTTCTAGCTGTAAGTCTCTTTGCCATGTTTTTACGCATGCCTTATAAGGTCATTTTGAACAAGTGATGTATGCTAAATTTTTATTTTGGTGTTTAACAAGAGCCTGGCGGTGGTTGACATATCTTAAATGATAGGCGACTGTTGTCATACTTTTATACATGGCTTCTAAGACCATTTTGATCACGTTACGTATGCTAAATTTTTATTTTGGTGTTTAACAAGGGCCTTTTGGCAGTTGACATATCTTAAATGACGGGTGATTGTTACCATACTTTTATACGTGGTTTATGAGACCATTTTGAACACGTTTCGTATATTAAATTTCTAATTGCAAACGATGTCTCTTCTAGCTGCAAGTCTATATCCCATCAGCACAATATTTTATGTGAAGCCGATAGCCAGGTTGGTTAGAGCGCTGATATTCCAACATCTGTGTCCGGGTTCGAATCCTAGCATGTGCAAAAATAAAGAAAAAAGTTTTTGACGTCATATTCGTGAAATAATAATATTTTTAGGAATAGTACTACAGTCCGATGCAGTTAGGCCCCAAATAGATAGTGTCCAAGTAGTTGATGCCCAAGTAGTTAATGCCCCAAGTAGTTAAAGCCCCAAGTAGTTAAGGCCCAAAGTAGTTAACGCCCAAGAGTGTGACAGTTGACAGATGACGTATGGCAGTTGACGTTTGACGTATGACAGTTGACAGATGACGTATGACAGGTGACAGATGACGTATGATAGATGACGTATGACAGGTGACAGATGACGTATGACAGGTGACAGATGACAGTTGACAGATGACAGATGGCGTATGCGCGCGCAGGTTGGGTTTGATGCTGGCGCATGCGGTATGGTTGGGTTTGATACCGGCGCATGCGGTATGGCTGGTTGGGTTGGACGTCATAGATCACAAGATAAAATCCCACCGGTGGACGGCGGATGCAGAAGGAATCAACTCCCTCTACTAATACGCATATGCTTAGCACATTATACAGATAAGAGTATATCTTCTCGGAATACGCTCAGCATGTGGGTTTGGCCAAAAAGTTGATGTGCTAGAAATATGTGTTTTGAAGTGCGTACGCATATCTTTAGGATATGTTTGGGATATGATGTGTGGCTCCATAGCATATCATAGTGTACTCCAACGAACATTCTAAGAATATGATGCCAGGTATAGTGCTCACAGCCAAGGAATATTCCTATTCACCAGGGGTAGATAATAAATATATTGTTGCGACGATATTTTGATTTCTTATCCAAATATATAGTATTCCATTTCTTCTTCTAGATTTAAGGTATCTTAAGTTCGAAAATCAATTTTTTTTTGTCTCAGGTTTAGAAGTCATTTTAGAAATTAGACTTTTATTTATGAAATATTTGGTCTGGTTCAGAACAAACCCTGCATATGTGATTGCATGTTTTTAGTTTAGATTCAAAAGTGTAACTCTTGGTTTAAATTTTGAGTCAGAAATTAGACTATTGAACCTAAGACAAAATAAATTAAACTTTTAATCCTAACACAAATGAAAAAAAAATAGAATGCCATATCTATAAATTTTGGATAAAAAGTCAAAAAATCTTTGCAACAAACTTGTATTTTTGATACCCCGCGTTCTTGTTTGGTGTTTTTAACATATTGCGGGAAAGAATAACAATTGGATATAGAATTAATACCCATGTTTAGCACGTTCTCCACGATTTATTATATACCTAAAGACCAGTTAACTGAAAGGAACAAATATGGGTAAAAATCTATAGACTGAAAAATGATTCAACATTGTTAACAATAGTTTCTAGATTTTAAAGGTTCAAATTTCAGCTACATCAGTTCTAGAAACAGGAAAAAAAATGGTGTTTGATGCAAATTTAATTTAACAGGAGCATAGCAGTACTTTTTATATGGTATTAAACAAAATTTGTACAAAATTAGAATTTTTTTTCTCTATTTTGATACATGCTCACAGTCTCAACCCCTTTTTCCAGAAATATTTGACCGGGCCAAAACGTTTGGCTATACATATACATTTTTAAAATTTGCTTTCTTCATATCATTAGAGTGGTAAGTCTCTTTAATAGGGATTACAAAAATACTTACATACACTCACTGTTATATATTTATTCTAATCTCAAATTACAAATATCGTTCACAAAAGTACAAACTAACAAACCATACCATTTCTTATGTATTTGCGGAGAAAAAAAATAGTATTCATTAAAACAGCTATCAGCTATAACTTTCACAAGTAAATGAAAAATGTCACAACAAAATTAAAAATAACGCTTACTGAAAAGGAACACGTAGTATACTTTTCCATACTTTGGTAAAAAATTGGAAGACTTTTCCACTAGATCATATTTGTTAGCTTTTCATGTAGTTCTGCTGAAGGTATTTAGGAAAAAATCAGTTTTAACTGGTATTATTGTGTACATGCGTGGACAGATTCCCCAGTTATGTTATTACAAACATCTGACACATTATTTTTATGAGTTGAGATCTTAAAAACTTCTAAATGACAAGGTTTGTAAGATTTTATTGCTTTTTTTTATAAAGATAAGCAAAAAGATACATGGTGTTCTAGTATGTGAGCTTTTGATCATACCATGTAAGCAAATACAATTTCAGCAATTCTTTTTAGTTTCATTTTTACATACAACGTTGCTTGGGTTAATTAATATTAAAACTAGACTGTCAGGTTTTAAATAAATAGCACCGTTTAAAAAATACTTAAATAAAAGAAATGCTGCCAAGTGTAAAGCTTACTATTTTAAAAGTAAGTACTACCCATATAACAAGATGGAATACTGCAGCTTTTTAAAACTTACTTCAGTTTCTTTAATGTTTCCATATTCCTTTCCTTAGCTTTGGCGAGCCACACTTTAATAGTCTTAATAATTTCGTAGCACGCCTCTTTCATTCCCTGATTGAGACGAACAGCTTCTAAAATAAAAAGATATTTTTGAATGAAAATACAGTTAATTTTGGGACCTGCTTTTCAACCAGTTGGTTGCAATATTTTAATGACATACAACAAAAAATTTAGTCATACTGAACACCTGAACACAATTTACGTTTTGGTAAGGATCGAATATCCCTAGGACTTACAGCAAAGTTATTCTTTGGATATTTATCATTAAAATTATTATTCTTGCCACTTCGTAGTCTAAATCATCCATTTTCGAGCAATGTGCTCTTGGACTGTTTATGCCATGGACATTTTGGCTTTTTGACGCCTCGTGATTTTCGGATTTGGTTATCAAAAGCTTAGACTGCGAAGACAATTGCTTTTCACTTGTCAGAGGAACCAGTGGTGATTTTGGTGGAATGTTCGACAATGGTGTTTTCTGGCGTTGGTGGATTACCTGTCATTGGTAGATTATGCGGCATTTGTGGATTATCTGCCATTGGTGGACTGTCCGGCATTGTCGGAATATCCGGTGTTGGTGCATCTGCTTCTAATAATTCAGTTTCAGCGGAGACATGAAGCGGTTTATCAGTTGTTAGAGAAGGTGCAAATTCTGCTTCAGTAAGAACATCCATGTCACATGGATATATTCCGGTTCTTCGGAACCCATTAATAGCAGTATTTGGGGTTGCTGATTTTAAATTGCTTCTCCAAATAGTCGGCCTATTTGAAATTGGGTTATTACGCGACCAGGATTCTGCCTTAGGAACTTTTCAATACTTTGGACATAATACGTATTAAGAGGAAAATTAAACGACACGTCTAGTGGTTGCAGTTTGTGGCTGCAATGTGGTGGCAGGCAAAGTATTTCGACATTACTGGCCCGTGCTTGCTTTATTACTGCTAAATTTTTTGTGTGCGTGTTATGACCGTCGAGAATAAGGAGTACTGAATCTTCTACTATAGGTTTGACGAAATCAAGGAAATGGTCAAACCACTGTTCAAAAATATGTAGCTTCATCCAGCCAGAGTCGCTACAGGCAAACGTGCATCCAGGTGGGGCTCCTTCAGTTAATTCTACCCTCATCCTTTTCCTCGGGAAAATAATCATGGGTGGAATGAAAGTTCCGCCTACAGACATACAAATATCACTTGTGCATAAAATACCTCTTTCTGCTGAAGTTATAGCGCCAACCTGTCTTCTCCCATTTAGTGCAAGAATTTTACTATTTTTGGCTTGAGAAGTGCTTACTGCAGCCTCATCTACGTTGAACACACGATGAGGAGGATAATTCTTCTGGGACATGAGACCCTTTAAAAGATTAAAGAATTTGGTCACAACGGCTTTATTGAACTCCTGAGCTCTAGCAATTGAAATAGACTCTGGCGTCCTAAGTGTTACTTGAGGATGTCTCTTGCGAAAGCCGTCCAGTCAGTCTTCACCCGCCATTCCAAGTTCTTTGTGGAAAGGATGCGCAATTTTATTTTTTTCAGCCAGCTCGAAGCCACGATTCTAACATCTTTGTTAGTAAGCGCATAGAACCTTTGTTCCATCCGGAGCAAATGCTGGAGTATTTCTTATTCTTGATCTGCAGTAAATACTGGTCTGTATGACCCCAAAACCTTTTTATTCCCGATGGCGTCTCTGTTTTGATTCAAAACTCTTCGTTTTAGGGTAGTATGAGGTACTTTATATGTTTTACTGGCAGCGTTATATCCCATTTCCTGATTTCTGACCGCAGATATGGCTCTGGACATATCTTTGGAACTCCATTGTTATTGCTGAGTGCAACATTTTCGATTTCGAACCATTGAAAAGTAACGAAAACAAAAATAAAATATCTAATGCAACAAGGAGCTCTTCCTGGGGCAAGGTGGTCAGGCACTGTCCACTTCGCCCCAGATGACAGCTGATTAAAAATAAGTATTTTAAAAAACGCACATTAAATTTTATTTATATTAATTCACGCCCCCTTATTTCGTACAACATTTACCCCATTTTATGTATAAGAGAAGTTTAAAAAAGATGCATATTTAAGGAGATACTTTAGAACTTATTTGGTACTCACCTTACATCAACATGTTAAAAAAGCAGTAAAATCGCAATAAATCTTACAAATTCTCGAAAAAATCGACTACACCCTTACGTAGTAAGCTATCGACTAAACACTTGAACATATGATACGGTTTTTAGTTGTTGACACCGCCATTATACGTATGGGAGGGGGTTTGCCACTATGCCCCGGGGAGCCGCTATGCCCCGGTCTCCCCTAATATGATCAACTGAGTCTCCTCCAGTTTTACTCAGTTCTTTAGCCTGAAAAGATTGCTGAATGCTAGATTCTTAAACTTACTTTTTTTTGTCTTTCCACTTTGCTTAAACTTATTACTTGCTACTCATAATATTTAAACTCGCCACATTCTGAACGTTGACTTTGTTCTTTAAATATTGCTCAACTTTTATCAATTCCTCATCATTGTCCATGGGCCATGATATGATCCATAAAAAAATGGATCTTCAGTATTTTCTTGCCCATTTTTAACTCTAGAAGCTTTTCAATAGTTTCCAAAAAATACAAATTGATAGTTTCCCAACAGTTTCCTACACACAAAGAAAAATGAAAATAAAAGAGTATGTTTCACTAGAGACATTTTTTGGTGCTGCAAAACCATCAGAACCGGATTCACTTTTGGGGTTTCTTTTGGATTTAGGTTATGACGTCATTATTGTAGAGGGCGTTGACAGCGTAAAAATGCTGTCAATTTATTTGTCATTTATCATAGGAATTTTGTCTTTTGTCAAGTGTTTGCGAATGGTTGTGTTGTATTTTTTGCTGTGCACTTACTTTCGTTTGTTTTTTATTTAGCGTACATTTTTGCTAAATTATTGAAAAAAATTCTTATTACACTCTGGTATCTTGCAAAAGGGGACACAACAATTTCTACAGGAGATATTTCAATGTTGTGCCATCCAGGGTTGGATGAGCTCACACAAACCGGCCTTGGCAAATTTTCCTCCAACCCTTCCGCAGGGTCACAGGCGAAAATATCTTGGAATTTAAAAACTACTAAAGCTGAGAAAAACAGCAGAACACATTACTATAGAACATTTACCCATATGGTAGAGTGAAATACGAACTATATCTCACTCTAACGTAGGGGTAAATGTAATTTTGTTCAGCTGTTTTTTTCAGGTTTGGAGGCACCTTTATTCAGTAAGATTGGGTTAGTTCCGGGAACACAATTTATTATAAATGAATTTTTTTGAAGATTTCTATTTTTGTAATTAATAGGGGAACGACGGGGAATACCGATCACCTAAAGTAAAACGTTAGAAAAAAATGCGTACTCTATAGAAAACGTATATTTATTAGTCACATTGTTTTACCTACATATCAATGGACTCATTCAAAATCTAAAGAAAAAACGAAATATTTTTAAGTCAGTATATTGTAAAAAAAAATAAAAACGAAAAATGTCATCGGTCGATATTAGCCGACACTGTGGGGTAAAACCGACCACATAAAAAATATGTACAAAATGAATAAAAATTATTAGTTACCGCAGAAATAGCAAATGTCATCGTTACAAATATCGCAGCACGTACATTCCGCATGAGCTGCCATACCTCACTTAGTACATAACAAGCCACCATTTTCCATCCCTGCCAAATTCATAGCATAAGAAGCAAGGCTCTTTTGCCACTTCCTCCCTGTTTTTCTTAATGGATTTTTCTTGCGTCTCTCTTTCATCTTGGTCAACTACACTTTGTTTTACTTGCTTATTCTTTGCAAACTACCTTTTCTTTCCTTTCAATTTTTTTGTCTTAAGTTCTTTTCGGGTAGAGGTGAAGATTTTTGAATGTGCTTTTCTGGAGTTTTCTTTTTGCGCATGATTTTTAATTTTTGGTGGAGCCAATAAATCTGTAAACGATGTTTTAGCTCGGACTATTTTTTCTTCAAAGTCACTCTCATCAGAATCAGTTGTTACTTCGATGGATTCTGAGTCATCAGTGGAAGAATCATAGGACTGTGATTGTTTCTTTCTCTTGAAACTGTTAGCTGATATTTTCTTAGCTGATATTCCTGGAGGTCCGGGTTTAAGATCATGGTGCGCTTTTAAATGAATGACCTTAATTAATACATAGATATAATAATGATACTTTGCGGATTGCGGGTATATCGATTTCTTTCGTTTAAAAGCGACCAATATGATCGATATTACCCGAAATCATATCCACAATCGTAAGTCGGTTCCATTCCATTTAAAGTGAGGTTTATCTAAAATTCGATAGATAATTAGATGGCAGCATACCTACGTAACATCACTGACATCAGTGGACATCGCTTTACTTACGCACACTTTAGATACTTACCTATTTTTTAAACCAAAACATTTCTTAAAATATTCACTTTTAGACAAATTGTCAGTTTACTGCTAAACGCGTCGTGATATCGTCGGGTCGAGCGGTAAACTGACTAACATGGTTAACCTTGAACTGTTTGCGCTAAAGATGTTAAGTATTGGCGGCTTAGGAAACATGAAATTTGGTGGTCGGTTTTACCCGCGTGGTCGGTATTCCCCGTCTTTCCCCTACACAAATATGTAAGAGGAAAGGTATATATACTATAATAAGTTTATTATTAGTAAACAAACTTGAACATGTCACGTATAAAACTAAAATACGATAACACAACTGATCATTTATTTGTACAATAAAGATTTTATTTTTAGGAATGCAGGGTTCCCACTTTTCTGGAAAGTCAGGGAATGTCAGGGAATTCAAAAGTTGTCAGGGAAATCAGGAAATGTGAGGGAAAACTAGTTCAAATCCTGGGAAATTTGCCTTTAACAGTTTTAAATCAAAATAATTTCATTTCCTAACAAAACTAAAAATAATCCGGATCTGTCTTATCGATAAAAATAATTTCATTCCTAACAAAATTGAAAATAAGGTAGTAAAAGTAGGTAATAAACTATCTATAAACTATAAAAAGCAATTTACTTGCTCGGTGAGCTTCTTTTTAGTCATGGAAATTTTGTTTAAGGAGACCTGGAAAGTCAGGGAATCTCAGGGAATTTGATTTAAGAATTTTGGTGGGAACCCTGGAATGACTTTACCCCCTTAGCAAGAGACTTTCATAACACCCGCTACTATTTTGCACAAGACCGCAAAGTAAACCTGCATGCCAAATTTCACGACGCGACGGAGGGTTCAGGAGATCTGGTGAGGGGGTGTTTTTACCCCTCTGGGGTATTCCAACACAAAAATTAAATAAAATCGGCGTGTTTCGGCCATTTTTATCAAATCCAGTGGTTTGTGAACTAAAAAATTATTTAATTCTTAGGAGTTGATTTTACCCTCTTAGTGGGTAAGTTTTGCAATAACATTTTTAATGGACTTCTCGGGCCTAAACTAAAGATGTATGAAAAATTTCGGCATTCTATATATTTGGTAATTAGAGCTGGGACTTCATAAATAGTAGAAGTGTGTTTTACCCCCTAGGGGTAAAATTCCAAACAAAAAAAGTAGTCTCATGTAAAAAATAAAATAAAATTGACATGTTTCGGCGTTTGCCTTAGAACTTTGTAGTTTTTAAAATAAAAAATGATTTAATTTTTATGGGTTGCTTTTACCCCCTTGGAGGGCGAATTTTGCAATATCCTTTCTTAGTGGACGTCTAGGGCGTAATGGTATTTAGCGAGTTAGGTACAAGTTTTACTTTGTTTTTTTTTTAACAGGCGATTGGGCCTATAAAGAACGGCTGGGCTGAGAGTCCAACCGGCCCGGGTACTACCGGCCCACCGGGAATTTGACCGGTTGTCCGGTCGTCCCATCCAACCCTGTTCCCATCCACAGTTTTCAATGTTACAATGAAAATTATAAATGCCATTAAAGATTTAGCATCAAAATTTATATTTTGGCCCACTGAGCAAGAGTGTGCGCGTATTGCTGAGGAATTTAGAAGTCTGGGTGGATATCCAGGTAATATGTAGTTAGTTATTAATTAATAATATACATTATTATGTATGACAAATCTAATGGCCCACATTATACTTCAAATGTATAACATTCTTTTCAGATGTCATTGGGGCAATTGGTGGCAGCCACATAAAATGTAAGGTGCCAGTAGAGCAGCATGACTCCTATCAGGATAGGAAATTCAACCATTCCATTCAAATCCAAGCCATTTGCACTGCAAAAAAGTTATTAACAAACATATATGTTGGTTTTCCTGGAGGGGCTCATGATGCTCGAGTAAGTAATTAACTAGTAGTTTCTGTACCCAGACCAGTAAATCCTTCTCTCATACCTCCTGATCTACTACATAACTTTGTTCACCTGGGTATAATTGATTCTAATTTAAGCAGATTATGCTTATTGCTTTACGTATTTGCTATCTTTTTGTAAAATAATAATGTTTTTTTTTTAAATTTTAGGTCTTTAGCAGTTGTCAGTTATTGAAAAACATCGAAGAATTGGGACCCGATGCATATTTTTTATAAGAAATACCATTTAATTGGTGATAAAGCCTACCCATGCAAAACCGGGCTTTTAACACCTTACGACTAAGTACCTACTTAGGTTATTCAGGAACTACTTCTACTACAACCTTTATTTGTAAAGTCAAAGAAAAGTATATAACTTACCACCTAATCAGATACTGCAGCAGTTTGGACTTTTCTCTAGCTCTGGAAATAAAGGACATAGAGCTTCTCAAAAACGTATGGAAAAACTTTCGGAGAAAGGTATACTCGTAGCTTATGGATCAGAAGCAAAAAATTCTTACTCCTGGTGTGAATTTACTTAGTAGTTTATTAAGTGCATATAAAATGATTGAAAGTTGTGCATAAAAGTTTTTGAGAAACAACTGAAAAGCATTTTTTTTAAGTTTACTTGAACCATAGGTAAGAGTACTTTTTGAAGTTAAGAATAAAAACGTATAATTGTTACTTTCTTAAGGAAAAAATTTGGGAGCAAAACTTTCAAACAATTTTACATGCTTAAAACATTTCTTTTTTTACTATTTCTCAAATAAAAATATCGAAAAAGTATAAAAATTTACTCAATTCAAGTAGAGTTTATGTAAAATCACGTTTTTTTTTTTGCAGAGAGAATGCTCAGTTGACTCAGCAACAGATTCAACACTACATAAAATTGAGCAGAACAAGAGTTGTGATCGAAAACTTTTTTGGCTTATTGAAGGGCAGATGGCGGATTTTATTATATGTCAACACATATTCAATAAATAGGTCAGTCAACATAATCATTGCTTGTTGTGTTTTACACAATATTTGTTTAATACATTGTGATAATTTTAATGAGCTAATTTCTGAACAGCATACGCGAACTTCCCTTTTTTAGCAAATACAGATGACCAATCTGGTTTAAATAAGAGATTTAATTTGCAGACAACTGGCACATGAATAAAAAAAATTTGTACATAATCTTTGGATGTTTTATTTGTACTCCTGGCTACAAAAAACAAGACTAATACCAACACAACCAACTTATAAATTCAAACAACAAACACAATTCAAAAAAAATATTTTAAATTTTTCAATAAAGAGAACTAAATTAACATGTTTGACAAGAAAGTGACTAATACAGCTTACATACTAAACAAATTCTTATGACACAGACTAAGATTTAATCCCTAAGGCTAACATATTACCAAGTGACATAAAAATCGCAAAATTATCTGATAAGGTACAGTGAACGGCAGAAAATTGGAACCAAATGGGAAATTTTGTTATCTTTAAACTACCTAAGTTTATTTTGCTGTAAATAAGTTCTGCATGTAGCTAAACCTAATTTACAATATAAATACGTAAAATTGAGAATAAGTTCTCTAAACCACCTGAAAATTCCCTATACAATAAGGATTTGAACAAATCATGGTAAAACAGCTATTCTCCGGGCTATATGCCCCTCCGAGCGCTGGATTACATACCAAAATTTGCCGTATTTTGACTAACACTGTTAGACAACAAAATACTTGATTTGACTGCAAGAAACTACCAGGAAGGAGGAAGCTTTTTTCTTTGGTTAGGATGTCGTTACCTGCATACCGGTTTCGAACTCTTTAGTTCTCATCAGTACTGTACTGATGAGAACTAAAGAGTTCGAATTTTTTCTGAGTTTATTTCAAGATATTTTTAAAAATAAGTTGTACTTTGCCATGGGCACTTTTTTTCCTCTTCAAGATGGCGTCATTAGTGTTCGTGCCAATGTTTCGATTTTCGGCGTTCGTCATCAATTTTAGTTTTTTAAATACAGACCTGCACTTATATTATAATTTTTAAAAAGCTCTATGTCCCTCAAATTTAGTAGTTTGTTACAACTACGCTTCTCACGAGCACAAGAGCCCCATAAGTCAGAAAGAGATAAAAGATTGATTCCTATTAAACAGTATCTTATAGAGGACAAAAAGTGAAAATGACAAAGTGCAACCTATTGCTAAATATCTCTTCAAATAAACTGAATAAACAGAAAAAAATAAAAAAGATTTTACAAAATTCCAATTTTTTTTGGTTATCACCAAAGTAAAAGGGTTTTTTGAAACTTGCCAGATTTGTAATTTAACATCAAACTGTGCAACTTCACCTCAATATACCTGACTTCATATCTCTTACAGTTACCGAGATCTCCATACGTACACTCAAATTTGTAGAATCCTGTACCGAAATTGTAATGTGTTGTATGGTTTATTTCACAGAGCAGACCAGAACCATGAAATATTTAGTTCTGTGGGCACCTTACTGAAGTGGTGACTAGACCTATGAAAAATACAGTGAGCAAATATTGCATTTCTTTGGCATAATAAGTAACTATCAGGCAAAATTAGGAACACATTTTTTTCATTAATTTTCAACAAAAAAAGTAATACACAATATTAGAAAAAAACATGTCTAACACATTTGATCTATTTTTTTATCTTTATTGCTTTCCTGAAGAATATTCATAAATTGATCCCTTTGCTCATTTTGCTTTCTAAGCCAATTATTTTGTTCATTCAAAACATTTATTAGTTTATCAAATTGTTCTTCTTGTAGATGTATGGATTCTTTATGAGCTGTCACAAAAGCATCCAGCATTTCTGTTTTATTAGATTTTGGTTTGATTTTTACGTTTTGTGTTTTGAAATCTGTTTTCTTTTTGTTCTGAACCAATTTTAATTACTTCAGGTGTTTCCTTGGATGCTGAAGGTATTGGATTGATAGGTTCGTTCTGAATGTCATTGGATTCCGAGTTGGATTCAGTACTATTTAGAACTTCTGCATTACATGTGGAAAGTGTATCAAAAGTATTCTTTGGAAAGTATTTGTCCTTACTTCCCAAAATAGCATGTAACATATAATGTTCAGGTGGTTGTTTGTGTTCATTTCCTGTTTGTTTTACATGTTTGATAAATTCAGTATATTTCCTAAGTTATTAAATTTTTGTGTTAATTTTTCAACTCCAGATTTGTCTGCTGTTATACTAAATCCGGCAGCTACCATTTCTTGGGCAATTTTTTTCCACAAATCATTTTTAACGGTACTCTTATCATCAAATTTTTTTGCATGCATGCATGTCTTTTATTTAACAAAAATTCTGCTGCATCATAATCACTTCTTGTTTCTTTCCCTTTTGCTGTCCATAAGGATGTATTTTTAGAATTATTTATTGTCTCGTCAATCCCGGATTCTTCAAATTCAGTGCCTAAAATACATACATATTTTTTGTAAAGGAGCCATTAGTAGAGATTTTTCTAGAAGGATGTTTAGTTGATAGCGCACACATAAAAACAATAAAAATGTTATGATCTTTTGCAACAATTATTTATGCTTGCAGAATTTTTGAAATTATGAAAAATATAAATACGAACTACTAAGTAAATTAGTTTTAGCTATGTCAAGGACTATGTATTGTATCTCTTATACAGTCACGCACTTATAATTTCTTATTTTAGCTCTGCTTTACCAACTCAAATAAAAATAATAATATGCTTTACTGTCATAAAGACAAAAGTTTTATTTAAAAAGCTGAATATATAGGACGAGTGTGTAAGTATATAACCAAAATAAATTACAAGGACCTAATAATAAAGAATAGCACATTTAAATCTGTACAAATGACACACATTAAACAAACATCACATAGCTAAAATTTGGTAAAATTAATACATGCATAGAAAGATTAACCATTAGCCAGACATAGACACACACAGTTTTATGCGGGGCGAGCCAAAACTTTGGAAAATGTGTGTAGTTATGAGCAACCGCGCGCCAGTCCACGAGCCCCATTTAATCGGCACAGGGGTTAACCAATTTAAAACTTCACACAAATGTGTATGTTTACTTGCAACCACAGAAAAACTGTTGAATTTATGTGTGTGTTTATGGCCTCGGAGATTCCACGGCTCGCCACAATAAAAAACCGTGGGTTCACTCATGGCGAATTTTAACGCGGTAAAAAGTGTGTCTTATGTTCGGCTAATAACCATAAATAAATAGAAAAAAAATCTGAAATTGTAATAGTGAAGTTAACAGGTAACTTATGCATTTTAAAGCTTATTTTCATACATTTATATAAAAACTACAAATTCTTACCTTCAAAGAGATCTTGGTCAAAAAGATTACTAGTGGATTCCACTGTATTTCTAAGAGTAAAATTCGAGTCGGCACAAGTTTCAGTGCATTCATTTCCTAAAAAGTACCAGGGGTCACGCAAAATATTCCAAAATGAATGAGAAGCTTTACAGGAAACCTTGTAAACTAGCTATAACTATTATCTTCATATAATGCTATATAACTAAAAACCAACAAAGCAATAATTGTTGTACCGAGTAAGTAGCATAAATCAATAAACTAATAATTAAAAACATGGAATAAACTGCAGTATTTGCTTTGTTTAATGATAAAGGGTCATTTGGGGAGAGAATAATATAAATCCTTAGATTCCCAATTAACAACAACTTCTATTTCATCCCCCTTCAATCTTTTATTTCCCATAGATTTTTCTAAAGAATTGTAGGGGAGAGTGGTATATGCAGTAGGGTGGGCCGAAAAATCGTTTTTTCTGAATTTCGAAAGGCGCTATCATAGAAAAGTTGTGTATTGTCCTAAAAAGTTTCGAAAACAAAAATGGACCGGATTGGAAAATATTTAACCGGGCCCATGGGCCCCTGAAAGGGCCGAATTTTTTTTTATTGTAATTTGACGGCGCTACTAAAAAAACGTTTATTAGGTATCCATCACTACCCCAAAAAAAATTATTGGTAAAAAACAGTTTTTACCTTGGCCTACATACCAATTTGTGTATTATGACGGACGCATAATACACAAATTGGTACGTAGGCCAAGGTAAAAACTGTTTTTTACCAATAATTTTTTTGGGGTAGTGATGGATACCTAATAAACGTTTTTTTAGTAGCGCCGTCAAATTACATTAAAAAAAAATTCGGCCCTTTCAGGGGCCCATGGGCCCGGTTAAATATTTTCCAATCCGGTCCATTTTTGTTTTCGAAACTTTTTAGGACAATCCACAACTTTTGTATGATAGCGCCTTTCGAAATTCAGAAAAAACGTTTTTTCGGCCCACCCTAATATTCAGGGACGTTTCTTCACTTTATGTTATCGTAGTGGCTATATGTCCGCCGGCGGTAGGATGCAGTTAGACTTAGAATTCCGCCGCATGGCGGACTCGTGCAAATAATAAGAACGTATCCGCCGTAAAAATTATAGTGCGGCAATGGTTGATAATTCATTTTCCGCCTTTCGACGGATTTTACTGCATAGTAGCTAAGATCCGCCGACAAAATTTTGGCAAGCTTAATAATTTTATGTATCTATAAGCTGTATCGGTACTTAGGTAGGTTTACAAAATTCTTAAGTAATCAATAAATAATAATGTTTGTCAGGTAGTAATAACACAGAAGGTCTACTTCCTTGTCAGGTAGTAATAACACACACATGCAATGAAATGCCTGAATAATAAAGTCAGTTGTAAAATACGTCCTCGGACAGGTTTGCTCAGTTTTCGGTTTCATCAGTATCTTATTTAATAAAATGTCAGTTGGATGCGGTGTTGATAACATTTTATACCAACACGAATGGTGCAGTCGCAGTAAAAAACTCAACAAAGATAGATAAAAAATTTTGAAAAAATACTGCTGAAACCTAAAACTGATCAAACCTGTCCGAGAACGTATTTCACAACTCCTCACATCACCTTTTAACGCTGATCTAAAAATTTGTGGGACAAACAACTTGTAAATTTGGAGTGTTATTTTTATTTAGTTTTTTAATATTTTCTGTTTTTTTTTAATGCGTTTTTATATGAATTTGCCTAAATATGGTTCAGAATTATATTGTGTCATGCCTTGTAAGTCTTTTAAGCTATCCATAGAAAAAGCTACCTGACAAACATTATTATTTATTGATTACTTAAGAATTTTGTAAAGCTACCTAAGTACCAGTAAATCTTATAGATATATAAATTATAAAGATTGCCAAAATTTTGTCGGCGGATTTTAGCTACTATGCAGTAAAATTCGTCGAAAGGCGGAAAATGAATTATCAACCATTGCGTTCCGCCGCACTCACTCGATACTATAATTTTTACGGCGGATAAGTTCTTATTATTTGCATGAGTCCGCCTTGCGGCGGAATTCTAAGTCTAACTGTAACCTACCGACGGCGGACATATAGCCACTACGTTATGTTATTAAAAAATTATTTTTTCTGTTTCATGAACACCATTGTTTTTTTCATTTTAAATCCACATTTAGTTATTATTTTTTTCAACTATTAAGAACTATTGTTCTATCAAATTCGTTCAAAAAGACTTGTCCCTGGATATACCGTGTGTCCCAATGTGTAACAGGAAACTAATAGAGAAACGGGATATTTATGCATTTTAAATTCATAAAAAGGGGGAAAAAGAGTTTAATACTTAGGTACGAAAGCAATTTTATTTTAATAATAAACTGAAAACACATATGATCCTCTTATTAATAGGTACTAAACAAAAATGACGAAACTGAAAAAATCAAAACATCTTACTGGATATTAAATTCCGAAAAATTAAAATTAAATTTAAGCTGTTTGGCACCTCTTTCAGTGCCTCCTACTACAATTGGCTGAGGTAGCTTGCATACAACATCCATTTTATTGTCCTTTTCTTCAGGAAAAATAAATGTAAACTCTGAACATTTTCTTAGGAAATTCACAGAGTATTCTTCAGAGGCCAGTGCATCTACCTGGCCAACAAAGTGCTTAACACTTTTCTTTAAAGGATATTGAACCAAAATAAAATTTGATGTTTCTATTTTTGAAACTTCAATATTGTCGCGCTGGGGGTCGTCGGGGTTGATAAATTATGCTGCGGTTTACCAAAACACTTGTATAATTTATTCAGGTACACAATTCACTTACGTTGCTAGGTTGGGTAGCGTAGGGGGCAGCTTCTATCGGAGTACTCGGTCAGCCTAAAGGGCTGGCGCTAATTGTACCGTTCGTGCGGCACCACAGTGACGCCTCCCCGTCGGGACACGACGCCCTCCTTTGCATCTCGCTGGTACGCTTTTTATATGAATCCCCCAAGAACAGTTTATACTCACAGTTCAAACTGGTCAGGGTTCATAAAATAAAGGCGAGGCCAGCGATATGCAATTGCAGCACGTAGAGTGGTTTCCGAAATGTTAAATAAATAATATCAAAAATATATAGAAATTTGGAAAAAATGATGAATATCTGGGGAAATATGACATTTCCCCCGCGCCTGTAAAAGCTAGCCCCTAGCTTTAAATATTTACACAATACATATATACAAAATATCACATATTTACAAAATACAAATATACAAAACGGAGATAAACAAAATATACAATAAACAAACATAAAAACAATATTACAAACACAAACAATTGGAGCTCGCAGGCTCGGTACACTCCGTATTTATTTGGGTGAAATGAGGAATGGTAAAACTAGCTTAAAAATGAAGAATGTCCTGGTAGTCTGGTTCACATTTACACACTTTCTTTACAAAGTTCTATTATTAGGGAGTTCCAACACGTTACTGATCGAATAGCCTACACACCGACAAAACCCGACACATCCTAGGCGTTGAGGCTCCTTGTCATCTGCTTCTTGCTCAGACGCAGCGGTCACGGTTCCTGTGTCCTGGGGGTGGGATCGGCTAGTTTTGTTGCCGACTCCCAGTACAGCAGGGGTCTCCCTCCTCCGAAGAGTGCGGCCATCCGGACTTTGGGTGGACTGAGCCGTGAGTGACGGGAACTTTGCTGGGCTGATCCTGAGGCTAGTTGTGGTCAACCAGCGCTCCAAGTTCCTTAGGTATGTACATTGTACCAGTGTCATCACGGCTCGTTGTGCAGCAGTTCAGTCTTAGTGAGGGAAGACCAGGCTGGCGAGACATGGTGGACCGTGCGTGGCTGATGCATGACGCTGGCTGTGTGGGCGCAAGCGGCGACTGGCCTTTGGGTTTTTGGTGTGTTTTGTGGCTCTCGATCCAGGTTGTGTGGTCTCCCAATGGTACATGAAAAACAGAAAAAGACTACCGGCAGTTAAAAGGAAAAATACAGTTTAGAAAAAGAAAATGAAAATAATGAAACCCTACATAATGTTATGATGTTTAAGTAAAAGTAGACAGACTAAGAACATTCACCCGGTTTTTACGTATGACTTCTATTGGTGTCTAAGTATTACTCTTTTGGAGACAGTGAGACATACGTCTCTAATTCATCAGGGGGAAAAACAAAATTATACATACATATTTACATAACAGTTTAAAACCCAAATATAGCGTAATCACATCATCAAATATTTACCATATTTACCATCCTATTTGTTCATCAATAAAGTCACATAAACTTCAAATACAACTTGCATATAACTCTTAATATTTCACATAAGTCACATAAACTTCAAATACTACTTGCATAAAACTCTTAATATTTCGCATAGGCAGACATTCAACCCTATATGAAGGTCATCTTCCATGTCTCCCTATACTCACATAATGACTCTTAGTCATTTAAATAACGGTATACATACCACCATCGAGTAGGCGAACATTCAGATCTATGCTCAGGGCTATCTTCCATGTTCCCCTACTCGGAAAACATATTATGACTTTTAGTCATAAATAAAATAAATAATCATATTATTATACATAACACATATCACCATCAAATAGGCGGACATTCAACTCCGTATTCAAAGTCGTCTTCCATGTCCCCCTATTTGGAAAACATATGACTTTCAGTCATATAAACAAATAAACACCCGATTACAAAATGCATATGGTAATCATTATTGTACGCTATATTTAAATTTACTTAATAATAATAATATTCGACTTAAAAGTAAAAAAGAAGTTGGATTTATAAAAAAAAATTCTGACCCTGATTTATTTTTCAATGTCTCAGTCATAAAATGTACCCTTGTTTTTGTTTAACTTATTTTCATTAGACACCGTATATTACAACTTAACTTTAACAACACTTTCCTGGGTGAATGGTATCTTTAATATTAAATATCAATTGTTTACTTTTCTGCTGATTAAATAAAATAGTGAACTGTCTACCTTTACTTTCATGGTTTATTAATAATATTTCTACCTGCTAATTTGTTTGTTTATTAAAAACGCAAAACATTAAATAAAATAATATAAATGGTATTCTAAATGATTGCACTGACAATCTAAAATTTACTACCGTAATTCATAAATAAGCATATAGTACAAATACGTAAAATATTCTTAAAATTTCCCAAGCATAAAACACTCAAACCAACACATTTTGGGTATACCCTCTTTCATACTAACACACACTGACACAACACAAAACACACATTTAAATACTAACCATTTGTTTTTACCTAATTATAAAAACAAATTTGAAAACTTTATAATTATAATTTTTAAAATTGAATTCATAAAAAAATTGAAGAAATAAAATTCAGTCAAGAATAGCTTGTTCTTTCTTACCATCTTACCATACATCAATTCCCAAAATTCTTTTATCGAGTTGAGCTCCCTTATATATTTCTTGAAATTAAATAGATTATTCTTGTTCTTAATTCTCAAGTCCCTTTTTAAAACAAAAACTGCATTTAGCCCTACATGACAAAAGTCCATGTATAAAAAAATACCCCTTTCTTTGATTTTCCAAAAGAGTACTAGCCCCATTTTTTTCCACAGACGTCTTTTAGGAAAAAAAAACATTATTTTATTTTTTCGAAGGTCGGTCCTCTAAAAATAAAAAAAAATAGATTAGTCATTTATACATAAAGTAAAAATGAGCATCTTCCTAAAAACAGGTAAAAAATTTTGTATTTGCTGCTACGGGACCTCGTTACCGGCCGTGGCGGCTGCTCACTAAACATCACAGGCGAAATTTAAGTACTTGTGTTAAGTGTCAACCCTAAAAATGATAATTAAAATGTAAATAACTCTGTGGCACCTTATCAAAATGGCGTCAAAGGGGCAGTAAAAATATACCTACAAGATAATAATAATAATAAAAAAAATATTTAAAAAATTGGAAACCTTTATAATTGAATAGCGCTTAGATATATAAATATGTTTATAAAAATAACGATACTATTTGTATAACACTTTGTTAATAATAGCATGTTCAACTATTTAATTACGAGTACGTGAACCTTGTGTATAAATAAATAATAATGAACTTGGTCGTGAGTATATCACCTTACCTTAGTGTCATCAAAATAAAATATTACATTTCATATTTTATTGTCGCCAAACAAATCTAAAAATTCCCTTTTTAATCTCAGTGCCCTTAATTGTTGCTCGTTAGAAATAAAAATTTTTACGGTTAGTGTATTTGGTAAACCCAACGATATGCCGTTATTAACGACCCCCAGTTTCTTTTGCCTTTTTCTTTCTCTTTGAACCTTGTTTAGCTTCCTACGGGCCATAAAAAATTAGATGAAAGGAATAACAGGAATAAAAGGGTTAAGGGCAGTTTAGTGATTAACCCCAATATATAAATAATAATTCTAGCCTCGCCTGCGTGAACGGGCACGAGGTGGAACTATTTCTATATTTAGCAGTCTATGTAATCTAATCTCGCCAGCGTAAACGGGCACAAGACAAGACCACAGTAGGCGCTTTGAGGTGGGATTTATAGTAAACCTAGCCTCGCCAGCGTGAACGGGCACGAGGTGGGTTTTCCTATAGGTTCTGTTTGGATAATTTTAATCTCGCCAGCGTAAACGGGCACAAGATAAAATTATGTCAAACGTGTGAGGGATAAGAATGGGGAGGGAAAGTATATAGACGTAAAAGCACTGTAAAAATTCCCCTTAAAACCACTGTAAAATAAATACCCTTTAAAAACCAATGTAAAAAATACCCTGAAAGAAAACACTGTAAAAACGCCCTTTAAAAAAAAATCACTGTAAAAAATAATTTTGACAAAAAAAAATGCACTATAACGCCCTGAAAAAAACACTTTAAAAATACACTGAAAAACACTAAAAATGACCTGAAAGAGACAATAAAAAATTATACAACACAAAAGGCCCTTGGCAAGTTAGGAAGAACTTACCAACGAGAACGAACCAGGCGCCTCCACCAAATGTCGCGCTAGGGGTCGTCGGGGTTGATAAATTAGGCTGCGGTTTACCAAAACACTTGTATAATTTATTCAGGTACACAATTCACTTACGTTGCTAGGTTGGGTAGCGTAGGGGGCAGCTTCTATCGGAGTACTCGGTCAGCCTAAAGGGCTGGCGCTAATTGTACCGTTCGTGCGGCACCACAGTGACGCCTCCCCGTCGGGACACGACGCCCTCCTTTGCATCTCGCTGGTACGCTTTTTATATGAATCCCCCAAGAACAGTTTATACTCACAGTTCAAACTGGTCAGAGTTCATAAAATAAAGGCGAGGCCAGCGATATGCAATTGCAGCACGTAGAGTGGTTTGCGAAATGTTAAATAAATAATATCAAAAATATATAGAAATTTGGAAAAAATGATGAATATCTGGGGAAATATGACAATATCTTGCATGTCACTATCAATATCATCACATGAATCGTCGTCCACTATATCATCTTCCACATCGCTTTCACTTGATGATGAATCCATGAAAACTTTTCTCTTTATGGAATGGGTTTTTTGAATTTTTTGTTGCTTTGCTTTTGCATTTTCAATCTTCTCTTCTTCCTTTCTTTTCCTGTCATCCATATTAGGAGTGTCAGTCATAACATTCTCTCTTTGCCCTTTTATTTTGTAATTTTCTATCAGGAGCTTTTACATGTGGTCGGACTTCTTCTGGGCTACAATAGGGGGAAGTTGCCTATATTGTACCACTTATTTATACTTTGGATTATCTACTTAAGATTTAATCTTTATTTAAAATAAAAAATAGATTTCGAAACATGAAACTTTATTTATCCGAATAGGGAATATGCATGTAATCCAAAAAAAACTGAAATATTTTTTTTCTATTCTCTACATAAATTAGGTAAATGTTTATGGCAGTTGCTGTTTTCCATTTATTTTGGGTTTTATTAACAAAAAACAAGGTTTCATTTTGCAAATTTTCCTGCAAAATCCAACATCTCGTAAAACGAACTTCTTTTGTTTGTGACGTCACTTTTTTTATGACGTCACTTTTTTTTTTATTTAGTAAACGTTTTATAATGGCTAGTGTAATGTAAATTTCAGTGTAAATCCATTTTCTTGAGTTTTTCTCAAAGACTAGAAGATTTAGTCGATAGAAAACCTTTTATTTTATTAAACAGACTGGTTATAAATGACCAAAACGGCATTTGTGCAAAGAAAATCGGAAAATTGACTGGAAGTTAATCCTGTTGGATTTGCCTTTACAATTTAGTTACAAATACTTATTGTTTATTATACTATAAAAATAAATGTACAGCAACATATGATTACTTGAATTTGGCGATACTAACCTTTACAGATACCTCTTCATGTAAAATTTTTGATAAAATTTGCAGTAGGTACTTTCTTCGACATCGGTTTTATGGGCACATGAAAAAGGAGGTTTTCAGTGCACTCACAGTGGTACTTTTGCACATTGGCATACTACACTAAACACTATTTATAGTTTATATTTTTAATAGATTTTAACGTTTGATAAAAAGAATTATACACAAATAGCACTGTAATAAAAACACAACCGCTACAATCATAAACAACAAAATCACAACAAAATCATCTGGGAAAATAATGCGGGTCTCCATAGGCCACACGTGCATTTCTACTACTGTGATTGGTTGATTTCTTATTTGAGGAGGAAAGAGAGGAGACGCATCAGCAGCTGCTTGGCATAGAGAAAGAAAGCTGATGTGTTGCGGAGTGAAAAAAAAACAAGGATCTAGGGAACTCGCTTCTTGATGCAAAGGCTTCACGCACGCGTAAAGTAATAGCTATGTAACCAAGAAAACACTTCTGTGTTTATGTGGTTGTATAACCGCGTTGGAATTGTTAAGCAAGAATGAAGAGTCAAATCGTTCAGTTCTAAAAAGATTAATGCAAATAAATGGATATGGCTTAATGTATATTTTAATGTTAAATAAATAACGCCTGTGAAAAGTGCTATTTTCAACACTAAGTAGTTGCACAATATAGTATTACAATTTATAGCCAATATTTCAAATTGTTTTCAAATTATTGTAGCCTGGAAGGCAATATTTGAATCAATAATTATTTACATAAAGAAAGGGGCATCATTTCATTAGGGAGTAAATCAAACCACAACAAAGAAAGTGAAAATTACTATTCATTATTTTTATTTTATTATATATATTTATTAAATACCGTTCTCGGACAGGTTTGCTCAGTTTTAGGTTTCATCAGTATCTTTTTTAATTTTTTGTCTATCATTGTTGAGTTTTTTACTGCGACTGCACGATTCCTGTTGCTATAAAATTTTATCAACACAAGGTATTGTATTGTGCCAATGTGCACAAATACCAGTGCAACGAGCCCGAACAAACTTTTTTTTAGCGTGCCCAAAAAATCCGAAGCCAGAAGAAAGTGGTGTAAAGTTATTAAGCGAGACCAAAAGAAAAATGTCCAGCTGTCTGCAAAATCATCTTTATTTTGCTGTGAAGATCACTTTATTGTATTATAGTATATAACCAAGACTAAATTAAGTTTGATATAAAGTAGATATAAAACAGGTGTAAAAACAAGTTAACTTGTGATTCAAATACATATTATATTGTCACAACGGGGGTTGTGGCGACTGAGACTAAGTAATAGTCTCTGGGATCGTATGGAGGGAATAAAGTTAAAACAGGTTATAAAAATTGGATATATTAATGAACTTATTAACAATAAAATAAGGTTTGGCTTCGAATAAATAAAATAAAATATCGCCCCTGTAGAGCAACAAGGGGCCAAGGGACAAATATGTAATTTTTCAGATATCTCCTATAGCAATATCCTAGAACCCTAACTAAAGTTGTGTAAAATGGTGACAAGCGCCACGTAGAGGATTTAGTAAGGAGACAGCCGAGCCCTGGGCCCAAGGGCATTTTCGACTTGCGCCCCCCCCCCCTAGCCCCCTCGACGGCACGCCACTGAATGTAACTGCCTTTTCTTTGCTTGCGTGCGATGTGGTGACGTTGAGTAAAAGCTTCTCATTCCTCAGGTTTAGGTATAATGGATATATACTGGCTCCTCTTTGGTATAGGAAGTTGTGCTTGTTATTTGGCTCATCCCCAATCCGGTCCGTCAAGAGAGGGGGGCAGGGAGTGCAAACTCCCCGGGCCCGCACCAGGCGCGGCCCGTGAAATTTTAGATGTGTCGTATCTCAGTTCCTACGCATGGGACCCACACCAAATTATAGGATGTTACTATTGGGTACTCTAGAAATAATTTGTAAAAAAATATTGAATTTTAAAATTTTTGAAAAAAAGTAAATTTTTTGGGCCGCTTCACCTAAGATCTGAGAAAGTTCTGAAGAAAATTTTACTTCCAAGGTTTTCTCATAAATTTTATCAGATTTTATTGATAAAATTCAAATTTTATTGAATTGCCTCTAATATCTTGAAATTAATTAGTTTTTAAAATTTTTACCCTAAAATATTTTGTCTAAGAAATAATTTAAAATGTCATTTCTTTAAGGAAAATTAAAATATTTTCACGAAATTTGGAATTTGTCGACAAGCTTTCTCAGATCTCAAGTGAAGCGGCCCAAAAAATTACCTTTTTTTCGCAAATTTCAAAATTAAATATTTTTTCACGAACATGATTGTAGAGTACCCAATAGTAACATTTTAGAATTTGCAGTGGGTCCCATGCATTGGAACTGAGATACGACAATTTCAAATTCTAGAAACCGCCACTGGCCCGCACTGCTTTGAGGAGCCCACAACTCAAAATATACTTATTAGCCAATTATTATAAAACTTTACTGTTCCGAGGCCCATCCCGGCTCTCGATTATCAGCCAGGGGGCCTCGGGCCAGAAAAACTTTACCACCGGGGCCCGTGCCGGCTCTCGACGGCCCTGTCCCCAATCTCCACTGCCATTGTGCGATTGTGTCCAGATACATGGAACATACAGTGCTCAACAATACCTATGCATATATGAAGTCCTAATTTTACATGCTTTAGGTACTAATAAAATTAAAATTAGAAAATACATTTCTCTTTACACATATCTAATAATAAAAATCACTAATATTTAAACTAGTCTATGAACTAAGTTTAATTTGCATAAATTACAATTTCTTGTATTCAAAAAATACAAGCATGTTCAAAATAATGATTTACATAATATACTACCACATACTTACTACTATATACAAATACTCGTATAAGAGAAAAATCATCCCTGTTTAGTTACCCTCAAAAACTATTTAAAAATGTCTTATTTGTCAGTAAAGTTTAACCTGCGAATGACTTTTTGAAATAGGGCTATAGGATTATGTTGCTAATTGCTTATTCTCTAGCTGCCCTTTACATAACACTTGTTTTGTTGTTGCATATTGTTTCCTAAAATATGTATAACTTTAAGAAAAATGATGAAGTGGCAACTTTGTTATCCATGCAAAAAATGAGTCGTTCTATACTAAGAAGTGTTGTATGTATGTATTATATTCTCTAAAATAATAATAATAATAATAATAATAATAATAATAATAATAATAATAATAATAATAATAATAATAATAATAATAATAATAATAATAATAATAATAATAATAATAATAATAATAATAATAATAATAATAATAATAATAATAATAATAATAATAAATACAGACGAACAGGAAGACGAAGTGTTCCAAGAACAAAGTAACGTAGATAATGAAATAAGTGAAACAAAGGATGAAGGAACCAAAACAGTAAAGAGGCCGCGGGAAGGAAGCGGAGAAGAGGAAATGAATGCACTAAGAAATGAAATGGGAAAACTAACGAAAACTATTGATGTATTGGCGCAAGTGACAGAAGTAAGTACAAAAACGAAAACGGAAATTAAGATGATTGTTAAAAAACTGAAGCGACAGGCAAGCGATATAAACAAGATATGGAAAGAAATAGATAAACAGGAAAAGAGAGTTAGACCAAGAACCGCTAGCATAGAGAAGAAGTCGGTGTCAATACAAGTGGAAGAGAAGGATATCAAAAATGAATACGAAGAAAGGAAATTAGGAATAGAGGAGGAAATAAAAAGAATAATAGAGGAAAAAGGGGATTTTGACAGGCTCAAAATAGTCCTAGATGAGAAATGGCCAAAAGAGCTGTATAAGATCACGGAAATAGAAAGGGCAAAGCAAATGGCTACAAGCGGTCGCCAAGGAGACTACGCAGTTCTCATAGACCCGAGAAACGTAGAGGGGAATATTGAGATAGAAACGCTTAAAGCAAAATACGATGGGCTAGAGGAACTTATTAAGAATAACGAAGGTCAAGAAGACTTCTTGATACAAACTGCTAGCACAAAAACTAGCAAAGGAAACAAGGAAGAAAAGATCAGCGCGGTGTACCTCCTTCCCCTGGAAATAGATAAGGCCGGAATAAATGATATGGAAACAGTATATAAACTGATAAAAAAACTTAAGGAAATGAGCAGCCTACATCCTGCTGAAAATATCAACATACTCGTAGGTGAAGGTCTAAAAGTAACCTACGTTAGGAAAATATGTGAGCATGGCTTTGCAGGGGAGGGCGTTAAGATAAAGCTTATAGCTCAAGAAACGGGATCCGAACCAAAAAAGCAAAAAATGAGAAAAGAAGAGAGCATGCTGACAGTAAAAACAGAAGGAAGGAGCTATACGGACGTCATAAAGACACTGAAACAGGAAGTCGATATAGGAAAAATGGGAGTGAAAATTAATAAAATTAGGAAAACTGAAAAAGGGGATATCTTGCTGGCTATAGAAGGAGGGGAACAGATGGCAAACATGCTACAGCAAGAAATTAAAACAAAAATGAACGGATATCAGGTTGTAACAAGAACGACGGGTGTAACAACAATATATATAATGGGGATGGACCCAACCATAAAAGAAGAGGAAGTGAAAGAAGCAATTGAAAGGGAAACAAAAATAAAAAATTCGGATATTAAGATAAAAGCGATGCGAAAAGGGAAGTTTGAAGAACAAACAGCTATAGTTGAGGTTCCGAAAGGACAAGCCGAAAACTTAATAAGAGCAAGAAAAATAAGGATAGGATGGGTAACCTGCGGGATCAGAGAAAAGGTGTACGTAAAAAGGTGCTTTAAATGCCTGGAATACGGACATAAAACCTATGAATGTACGGGGCAAATAGATCGCAGTGGGGAATGTCTCAAATGTGGACAACAAGGGCACAGAAGCAAAGAGTGTACAAACACAGAACGATGCACAAAATGTGGAGTGGAGGGACATAGGGCAGACCAGATCAAGTGCCCATATTTCAAAGGACTGGTAGAAAAAATGAGAGGGCAAAAAATACAGTCCGCAGGCACAGGAAGGGACAAAAAAGCAAATTTGTATGGCCCTTAAAATCTTGCAAACAAATCTAGGAAGGGTAAGGGTAGCTCACGATCTGGCATATGCCACAGCGAAAAAAGAGGAAGTGGACTTAATTATCGTTAGTGAGCCAAATAGGACAATAACCAACGGGAGCGAATGGATAAAGGATGAAAGGGTGGATGTAGGAATATTATTCATAAACAAAAGGGTAACGGTAACAAGAGTGAACATAGGGAAAGGATATGTATGCATTAACTTAGGAAAGTGGGATTTGTACTGCTGTTACATCTCACCTAATATAGGTATGGAGGAATATGTGGAGAAAGTAGATGAAATTGTCAATAAAGTAAGAATGGGAAAGAGAGAAACTATTATTGTCGGTGACATAAATGCAAAGTCACGCCAGTGGGGGTCCCCAATCACTGATAAAAGGGGAGAATACTGGGATGAGTGGATGGCAGCCGAAAACTTGGTAGTGCATAACACAGGTGGAATACCAACCTTTGTAAGGGGAACTACGGAATCATACATCGATGTAACGATTTCCACACAAAAAATAGCGAGAAGTGTTGTGAACTGGAAAGTACTGGAAGTAGAGAACTTAACCGAACATAGGTTTATCTACTTTGAAATAAAAGTGGAAAAAGCACCTGGGAGAGAGAGACAAAAGAAGAAACATCTGACGGAGTGGAAAGCATTCAACGCCAGCCTAAGTCTCAGATTGGAAAACAGGACGGAAGGGGAAAAAACCTCGTATAAGCTATGCGCAGAAATATTAAGGGAAACATACGTAAATAGCACTATTGAAGGACCAACGGGAGAAAAAACTGTTCCATACTGGTGGAACAGCGAAATATCTGAAAAGAGAAAATACTGCACAGCGACTAGAAGGCACCTCACTAGAATATTGAAAGATAATAGAGTAACAGAAGAGAGAAAAGAAAATGCTAAACAAGAGTACCAGAGGGAAAGAAAGGATTTGCGAAGACTGATAAGAAAATCGAAGAAGGAGCATTGGGACAATCTATGCAAAGAGCTAGACAGGGACGTATGGGGTGATGGATATAAAATTGCAATAAAAGGGCTAAAAGACTTGGCTCCATATGAACTGCCAACTGAAAAGAAAATGGAAATAGTGGGGAAACTATTTCCGAAACCCATAAGCGAGACAGAATACAGTAGAAAAGTGATTTGCGCGGTGCCAGCTTTCACTGTGAGAGAACTGAAAGATGCCTTAGCCCGAATGAAGACAGGAAAAGCCCCAGGACTGGATGGGATACCCCCGGAAGCTGTCAAAGAAACGGGGAAGACACAAGAGAAATGGCTCCTAGGAGTGCTTAACCAGCTCCTTAAAACACAGAGCTTACTTATACCGAAACCAGTTAAGCCCGGAAATCCAGGTTCGTTTAGACCGCTCTGCCTGCTTAGCACACTTAAGCTGTATGAGGAAATGATACGTAGGAGACTGGAAGATTAAATAATGGAAAAAGGAGGAATGGCCAAGCACCAATATGGATTCATGAAAGGACGATCAACAATACAGGCAATACAAGTAATTAAAGAAACCACAGAGAAACGGAAGAAAATCTGGAATGCATTGATAACACTAGATGTCCGAAATGCATTCAACTCAGCTAACTGGAATTTAATAATACAAAAACTAAAGAACAGGAATATATCGAAATACCTCCTTAACATCATCACGGACTACCTTAAAGACAGATACATACAGATAACAAAACAGGAAACACTGGAAGTCAAAGCTGGGGTACCGCAGGGATCGGTGCTGGGGCCTACGCTCTGGAATATTCTATACAACGGTGTATTTGAAATTGAGTTACAGGGGCGAGCAAAGACCATTGGTTTTGCAGACGACTTAGCTCTGCTGGTATCGGCGGATGAAAAAAATTACCTGATGCGTAACACAAATGAAAACCTGCAGAGAATAAACAGGTGGATGTACGAAAATGAGCTGATGCTAGCACCAGAAAAAACAGAAGCCCTGATTATTACACAGAAAAGGAAAGGGAGCGGCATAAAATTTAAAATACAAAACGTAGATATTACACCAAAAAAGAGCATTAAATACCTGGGAGTTTTCTTTGACAAACGCGGGAAGTTTGGAGAACATGTAATTAAGGTGGCGCAAAAGGCGGAAGACAAAATAGGCAAATTGGCACGACTGATGCCGAACATAGGTGGGCCAAGCAGTAGCAAGAGAGCAGTGTTGTGTGGGGTAGTGCATTCGGTACTACTCTACGGAGCACCTGTATGGGCAAAAGCGCTAAATATAAAAAAGAATTTTATATTAATGGAGAGGGCTCAACGTAAGGCCTTGATAAGAGTGGCGGCTGCTTTTAAAACGGTCTCGGCAGTGGCGTTGCAGGTTATTGCAGGGATACCTCCAATAGATCTGATGGCAGAAGAGAGAAAGAACATGTATGAAAGGGGACAGGCAGAGACATACTCGGAGGTTAAAAAGAGGACGATGGAGAAGTGGCAGGTGAGATGGAACAACAATACAAACAAAGGCCAGTGGACAAAACGGCTAATCCCTGATATAAACAAATGGATTAAATGTGAACACAGGAACGTAAACTACTATATCACACAAGCACTCTCAGGACACGGGATGTTTAAGACGTACGCTAGACGTTTTGGAAAAGATACGGAAGAAAACTGTTCACATTGTAAGGACACCGATACACCAGAACACACAATATTTCTATGCAACAGGTGGAGAGAGCTAAGAGAAGAGACAAAAAACAAGGTAAACACGGAATTAACACCGGATACTCTAATAGACACTATGATAAGATCTAAAGAAAATTGGAACAACGTATATGGAATGATTAAAACAATACTTGAAACTAAGGAACAGGAAGAAAGACAGAAGCACATCAGGGAAGGAGGAAGACAGAACAATACAAACAGGGAAGGACTAGGACAGTAAAGCGACGAAGAAAGGATAAAATGTTGCCTTCACGACGGAGATGTCACATATGATGGTTCCGTGAAGTGCAAGAGAGAAGCTCTGGGGTGGTTTTAGTGCGTATACGGCTTGCCGGACTCCCACATACCCGAGGAAAGGTAGAACAAGTACTCGCTACCTATAAAAGGTTTCCACCCGACAAAAAAAAAAAAAAATAATAAATACTCGTAACTTAAGAATTTACTTGAGAACAACTTTATTGTTTCGAATAAAAAAATTCTTCTTATATGTATGTATACTGAATTGTAATTCTCTTATTTTCTTACGTATGTTTATTGATAAGTTTGGAATTAGCTTATGCCTACGAAAAATGTTTTTTCTTCATACAAAACTAGATAATTGCAGGATATGTTTCAACAACTACTCTGATTTGGCACACATGACACCTTTTTATTCATTTAATTTCTGATAATTCCTTTGAATAGGTGGGTCTTCCTTCGCTCCTTCTGTGCAACCATAGAAGAATGCAATAGCATGTTTACATCCTCCTGTAATGAAATGATTAAATAAATTGAAAAAATCATAGGATATAGACCTAAATTATGTTATGTACGGTTTCTTAGTATAGTAATCCTCTTGTAACTTATTATATACACGAAAAAATATTAAGAATTGTTCCTACTATACTGTATGTATGCAATAATTTATTTACCTAAATGGGCAGTCTTCACACTGAACAGAGATAATCTCCTTAGCCTCATCACACATAGCTGTAACAGAATAAGCTGTATGCCTTACATTGCGCTCAGGTGTTATTCTTGCCTTAACCACACATATGTCTCCATCCCTCTTTACCTGCACATTAGTGATGTAAGGATACGTATCCAAAAATCCGTTGGATCCGAATATTAAAAGAATCCGGATTATCCGTAACCGGTCGAGAACTTGATTCGGAATCAAAATAAATTCGCATCGGCTGGTTACTAATGCAAAGTGCAAAGAGAAAACGGAATCGGAATCGACTGTAAGCGAACAACACGGTCTGCGATTTGGCATATTTGATCTTATGCTTTCTCTTTCCAATGACCTTTCCTAAAAAAAGATAGCATAGTTATCGGGGTAACGGGTATCATATGGGATGAGATCCATTGGTTAAACTAGGCCCGCCTCACCCGAACCGAATTCAAACGAGAACGAACGCGACGGTGCCTTCCTATCCCTAACCTTCGACTTCGAATGATACCGCATCGACCTACCTAGCCGTGTATCCGGATAGAAAATGTTTTAGTGTTGCATGCATCCGTATACATTATCTGTAACCGCTTTCGCGCGGGTCAAGAAATGGATACGTATTCGGATAATGGATATTAGCTGATTCCGATTCCGTATGATTCGGATATCTAAAGAATACGGATATTTACAACACTACTGCACATATCCAATGGCATTATCACCATAGGATTCTCGCTCAGACCTGAAAAGATATTCAAAAATAGTTTTAATCCTAACATAGAAAATACTTTTCCCATTTAAACTAGAGAGAATATCCCTAAAATATACTAATTAGTAAAAAATAAGGCAGTTGATTGAAGTTAAATGTAATAATGTTAAATGTCATAATGTGATAGATCAAAAATTTTACATAAATTTCATTTAAATGTCAGTATCGCCAAATTATATATAAGCCCATACTAAGACTTTACGTATCTTTGCTATTAGTAAAGATAGACACCACATTTTCGGTATATCTTATTGGTTAATAAAGCTACTTTTTCAGGTAATTTAATTTTTTCAACCCCCTTAACGCTAGGGAGTTGAGGTCAAAAATTTTAAATGCAACCTTATGCCGTGTGATACCTTATTTTAAAGGTCTTCAAAAAAGAAACATTTTGTCGCAAACCCGAGGTACGTATCTTAATTCGTTTTTGAAAGGCAAACCTTTAAAATTTAAAAATGTTTAAAAAAAATTAAAAACTTAATACCTTTATTTCCCTTATTACTTGTATAAAATTACCACCATGAACTTCGTGGCAGTAATAAACTCGATTTTGGAACTCACTTCTCAAATTTTCGAGAATGGCAGGTGTTACTTCTTGGCAGTGTTAAAAATCGACTTTATCACTGCAAAGAAGTTCATGGCGGTCATTTTAAAAAACACCTTTTAAAGTAATAAGAGAAATAAAGGTCCTTAAGTTTTTATTTTTTTTTTTAAGATTTCTAATATTCATAGGCCTGCCATTTAAAAACGAATTAAGATACGGACCTCGGGTTTGCGGTGAAATGTTTCTTTTTTTGAAGACCTTTAAAACCATGTACCACACGGTATAAGGCTTCATTAAAAAATTTTGACCTCAACTCCGTAGCGTCACCTCTCAAGGGGGTTGAAAAAGTTAAACGACAAAAAAAAGTACATTTTTTAACAATAAGACTTTTCGGACACCCTGCATACATATTTTTCTTTTGCATTAGTAAAGAGAGTATCGAATCCGATACAATACGATCGTAAAATAGAACCCAAAGGCATTGTTGCATGATTGTGGCACTTGACACCTTCGGCATTGCCACTTGCAGTTCTATTTACGCCAAAATACAGCTATTTTTTTAATCGGTACTGGCCACTTAAAAGCGCGACTGTCCCGCCAAAATCGGGACGGATGGTCACTTTAGGTTAGTATGAAAGAAAATTGCTTACATTGTCATAAAAATTAACATTACAACGGTAAAACAACACTTTTAAAAAATATTTTCTTATACGTTTCCTGATATTTCCATGATATTTCCTTAAGATAGGAATAAATATCTCAAATAAGTTTATTACCAGATATGAAACAAAGTAAGATTTTTATTTCTGTAAAAAAAATTGGGGATCTAATTTGAAATGTTAGGGGTGGGGGTGGATTTTTGAGGGTTGACATAATGAAAAATGGTTTCAAGGATGTTTTGTGGAAGTCCATTCGATATCCTAGCTTAGACTACTTTAGCTTTTAGAATAACTGGTATATTGCTTGTTACGAAAATTCAGGGACACTCTGTATATGACATTTGCCCATGCTCGAGATTTTGAGTAGTACATGTGAGATTAGCAGTTATTATATAAAACTTATTAGCCTAACTGGCGCTAAACCGCGTGAATGCGCCTTTTACTGTCAGTTCATTAAATAACACATTTTAAAAAGTAAAAAAGTCTGAATTTAGTCGGGCTTCGGGCCTTCTGGTACCTACAAAACGCCTAGCACTATACACACACACCAGTAAGGCTTTAAAGGCTGCACTGTAATTCTCTGATTTATTTTCGCAGATAAAACTGGCCATAAAAGGAGCCTTTACGCGGTTTAGCGCCAGTTACGGTGGTATATACTTATTCTCATATGTTCAGTGTACTACTCAAAATCTCGAGCATGGGCAAATGTCATATATATTTGGCAACATCGGCGCTACTTGATATGGACTATGTGCTAGGTGTTATGGTTGCTTGTTTATTTTTATTTAATTTAATGTTTTCTTTGTTTTTTTATGGCCAGATTCTCCAAAGCTAGTCCGGTCTAATTTGAAACCCAAAAGTTTCAAATTGACAAGTGTGACAACAAGACAATTAAGTTTTTACTATGAATTTTTTTCTGAGTTTTTCGCAACTATATAAAGAAAAGGGCCATTTTAGTACGTTCCTCCGACAATAATAGAACTAAATTCAATCTAGCAATCCGTTCCAAGATAAAAATCATTTGGAAACCTAGCAAATCGCTGAAATATCAGAATAATTTTTGTACGTTTTTAATGACAACTTATTAACAACTAGATTTCGCCCGCGACTTCGTCCGCGGTGTAACAATTTTGCTCCATTACAAACTTCCTTAGTAGGTTAATATTTTAAAGAGGAGTCCGGCGCATGAGACAAAACATCGTTGTATCAAAATGATGCAAATTTTAGCGTTCTGGCGTACACTCAGTGCTGCCAGAGCTACCGTTTTTATGGCAGATCTACCGTTTTGACAGTAGCTACCGTTCTACCGCAGACACACGTAACCTACCGTAAAATTGAAAACACAGATAGGTACTAGAATTTATTACCTTATAAAAAAGTAAAGTAAAAAAAAACATTAATCATTTAGAAATCGATCGAACTATGAATAACGATTCGGTGCTCCATCTCTAACAGACATCACTAACTTCGGATTTCGGTTATTCCCAGCTTCTAGTTTATATAGTATAGGCCTGCGACTACGCGTTTTGTGAATTTTGTGACTGCTTCTACGTTTTGACTTTTGGTTCGCTTAGATTTGTTAGTAATTTTAATTTACCTAGTTTAGTTTACAATATGTTAAATTTGATAATCTGTATTATTTTTTTCCTTTAACCAAATAGCGAAACTCCTAAAACAATACATGGTACAATTAGTGCACCTTAAGTGTATTTGCATCCTTTTTTAATGTAATGGATGAGAAAAGAAAAATACAGATACAAGATACACCTGTGGCGAAGTAATTATTGTACCAACTGAAAACGCTGTTAGGGATCTTTTTAGGAACGTACCGATCAGATGACGTTTACCGTTGTCAATCCTAAATCTACCGATTACTACCGTTTTCTATACCTCGAATCTACCGCCTTTGTCATTTCAGATATGATTCACGTGCACAATGCACGTGAATCATATCATAGTCAGCGGATAGAATAAGCGATTTTAAATCCGTCACCTAGTCATGACTACGTCACCTTACTTGGCAACGTTGCTCCATATACTCAATGTTTAACCTAAAAAATCAAAGTATTAAGATTAAATGAGACAGTGTTGCCCAGTGGTCTGACTAGGTCGTGACTTGGTCACTGATTTTAAAATGGCTAATGGTGATATACGCGGGAGCCCAGACGGCTAGTAGTGGTAGTAGGATATTTTCGAGGTTATTTTTATTAAAATGCAGTACCAGATTTTAAATTTTAATCGCGTAATTGAAGTTTTTGCAAAAATGAAGAACAGGAGAATGGACTTTTTACATAGACAAGCTTAGATTGGTATGCATTTTTTTCACTATTTCTCTTTGTTTTTTGCTTGTATAACTACCGAGCTGAACACCCAGTTTAATACCTCACGAGCCGCCACTGAATGCGTAATCACGTTAATTTACAATTTAAATATTTTTTAAATTAAGTATTGTGTATCTCTTTATTTTTTCAGATAAAATTATTGTAAAAACTACTTTGGGTAAAAAAATATGTTCTTCCAATTTATGCAGTCAAATAAAACAAAATTCTCGAACATATAAAATAAATTCTCCAAAATTTTCGATAAATTCTCATTTTGCTCTGAGAATATTTCCCAAAAATAAATTCCCGAGAATGTTCCATCTCTACAACTCTTTATCTTTTTAGATAAAATTATTGTAAAAACTACTTTTGGTAAAAAAAAATATGTTCTTTCAGTTTATGCTGTCAAAACATAAAATTCTCCCACATATAAAATAAATTCTACAAAATTTCCGATAAGTTCCCATTGTTCTCGGAGAATATTTCCCAAAAATAAATTCTCGAGAATGTTTCATCTCATACCTGATATTATTTGACATCGGTAAACATTACTTTTGTATCTGACGATTAGTTACTTTTGTCACATGAGCAAATCCTTTATTTTTCTGTGCCTGACACCACTAAGAAACACAAAAAAAATAAAGAGTTTGTGTAAAAGTGTAATAATTACAAAGGAATGAGATTATGCACAGGGTTGCCAGAAGATTCAAAACTGATATCGTGAGATTAATAATAATAATAATAATGAAATGAAAAATAATAAAATGACTTTCTAATTTTGAAAATACCGAGGAAAATACCAAGAAATTTCACACAGAGGTTATGGTTAAATTACTGTAAGCTAAACAGACAAATATTTTTTTTGGTTGTAATATTTGGATGTTTTATTAGCTTCAGTTTTCTTTTGAGACAGAAAATTAATATAAGATAGCCAAATGTATTGTTTTCGTTTTGAGCTTAATATCCTAGATACAAAAATTATTTGTACAAAAATTGTTTAATGCTACTTACCCGTCACCAGTTTTTTTTTCTTCAGATAGGTACCTATTAGGTTCATAACTAGGTAAGTACCACATACATAAAGTTTACATCCTCATACTAAACATGGACTAAATTTTAAGTATTTTATTTTAGGTGACTCTAAAAAAAAACGAATTTATATTAGAAACTGTACTGTATATAAAATTTCCCAAAAATATGTCATTCAAAAAAATTGGCTATAGAAATATTGGATATATTATGTATTTTAGCATTAGCTGTCTTGGGTCAAAATATGTATATTCCTACTCTACTTAAGTATTTAGATGAACTTTGTTTTCAAAAAGTTAACCAAGGAAAGGTGAGTCACTTGGCTGAGAAATTTTAAAATATAAAACTATTTTGACAGCTAATGACTTTTTGAGAATCATTTAAGCCAACCTTACATAACTGTACATTTAAGATTCTAGTATTTTTGGGCTTAGAAACATTTATTTAGCCAAATAACTGCATCTATCTATGACCCAAAATTATCTCTACAACTACCTGAATATTATAGGATTTATATGTAGGTACCTACCCAATATTTTATGTTTACCTCTTCAGTCTTCCTATTTCTTTTACTAAGCATAACAGAATTGCAATCTGATAATGAAGCACCGGTTACTTCTTTAAGTAATCTCCATCCAAATAGATCCACAACACTTTTTTCAAACTTTCATTTTGTCTTTTAAGAACATAACCTTTATGACGGTTCGGAATATTTTTGAAGATTTCTTACAATCACAATTATTTTCAGAAAACTATACATACTTTTTGTTGTTTAATACACAAGGATTATTGAAACGCAGAGTACTATTTAGGTAGGTACGTACTTAAATGAACAAAGTATTTTAACTGATATACATCTTTGAAGTACGGCGACCATAACCAACCATAACTCTGTACTGTAGCTGTCAGCTGTCACAGGTAGCTGTATCGGATAATATTTGCTTTACGTCTACCCATTTTCTTGTCTTAGTCCGAGAGTCGGTAATCATCTTGTGTTTCCTCTCCCAGAAAAAATGTACTATAATTATTGTAAAAAAAATCACCTTTTTGACTTTAGGTCTTGTCGATTGACATTTTTCTATTCCTAAGTAGGGATGGGAATTTTTTTCGATATATCGATAGTTATCGATAACTATCGATATATCGACAATCGATAAATGTTTTAAAAAATATCGATATATCGATATATCGATAACTATCGATATATCGATAACTATCGATATATCGATAACTATCGATATATCGATAACTATCGATATATCGATAACTATCGATATATCGATAACTATCGATATATCGATAGCTATCGATATATCGATAACTATCGATATATCGATAACTATCGATATATCGATAACTATCGATATATCGATAACTATCGATAACTATCGATATATCGATAACTATCGATATATCGATAACTATCGATATATCGATAACTATCGATAACTATCGATATATCGATAACTATCGATATATCGATAACTATCGATATATCGATAGTTATCGATAACTGCCGATATGCCGATAACCATCGATATATCGATATTACTCGATATATGGATAGTTATCGATATATCGATAGGTTATACTTGCTGATAGTACGTGGTGAAACTCTTTAAATATACCTACGCAAATTTTATTCATTTTTCGCTGGCTTAGGAAGAGTCCATGGTATCTTAATTTTAGTTAGGTACCTCCTTGTCCAAAGGAAAACGATTATTATTTTTTAAGAAAATATTTGTACAGGGCGGACCTCGGGGTGGACAAATAGTGTGAAATTTATAGTAATTCTAAAAAAGAAAAAAAAAGATAGATAATCAAGTGTCAATATTAGTCACATGTTTTGTTGTGCAACAATTGCTTTTTTAAGATTTTAAGGGCATCTTTTTGCGCTTCAGCAGCTTATGTCACATTTTAATGCCGGATTCTCAAATCACGTCACGTGATTCAAATGAACCAATGAAATCTTTAGTTCTGTTCCGTATTTAGGCGGAATTGGGGTCTGGTCTTAAAGACGCTTACAGCGTCTTACGCGCGAAAATATGCCCTAAGTTAATTGTTTGTATGCTTGACGCAAAAGCTATAGACGATTTTTTAACTTTTTAAATAAGTCGTTGAAATACAAAGTTGCAGCAGTCCTAATGCTGTTCCAGTGGAGGTATAGATGTTTGAAATTTAAATCATATAATTGAGAAAATAATTATATTTCAATAAAAAATAGTCCCACTGCCCATGCCCATCTAATATAAATAACTCAGTTTTAAATCCAAGCTATTGGTGATTGTTTTTCAACATGGTGGTTAGATGGTAGCGCATTAGTCAGCGGTAGATTGAAGAGGTTTTGTGATTCACAGAGAAAATTTATCCAAAAATCAATTTTACTGCATTGTGTGGTAAGTAAACATCCACACTTTAAAAATACTAGAAATATACAGGGTGCTTCAGAAAAGTAAGGCGACATGGAGACATATTTTCCTTAATGGAACTTCCTGTATACGTTTTTGTTACAGGATTTTAAGGTCAGTTCTTAATACATCTCAAATGCTCAATACGTAGCGGAAATAATGTCCGAGATATTGACATCTGGAAAGTCGCATTTTCGACTGTTTGATTGCCTTTAGCAGCCAAATGGTGCATCTTACAGTGAAACGACTTGCATATTCCTGAAAATTGACCGTAAATTACTTAAAACCGGAAGTTTTGATATCCAGTCGTTAGCTATTCTTGATTAAATGATAAAAAACTAAGTAACAAGCAAATTACTTGCTCAAAAATACACCATTTGGCTGCTCCAGACTGTCAAACAGCCAAAAATGCCACTTTTCAGAAGTAAATATCTAGGAAATTATTTGAGCTAAGTATTGAGCATCTGAGGTGTATTAAGGATTGACGTTAATATTATATAATAAGATAGTATACAGGATGTTCCTTTAAGGAAAATATATTTCCGTGTCGTCTTACTTTTCTGGAGTACTGTATATTTCTAATATATTTAAAATGTGAATCTTTACTTACCAGACAATATCGTAAAATTGATTTTTGGATTTTTTTTAAAGCCACTTCAATCTATCGCTGACTAATACGGTACAATCTAACGACCATTTTGAAAAACAATCAAAAATAGCTTGAATTTACAATTGAATTGTTTATATTAGATGTATGGGCACTTCGTTAGTGGGCACTATTTTTTATTGAAATATAAATTTTCTCTCGATTGGAGGATTTAAATATTAAACATCTATACATCCAGGGGAACAGCCTTAGGGCCGCTGTAACTTTATACAGTGGCGTAGCCAGGTGGGGGCCAGGGGGGCGAATGCCCTCCCCGCCCCCCTGGCTTGGCGCCCCTTGCCGCTCGGGCGAATTCACACAATAAACTGTTATTACCGTAATACCGTATTTTTATTAAGGTTCTAAAAAATTATGAAGCGCCCCCTTATATGTTTGCCCACCCCGCCTCGCAAGGCTGGCTACGCCTCTGACTTTGTAGTTCAACGACTTATTTAAAAAATTAAAAAAAAACTTCCGGAGATTTTTTTCGTAAAACATGCAAACAATTAACTCAAAATTTTAAAAGAGCAATTGTTTCACAAAACATGTCACTAATATTGACTCTGGGATGATCTATTTTCTTATTTTTTTTAGAATTACTATAAATTTCACAATATTTCTCCACCCCACACAAAGTTTTTCTAGAAAATAATTCAAAGATCAGTGTTTCTTGAAAATTATTTAAAGATGAGTTGTTCTCTAAAATTATTAGCTGAAGTGATAATTACTAGTGGAAAAAGAGGTAAGATACAGGGTGAAAAGAACATCCCTTTTTCTATATAAAAAAATATATATCTATAAACTTAGGGAAGGTATTAAAAAATCCTTAAAATTGTTTTTCGCAAATTGCCCACTGAATGTCCCAAAGGCGCAGAAAATAGATAAGTTTAACCACCCTGTATTTAAAAGTCTTAGAACACATGAAAATCAGCATGGCCTTGAAGGCATAGCGAAAAAAATTTCAAGAAAATGTTAAAAGTCGCATTCGATTACCTTTATGCAGTTCGAACAGCCAGCAGTTTAGTTTTTGTCAGAGCCTATAAGTGAAATAAAATTATGGTATTAAATAATTTGCTTAAGTTACACAAATCGCTTTCCCATGTGTAATGAAGAAAAATGCTTTCCACATAGTGTAAAACGAAACAGGTAATTGTGCCTATTAAAAAAATCTTCGCAAAGCTCTGTATGATACTATTCTCTTGATAAGAATTCTTCTAACGTAGGTAGTAAAACTTCAAAGCAACAAAAACCATCAGATGATAAAAATCAGGACAAAGCGGGTTCATTAGGTGTATTAAATTTTAGAATGTGATTTCTTACATAACTGTGGGAAAAAGATATATAAATCCGGGCCTTCAGCTTTGTTTTCAAGATACAGAAGTAATTTGAGCTGCCTATCTGAAAGAATTGCCCAGCTTTTGCATCACTGTTGAATTAGTTTTACTCAAAACTGTGCATTCTAAACCAGTACATTAAAAAAAATGGTAATTTTTTTACCCACAACTTCCTTTACTCAAAAACAGAAGTTCGCTTACCTATTACTAGTTTTAAATGTGTTTCCGATTTTTCCAACCCAACCTAAGCAAGCCTTATTATTAGTTTTTCAACTTACAGTATATTTTTAATTAACTGCCTTAGAATTATTGTACGTTAATTTCGGAACACCTAGTGCATTATCAGTAATTAATTTTTTAATTATTATAATATACTGCTAAAGCACTTCTCGTAAACCTCCAGAAAGCAGAAATTTGGTAAATATCGGCTCGAGCGAACACTTACGATTACGAACTACCTTTTAAATGTATATTAATGTATCTATAAGTATTATTATATATAATTTATAGTTATCGATAAATCGATAGTTATCGATATATCGATAGTTATCGATATATCGATAGTTATCGATAGTTATCGAAAGTTATCGATATATCGATAGTTATCGATATATCGATAGTTATCGATATATCGATAGTTATCGATATATCGATAGTTATCGATATATCGATAGTTATCGATATATCGATAGTTATCGATATATCGATAGTTATCGATATATCGATAGTTATCGATATATCGATAGTTATCGATAGTTATCGATATATCGATAGTTATCGATAAATCGATAGTTATCGATATATCGATAGTTATCGATAGTTATCGATATATCGATAGTTATCGATATATCGATAAATCGATAGTTATCGATATATCGATAGTTATCGATAAATCGATAGTTATCGATATATCGATAGTTATCGATATATCGATAGTTATCGATAAATCGATAAGTATCGGCATCTCGATAACTAAAACTTATCGATAGGTACCTTGCCGATGGGTATCGATAGGTAAAACCCATTATCGCCCATCCCTATTCCTAAGCATCTAACATTACAATATTAACAATCAGTTTGGTAAATCAATTGATATAGGTAGAATCACACGAGAAAATACTGACTTGCTTTCGGACTATCACAGAAATTCTTGATTTTCTCGACGTTTGTAGGTAGGCACGGTTCAGTTTTACGTTAACATGTAGATTGCCACTTATCCTCGTGACGTAACTTTTTTGAGCCGGCAAATGGCTCCTTTTGAAATTGTAATAAATTATACCGAAAAGTAAAAATTTTTTTTAGCTAAATTAACGCAGTAATTTTCCTCCAAATAGCAGTTTTGGGGTTGTAATGACTTCCTTAAACGATTTATGCAATAAAAAAAATATGCATATTCCTTATTCTAATTGGAATTCTAACAGAAACAAACACATTTTCCAAAAAAAAAAAAAATACCAAAAAGTGTTAACGGTACAATTTAGAAAACCGGTTTCCTATATTGTACTATTGGGTTCCTAAATTGTACCCGTATCCAAAATCGGGCAAACATAATTCGCAAATGAACTCTTCGTCATCTTCTACCGCAGCGCATTCTTCATGAGCCCATCGGCGACATTGTTGGCATAATATCCATCGTTCTCCAGATCTGGAATTGAAATAGGTACTTCCACAAAATAAACATTCAGCATCCTTCTCATCTTTTTCTGATGCTGAATTCTCAGATGAGCTGCTGCTGGAACTTTCCTTTACCATCTTACAGTTTTTAGTTTTCCTTGCTGCTCTTTGTCCGATTGTTTTCTTTTCCGCCAAATTTACCACAACTTCTCTCAGTGCATCTTGGTTAAGCGTTGGTTGTTTCTTGTAAAAAGAGGAACAGGGAACTGGCTCTACAGCGGGCAAGATTTTATCAGTATTGGGCTTTTTGTGTGCATCTGCCTGTAGTTCTAATTGTTTTTTACCTGTCAAATTTACTTTAACTTTTTTTACCGCGTCCTTATTGGGTGTCGGCCGTTTTTTGTCAGCTTTCTCTTTTATTTTATCTCTGTATGGAGCAGGCGCGGCCCGTGAGTTTTTTTACAGGTGGGTCAAAATTTTATGGGCAACTAGTGATATCAACGCAACAAGCAAAATACACTTTTTTAATTAAGGGAGGTTTTCTAATAATGTGCCTAGTTTTGCCAAGAAATTTTTTACCTACAAAATAAACACCGCCAAAATCCTAAAATAGGTACAGCAGAATATTGAACATTACTACTCTTGATGTTTATGACTTTCAGTATCACTTTTCTGTTTATGGCTTTTTTCTATGTGATTTAATACTCTAAATTAGTAGATTTTAGCGGTTTTCGTTGTGATAAGTTTAGCTTCTCCTCAATAGGTGTCGCGCCTTATACTAAAAGCCCAGAATATAAACAGAAAAAAAGTCTGAGCTAAAAGTATGACTATTCGTAAAATAAAATTAGGAACGCTGCCGAAACTCCGTTTTCTTTAATACATACATTGCTGGCGACTAGACATAGTAATACGATATTTGTCTACGCACGTGCAGGATGTAAGCTGTAGTAAATGAGATTGCCAACAATTTTAAAAATATTTTATCGAGGAAGAACTTGTTGCCAATACACCTTTTAGAGCCGATCTAATTTTTTAAATAACAAAAAATTTAAAAAAAAGTTCTTGCCCCAATACAGGTTCGAACCCGCGAGCGTCGGATTACCTCGCTGCGGTTATACCCCTTGAGCTACGCTAGCTATATAAGAAAATCGGTCCGATACCGTTAAATTCGATGGCTAGCGCTGGCCTGACAGAAATCATTATAATAATTTTTGATGTTTGTTTAACCACTAATTAATATTGTTATTACAATGCGCATATTAGGTACCTAACTAGTTTTTCTTTTTCCGAACCAAATGTTTTGAAATAATATATTTTAGGGGGCGGTTTGAGAGTATTTCCATAGTGGGAGTGGCCAGATATTATTGGTGGGCCGTCGACCAATTGTGTCTCTTTTTAACTTCCTAAAGCGCGTATGTCTGTTTCTCTCTTGCTTTTAATGAATTTATATCGTCCAAATGAACCTATAAGATCAATTTACAATATGACCCAGCCCGGAACAAGCTTGGATATCCTTTGACGATGGCTGGCTTGACTTGATTCATTCTTGGGGAGTTTTAGCATGGAACTTTGAAACAAAAGATCCTTTTTTGGTTTTAAAAAATTAAAAAATAATTTATTAGGTAGATCACTGAAAATTTTAGGTGGGTCATTGACCAAATGACCTTATGGACGGGCCGCGCCTGGTATGGAGTACTAGTCAAGATAACTGCTTTCTGTGAAGATCGTTTGCGTTTTGTTTCCAGTTTTATTTTTTTTTCTTTAGGTAAAGGCAAAATTTCATTTAAATCAACCTCCATGAGTGCATCCTTAGAAAACGAAGGAAGAGGGACTTCTGGAGCAGGCAGAATGCCAATACTTGTGTCTTCATTATCAGCTGCACGCGGAGGCGTAACGTGTGGTATGTCTTGGTAGGGCGTGTGAGCATCTTCGTCACCATTAACGGCAGAGGAAGCAGCAAAGGCACTATCAGGAAATTGATTTCGATTCACTGGCCATATTCCGGAAGCACAAAGAGCGGATTCGGCATTTGCTACGGTTGCAGCTTTAACATAGGCTTCCGAAATAAGTGCTGCAATATTATATCGGGAAATTGTCCTGCCTACATTTGTACGTAGTCATGATTCCTGTGCCTGGACATAAAAAGTTTGCAGAGGTTTGAAAATAGCTACATCCAAAGGTTGTAATTTGTCAGTAGTGTGTCCAGGGAGTTGAAGCATGTGGATGTAATGCTCCCGTGCAAAGTTAATAGCTTCCAAATTTAAAGAATGAGTTGAATGCCCGTCTAATAAAATCAAGACTGGCTTATTTTCACAAGGTTGAACAACTGTTTGAAAATGTTTAAGCCATCTCAAGAAAAGATCAGAGTTTATGTATCCCGTTTTGGAAATTTCCACGATACTGCCCATGGGTGCACCATCTGTAAGTTCTGGCGCAACGTGCATTCTTTTAAAAATTATCATTGGAGGTACATAAAGGCCCGCTGAATTAGCACAGCATACAAGAGTAGTATTAACGCCCCTCTCGCTACTAGTTTTCGTTCCACAAGGTTCGCCAGCCGTTTTCCTCTTCGTGTAATTTCGGTAATTTTTTTTTAACTGTGCTGTACCCAGACTCATCCACATTAAATATTGTGTTAGCATTAAACTTATATTTGTCCACTAAATGTTCAAGTAAGTCATAAAATTGCATAACTTTCTCCCGATTAAATCCTTTCACCCTAGCCATGGATGTTGACTCTGGCTGTCGGACAGATAGTCCTGGATTGCGTCGCATGAAGCTATAAAACCATTTCTTCCCTGCCATTTTAGTTTCTTTGTTAAAAGAATGTGGTATTTTAAACTTTTCGGCAACTTCATAGGCTAGCTTTCTAACATCTTTTATAGTTAATCCGAACAACCATATCTTCAAATTCCAAAATACGATCCTTCAGAGTTTCTTCCAGTTGCTTACTAAAAGTAGGCATGCGGCCAAACGATTTGACGTTTTCATTTGCAATTTTATTTTTTTGGACAGCAACTGGCGCTTAAAGGTTAGTTTTGGGATGTTATAGCGCCTACAGCATTCGTTTAGGGCAACTGTATTAGCACTATAGGTATTCAGAGCTTTCTCCATATCCTCTATGCTCCACTTCCCATATTTGGTGGCTCTGAAATTAAAAAAGTACATTTTCAGTTGCCTAAATTGGACCAGTACAATATCAGATACGCCAAGGGGTACAAATTGGGAAACTAATTTTTTTTTTCTAACTAGGAATATTTTTTCTATCAATAATTGCACTACAAATACATTTAGGTAATATATTCCTAACATCCTAAATTAGGTAAAAATAAAAATTTAATCTCTTACATTTTAGCGAAGGCCACGTATGGTCCTATATGGAACCAATAAAAAATAAGAGCACGGCGCTGGAAAATATGTTTCGTGACACAGCACAACAGTCTTTTACCATAGCCTAAAGCAAACTACCGCGCGAGTTCTTTCAGTGGCTAATATCTTTATGCCGATGTACAGAGTTGTCAGTTCTTATTCAGTTTTTGAAATAACGATGTGGTGCAATTTAAGCGCTGGTACAATATTGGCAACTCTCCCTTATACCTTGTTGGTGGCATTTACAGCTGGTGCTGAAGGTACAATAGTGGATGCTGAAGTGGAAGCAGCGCCTTCTTCTGTAACCTGAATAAGAGTGGAGCTTTGATGGTCAGTGTCGTTTATGTCTGATTTTCCTTGGATAATGTTAACTTCCTGATCCTTTTGTAGCCTATCACTGACATATGCACTCATAAAATCGTCTTCGAAAAAAACATCAGGGTTGTAAGGTGATATCCCAGTGCGTTGAAATCCTTTTATTATGTTTGAAGGAGTTAGGGCTTGAGGAAAAGATTTTCCTGCTATTTCAGCAACATTATATATATTTACTGGAACGCCGGGATGATTTAATAGCAAATCGTCCATTGCTTTGTTATAGTATGCCTTGAATGGTCCGAAACATGAAACATCTAAGGGTTGGGTTCTATGACTGCAATGTGGCGGTAGGGTTAGCAAAACAATTCCATTTTCCTTACAGTAGTTAAGTACCCGAATATCACAATGGCTTTCATGATTATCTAAGATCAGGAGAATTTTATTGTGCACATTGCATCTCGTAACAATTACCAAATGTTCAATGAATTTCAAAAAGTTTTCAGCGGTCATCCATCCACTCTGATGTGCAGCTCCCCTAGATCCCGGTGGTGCCATATTTATCATGTGAGGTTTAAAGTTTTTCCTAGGAAAAACAAAAAACGGATTAGCACAAACAGCAACTCACATGATAACTAAGACTCCCCTCTCAGAACTGGATATTTTACCCACTTGTTTTTGCCCAACTTTCGCTAAAATTTTAGGTGGCCTATGCACCGTAGTTACAGCAGTTTCGTCACAGTTATATATATATATATATATATATATATATATATATATATATATATATATATATATATATATATATACATATATATATATATATATATATATATATATATATATATATATATATATATATATATATATATATATATATATATATATATATTGTTTGTACAAAAATTGTATCTTTCTAGCACGCGATGCAAATTCTAAAAAAATAATTTTATATTGTGGGGATTAAAGCTAGTTACACGGCTCTTGTAGATTGTGCACACAAAGCAAGCTGAGGTTGTCTTTTCCGAAATAGTCTGATCCATTCGATACCAGCTTTCTTTTTAAGATGCCAACTCGCAGGGACATTTTTTTGATTCGCCACTGCAAAGTTATATACAAACTCGCTAGTTCCCTTAACAGTCAGCCCATAGCACATTCTGGAAGGTTTGATAAGATAGTCACACAACATTTTTTCTTTGTTATCATCAAATATTTGTTTAAATCCATGTTTCCTTTCAAAAGAAAATTTGAACGATCTTCTTCATTGCAATTTTTGAAACTACTATCCATTTCTATAGTTTTGACCCCTCAGTCTGAGGGTCAATAACAAAAAAAACACGGGGCAGAATAAACTGAAAAAATTACAGCTTGTTAGGATGTTATCCAAGAGCTTCTTCCAAAAAATGTACTATTGTTTTGTAAACGATATTGAACTTATTCATAATCAATTAGAAAAAAAACAACGATTTTACTGCGTTAATACTGATAAAAGATTTTCCCATGTCTATATATTGGTTAATTTTTTCCCTATTTAAAAGCAATTTTGAAGGTAGATAGAAAAATATCTATACTTTCGCAAGAGATTGGTAGTATGTGTCTGAAATTGTCTTTTTTCTTTTTTAATGATGTTTTTGTATCAGCTGTACTGTGGACAATTTAAAACCTTAAAAAAATCTTTACACTCGTAGACGATTTATTATTATACAAATGTATTTTATTACACAAAATTAAAAAAGCACCTTTAGTTCTTGTAATAATTGTAATAAATATTAAAAGCGACATAAGAAAGAGATGCAAAGTGTTAAACGCCTTTACCGACATAAACACAGTACGGTAGCGTCGTCGTAAAGGTCACACTTATCGGTATGTAGTCCGTAGGTCCATGTATTTTTATTTGTGTAGAATTTAATCTCTTTTGTTATGTATTGAAAAGATTTGTAAAATAATATTATTTATTTGATTGTGGTTGTTTATATCTACGTATTGTTGATTTAAATATTTGGTTTTAGTGGTAGATAGTAATTTGAAATGGCTAGTAATTATTTCTGCTGCGATTTAAATAAGTAGGTAGGTAAGCCCAACCGGCAAAAAAATTACTCGGGTGGGTGGTATAATAATTTTCTGTCAATACTTTAAATAAACTGCCTGTGAAACAATGATGGGCAAAATATAGTTCATGTGGTCGGCATAATAAAACTTTAAGTAACAAATAACTATTCCGTTGGGCAGTCCGATATCTATTCGAACAGTAAACTTATTAATTGGGCGGTGAAATTATTAGTCGGCTGGTGACAAAATAAATTAGGCTGTGAATAAAATGTGCTCGGTATTTAAATATCGTTCAGCAGTTTTTAAGCATCGCTTCGTTTTCTGCAAAATATTTACTTTAGAAGTCAGAAAGTCAAATGACCTGTATTTAATATTTTTAGTTGGCAAGGGTTTGAAGATAGCGGCGAGATTCGTTAGTTCGATCGGTTTCTTTAATTCGTCTGTTGAACTTTTGATCATCACCACAGTTTAAAGAATATAATTTATATCAGTTGCCTCACTCCGTCGAAAATTCAAAACTACCTACCCCTTGCATCGCCTGACCGATAGGCTATCAGCAGTGTATCGACGTCAGTCGAACAGTACAGAGTAGACCAGTAAAAGCGGCAAATTAAATTACGGCAAAGTTTACAGGGTGTCTTGCAAAAGTTATTATAAAATGTCCCGTAATAATATTTGTTCGGTGGACGGCTGCGAAAGTCGATGGTGAACTATCGTTTTTTAGATGCCCAAAAGAGAAAGTATTATTATTGTATAATTTTGTATATGTATATTTTGAAATATTAATTACACTTTAAAGGTTTTTTTTTAATTTGAACGAATAAAAATATTCGTTAATATAATAAAAATAATCTAATAAATATTATTTTGCAGGTGCCAAAGTTGGCAAAATGCACTAGGATTTATGGGGTCCCATAGATATGCTAATATTACTCCTGAACAATGTCACAGCCGCATTCGGATTTGTGCTTTACATTTCGACGAAGATAGCTTTGCAAATTCTTCTAGGAGTCGTATCCATAGTTATGCGATTCCATCTTTAAGATTGGCGACTGAATCGTATAGAAAACGTAGGTTCTATATAATGTTTGTCATTTCTTATTACTACAATATTTTGTATATCCAAAGTTATTGCATACAAATTACAGCCATATATAAAAAATATGAATTTTAAATTTTAGGCGGTGCCGATGGTGATAGCTTCAGTGCCGACCAAACGTCACATGGGGCGAAGAAGTTTAAATTAAATGAAGCTTATGTACAAACAGATGAATTTACAGATTGCGCCGAGATGCCACACAAAGGTAAAAATAGTATATTACGTACTTCATTATATTCTTCTGATACAAATTGAAAAAAAATTTGGTAATTGGTCATTTAGTGGAATCACTTAGTTATATGACTATATGCTTGGAACAAACAATTAATATTTAATGCACTACCAACGAATGTCTGTTACATTATTTTATTTCTAGATGCATGTACTCAGACACCATTAAAGCTGTCAGCGACGTCGCCGAGAAAATATGCATTAAATGAGTCTATTAAAACACTACAAAAGACAATTAGTACTCACAAATGTCAAAGAAGGCTGGAAACAGGGGTGACCATGGAAGACGTTTTCATGTTTTTAGAACAAAATTTTCCAGAAGAATCATACAAATTTTTAAAGACCCAAATGATTTTAATCAATTAAGCACCATAAGGTTCCCGGTATACCAATGAGTTTAAGCAGTTTGCATTTACAAAATTTACTTGCTCCATTCCGAAGGCATATTTATTTTTTAGTGATCAGTACATTACTTGTATAACGGCTTGTGTTATTATACCAAATAGGTACCTACTTTTACTTTTTTTTTAGATTAGTTTTATTGCGAATACTTGAAGTAGTTCAAGAAAGCACCTACCTATCTAAAAATGTGTGTTTTTTTGATATGTAGTATATATACAGGGGGGTGCAACCAAGATGGGGTGGACGATTGTGAATAAACGGTGAGGAATTTCGAAATTATTTTTTTTTGGATATTATCGATAGTCAAACACGCTATGTTTTAAAGTTATAGCCATAATACAGGGTGGTCCGAAAAACTCGTGGCGAACCAAACTTGTATTTTTTTAAATGGGACACCCTGTATATAATTGTTCCAATTGATTCTCCTGTTCGTTAAGATCATTTTGATATAGGGTTTATTGGGTCTAAAAATTGTAAGGGAATGGGACGCGGTTAAAGTTGAAAAAATGCTCGCAGTTCGGCCATTTTCAAAAAAAATTTGAAACAGGTATGGAAAAACCAAATATTCCATAAAACGTTACATAAAAAAATAAAATTTTTTAGCAATTCCTCACCGTTTACTCACAATCGTCCACCCCATCTTGGTTGCACCACCCTGTATTATGACTTGTATAGAATTTGTTAATTTTTTTTTGATTACTGTACCTTATTGTCGTTAAAATAGTAACATAAAAAGTTGTTTTTAAAACAAACATTACAATTTTGCATTTTAATTTTGCCCCCCCCCCCCTGGATTCTTTGCCGATTTTGTTTTGTATTTATCTGTATAGTTACCAATTTCCAAAAGGGTTTAATTTTTTTACCTTGATAAGGCAATATCTTTTTGTATTTTGTTAAATGATTGTAAACCTACCTAACATTTTTAAATTGATAATTAATTTATATTTCACTAATTATATGCATACCTGTTTTTTATTAAATTAAACTAATTTGCTTAAAACTACACATAGAAAAATTTGTTTATACAAATTAAAAATCTCATGCTGCACTTTTGGAAAACCCCAGATATACAAATATTCCACATGCGAAAACAGACTATCTTTAACAAGCCCCCGTAACAAAGGGGTTTTACGACCGACGCAGATGGGCAGCGGCACGCTTGTGATCTCGATACATCAAGGTTCCGACGGAGAGTGAAGTATCTATTATATATTCTGTAAACTCTGTCATCACTAAGATTGGCCACTTTTGATCTGTTACCAGAGGCGTCGATGCCGAAAATTAAGTACGTATGTATATTCACGTGAAATAAAAAAAGACGGTCAGGTGCGAGTTCAACTCGCTCGTAGGGGTTCCGGACGGCGTGCCGCGTGGCCCGGCGGCGTACCGTAATTTTAAAGAATTCCAAAAATTGAACTGCTGCTGCGGCCGAGTTCCCCGCGATGTAATGCTACTGGAGTGGCACTAACGGTGGGCAGCATGGGCGCCCACGGGAATTTTAAAGTTGTATATCTCTGTTGCTACATACGGGACCCATACCAAATTCAGGTGAGCCTACTAGGAATGTTTTGGTAAAGAAAAAAAATATTTTGTATTTTGCGAAAAAAAGTTAACTTTTTGCTTGGCCCCCCCCCTGAGAAAAAAATGAACACGTTTAGGTATTTTATTTATTATTTTTTCTAAACAAATTTTACACCATTTCGTCGAAAATTTTTAAATTTTAAGAGAAAAATGTGTTAGTTGAAAGTTAGAGTCATTTGAATTTTTTAAACTTAAAACGTAATTAAAAAAAAAATCAGATGACTATAACTTTCTACTAACACATTTTTTTCCCTTAAAATTTAAAAATTGTCGACGAAAAAATGTAAAATTTGTTTAGAAAAATTAATGAATAAAATACCTAAACGTGTTCATTTTTTTGTCAGGGGAGGCCAAGCAAAAATTTAACTTTTTTTCTTTACCAAAACATTCCTAGTAGGCTCACCTGAATTTGGTATGAGTCCCTTATGTAGCAACAGAGATATACAACTTTAAAATTCCTGTGGGCGCTCATGGTGGGCAGCCTTACTAAAAATACCATGAAATGTATGTGCTACATTAATCAATATTTGAAGTTTTCTAATTAAATGCTTTCTTTTTTACGTAATTAATTAGCCCTTATTACACGCTAAGTTAATTTTAGAGCAGCCAGAACAGTATTAGATTACCTATCAATTTGTAATGTTACAATATTTTTTCAGCAGTCATGCAACTTGATTTTGGAGCAGGCAAAAAAAAAATAAAATGTAATTTATTTCGCACAGACCAAATATTTATTTAGTTGCAACTTATTTTTTTTTACTGCTTAAAAGATTTTGAAGCTGCTTGTTCAAATCTGAAACGCAGACCAATTTTTGTTTTATTACCTGATCAAGCTTCACCGCCCAATCCATCATTTCGCCGGCCAATCGTATATTACGATGTGTCAAAATTGTAAAATTTCGCTGCCCGTTTAAATCACATCCATTTGAAATTATTATTGTTTTCACACGATTTTTAAGATTATCTTGTTCGAATTTATATAAATACCTGATGTAATCTGAACCAAAAATACGGTACCAAACTACAGTCTAATAAGTTAAAATGTCTCGTCAGTGCAACGAACAAATGAACTTTTAATATAAAAGTCAGAGCATCCTTTCAACAAGAGAAAGACAACGGTTTGGAAAATATTTTGATTTAGCAAGTGGTTAAAAGAACAGCAGATTGCCTGGGTATTAGTGAAAGCACCGTTAAACGTGTTACTAAGGAAGAAAAAAGTTCCGGTATTATTATACCATCAAAAGGGAGAAGTGGAAGGCCCCGACTGGAATGTGATGACATTTTGCAGGGCGTCATAAGGAGAACAATATTAAATTTTTACCTGGAGCGCCGGTTTCCTTCTATAAAAGAAGTTTACCAGAAATTTACAGAAGATGTCGATTATTTACCAGAATTTTCAGAAATGACTTTGTACCGATGGATTAAAGAACTTGAGTTTTCCTATAAAAAACCAATTAATAAACCAATTTTAATGGAACAAAACACAATTGCTGCCAGAAGAGCGGAATTCTTATACGCCATAAAGAGATATCGTGAAGATTCTTGGCAAATCTTTTATACAGACGAAACATGGTGCGGTGCAAATCATTCAAGGAAGTTTGGCTGGGTTGAAAGAGTTAATCCCACAAAACGGGATAATTTTGATGAATACAGAGGTGGTATACAGGAAATTAATGGCTTTAGAGGTGGAATAAAAGGGCCATCAGGATTAGGACAACGGGTTATTATCTTACATATTGGTAGTAAAAATGGGTTTTTGGATGGCTGCCTGAAGTGTTTCGTTGGGAAAAAAAAGTGCGGCGTCAGGGGACTACCATAACGAGATGAATAAACAACATTACGAAGAATGGTTTAGAACAGTGCTTTCCGTAATACCTGACAAATCAGTAATCGTAATTGACCAAGCACCGTATCATACAATGTTGGATCCTAATTTTCGAAATCCTACAACTGCCTGGACAAAACAAAAAATAATAGAATGGATGTCCCAGCGAAAAGCAACATTGCCCGATGGATTTACAACGTTTAATGAATTAGCCAAACCGATGCTTTTAGACCTATGCAAGAACTATCACTTTCCAAAAACGTATCTTTTAGATACAATTGCAAAGGAGTTACGAAATGATAATGTAAAGCTTCTATGGTTGTCAGTTGCACACTGTGAATTCAACGCAATTGAATTAATTTGGGCATATGTGAAAAATAAAGTGGCAAAATTGAATACTACGTTTAAAATCACAAATGTACTAAATTTGTGCCTTGAAACGATGCAGAACGTGCCAAATTCTGTTTGGGAAAATTGCGTTGGACACGCTAATAAAATTGAGGAATCCTACTGAGAAAAAGACCACTTTAGTTGATGTTGTTGTAGAACCATTAATTATAAATTTAGATGAAGATTATGAAGATGATGATTCAAATGAAGACTTTAGTAATGACGAAGAAGGAGAAAACAATCCATAAGTGTAGGCATTCTTCGGTAAAAAAGAGTGGTGTAATCCAATCAGGTTATTTTTAGTTTTAGGTTTAAATAAATTTTGTCAGGGCTTTGTACCTTAAAGGTTAAATCAGATGTGATTCTACGTAAACAGGCCACTTTCACATATTTCTTTTATTATTAAGCAAAGGCAAATGCAGACAAACTTAACACAGCATTTGTTACAATTTTCCAAATATGCGAATCATAAAAATAAGGGAACATCAAAAATATTGTTTTTCTTTTAGGTGAATTATAAATAAATAAAGCTAATTGGCCTATTTACGTTACTCACTTTGAAGTAATATTTTTAAATTACTATTGTTCTACTACACACGTTCTTCCTATTTTATAGATCTTAATGAAACAATAGAAAATCGTTAAATACAAATAAATGTAAATATTTACCATGAATATACTTATTTTTTCTTAATTTTACCAGTTACCTACTTTATCATATAGAGCACAAAAAAAATTCTTCACTATATATTGCATTACTTTAATGATTATTACCTTAACACCCATACTATTGCACGCCCCGCTCCATCCCGCAAGCTCAATGCTGCTATCCTTTACACAAATTAATTGTTTGTATTTAGGTTTATGACAACTGCCAAAACAAAATTTTCGTTAAACGTAAAGTTACATCTCTTTATATGTAATACAAAAGAACAAAAATTTTTGCTGTAAGATTACTAGTAGTAATTACATAACCACAATCATTTTTTGACTATTACTACCAAACCTAAGAAAAAAAAAATAAAAATAATATTTTTTGGGAATAAAGTAAGGTTCACTTTATCGCCTGTAAAAAATTAGTTAGGCCTGGGAGTACCAGTAAGGCACAATAAAATTTTAAACTTGAGTAATTGATGAAATAGGGAAAAAATGGTGACAATTTTACAATTACCTCCCCATTAGAAAAGCAACAAGGCTTCTACGGTTACAAAGTTTTACATGTGTAATAGAGACAAGTAACTTTACCGAATTATGTGAAAATTATATTTTTTAAAATAATTGTACTTTTTACTTTACAAGCTTCCAAACTGAGGGATCAAAACTTTAGAAATGGATAGTAGTAGCTTTGCGATGTAATGCGACTTGCTCACATTATTTGCCTCTGCTGCAATTCTTATTTTAATGCCTTTCAACACCTGCTCTACTGCTACTCGCATCCTTTCTTCATAACTTATATGGTATTCTTTACTCTTTTCTATGCTTCGCTTTTCTTCTTTTCTGCTGATTTTTGGCATCTAAAAAAACCACAAAAATGCCTATTAATTTACATTAAAAACTATAATGGTACATACAGGGACAACCTTTTTAGTGGTATATAGTGGGACTGTCTTGGTATATACCATGTTTACATTCACAACATTTCAATAAAAATTAAAAAAAAAGTAACTAACTGATCTAATTTATTTAAACTTGCCTTTAGTAATGTTATTACTATACACTGTATCAATTTCAAAATGTTTTGTAAACTAATACCGAAATTACACAGGATTTCACCACAGTAAGTAAATGACATGTAGCATGCCAACACGTGCTTGTTACAATTCTGAATTTGTTGTGCCTTAATAGGGAACTAAATTTTATTTTAGAAGAAGGAACCTGCACTTTTCTTCATCATACTCTGAAATATTTCGCCAGTTATCTAAAAGATGGCGACTAGGGCTTCTGTCCCAGTATATACCATGTCCCGCTATATACCACTCTCCCCTACCTTATTACATGTACATTGTAAATGTTGTCTCCAGGAACAGATATTTCTTTATTATTTATCATGTCCTGTAAATACTGAAGGCAATAGACGGTATCTAAAATATATAACAAAAAGCAAGTTTGAAGTCGGCCTGAATGAAAAAAATTGGTATCAAAATCCACAAAATGAACTTACCTGTGCGGAGAAAATACATTTTTTCAGCCTCATCTTCGATAACATACTCTTTGCCGGCTATCTTAAATTTAATTTTATCGGTAATATTCAAATCCATTTTTAAAAAATATAAAATTAAAAACCGAAAATCTAAAAAATAATAGTCGAAAAAAGTTAGGTTAGATTAAAGCGAATAAACAAAAACATCCAATATTTGAATAAAGATAGCAAGACCTAAACCACAGTTGAGAAAACCCGTAAACGCGAATCAGTTTGCCAACTCTGCCGTGCAATCGAAAAACGTAGTAACTCGAAAAATGCAGTTTTTATCTAGGCGAATTTGACGTTTTATTTTTTTATTTTTCTTGTAGTTTTTTTTAATTTAGAGCGAAGTGTGTAAAAGTCTGAGTTCCCGTAAAGTTGTTTAAGCTGTTTGGAATTATTATAACCGAATTTCCATATTATAAACAGAAAAATAATTATTTAAATTTTTGAAGTTACTTGTTTCACGCATTACGAATATTTGGAAAAATAAAAACCCAGTAAGTCAAGATGCACTAAATAACTTTTAATAATACTTTTCAAAAACCTAGTAAGTCGAAATATACGAAAGGACTGTAAAAAATCCTATTTAAAAACCTAGTCAGTAGACATATCAATCATAAAATATCAAATTATTCGTTAAGTTGACTTCTCGGTAAAATTACTAGTAAGGTAAAGAAAACAACAAAGTTTATTAAGAAAATAACACAAGTAAGTAACTCTACTGCAACAAGACAATAATAACATAGGAACGAACATTTTTAAACTGGAGGTCAAAACTAAATGTAAAAGAAAAATTCTTTGGTAGCCTTTTCAAACAAAAACTGTCAAAGTATGAATTCATTATCCTTAAAACTGAGTAGTCGTCTTTCCTAAATCGTCTAGGTCATCCGAGCTTGACAAATTTAGCCAAAAAAAGCTGTTTACGAGGTGGCATATGCGGTAATAATTCTTTAGTGATGATGTTTTTCTTATTTGTATTTAATCCCCTAGCTAATGTATGAGGTTCTGGTAATGCTAGCTTAAATTTATGGGATGAAAAAAACTACCTCTGAAAATTGTTCTTGTTCCAATGAAAGCTTATAGTAGAGCTTTTTAGATCCCTTTTTAAAATGTACCGATCTAATCTCATTCAGTTAGGGAAGAATGCCACCTTTTTTTCTCTGAATACAGCCATTTCCAAATTTTTTTAAATCTTCTGCATGTAAACTGATAACCGAGTTATATTTATTTCACTATTTTATTAATTTTTCTAAGTCTTCAATATCTAATATTTCTGGTGTCTTATTCCATTTCTTGGCAATATTGCCGTGAATAGAATCTGCTTTCATGGTCGAATGACCCGGCTCAAAATATTTGCAAGTAATGCTTTCGGGTCCCCAGTTTTCGTTGACGAAAATGGCGAATTTTTGTTCTGGGCAGTACAATTGTCTGCCCAGAATAGAACATGTTTTACATTGTCTTCTAACCTTATAATTACATTGTAGTATGCCGACACTACATCTGGTGCATTATTTCGACCCATTATTGCCTCATGCCATAAAATAAATTTTTTTTGCCTTTTTCACGCAAGTTGACAAATGTTTCGTGAAAAACTATCAATCTACTAATAAAATATGAATTTTTTATGGTCATTTTTGGCACAATTAAAATCTTCTGCATATCTGCTGCGTATAGGGCCCATTCACTGCTCCAATTCTTCGAAACATCTTCATCGTATTGTTTCCTTGCCTCCGTATACCTCTGTTTATGAGAGTAATAATTATCGCATACTGAACAAGGTTGAATATTATTCACTAATTCTGAGCGGTTTTCTTTGTCTTGATCTTTGGTGAAGTCCTTTTCGCTATCACATTGCTGTTGATTTACCGTCTCTTGTGCTCTATGTTCTTCTGCTGATGCCTCTGCAGATTCCTTTTCATGTGAATGTTGTCTATAAACATTTATTAGTTTATCAAATTGTTCTTCTTGTAGATGTATGGATTCTTTGTGAGAAGTCACAAAAGCATCCAGCATTTCTGTTTTATTAGATTATGGTTTGATTTTACGTTTTGTGTTTTGAAATCTGTTTTCTTTTTGTTCTGAACCAATTTTAATTACTTCAGGTGTTTCCTTGGATGCTAAAGGTATTGGATTGATAGGTTCGTTCTGAATGTCATTGGATTCCGAGATGGATTCAGTACTATTTAGAACTTCTGCATTACATGTGGAAAGTGTATCAAAAGTATTCTTTGGAAAGTGTTTGTCCTTACTTCCCAAAATAGCATGTAACATATCATAATGTTCAGGTGGTTGTTTGTGTTCATTTCCTGTTTGTTTTACATGTTTGATAAATTCAGTATATTTCCTAAGTTATTAAATTTTTGTCTTAAGTTTTCAACTCCAGATTTGTCTGCTGTTATACTAAATCCGGCAGCTACCATTTCTTGGGCAATTTTTTTCCACAAATCATTTTTAACGGTACTCTTATCATCAAATTTTTTTGCATGCATGCATGTCTTTTATTTAACAAAAATTCTGCTGCATCATAATCACTTCTTGTTTCTTTCCCTTTTGCTGTACATAAGGATGTATTTTTAGAATTATTTATTGTCTCGTCAATCCAGGTTTGTTCAAATTCAGTGCCTAAAATCAGGCCCTTGTGCAAATTTAAAATAACGCCCCAAATTCGTTCAACGTTCATATGTGAGTACAGATACGGGTTAAGTTAGGTATTATTATCCACTATTGTACAATAATTTTAAAAAGTATATTCATAAATTTATTTTTATATTTTACAAGTACAAGCCATACAACTATTTTCTCATTGAGATACATAACATAATTATAAAGTTATAGTAGAGTGTTTGTGTGCGTTCTGGACCAATCCAAATCCAAAATCCAAATCCCCCCACTCTTCACCCCACAAAATCCCCCCACTCTTCACCGCTCCAAAAAAAAAAAAAAAAACTCCTCTCCCCTCTCCTCTCCCCTCTCCTCTCTCCTCTCCCCTCTCCTCTCAGAGCTTCCAAAATGAGCTTTCAAAACCATTCCATATGTGAGTACAGATACGGGTTAAGTTAGGTATTATTATCCACTATTGTACAATAATTTTAAAAAGTATATTCATAAATTTATTTTTATATTTTACAAGTACAAGCCATACAAGTATTTTCTCATTGAGATACATAACATAATTATAAAGTTATAGTAGAGTGTTTGTGTGCGTTCTGGACCAATCCAAATCCAAATCCCCCCACTCTTCACCCCACCAAATCCCCCCACTCTTCACCGCTCCAAAAAAAAAAATAAAAAAAAAATAAACTCCTCTCCCCTCTCCTCTCCCCTCTCCCCTCTCCTCTCTCCTCTCCCCTCTCCTCTCAGAGCTTCCAAAATGAGCTTTCAAAACCATTCCACAACACGCACTCTTCACACTATATTAGTCGACACCCCACCTAAGCCCCGCCTCCAAGAACCGGATTGGTTGACCCCCTTCCAGCAAGGTGTGTTCTAATTTCCCACTCCAAACTAGCAGGGATAGGAGAGAAGGGGTTGTAGCATAAAAGGTTGAAAATTTCAGTTAAACGATATTAGTTCTGAAGTAATACAGTGTCATACTAAAGTCAGAATAAAGTAAACAATGGATTTACAATACAAATTGTATATTTATAATGGTACTCCATTAAATGCGCAACGGGAAGAAAAGGAATCCATTCATAAGGAAGAAAAAATTTATTTTCAAAAAACTACTGGTTGTATAGCCGAGGATAGACTTAATACTCTTGTGGATGCTGACCGCTACAATTACGGTGATGAGGATGAAGATGAAGATGACTCCGGCACCGAGGAAGAAGTTCTGGGAAGTGGTTGTGGAGAAGAAGGGTTAGTGAAAATTAAAAAAATTAACGCTTCAGAAGCTGTGAAAGAGAACTATTTAAAACGTGAAGTGTGCGTAATGCAATCATACATATTAATCACATCCATGGCAGGTGGCATGTACAGTCTGTGTCACGAATGTTACTTTTTATTAGCCATAGAACAACCACGTGGTAAACACATACATGTGAACACCCATTATAAGCGTGCCATGGATTGTTGTAAAGATGAAATTAAATGTAAAGTGTGTGAGCAAGTTCTACATATGATTATTTTATCAGACGTCTGTGTAATGTGTAACAAACCGGATGTGCAGAAAATCACAAACCATACAATTGAAAAAACAACTTTAGAACAATTCTTATAATTGTATAATAGTTTTACATTGCTGGAGCACACTTCGATGGTCCCTTGTATCCCAGGAATCATGTTTTATGTGCAATAGAAACATAAAATAGAGTAATGTAGATAAACATATTGTTATTTTTTTCAAAAATAAACCTGTATTTTAATAAATGAATTTTTTATAAATGTCATACAAATAATTAGAAGTATTATTCATTAATCCACCTATCACCAATCACCCTACCAAATCCCCCCACTCTTCCCCCCACCAAATCCCCCCACCAAATCCTACCACTCTTATAAGATATCAAATTCATTATTACTCTACCAGGGATATATATATATATATATATATATATATATATATATATATATATATATATATATATATATATATATATATATATATATATATATATATATATATATACAGGGTGGTCAAAAAAGTTTGCAACAAATGGAAAACTTTTTTATTTGACGTTTCTCAAAAAATTTTATTCTTGAGAAAAGTTGGTGCTTGTTTCAAAACCTTTAAATACCATGACAGTTTTTCTAACATTTGCGTACTAAGGTCATAAATGATAAAAAAGTGAAAATCGACGAAGAATAAACTACCTCTATTTTTAAAAATTGACGAAAACTTTACTTAGAAAAGTTGCTTAGGATCTCATAAAAGTCCCAAATACAAAATTTGAAGTTAAGATTGTAAAGAAAAAAGTTTGCAATATTTTTCACAATTTTATATCGCCCGAGTACGGCTCTGGCTCTTTTTATTTTTTTAAATGCGCGACTCTTATTCATGCGACGAAAAAATATTAAAAGAATAATTTTTGTTAAGTTCTACTAATTAGTTTTAATGATTAATGTTTTTTATAAAATTCTACTTGTTTTTTTGTTTCAATGAGAATTTTCTGGAACAGTGTGCAACAAAATTCGCAAAAGACAGTTTAATTAAACCAGTTGTGCTATAAGGAACACGTCTAAACCATTACTGCAGCAATTTTCTCTATACTGTTGCTCCCTTTAGCATAAATTTGGTTACCCATATTGCTTTTTAGTATTTGTAAAATACCTTACACCTTTGAGTCCGTCGTAATCCAAATTAAAGTCTTATAGATTAGTAAATTTAGATTTAATTTAACAAAATAATAATATTGACGAATTTTACAATATTTTATCAGAAGACACTATAGTTTTTTTGTTACAAGGTTATATTTATGGTTAAAACAATAATGAACGAAAAATAAAAAAAATTAAAGAATTATTTACAATCCTTGTTGAGTCTCAGTGTGACCACCATGTCTCTCTATGCACTTTATTGTACGCAGCCTAAACTCATTAAGTGTTGAAATTAGCATACCACGTGGTATTTCTGCCGCACAAATTCTTATTGTATTTTCGAGTTCTTCTAAGTTTTGAAAAGGCCTATTTTTATAAACCTTTTCCTTCAGATATCCCCAAAGAAAAAAGTCTAAAGGTGATAAGTCTGGTGAACGAGGTGGCCAGTTAAATTCCGAATACCTTCCTATCCACTGCTGGGGAAATGTGACATCAAGCCAATTAGAAACCTGCCCAGTACTATGCGCTGGGTAACCGTCGTGTTGATACCACATCTTTAATCGAATATTTATAGGCAACTCTTCAATAAAATCTTGGACTACAGATTCCAAAAAGGCATAATATCGTTCTCCGTTTAGAGTGTCTCTAAGAAAATATGGCCCCACTAACTCTCCATTAAAAATTCCACACCATACATTGGTCTTTTGATATTTTTGATCCCTATGATCAATTACAAAATTTGGATTGACGTCTGCCCACCACCGACAATTCTGGCTACACACAACACCGTTCGTGGTAAAGGTTGATTCATCCGTAAAAAGTATGTAGTTGGGGAAATCATGATTTTCTTCTATTTGGCCCTGTATCCATGCAGAAAATCCAAATCTCTGATGGTAATCAGTATCATATAATTTATTCACATATTGGGGTTTATATGGACGAAAACTGTTTTTATGTAATATCGTCTTAACCGATGTTACTCCTACTCCTACCTGGTCAGAAATTTTCCGAGTAGATATTTGGGGTGACTCAACTACAGTCTGCAAAACAGCTAACTCATTTTCTTCTGTTCTGGCAGTTTTTTCATGAGGTTTTTTATAATTACTTTCCAGGGACCCAGTTTCTTTAAACTTCTGCAACAATCTTTGCACGGTACTATAACTGACATATTTGTCAGGATGGCGCATATTGAAAATAACGGCAGCTTCTCTCACTGTTTTATAGTTATCGCCACAAATCAATATAATTTCTGCTTTTTCCACCAAAGACAAATTTGAAGCTGGCATTTTAAACTGTTTTTACTATGAAAAGCGTCTTTATGACTTTCATTTATAAAAATGACAGCTACGTCAAGATACTATCCTAATTTAAAACAAATGCATTTCAAGCCAACTAATAAAAATATTCTCTATGAATCGAACTAGAAGTGAACTAATAGGGGTTTATTTTGTTAAAATTATTGATACAATAAAGATACTGATACAAGTTTACACCATTTGGCTTAAGATATTATTATTTTCTTAAATTAAATCCAAATGTATTAATTTATGAAACTTTAATATGGTTTATTATTTACAAATGGGAGGTAGTTTACGGATACTAAACACCAACATGGCTTACCAAATTTATGCAAAAGAAAGCAACATTAGAATAAATTGCTGCAATTAGACTTTATTCGTGTTCCTTACAGTACCACTGGTTTGTTTAAATCTCCTTCGGAGATTTTTGTTGCACACTGTTTCAGAAAATTCTCATTGAAACAAAAAAACTAGTTGAATTTTATAAAAAAAATTAATCACTAAAACTAGTTAGTAAAACTTAAAAAAAAATTATTCTTTTAATGTTTTACCGTCGCATGAATAGGAGTCGCACATTTAAAAAATAAAACGAGCCAGAGCCGTACTCGGGCGATATGAAATTGTGAAAAATATTGCAAACTTTTTTCTTTACAATTTTGACTTCAAATTTAGTATTTGGGACTTTTATGAGATTCTAAGTAACTTTTCTAAATAAAATTTTCGTCAATTTTTAAAAATAGGGGTAGTTTATTCTTCGGCGATTTTCACTTTTTTATAATTTATGACCTTAGTACGCAAATGTTAGAAAAAACTGTCATGGTATGTAAAGGTTTTGAAACAAGCACCAACTTTTCTCAAGAATAAAATTTTTTGAGAAACGTCAAATAAAAAAGTTTTCCATTTGTTGCAAACTTTTTTGACCACCCTGTATATATATATATATATATATATATATATATATATATATATATATATATATGGATATACCGCATTCACTTCCAGAAAATTCCATCAAATCCATTTCAAAGGAGCTTCCAAATGAGCTTTCAAAACCATTCCTCCTACCAGCTTTTCCCCTCACCACTTTTAGTGCTATAAATTTCCAGTATTTAACACAATCCAGAAAGGTAAAAAAATACACTGTAATTTTTAGTCCTTTGATTTGTACCATTTTATTTCCCTTAAAATTAATTTTTTATTTAATAACCCACGTATATAGACTTCAAGCCTAAGTACTAACGTACGGTACCAACAAAAATCTTTTCCGTATGTAATAGATATTTGCGCACTCTGTATAAAAATATTTATAGGAATAAAATTCTCGTATTTACTTTTATTTGTGGTCACGATGCTTTTATTTTGTTGAGCTGATCGTCTGCATATTTTTTTACCTTTTTACCTTTTTAGAAAAAGCTGCATCTTTTATATTCAAATGTATGCAAATATATGCAAATGTAACATAAAAAACCTTAATTATATCGATGCGAATATTTTTAAGACCTGAACTTTTATTTTTTCTTATATGCATCTCGCTTTATTTCTTTTTGGTTCTTTGCATATACTTTTTAAATTACAGGGGGGAATGGAGAATTTTTTCTTTTTTTGTTCAGAGAGTGTATACAAATATTTATAGGAATAAAATTCTCGTATTTACTTTTATTTGTGGTCACGATATTTTGTTGAGCTGGTCGCCTGCATATTTTTTTTACCTTTAACTGCAAAAGCGTTAAAGATTTTTTTAAAAAGTTAAGGACATGGTGCAGCTGCATATCATTAAAAAATACGAAATGTTACTTAAAAAGCAAAGCAGGAGAAGTAGATTATAAAGTTTATTGCCGTATCAGAAAAAACTGCATCTTGTATATTCAAATGTATGCAAATGCATGCAAATGTATGCAAATGCATGCAAATGTAAAAGAAAAAAACCTTAACTATATGGATGTGAATATTTTTAAGACTTGAACTTTTATTTTTTCTTACAGACATTTTAAAATCTCTGTTGAACTTTTATTTTTTCTTACATGCATCTCGCTTTATTTCTTTTTTGTTCTTTGCATATACTTTTTAAATTACAGGGGGGAATGGAGAATTTTTTCTTTTTTGTTCAGAGAGTATATATTGGCGAATAGCACTAAAGTACTTTATTCAATCGAAACAAATCCTAAGAGTAGACAGTACTCTTCTTGAAAAAAGTTTAAAAAAATGTACTCCAAACCAAATATTAAACAACTTGCACGATTAAGTGGGCGAATCAACATTTTAGAAAATATAGTAATAAGACCGGCTAGAGATGAAATCAGCGAAGCAGTTCAAAATCTAATAAACCAAGAACTTCCTGAAAATTTATTGGAAGACGCATTTAACTTGGAAGATATAATCCAAAATCAACCAGAACCATATGTGAACCAAATACCTGTCCAGGATGTCGCTGTAGTCCAGTCTGCTGCCCAGGACATCGCTGTAGTCCAACCCGCTGCCCAGGAAATTGCAGTCCACCCTGACGTCCAGGAAATTGCAGTCCACCCTGACGTCCAGGAAATTGCAGTCCACCCTGACGTCCAGGAAATTCCAGAAAGTCCAATCCAGGAAATTCCAGAATGTCCAATCCAGGAAATTACAGGAAGTCCAGTCCTGGAACGTCTTATTCTTAATGATGTAGAAATGCTAGATGATACCATGGAAAGACGAGCATTACTTGCTCTGGAAACAGAAACGCAGTTAGATGAAATAAAATTAACCAGATTAGAGATGGAAAGACGCCTCAGCCCGTACACTAGCATGATTGTCAACATTAATGAGCTTTTAGAGCATTTAAAAAACGTGAAAACGCGATACTGGAAAATCGCGCATCTATTTTAGAAAGTGAAAGACTCATTGATATTATTAATAATCATTTGTAATGGTTTTTAGATTTAGGGATATTTTTTCATATATAATAATACTTATTTCATGTTTAATTTTTCGTTTGTATTCTATAGGCATATTACTTCATAAAACTGATCTTTGTTACAAAAAATAACTTTACCTTTCGAATTTGTTGTATACATTTTTGTATCGACTTTTTTCAAAAAGGGTACTACCCACTATTAGGATTTGTTTTGATTGAATAAAAAAATTTTAAACACTACCAGCCAGATTCTCCAACGCTAGGCCGGTCTAATTTGACAACCAAAAGTTTTAAACTGACAACTGTAAGAATAAGACAACTAAATTTTATACTATGAATTTATTTCGGAGCTTTTTCGCAAATTATAAAGAAAAGAGCAATTTTAGTAAGCCCTTTCGACAATAATAGAACTAAATTCACTCTAGCAACCCGTTCCAAGATGAAGGTCATTTGAAAACCAAGCAAATCGCTAAAATATCCGAATAATTCATAAATTTTCAATGACGTCTTATTAACAACGACAGGACAAAGACTTGTCAAAACATAACTGATCAACTAGAAGATCTTAATTTAAACCAGTACTAAATCTTAAACTTTCTTAGTGAATCTGGACGTAATTGTTTTATTTTACCTAATAAATATAGGAAAATATTTTTCTCATAGAATTTAAAAATACAGATTGTCATTAAAAATTGCTTTTAAAGTAAGCTTGCAAACTTAAGACATATCCTCGTTCTCGTACTCACCTATTTTTTCTATAAAAAATTTCATTTCTCGAACTAGTAACACTAAAAACTTCCATAAACAAAAACGACATATTCAACAATTATTTTAATTACCTATTACTTAATAACAAGATCGAAAACAAACTAAATCGGTCATTCATACCAATTAGCATCATCGCGTGCGGCAGGTTGAATTAATTAAATTTTACATACTGGAAATCGAGAAGGTTGCGTGAAGAAACCGTATAAAAACTCATATTTTTATGACGAATTATTAACAGTGACACGACCAAAACTTGTCAGCCTCGTAAACTCAAAGGTTTAAATGAAATTAAAAAGGTAAAAAATACACTGTAATTTTTAGTCCTTTGATTTGTACCATTTTATTTATTAACCTTAAAATTAATTTTTATTTAATAACCCACGTATATAGAAACACACTGCATACAGCTTTCGCGGAAATTTAGCATAACCACCCCAAAAACATCAAGAAAACACACATTTTATCGCATTGTATGTATATTCAACTAAATTAATCTTAATCTACAAGCAATAAAAAAATATTAAAGGGTAAAAATAATGTTATCGCGCACTAACTCAACAGAACAGGAAGACATGTGACAAAAAATTCTCTCATAGTACGCATGTATGATCCTAAACCCAAGCATCAAAGATTTATACCTTACCCATAAACTTTGCAAATTAAAAAAACTTGAAAACACTTTATTTGTCATCTTCGCGATGCACATAGCGTAAGAGCACTTTCAAAAAAAATGTCCCAGCAACAGATCAAATTTATGAAAAGTAACCATTTTGAAAACTACCGAAGAGTTTAAGCAGAAAATTTACATACCCTTTTTAAGTATTTTTATAACTATTTAGTTAACTTTTTTAATTTAGCTAGTTTAAATTTAGTAGATTTCTTTAACAACGAGACTATAAATTAGGTGTCGAAACGTCAGAAAAAAACTTTTTGATCATATTAGGTCTTAGAAAAAGCTTAAAAATGAATTATTTATTTATTCCACATCAAAATATTGTCTTTTCACAACTAAAGGTGAAACACTTGGCTTTTTTTATCTGAGACAGCCCATGTAAACTTCAAGCCTAAGTACTAACATGTCGTGGGAGTCTGAAGAGAGAAGAAAAATGTGATATATTGACACAGGATTTAAAGGATTGAAGAGTGGGATGGAGCAGGGAAAACGTCTGCAGACAATTTGATCCATAATCTGGAGACCCTTGCATACGTAACACGCCTTTTGTTGTTCTATTATATAAACAATTAAGGATAATAATTATAGCGGTGAGGTCTTCAAAACAAAATCCGTGTAAGTATCGATAGAAAATGGATAAATAAGAGAGTTTTCTTGGGAGGACTGAGTTAATGGTGAGTCGAATGGCTCTCATTTGCAGGTTTTGGTTGGGAAACATAAAGAGTGTGTAATTAGGCATGGAAGAAATAGTTTTCTGGCTCGAAAGAGAAAACCAAGCTTTTAGCTGACGATGTGGGTGATAGTTAAATCTAATTTCAATTTGGTATAGGTAATAAACAATATTATAAAGATAAAGTGGAAAAGTCTGAAACCAAAGTTAGAAAAATGGATATTTTAGAACTTCTTGTACATTTTTTATACGTTAGAACTATGTAATGTTTGAAACAAATGGTAAAACGACAGCTTGTGTGCAAGAAGTAGCATAGGGAGAGAGCGAGAAAGTAACATAAGAGAGAGGAGTTAGGGAGGTAGGTATCATAATAGAGAGGAGAGCTAGTAAACGAGAGAGGGAGAGCTAGTAAAAGGGCGGTAGCATAGGAGAGAGGGAGATCTAGTCTAGAGATCTAGAGATAATATATCACCTCTTACCGAAATGACTCTTGAACCATTGATATAGTTTTTAATTATTTTTTGACAAGGCTGTATGCCTGTTTTTAGATGTTAACATCTGTGTACTCTAATATAGGACTCGCCGTCTAACTTCCTGAAGCCCTTCTCCCCATTTTTCTACTTCATAGTTCCCATCGAGAGTGTCTTGGCTGTCTTCGAATAATTTTCTGCTTTGGATTTCTTTTTGAAATTTTAAAAATTTTAAATATTTCGTATTTTTCTTTTTAGCCACTATATTATGCAATTCTTTATAAGTGCTTCGGGGAGGAAATAGCTTTTTAATAATATTTACATACTTCCAACCAGACGATGAACTAATGCGTTCACACCGTTTAAAGTTTCTTTTGTGGGCATTTGTTAGAACTAAAATGTTTCTATATTGTATGAGGTCGTTATCGGTCGTTATAGGGTGTTCCTCAGTCAGGAGATTTAGTAGGCCATCTGTTAACTTAAACTCTTTCCCACTAATAATTAGAGTATTTCCTTTAAAAACAGCTGACACATTTCCAAGAAACCAACTAGAACACACCTCCCGAAAACCAAACACGTTTTTATTTAGCATTTCCATCAACTTTAAAGTTATTTTGCTACTAGCCATCTTATCTCTTTGATGTCTAACTTGATAATGAAGCTATCTTAGTGATAGTAGGATATTTATTAACACGTAATGGCGTCGTAACATAGACGTAAAATAGACGTAACATAGACGTAACATAGACGTAACGTAGATGTAACATAGATGTAACATAGACGTAACATAGACGTAACATAGACGTAACATAGACGTAAAATACTAGTAGCATACATTATATATAACCTTCACGTAATGGCGTCGTAACATAGACGTAAAATAGACGTAACATAGACGTAACATAGACGTAACGTAACCCCGAGCATCTGGGGGCTGGTTTACCTAAATAAATAGAAATATCATTATCTATATTCGTTTTAAAAATCTGAATATTCATAGATCTGAAAGTTCTATTTGAAAGTACTATGATACCTGACTTGAACTGATTTAATTGTACAACTTTTTTATTAGATTTTTAAAAATCAGGTAATATTCATTGACAATTTTTTTAAAATTTTACCAGCCTATTTTCAGTTATTATTATTATTATTATTATTATTATTATTATTATTATTATTATTATTATTATTATTATTATTATTATTATTATTTTTTTTTTTATTTTTTTTTTTTTGTCGGGTGGAAACCTTTTATAGGTAGCGAGTACTTCTTCTACCTTTCCTCGGGTATGTGGGAGTCCGGCAAGCCGTATACGCACTAAAACCACCCCAGAGCTTCTCTCTTGCACTTCACGGAACCATCATATGTGACATCTCCGTCGTGAAGGCAACATTTTATCCTTTCTTCGTCGCTTTACTGTCCTAGTCCTTCCCTGTTTGTATTGTTCTGTCTTCCTCCTTCCCTGATGTGCTTCTGTCTTTCTTCCTGTTCCTTTGTTTCAAGTATTGTTTTAATCATTCCATATACGTTGTTCCAATTTTCTTTAGATCTTATCATAGTGTCTATTATATTTGTTTGCAAGATTTTAAGGGCCATACAAATTTGCTTTTTTGTCCCTTCCTGTGCCTGCGGACTGTATTTTTTGCCCTCTCATTTTTTCTACCAGTCCTTTGAAATATGGGCACTTGATCTGGTCTGCCCTATGTCCCTCCACTCCACATTTTGTGCATCGTTCTGTGTTTGTACACTCTTTGCTTCTGTGCCCTTGTTGTCCACATTTGAGACATTCCCCACTGCGATCTATTTGCCCCGTACATTCATAGGTTTTATGTCCGTATTCCAGGCATTTAAAGCACCTTTTTACGTACACCTTTTCTCTGATCCCGCAGGTTACCCATCCTATCCTTATTTTTCTTGCTCTTATTAAGTTTTCGGCTTGTCCTTTCGGAACCTCAACTATAGCTGTTTGTTCTTCAAACTTCCCTTTTCGCATCGCTTTTATCTTAACATCCGAATTTTTTATTTTTGTTTCCCTTTCAATTGCTTCTTTCACTTCCTCTTCTTTTATGGTTGGGTCCATCCCCATTATATATATTGTTGTTACACCCGTCGTTCTTGTTACAACCTGGTATCCGTTCATTTTTGTTTTAATTTCTTGCTGTAGCATGTTTGCCATCTGTTCCCCTCCTTCTATAGCCAGCAAGATATCCCCTTTTTTAGTTTTCCTAATTTTATTGATTTTCACTCCCATTTTTCCTATATCGACTTCCTGTTTCAGTGTCTTTATGACGTCCGTATAGCTCCTTCCTTCTGTTTTTACTGTCAGCATGCTCTCTTCTTTTCTCATTTTTTGCTGTTTTGGTTCGGATCCCGTTTCTTGAGCTATAAGCTTTATCTTAACGCCCTCCCCTGCAAAGCCATGCTCACATATTTTCCTAACGTAGGTTACTTTTAGACCTTCACCTACGAGTATGTTGATATTTTCAGCAGGATGTAGGCTGCTCATTTCCTTAAGTTTTTTTATCAGTTTATATACTGTTTCCATATCATTTATTCCGGCCTTATCTATTTCCAGGGGAAGGAGGTACACCGCGCTGATCTTTTCTTCCTTGTTTCCTTTGCTAGTTTTTGTGCTAGCAGTTTGTATCAAGAAGTCTTCTTGACCTTCGTTATTCTTAATAAGTTCCTCTAGCCCATCGTATTTTGCTTTAAGCGTTTCTATCTCAATATTCCCCTCTACGTTTCTCGGATCTATGAGAACTGCGTAGTCTCCTTGGCGACCGCTTGTAGCCATTTGCTTTGCCCTTTCTATTTCCGTGATCTTATACAGCTCTTTTGGCCATTTCTCATCTAGGACTATTTTGAGCCTGTCAAAATCCCCTTTTTCCTCTATTATTCTTTTTATTTCCTCCTCTATTCCTAATTTCCTTTCTTCGTATTCATTTTTGATATCCTTCTCTTCCACTTGTATTGACACCGACTTCTTCTCTATGCTAGCGGTTCTTGGTCTAACTCTCTTTTCCTGTTTATCTATTTCTTTCCATATCTTGTCAAGATTATTATTATTATTATTATTATTATTATTATTATTATTATTATTATTATTATTATTATTATTATTATTATTATTATTATTATTATTATTATTATTATTATTATTATTTTTTTTTTTTTGTCGGGTGGAAACCTTTTATAGGTAGCGAGTACTTGTTCTACCTTTCCTCGGGTATGTGGGAGTCCGGCAAGCCGTATACGCACTAAAACCACCCCAGAGCTTCTCTCTTGCACTTCACGGAACCATCATATGTGACATCTCCGTCGTGAAGGCAACATTTTATCCTTTCTTCGTCGCTTTACTGTCCTAGTCCTTCCCTGTTTGTATTGTTCTGTCTTCCTCCTTCCCTGATGTGCTTCTGTCTTTCTTCCTGTTCCTTAGTTTCAAGTATTGTTTTAATCATTCCATATACGTTGTTCCAATTTTCTTTAGATCTTATCATAGTGTCTATTAGAGTATCCGGTGTTAATTCCGTGTTTACCTTGTTTTTTGTCTCTTCTCTTAGCTCTCTCCACCTGTTGCATAGAAATATTGTGTGTTCTGGTGTATCGGTGTCCTTACAATGTGAACAGTTTTCTTCCGTATCTTTTCCAAAACGTCTAGCGTACGTCTTAAACATCCCGTGTCCTGAGAGTGCTTGTGTGATATAGTAGTTTACGTTCCTGTGTTCACATTTAATCCATTTGTTTATATCAGGGATTAGCCGTTTTGTCCACTGGCCTTTGTTTGTATTGTTGTTCCATCTCACCTGCCACTTCTCCATCGTCCTCTTTTTAACCTCCGAGTATGTCTCTGCCTGTCCCCTTTCATACATGTTCTTTCTCTCTTCTGCCATCAGATCTATTGGAGGTATCCCTGCAATAACCTGCAACGCCACTGCCGAGACCGTTTTAAAAGCAGCCGCCACTCTTATCAAGGCCTTACGTTGAGCCCTCTCCATTAATATAAAATTCTTTTTTATATTTAGCGCTTTTGCCCATACAGGTGCTCCGTAGAGTAGCACCGAATGCACTACCCCACACAACACTGCTCTCTTGCTACTGCTTGGCCCACCTATGTTCGGCATCAGTCGTGCCAATTTGCCTATTTTGTCTTCCGCCTTTTGCGCCACCTTAATTACATGTTCTCCAAACTTCCCGCGTTTGTCAAAGAAAACTCCCAGGTATTTAATGCTCTTTTTTGGTGTAATATCTACGTTTTGTATTTTAAATTTTATTCCGCTCCCTTTCCTTTTCTGTGTAATAATCAGGGCTTCTGTTTTTTCTGGTGCTAGCATCAGCTCATTTTCGTACATCCACCTGTTTATTCTCTGCAGGTTTTCATTTGTGTTACGCATCAGGTAATTTTTTTCATCCGCCGATACCAGCAGAGCTAAGTCGTCTGCAAAACCAATGGTCTTTGCTCGCCCCTGTAACTCAATTTCAAATACACCGTTGTATAGAATATTCCAGAGCGTAGGCCCCAGCACCGATCCCTGCGGTACCCCAGCTTTGACTTCCAGTGTTTCCTGTTTTGTTATCTGTATGTATCTGTCTTTAAGGTAGTCCGTGATGATGTTAAGGAGGTATTTCGATATCTTCCTGTTCTTTAGTTTTTGTATTATTAAATTCCAGTTAGCTGAGTTGAATGCATTTCGGACATCTAGTGTTATCAATGCATTCCAGATTTTCTTCCGTTTCTCTGTGGTTTCTTTAATTACTTGTATTGCCTGTATTGTTGATCGTCCTTTCATGAATCCATATTGGTGCTTGGCCATTCCTCCTTTTTCCATTATTTCCTCTTCCAGTCTCCTACGTATCATTTCCTCATACAGCTTACTAAGTGTGCTAAGCAGGCAGAGCGGTCTAAACGAACCTGGATTTCCGGGCTTAACTGGTTTCGGTATAAGTATAACTTTCGCTATCTTCCATTCGCTCGGGAAGCTCTGTGTTTTAAGGAGCTGGTTAAGCACTCCTAGGAGCCATTTCTCTTGTGTCTTCCCCGTTTCTTTGACAGCTTCCGGGGGTATCCCATCCAGCCCTGGGGCTTTTCCTGTCTTCATTCGGGCTAAGGCATCTTTCAGTTCTCTCACAGTGAAAGCTGGCACCGCGCAATTATTATTATTACTATTATTATTATTATTATTATTATTATTATTATAGTGTCTAATTATTAAAATCAAAAATTAAAAACAGATACAAATTTTTTACGTTTTCTGCTTACGTTTTTAAAACCGTAGGGGACTGAATCAAAACCTCTAAATTTACCTTTTAATGAGTTTGGCTTATATTCTTTTGTCTCTGTTTTGTTACTACCTCGTGGATAGCAGTGCGGCGAATTTGATGAGACGTGATTTGTATTGGGGTGCAGCTGTCCTCGGATAAAATATGTTGGTAGACAGGTAGACGCTGGTAGGTAGGGAAATATATGTAAAAACAACCAAAAAATCATCATCTCAGCTCATCGACCAGCACATACTTTAAAACGGTTTTAAAAATATCAAGTTTTTATTCGCTTTTTATGGGGATACCAAAATTGGAATCTGCGATAAATAGGAGCTATTATTTTTCTCTGTTGGCTTAATTTATTCTTTTACACGCATCCTAAAATATTAGTACTAACTGATGATAAAAGCGAAAAGACTTAAATAGAATATAAATAAATAAAAATAAAAAAGGGCTGACAGCATTAAGACGGAGAATGAATAATTTCATTTTTAAAATATTTGTATTTTACATCTACTCAATAACCCTATAAATAATAAAATAAGCTTATTACCTTATTAGTGCCAATATTGTCGAGTAACCTCTACCAATGCTTTAATACTACATTTTTATTAAATAAAACAAATAAATTAAAAAGAGAAACAAAAGATTCCTATCCTCTTCTTGTTCCTTTTTGCTCTTTACAATAAGATCAAATAAAACAGAAGTATTAGTAAATAAAAAAATAAAATATATATATAAAACAAAAAGAGAAACAAATGCTAACCAGTCTAACCTCTTCGTGGTTTTTTGTTTCGTAACTTAAAAAATAAAAAACAGCTTTTTCCTTTTTTAAAAAACCCGTTCTGTTCTGTCTCGCATATGATACTACACGTGAAAAAATATACTGTTAACAAACGAGCATTGTTCCCACAGTTATTTTAAATTTTATCGAATTATACTTATTATTATTATAAAAGTAATAAGTGCAGTGATAAGAACCTGCGATATTCAAAATTCTATGGACAAAAGATATATTTCTTCTTTTAGACCTAATTAGATGAGCTGTTCCTCTTCTTGTTTAATAAAATTAAAATAAGTTGTGAATAGGTTTCTAATACCTATTGTAGCTCCTAATTAAATACATAGTATAGTTATTGGTGTTACCAATTCGGCCAAATGCAGACGTGCTATTTTAAAATAATGTTTATTAATCAAATATTTGATATAATCTTAAAAATGCCTTGGTATACACGACTAATTTTTATTTGCTCCCAGACTTATGTTGCCAGAAATAAGTATTTTTTGTTAAGAAAATAAAATTTAGTTTTTTCGAGGTTATCGTTGCACAAAAAGAAACCTAGGATAACAAAAACAATAAGTTGTTTTTGTATTAGTTGTAGGAAACCAGATATATTGTTCACCCTCAACTTTTTTAGATATAACCTGTTTAGTAATCAAAATAACGAGATGCAAACTTGCAGTATCTTTAAAAAATTGGGATAACAGATTTTAAAAGACCTCTCACCGCCCAATAGATTTTCTGTTGCATTACATTTTTTAGTTATCCCACTAATTTGTAAATCTGCAACCCTATTTCATAGCTGCCTCAAGTATGTAAACGGTAACATTGCTCAGCTCATTGCTTCTTCACGGGACTGATCATCCGGCAAAGGTATATCGCGGAACGTCCATTTTTGGGGTAACGACTCTTGCATTCACATGTTTACACGTTGCATGAGGTAAGTTGTTTATTATTAGGTTGATAGGTTGCGACTGCAGAAAAATAAATATCAGATATAACGTAAGTAATAGTTTTATTTTATATTATCCCATCTTCCGCGTTTAATTTTAATTGCTTTTGTAGTTTTTATTATAAAAAGTTATCACATAGACGATCGCTATGGTTTGTGTCGTAGTACCTACCTAGTTGACTTCTCAAAAAAATTGCTTTTTTCTGAGTATATCGAGCGTCTTACAAAATCAGTTAATAAATTATGATTATGCTGATAAGTACCTACACATAATATTAAGTTATATCAAACAAGGTACTATGTATTCATTGCAATTATGCTTCCGTATATAGATATACGGAATATATAGCACAGGAAACAAAAATAATTCATACCCGTAAGGAAGTTTAAGTTCTCCGTATTACAAAATTAGTTCTTATTTTGGTTTAACATCTTAAAAACAAAAGTTGTTTTTTGTTACTCCAACCAAAAGTTGGGTTGAGTCCGTTTTCACTAATAGGTTGTTATAACTAAATTTTTGTTATTATTACCCAGTTATTTTTAAGAGTGTAATATTCTAATATAAATGAAATGAAAACCTATCCGGTCAATTCTCTTTTAATAACATAATATGTTGTTTTATTATTGCTGATGATTAGTGTTTTTTGCTGAAGATATCATTTTACTTATAAAGCTAAAATAAGTATATTTTACCTTTCCTATAATTTATGCTTCATTCTTGTTCTAATTTTTTAATAAGAAGAGACTTAATTTCAAAAGAGAGAAAATGTTTGCCGTTTTTTTGCTGTTTCAATTTTTTTATCTCTGTGTGAGAGTACTTGTACCGGTTTCAGTAAAACGGAATTGGATGTATTAAGGGATGAGGTGAAATTTTGGAAAGGTCGATGTGGAAATATACTGGAGGAAGATTTCATTAAGAGGTACGCCGTTTTAAATTTCAGTTTATTGTTTCATTGTTTTATTTTCTTTTGGTAATTGTAATTTTAGGCATGATTTAGAAATATATGGAATAAAATTAGAGCTGGAAGGAAAAACCAAACAGTATGCTAGAATCGTGAAGGACAAGTCTACTGCGATTTCTAACCTGGAGGTTCAGCTAGCGAATATTAAAAATACGTCTTCCAGCTGTAATTATGAACTACAAAAGTGTTTAAAATCAAATTTAGTGAACAGTAAGGACTCTAAGAATTTAGAATTAGAAAATATGGATACTCGTGAGGAACTAGAAAGGTATAGGAGGGCTAATAAGAGATATAGAAGTACCATTTCTAATAAAAATAACAAAATTTAAAAATGCGTTTAAATTTAAAAGAGTTAAAAAATAGAACAATGGGAGATTTTAAAAAGGAGTTATATTACTTTCTCGCTCTCTCCCTATGCTACTTCTTGCACACAAGCTGTCGTTTTACCATTTGTTTCAAACATTACATAGTTCTAACGTATAAAAAATGTACAAGAAGTTATAAAATATCCATTTTTCTAACTTTGGTTTCAGATTTTTCCACTTTATCTTTATAATATTGTTTATTACCTATACCAAATTGATATTAGATTTAACTATCACCCACATCGTCAGCTAAAAGCTTGGTTTTCTCTTTCGAGCCAGAAAACTATTTCTTCCATGCCTAATTACACACTCTTTATGTTTCCCAACCAAAACCTGCAAATGAGAGCCATTCGACTCACCATTAACTCAGTCCTCCCAAGAAAACTCTCTTATTTATCCATTTTCTATCGATACTTACACGGATTTTGTTTTGAAGACCTCACCGCTATAATTATTATCCTTAATTGTTTATATAATAGAACAACAAAAGGCGTGTTACGTATGCAAGGGTCTCCAGATTATGGATCAAATTGTCTGCAGACGTTTTCCCTGCTCCATCCCACTCTTCAATCCTTTAAATCCTGTGTCAATATATCACATTTTTCTTCTCTCTTCAGACTCCCACGACATGTTAGTACTTAGGCTTGAAGTTTACATGGGCTGTCTCAGATAAAAAAAGCCTAGTGTTTCACCTTTAGTTGTGAAAAGACAATATTTTGATGTGGAATAAATAAATAATGCATTTTAAAGCTTTTTCTAAGACCTAATATGATCAAAAAGTTTTTTTCTGACGTTTCGACACCTAATTAATAGTCTCGTTGTTAAAGAAATCTACTAAATTTAAACTAGCTAAATTAAAAAAGTTAACTAAATAGTTATAAAAATACTTAAAAAGGGTATGTAAATTTTCTGGTTAAACTCTTCGGTAGTTTTCAAAATGGTTATTTTTCATAAATTTGATCTGTTGCTGGGACATTTTTTTTGAAAGTGCTCTTACGCTATGTGCATCGCCAAGATGACAAATAAAGTGTTTTCAAGTTTTTTTAATTTGCAAAGTTTATGGGTTAGGTATAAATCTTTGATGCTTGGGTTTAGGATCATACATGCGTACTATGAGAGAATTTTTTGTCACATGTCTTCTTGTTCTGTTGAGTTAGTGCGCGATAACATTATTTTTACCCTTTAATATTTTTTTATTGCTTGTAGATTAAGATTAATTTAGTTGAATATACATACAATGCGATAAAATGTGTGTTTTCATGATGTTTTTGGGGTGGTTATGCTAAATTTCCGCGAAAGCTGTATGCAGTGTGTTTCTATATACGTGGGTTATTAAATAAAAATTTTAATTTAATTTTAAGGTTAATAAATAAAATGGTACAAATCAAAGGACTAAAAATTACAGTGTATTTTTTACCTTTTTAATTTCATTTAAACCTTTGAGTTTACGAGGCTGACAAGTTTTGGTCGTGTCACTGTTAATAATTCGTCATAAAAATATGAGTTTTTATACGGTTTCTTCACGCAACCTTCTCGATTTCCAGTATGTAAAATTATTATTATTATTATTATTATTATTATTATTATTATTATTATTATTTAAAACCCTGTATGTGCAAGAAGTTGTCATTTTTGAAATATTTATTTTAGAAAAAATCATAAAAATTAGTTATAAAAAAAATAATTTGAAGTTAAAAAATTCAAGGTGAAGGTGCAAACTCAAAGAGAATACAAGAATATATACAGAGAAATAACTCAATATTTAAATTTTCGATTTAGAAATAAAAAATTATATTTGAAGTTTAAAATATCAAAATGACGCGACGTAACAAATTTACTGGTAATAAAGAATCCGATGACGAAGAAGGATACCTGGTTCAAAAATATCCTGAAGCGAGCCAAAAAACGAAAGATTTTATAGAAAAATTCTCGATATCTAGTCAAGACAAAAAAGACTCATCCTCGTCAAAGAATACTAATATTATGATGAATAAAAATAAATGTGGTATATGTGATGGAAATCTGGTAAAATCAAAGACGAGATTAGGTTGTAGTGATAATTGCAAGCGGTGGTTTCACATCAGTTGTGTGGGGATAAATGAAAATGAACTGAATAAAATCCAGAAGCAAAAAATAGCTTGGGTTTGCGGAAAATGTAAACACAATGAGTCCAAAAGAAGATCATCGCATTCTTCCGCATTTACTAATTGGTCACAATTGAACAACTATTCAGGTGAAGAAAGAAGATCAACTGAAAATATTCTGGAACCGCCACCAAAGCAAAATTATGATCCAAACGATGAAAAAATCATTCTGCAGGAAATAAAAGAAATGCGGCAGGAATTTAGAAACCTCCAAGAATCAATGACATTTATTAATAACCTATTTGAAACTGAGAGAGAAAAGAATGGGAAAATGGCAGAGCAAATATGTGCAATAAGAGCAGAAAATCAGTACTTGCGAAATGAATTAGATTATGTTAAGAACTATATAAATCGACAGGAATCAAACCAAATTAAGAATAATCTTTTAATATCAGGTATTTGCCGGAACCAAAAGGAGGACATTGAAATAGTAAAAGCGAGAAGCATGAAACTACTAAAATTTATAGACAATTCATTGAAGAACGAAGAAATAAATGAAATTAAAATCACTACCCCTAAGGACGGTACTCATTTAGTACAGGTTAAATTAAATAGTGAGAAGAAAAAGAGAGAAATTCTAAAAAAGAGATACCAGATAGGAAGAATGAATGGCCAAATGTGCGGTATAGATGGTGCAAGATCAATATATGTTAATGAAGAGACAACGAACTCTACATACAAGCTTTTGAAAGAAAGTTACCAATTAAGAAGTCTAGGTTATAAATACATATGCCAAAGAGGGGGCATAGTATTTGCAAGACTTAATGACCAGGCAGAACCAATAAGGATAAGATCAAATGAACAGATCATAAAGATGAAAGAAAATGTCACAGATTTAACAATTTAATAGTAGAAAAATATTTTTGGAAAATTACATGCATTTCAAATGGATTCTAACGCATTACTGGAAGATTACCTAACTTGCAATTGCTCATACTGTGATAATGTTAGTGATATCAGCTTTTCCAATGATAACCTGAACGTGATACATTTCAATATATGTGGAGTAAGTAAAAACTTTGACAACCTTTTAGTATTCCTAGACTCATTCAATGGTGAATTTGATGTAATTGGAGTATCGGAAACACATAAATTTAGTAATGTTGCAGACTTTGAAATAGCGGGATATGATTTATTTTTTAATGACAGCCAGTTTAATAAATGTGATGGCTTTTTTATGTATATCAAGAGTAATTATGTTAGGGACTGTTCTGTTCTATCTGTAGGTAATAGTAGATTTTCAAGAGTGATTCTCTATAAAAATGAAACTCTAATAGGTATAACGGGAATTTATAGATCTCCATCAATGAAACAGGACACCTTTATGTCTGAATTAGAGGAGCTTTTAACAAATACGATAATAAAGAAGCTTGATTTGGAAGTGTTCATGGGTGATATTAACTTCAATATCCTAGAAAACAATAAAAATGTAATAAATGAATATATGAACTGTATGCTGCAGAATGGATTCGTTTGTATGATCGATAAGCCTACTAGGGAAAAACCTGGAGTAAGACCCTCGTGTATTGACCATTATTTTGTTCGTGATATTAAGGAGAGTAGGCAAAAAAGTAGCATGATTATTTATAGCGGATTGTCTGACCACTACCCTATTCTACTCAAAATACAACTAAAACGTAATAATAATCTTAGAGATCATAATAAAATTATAATAAAAACAGACTTTAATAAACTAAAAATTAATTTAGAAAAAGAAACTTGGGAAAAGGTTATTGAAACAACTGATGCAGATGGTTGTGCTGAAACATTAGTTAACATAATAAAAAGCCATATTAAGTCTGTTACACAAGAAAAGTATATTAAGTGTAAAAATAGAAGGCTTAAACCATGGATCACACAGGGTCTCATTAACTCTATCCGTAAGAGAGACAAATTAAAGAAAAGAAGTGTTATACTTAGAACAGAGGAATCTATATTAGAATATCATGAATACAGAAATAACCTTAGTCGATTGATTAGAGCAGCAAAGAATTCGTACTACACTGTTAAGATAGAAGAAAGCAACAATGATCCAAAATTAACGTGGAAGTTCATAAGAGATGTCTCAAATATAAAAGAAAATACTGAAAGTGCCTTCAGCTCTATGTTAGACAGTCAGGGACGGGAGCTGGTCACAGATATGGAGATGGCTGAAGCATTTAATCAATTTTTTACTGAGATAGGCAGTAAAATGGCTAACAAGATAGTAAGACATCCTAATGCCCTTGAAGATAAAACCCCCAAACCAGAAAAATCTATGTTTCTTAGACCAATTACGGAAAATGAATTGATTATGCTAATAAAAACACGTAAAGATAAAGCAGCTTCTGGTGAAGATGGTATTAGTGTCAAAGTTATAAAAGACAATCATATGTCATTGCTAATGCCACTCTTACACATGATTAATTTAATTTTTAATACTGGTAAATTTCCTAATTGTTTCAAGCATGCTGTGATAACTCCAATATACAAATCAGGTGATAAAAAAGTACTGACAAACTACCGTCCAATCGCCTTAACAAATACTATTTCAAAACTTGTAGAGAAATGTATAGGTTTGAGGCTTAATGAGTACATAGAGAAAAATAATCTTATTTCTAATCGCCAATACGGCTTCAAAAAAAATACTAGTACTGAGGATGCTGTAAACTGTCTTGCAGATTATGTCAGCAATGCCTTTGAGAGTGGAAGAAAGTGCCTGGGGATTTTCCTGGACTTGGGTAAGGCATTTGATACTGTATCACACAAAATTCTAATTTCTAAACTAGGAAATATTGGTATACGTGGGAATGTACAAAATTTGTTTCATAGCTACTTAATTAATAGAACCCAAAGTGTAAAAATAAATGGATACATAAGTAGTCCGAGAAGAGTTGAATTTGGTGTACCACAGGGGACTGTTCTAGGACCAGTCCTATTCTCTTTATATGTTAACGAGCTTTTAAACCTGATGGAGGATGTTGATGTGATTTGTTTTGCAGACGATACGGCTGTAATAATACAAGAAAATAACTGGAGAATGGCAATAGATAGAGCTGAAAAAGCACTTCTGACTATAAAAACATGGTTTGATAACAATATCCTAACTCTTAATATAGAAAAATCATGTTTCATTTGTTTTTCTGTTAGTGATGTTGGGAGCACAACTGTGACTGATATTACTCTTCATAAATTTGCTTGTGACGGACTGGATTCGTGTGACTGCAGATTAAAAATTAACAGAGTTGACCAAACCAAATATTTGGGAGTGTATTTTGACATGTATATGAGATGGGAAACTCACATTCAGTATGTTACTAATAGAGTCCGAAAGTTGATTTACAAATTTTACCAGCTTAGGAAAATACTTTCAAGAAAGCTATTAAAAACAGTTTACTATGCTTTAGTGGATTCTGTGATGGGATATTGCATTACTGCGTGGGGAGCTTCTTGTGTATCAGTTTTAAAACCATTGATTCTGGCACAAAAATATATTCTCAAGATTATTTTAAATAAAAGGAAACGTTACTCAACTGAAAATCTGTTTAGAGAAGCAAAAGTTTTAAAATTAAATCAAATGTACATTAGAGCAATAGTCAGACTGTTCTCAAAAAATAAAAATTACCTGAGTAAAATTATCCATGATAAAACTAGACAAGCTTCCAAAAGAAACGTGATAACCCCGAGAATGAGATATTCCAAAAGTCAACGAAGCCCTTTATTCGCTGCTCCAAAAATATATAATATGTTACCTACTAATCTAAGACAGAATTGTTATAAAAAAATTAAAAGAAGACCGACTGTTTGGTTAATGGAGAATAATATATCCTGGTTCACAAATAATTAAATACCTACTATACATATAAAATAATGTTTATTACTTATAAGTTTATTATTAGAATATATTGTGAAACTAGATTATTATAAATTGTAATATTAAATTGTAAATAGTTCTAAATGCACACACAGACTTCTAGTCCATTGTGCATAAATAAACAATAAATAAATAAAATAAAATAAATAAATAAATTAATTCAACCTGCCGCACGCGATGATGCTAATTGGTATGAATGACCGATTTAGTTTGTTTTCGATCTTGTTATTAAGTAATAGGTAATTAAAATAATTGTTGAATATGTCGTTTTTGTTTATGGAAGTTTTTAGTGATACTAGTTCGAGAAATGAAATTTTTTATAGAAAAAATAGGTGAGTACGAGAACGTGGATATGTCTAAAGTTTGCAAGCTTACTTTAAAAGCAATTTTTAATGACAATCTGTATTTTTAAATTCTATGAGAAAAATATTTTCCTATATTTATTAGGTAAAATAAAACAAGTAGTGTTTAAAATTTTTTTATTCAATCAAAACAAATCCTAATAGTGGGTAGTACCCTTTTTGAAAAAAGTAGATACAAAAATGTATACAACAAATTCGAAAGGTAAAGTTATTTTTTGTAACAAAGATCAGTTTTATGAAGTAATATGCCTATAGAATACAAACGAAAAATTAAACATGAAATAAGTATTATTATATATGAAAAAATATCCCTAAATCTAAAAACCATTACAAATGATTATTAATAATATCAATGAGTCTTTCACTTTCTAAAATAGATGCGCGATTTTCCAGTATCGCTTTTTCACGTTTTTTAAATGCTCTAAAAGCTCATTAATGTTGACAATCATGCTAGTGTACTGGCTGAGGCGTCTTTCCATCTCTAATCTGGTTAATTTTATTTCATCTAACTGCGTTTCTGTTTCCAGAGCAAGTAATGCTCGTCTTTCCATGGTATCATCTAGCATTTCTACATCATTAAGAATAAGACGTTCCTGGACTGGACTTCCTGTAATTTCCTGGATTGGACATTCTGGAATTTCCTGGATTGGATTTTCTGGAATTTCCTGGACGTCAGGGTGGACTGCAATTTCCTGGACGTCAGGGTGGACTGCAATTTCCTGGACGTCAGGGTGGACTGCAATTTCCTGGGCAGCGGGTTGGACTACAGCGATGTCCTGGGCAGCAGACTGGACTACAGCGACATCCTGGACAGGTATTTGGTTCACATATGGTTCTGGTTGATTTTGGATTATATCTTCCAAGTTAAATGCGTCTTCCAATAAATTTTCAGGAAGTTCTTGGTTTATTAGATTTTGAACTGCTTCGCTGATTTCATCTCTAGCCGGTCTTATTACTATATTTTCTAAAATGTTGATTCGCCCACTTAATCGTGCAAGTTGTTTAATATTTGGTTTGGAGTACATTTTTTAAAACTTTTTTCAAGAAGAGTACTGTCTACTCTTAGGATTTGTTTCGATTGAATAAAGTACTTTAGTGCTATTCGCCAATATATACTCTCTGAACAAAAAAGAAAAAATTCTCCATTCCCCCCTGTAATTTAAAAAGTATATGCAAAGAACAAAAAAGAAATAAAGCGAGATGCATGTAAGAAAAAATAAAAGTTCAACAGAGATTTTAAAATGTCTGTAAGAAAAAATAAAAGTTCAAGTCTTAAAAATATTCACATCCATATAGTTAAGGTTTTTTTCTTTTACATTTGCATGCATTTGCATACATTTGCATGCATTTGCATACATTTGAATATACAAGATGCAGTTTTTTCTGATACGGCAATAAACTTTATAATCTACTTCTCCTGCTTTGCTTTTTAAGTAACATTTCGTATTTTTTAATGATATGCAGCTGCACCACGTCCTTAACTTTTTAAAAAAATCTTTAACGCTTTTGCAGTTAAAGGTAAAAAAAATATGCAGGCGACCAGCTCAACAAAATAAAAGCATCGTGACCACAAATAAAAGTAAATACGAGAATTTTATTCCTATAAATATTTGTATACACTCTGAACAAAAAAAGAAAAAATTCTCCATTCCCCCCTGTAATTTAAAAAGTATATGCAAAGAACCAAAAAGAAATAAAGCGAGATGCATGTAAGAAAAAATAAAAGTTCAGGTCTTAAAAATATTCGCATCGATATAATTAAGGTTTTTTATGTTACATTTGCATATATTTGCATACATTTGAATATAAAAGATGCAGCTTTTTCTAAAAAGGTAAAAAAATATGCAGACGATCAGCTCAACAAAATAAAAGCATCGTGACCACAAATAAAAGTAAATACGAGAATTTTATTCCTATAAATATTTTTATACAGAGTGCGCAAATATCTATTACATACGGAAAAGATTTTTGTTGGTACCGTACGTTAGTACTTAGGCTTGAAGTCTATATACGTGGGTTATTAAATAAAAAATTAATTTTAAGGGAAATAAAATGGTACAAATCAAAGGACTAAAAATTACAGTGTATTTTTTTACCTTTCTGGATTGTGTTAAATACTGGAGATTTATAGCAATAAAAGTGGTGAGGGGAAAAGCTGGTAGGAGGAATGGTTTTGAAAGCTCATTTGGAAGCTCCTTTGAAATGGATTTGATGGAATTTTCTGGAAGTGAATGCGGTATATCCATATATATATCCCTGGTAGAGTAATAATGAATTTGATATCTTATAAGAGTGGTCGGATTTGGTAGGGAGAAGAGTGGGGGGATTTGGTGGGGGGAAGCGTGGGGGGATTTGGTAGGGTGATTGGTGGATTAATGAATAATACTTCTAATTATTTGTATGACATTTATAAAAAATTCATTTATTAAAATACAGGTTTATTTTTGAAAAAAATAACAATATGTTTATCTACATTACTCTATTTTATGTTTCTATTGCACATAACACATGATTCCTGGGATGCAAGGGACCATCGAAGTATGTGCTCCAGCAATGTAAAACTATTATACAATTATAAGAATTGTTCTAAAGTTGTTTTTTCAATTTTATGGTTTGTGATTTTCTGCACATCCGGTTTGTTACACATTACACAGACGTCTGATAAAATAATCATATGTAGAACTTGCTCACACACTTTACATTTAATTTCATCTTTACAACAATCCATGGCACGCTTATAATGGGTGTTCACATGTATGTGTTTACCACGTGGTTGTTCTATGGCTAATAAAAAGTAACACTCGTGACACAGACTGTACATGCCACCTGCCATGGATGTGATTAATATGTATGATTGCATTACGCACACTTCACGTTTTAAATAGTTCTCTTTCACAGCTTCTGAAGCGTTAATTTTTTTAATTTTCATTATCCCTTCTTCTCCACAACCACTTCCCAGAACTTCTTCCTCGGTGCCGGAGTCATCTTCATCTTCATCCTCATCACCGTAATTGTAGCGGTCAGCATCCACAAGAGTATTAAGTCTATCCTCGGCTATACAACCAGTAGTTTTTTGAAAATAAATTTTTTCTTCCTTATGAATGGATTCCATTTCTTCCCGTTGCGCATTTAATGGAGTATCATTATAAATATACAATTTGGATTGTAAATCCATTGTTTACTTTATTCTGACTTTAGTATGACACTGTATTACTTCAGAACTAATATCGTTTAACTGAAATTTTCAACCTTTTATGCTACAACCCCTTCTCTCCTATCCCTGCTAGTTTGGAGTGGGAAATTAGAACACACCTTGCTGGAAGGGGGTCAACCAATCCGGTTCTTGGAGGCGGGGCTTAGGCGGGGTGTCGACTAATATAGTGTGAAGAGTGCGTGTTGTGGAATGGTTTTGAAAGCTCATTTTGGAAGCTCTGAGAGGAGAGGGGAGAGGGGAGAGGAGAGGGGAGAGGAGAGGGGAGAGGAATTTGTTTTTTTTTAACGGTGAAGAGTGGGGTGATTTGGTGGGGTGAAGAGTGGGGGGATTTGGATTTTGGATTTGGATTGGTCCAGAACGCACACAAACACTCTACTAGTTATAGAAAACAGAAATATATTCTAACAGTATTACAACTCAAAATTTTTGTATTTTAGTTTCAAATGTAATATATGATACAAAAGCACAAGAAATAAAAAAATATTTAAAACATAAAAAATACTCGTTTATATATCACAGGGCGAAACTGATCGACAAATAAAAACAAAACAATATATTATTTTAATAATGCAACATGTCACCTTTTTAAGGTTAATATCGAGGTATTAGGTATTGTTATTAATATTTTAGCTAAGTGAATTGAGCTTTTCGTGCTTTAATTTTTGCAAATTGTTTAATTAAATCTTCGGTGTCTAATTCTTTTAGCTGGTCCGATTCTATTGAAATGATAGCAAGATTACTTAGTCGGTTTTGCCCCATGGTCGATCTTAAATAATTTTTTATTATTTTGAGTTTTGAAAAAGATCGTTCTGCGGTAGCAACCGAAACCGGCATTGTTAATAAAATACGAAGTATTATGCTCGTATTAGGAAAAGAATCCGCTAAGTTGTTAATTGTTATATAATTTAAAGTTTCTTCTGGAGACGTAATAACTTTTTCATCAAAATTTTGTAAATATTGCAATTCTTTAACAAGTTCCACGGCAGTTATGTCTCGTTCATTGCGAGTTTTGTCATTTAATAAATTTTCTACTTTTTGACATAATTCTAATTGTTCGTTTTCAGAATAATTTTTAAATTTATCAATATTCCATAAAAACGCGAAATTATTAGAGTAAGAAGAAAGTAATTTGAATCTTTCATCCACTGATGTTATGATTACATCTAGAGCATTAAAGAAACAATCAACTTTGAACTTTAAAGTTTCGTCCTGGATCGGTTCATCGTCACATTCATAATCAAAATGTTTTTTTTTATTTTTCGCGGTTTTAGACCTCTTTGTTTTTTGAATTTAGGTTCTATGTCTAAGCTGGATGCTATTTCTTTAGCATCAATCGAAAGATCATTAAAACCTTTATCAGAGCGGTAAGCTTTCAAAAAATTATTCAAATTATTTAAATGATTATAACACTGAGCAACATCAAAGTTCGGTTTTTGAATAATTTTACTAACAATGTTAACTTTACTTAAAATATTATACCACAATATAAGAATGCAAAAGAACTCAAAATTTTGCAATTTTTTGGCCAGCGATGCAGCCAAATTTTTTACGTTATTTTCAAAGTTTCCTTCGCTTATTTCAAACAGAGCATCATAAACCTCCCCAAGTTGATACCTTAAAGGAGTTATTGCGTCTATTCTTCTAGACCATCGAGTATCCGATAAAGGTTTTAAAGTCAAATTTGTTACATTAGATAAATTAGATTTCAGAATTGACCAGCGTTTAGTAGAAGCTGAAAAAAATACAAACAGTTCTTGAACTAAAGAAAAAAAATTCAAAGTATTCGATTTTGCGGCATCATTGACGACTAAATTTAGGCTATGATTGCAACAAGGAACAAAGAAAGCTCGCGGATTCAAATACAAATTTTTTTTTTGTAAACCATTATGCCTACCACGCATATTTGCCCCATTGTCGTAACCCTGACCCCGCATGTCGTTGATATTTAAGCCTTCTTTCTCTAACGCCGACAAAAGAAACTTTGTTAAGCCTTCACCCGACACATCATCTATAGGACAAAATAATAAAAAATGTTCTTCTATACTAATTCCCGTGTTCTTTAAATTAACAAATCTTATACAAACTGAAATTTGTTCTTGGTGACTAGAGTCAGGAGTGCAGTCTAATAATATGGAATAATATTTTGCCTTTTTAGTTAGTTCTAAAATTTTGGATTTGATATTTTCACCGATCAAGTTGATTACTTCATTTTGTATTTTATCCCCGAGATAGTTTTTGTGATCTTTTATTTGAGAGCGTTTTGTATGTTCTGACATAATCGGGTCGAATTTGGAAATCATTTCTATGCATTTTAAAAAGTTACCATTATTTTTCTCAAACAACTTATTACTACGTCCACGAAAAGCTAAATTTTGCTCACCTAAAAACTGAATCACGTAGAAAATTCATTCTATAACAGCTTGCCAGTATTTAGTTTCTCTGTTTATTACATTTTGAATTTCAGAATCAATTATTTCATTTTTATTAAAACGGTTAGAAAGATCTAGCAATTTTAGAACATTTTCGATATGTAACTTGCTCTTTTCATGAATGTTTAAATGTTCACTTAAATGCTGCCAGTCATTGTAACCAGATTCATCACTAAGGCGAACAGATTTCAAATCGCTGTCATTAAAAATTTTACAACAGAAGCAGTAAAGTGAATTTTTTGTTTCGGAATACAACAACCAAAAACGCCCAATTTTTTCTTTGTTCGGTAAAATTCTAAAGAAGTAACTATTGGAAAACTTACTCCGAACTATCTCTCGGATAAATATCCTTTTTGTTTTGATAATGAGCAGGGCCACGTTCTACTAATTCTTGAATATTATTAGGACGTAATTTCTTTGGCCATAGTGCTGCATCTTTCGAAAGTTGACTCATATTTTCCGTTCTTGTAATTTTTGAAGGTGTTGATTTCTCATTATCAGCGGAACTTGAAGATGTTGATGGTTTGCTTTCTAGATCAGTTTCTTGTCTGCTGCTGATACTTGTTTCAAGTACAGGTGCAGTATATTGGGATTCAGCTGTATTATTGTTGTTATTAATATTTGGCAAAGTAGACTCGGGTTTTGAAAAAAAATGCGTAATTTTGACATGTTTTTCCAGTTCTTCCTCCCTTTTTCTTTTATTCATCAAATTTTGGTATCCAGACAATTTCTTCTTTTTTTCTGACATCCTGTATACTGTAAAGAAATTAATACGTACGTAAGTAAACAACTTGACAAATTATTCATGAAAAATGGAAATGTTTTGACGTCTCAAACTCAAACTCGAAAATATTTTCTCAACATTACTTATTTCAAAATTTATAAATTTTTATAAATAGTTATATTAGTGCTTATCAATTATTCTGTTTAAATTTACTTCAATTAACAATGATGTTTATATAATCAAATATAAAATGATTTTTGAGGTGCAAGTTTTTGGCTTTTAATATTTTAATAAATCTAAAATAAAAAATAAATTTTAGATGAACTCACCTTAATTCACAACACAAAACACAAATCTGTAAAACTACAAAAAACTAAAGTTTCAAAAACAGATATCTTTTACCCCATGCACCTTTTCACTTCGCTAAGTTAATTATCGATCGAGAATCTGGCAACAAATGAAATCGCGACCGATGCAGCGCTTAATATATAAAGTTTCGTACATTGCAAGCTCAGACAGGAAAAAAAGCTTGTCCGCTCGTTGGCTCGTTGCAAGCCAAATTTCAAGCTCAAACATGAATAAAATCAGATTTGTTTGAGTTTACACAATTCATGTTATCATGCTACGTATTCGATCGAATAAATGCTATTATTGCGTACTCTCATTTGGAAAATATATTATTTTCGAGAAATTCGGTTCCCTCGTCTCAAAGAGTAAAAATAAAATAATAAACAAATAAAAAACAATGTAATAGCTAGCAATTCCTTACTGTTTTTTTTATCATTATAAATTTTGTTTTGACAATGTTGTTTGTTGCTTTATCTTTTTTTTACTTTTGAGTTTTAAGGCTTTTCGGCGCCTTTGGCGCCTCGGCGCCGTCGTGCACCACACGACTTTGCCCTTATGTACGGCGCGGGCCTGCCTAAAATACATACATATTTTTTGTAAAGGAGCCATTAGTAGAGATTTTTCTAGAAGGATGTTTCGTTGATAGCGCACACATAAAAACAATAAAAATGATATGATCTTTTGCAACAATTATTTATGCTTGCAGAATTTTTGAAATTATGAAAAATATAAATACGAACTAATAAGTAAATTAGTTTTAGCTATGTCAAGGACTATGTATTGTACCTCTTATACAGTCACGCACTTATAATTTCTTATTTTAGCTCTGCTTTACCAAACCAAATAAAAATAATAATATGCTTTACAGTTATAAAATCAAAAGATTTATTTAAAAAGCTGAATATATAGGACGAGTGTGTAAGTATATAACCAAAATAAATGACAAGGACCTAATAATAAAGAATAGCACATTTAAATCTGTACAAATGACACATATATTATGTAAACAAACATCACATAGCTAAAATTTGGTAAAATTAATACATGCATAGCCTGACATAGACACACACAGTTTTATGCGGGGCGAGCCAAAACTTTGGAAAAATGTGTGTAGTTATGGGCAACCGCGCGCCAGTTCACGAGCCCCATTTAATCGGCACAGGGGTTAACCAATTTAAAACTTCACACAAATGCGTATGTTTACTTGCAACCACCGAAAAACTGTTGAATTTATGTGTTTATGGCCTCGGAGATTCCACGGCTCGCCACAATAAAAACCGTGGGTTCACTCATGGCGAATTTTAACGCGGTAAAAAGTGTGTCTTATGTTCGGCTAATAACCATAAATAAATAGAAAAAAAATCTGAAATTGTAATAGTGAAGTTAACAGGTAACTTATGCATTTTAAAGCTTATTTTCATACATTTATATAAAAACTACAAATTCTTACCTTCAAAGAGATCTTGGTCATAAAGATTACTAGTGGATTCCACTGTATTTTTAAGAGTAAAATTCGAGTCGGCACGAGTTTCACTGCATTCATTTCCTAAAAAGTACCAGGGGTCACGCAAAATATTCCAAAATTAATGAGAAGCTTTACAGGAAACCTTGTAAACTAGCTATATCTATTATCTTCATATAATGCTATATAACTAAAAACCAACAAAGCAATAATTGTTGTACCGAGTAAGTAGCATAAATCAACAAACTAATAATTAAAAACATGGAATAAACTGCAGTATTTGCTTTGTTTAATGATAAAGGGCCATTTGGGACGAGAATAATATGAATCCTTACCTTCCCAATTAACAACAACTTCTATTTCATCCCCCTTCAATCTTTTATTTCCCATAGATTTTTCTAAAGAATTGTAGGGGAGAGTGGTATATGCAGGGACGTTTTTTTACTTTATGTTATTAAAAAATTATTTTTTTCTGTTTCATGAACAACAGTGTTTTTTTCATTTTAAATCCACGTTTAGTTATTATTTCAGCTATTAAGAACTATTGTTCTATCAAATTCGTTCAAAAAGACTTGTCCCTGGATATACCGTGTGTCCCAATGTGTAACAGGAAATAGAGCAACAGAGAAACGGGATATTTATGCATTTTAAATTCATAAAAAGGGGGAAAAAGAGTTTAGTACTTAGGTACTAAGATAATTTTATTTTAATAATAAACTGAAAACGCATATGATCCTCTTATTAATAGGTACTAAACAAAAATGACGAAACTGAAAAAATCAAAACATCTCACTGGATATTAAATTCCGAAAAATTAAAATTAAATTTAAGCTGTTTGGCACCTCTTTCAGTGCCTCCTACTACAATTGGCTGAGGTAGCTTGCATACAACATCCATTTTATTGTCCTTTTTTTCCGGAAAAATAAATGTAAACTCTGAACATTTTCTTAGGAAATTCACACAGTATTCTTCAGAGTCCACTGCATCTACCTGGCCAACAAAGTGCTTAACACTTTTCTTTAAAGGATATTGAACCAAAATAAAATTTGATGTTTCTATTTTTGAAACTTCAATATCTTGCACGTCACTATCAATATCATCACATCATCACATGAATCGTCGTCCACTATATCATCTATATCCACTTCCGCTTTCACTTGATGATGAATCCATGAAAACTTTTCTCTTTATGGAATGGGTTTTTTGAATTTTTTGTTGCTTTGCTTTTGCATTTTCAATCTTCTCTTGTTCCTTTCTTTTTCTTTCTTCCATATTAGGAATGTCAGTCATATCAGTAGATTCTCTCTCTGCCCTTTTATTTTGTAATTTTCTATCAGGAGCTTTTACATGTGGTCGGACTTCTTCTGGGCTACAATAGGGGGAAGTTGCCTATATTGTACCACTTATTTATACTTTGGATTATCTACTTAAGATTTAATCTTTATTTAAAAAAAAATAGATTTCGAAACATGAAACTTTATTTATCCGAATTCTAATTGGAATTCTAACAGAAACAAACACATTTTCCAAAAAAAAAAAAAAATACCAGAAAGTGTTAACGGTACAATTTAGAAAACCGGTTTCCTATATTGAATTCTATTTGGAATTCTAACAGAAACAAACACATTTTCCAAAAAAAAAAACCAAAAAGTGTTAACGGTACAATTTAGAAAACCGGTTTCCTATATTGTACTATTGGGTTCCTAAATTGTACCCGTATCCAAAATCGGGCAAACATAATTCGCAAATGAACTCTTCGTCATCTTCTACCGCAGCCCATTCTTCATGAGCCCATCGGCGACATTGTTGGCATAATATCCATCCTTCTCCAGATCTGGAATCGAAATAGGTACTTCCACAAAATAAACATTCAGCATCCTTCTCATCTTATTCTGATGCTGAATTCTCAGATGAGCTGCTGCTGGAACTTTTCTTTACCATTTACAGTTTTTAGTTTTCCTTGCTGCTCTTTGTCCGATTTTTTTCTTTTCCGCCAAATTTACCACAAGATTTTTCAGTGCATCTTGGTTAAGTGTTTATCAGTATTGGACTTTTTGGGTGCATCTGCCTGTAGTTCTAATTGTTTTTTACCTGTCAAATTTACTTTAACTTTTTTTACCGCGTCCTTATTGGGTGTCGGCCGTTTTTTGTCAGCTTTCTCTTTTATTTTATCTCTGTATGGAGTACCAGTCAAGATAACTGCTTTCTGTGAAGATCGTTTGCGTTTTGTTTTCAGTTTTATTTTTTTTTCTTTAGGTAAAGGCAAAATTTCATTTAAATCAACCTCCATGAGTGCATCCTTAGAAAACGAAGGAAGAGGGACTGGTTCTGGAGCAGGCAGGATACCAATACTTGTGTCTTCATTATCAGCTGCACGCGGAGGCGTAACATGTGGTATGTCTTGGTAGGGCGTGTGAGCATCTTCGTCACCATTAACGGCAGAGGAAGCAGCAAAGGCACTATCAGGAAATTGGTTTCGATTCACTGGCCATATTCCGGAAGCACAAAGAGCGGATTCGGCATTTGCTACGGTTGCAGCTTTACCATAGGCTTCCGAAATAAGTGCTGCAATATTATATCGGGAAATTGTCCTGCCTACATTTGTGCGTAGTCGTGATTCCTGTGCCTGAACATAAAAAGTTTGCAGAGGTTTGAAAATAGCTACATCCAAAGGTTGTAATTTGTGAGTAGTGTGTCCAGGGAGTTGAAGCATGTGGATGTAATGCTCCCGTGCAAAGTTAATAGCTTCCAAATTTAAAGAATGAGTTGAATGCCCGTCTAATAAAATCAAGACTGGCTTATTTTCACAAGGTTGAACAACTGTTTGAAAATGTTTAAGCCATCTCAAGAAAAGATCAGAGTTTATGTATCCCGTTTTGGAAATTTCCACGATACTGCTCATGGGTGCACCATCTGCAAGTTCTGGCGCAACGTGCATTCTTTTAAAAATTATCATTGGAGGTACATAAAGGCCCGCTGAATTAGCACAGCATACAAGAGTAGTATTAACGCCCCTCTCGCCACTAGTTTTCGTTCCACTAGGTTCGCCAGCCGTTTTCCTCTTCGTGTAATTTCGATTTTTTTTTTTAACTGTGCTGTACCCAGACTCATCCACATTAAATATTGTGTTAGCATTAAACTTATATTTGTCCACTAAATGTTCAAGTAAGTCATAAAATTGCATAACTTTCTCCCGATTAAATCATTTCACCCTAGCCATGGATGTTGACTCTGGCTGTCGGACAGATAGTCCTGGATTGCGTCGCATGAAGCTATAAAACCATTTCTTCCCTGCCATTTTAGTTTCTTTGTTAAAAGAATGTGGTGTTTTAAACTTTTCGGCAACTTCATAGGCTAGCTTTCTAACATCTTTTATAGTTAATCCGAACAACATATCTTCAAATTCCAAAATACGATCCTTCAGAGTTTCTTCCAGTTGCTTACTAAAAGCAGGCATGCGGCCAAACGATTTGACGTTTTCATTTGCAATTTTATTTTTTTGGACAGCAACTGGCGCTTAAAGGTTAGTTTTGGGATATTATAGCGCCTACAGCATTCGTTTAGGCCAACTGTATTAGCTCTATAGGTATTCAGAGCTTTCTCCATATCCTCTATGCTCCACTTCCCATATTTGGTGGCTCGTGGCATCTGAAATTAAAAAAGTACATTTTCAGTTGCCTAAATTGTACCAGTACAATATCAGAAACGTCAAGGGGTACAAATTGGGAAACTAATTTTTTTTTCTTCTAACTAGGAATATTTTTTCTATCAATAATTGCACTACAGATACATTTAGGTAATATATTCCTAACATCCTAAATTAGGTAAAAATAAAAATTTAATCTCTTACCTTTTAGCGAAGGCCACGTATGGTCCTATATGGAACCAATAAAAAATAAGAGCACCGCGCTGGAAAATATGTTTCGTGACACAGCACAATAGTCTTTTACCATAGCCTAAAGCAAACTACCGCGCGAGTTCTTTCAGTATCTTTATGCCGATGTGCAGAGTTGTCAGTTCTTGTTCAGTTTTTGAAATAACGATGTGGTGCGATTTAAGCGCTGGTACAATATTGGCAACTCTCCCTTATACCTTGTTGGTGGCATTTACAGCTGGTGCTGAAGTTACAATAGTGGATACTGAAGTGGAAGCAGCGCCTCTTCTGTAACCTGAATAAAAGTGGAGCTTTGTCGGTCAGTGTCTTTTATGTCTGATTTTCCTTGGATAATGTTAACTTCCTGATCCTTTTGTAGCCTATCACTGACATATGCACTCATAAAATAGTCTTCGGAAAAAATATCAGGGTTGTAAGGTGTGTGCGTTGAAATCCTTTTATTATGTTTGAAGGAGTTAGGGCTCGAGGAAAAGCTTTTCCTGCTATTTCAGCAACATTATATATATATTTACTGGAACGCCAGGATGATTTAATAGCCAATCGTCCATTGCTTTGTTATAGTATGCCTTGAATGGTCCGAAATATGAAACATCTAAGGGTTGGGTTCTATGACTGCAATGTGGCGGTAGGGTTAGCAAAACAATTCCATTTTCCTTACAGTAGTTAAGGACCCCAATATCACAATGGCTATCATGATTATCTAAGATCAGGAGAATTTTATTGTGAACATTGCATCTCGTAACAATTACCAAATGTTCTATGAATTTCAAAAAGTTTTCAGCGGTCATCCATCCACTCTGATGTGCAGCTCCCCTAGATCCCGGTGGTGCCATATTTATCATGTGAGGTTTAAAGTTTTTCCTAGGAAAAACAAAAAACGGAGGGATATACGACCCATTAGCACAAACAGCAACACACATGATAACTAAGACTCCCCTCTCAGAACTGGTTATTTTACCCACTTGTTTTTGCCCAACTTTCGCTAAAATTTTAGGTGGCCTATGCACCGTAGTTACAGCAGTTTCGTCACAGTTATATATATTGTTTGTACTAAAATTGTATCTTTCTAGCACGCGATGCAAATTCTCAAAAAATAATTTTATATTGTGGGTATTAAAGCTAGTTACCTTGTAGATTCTGGTGCACACAAAGCAAGCTGAAGTTGTCTTTTCCGAAATAGTCTGATCCATTCGATACCAGCTTTCTTTTTAAGATGCCAACTCTCAGGGACATTTTTTTGATTCGCCACTGCAAGTTATATACAAACTCGCTAGTTCCCTTAACAGTCAGCCCATAGCACATTTTGGAAGCTTTGATACGATAGTCACACAACATTTTTTCTTCGTTATCATCAAATATTTGTTTAAATCCATGTTTCCTTTCAAAAGAAAATTTGAACGATCTCCTTCATTGCAATTTTTGAAACTACTATCCATTTCTAAAGTTTTGACCCCTCAGTCTGAGGGTCAATAACAAAAAAAAACACGAGGCAGAATAAACTGAAAAAATTACAGCTTGTTAGGACGTTATTCAAGAGTTTCTTCCAAAAAATGTATTATTGTATTGTAAACGATATTGAACTTATTCATAATCAATTAAAAAAAAACAACGATTTTACTGCGTTAATACTGATAAACGATTTTCTCATGTCTATATCACAGATTTTATATTGGTTAGTTTTTTCCCTATTTAAAAGCAATTTTGAGGGTAGATAGAAAAATATCTATACTTTCGCAAGAGATTGGTAGTATGTGTCTGAAATTGTATTTTTTCTATTTTAATGATGTTTTTGTATCAGCTGTACTGTGGACAATTTAAAACCTTAAAAAAATCTTTACACTCGTGGACGTATTTATTATTATACAAATGTATTTTATTACACAAAATTAAAAAAGCACCTTTAGTTCTTGTAAAAATTGTAATAAATATTAAAAGCGACATAAGAAAGAGATGCAAAGTGTTAAACGTCTTTACCGATATAAACACAGTACGGTAGCGTCATCGTAAAGGTCACACTTATCGGTATGTAGTCCGTAGGTCCATGTATTTTTATTTGTGTAGAATTTAATCTATTTGTTATGTATTGAAAAGATTTGTAAAATAATATTATTTATTTGATTGTGGTTGTTTATATCTACGTATTGTTGATTTAAATGTTTGGTTTTAGTGGTAGATAGTAATTTTAAATGGCTAGTAATTATTTCTGCTGCGATTTAAATAAGTAGGTAGGTAAGCCCAACCGGCAAAAAATTACTCGGGTGGTATAATAATTTTCTGTCAATACTTTAAATAAACTGCCTGTGAAACAATGATGGGCAAAATATAGTTCATGTGGTCGGCATAATAAAACTTGAAGTAACAAATAACTATCCCGTTGGGCAGTCCGAAATCTATTCGAGCAGTAAAATTATTAATTGGGCGGTGAAATTATTAGTCGGCTGGTAACAAAATAAATTAGACTGTGAATAAAATGTGCTCGGTATTTAAATATCGTTCAGCAGTTTTTAAGCAGCGTTTCGTTTTCTGCAAAATATTTACTTTAGAAGCCAGAAAGTCAAATGACCTGTATTTAATATTTTTAGTTGGCAAGGGTTTGAAGATAGCGGCGAGATTCGTTAGTTCGATCGGTTTCTTTAATTCGTCTGTTGAACTTTTGATCATCACCAAGATTGACCACTTGTGACCTGTTACCAGAGGCGTCGATGCCGAAAATTAAGTACGTATGTATATTCACGTGAAATAAAAAAAGACGTGCGAGTTCAACTCGCTCGTAGGGGGTACAGGACGGCGTGCCGCGTGGCCCGGCGGAGTTCCCCGCGATGTAATGCTACTGGAGCGGCACTAACGGTGGGCAGCATGGGCGCCCACAGGAATTTTAAAGTTGTATATCTCTGTTGCTACATACGGGACCCATACCAAATTCAGGTGAGCCTACTAGGAATGTTTTGTTAAAGAAAGAAAATATTTTGTAATTTGCGAAAAAAAGTTAAATTTTTGCTTGGCCCCCCCTGAGAAAAAAATGAACACATTTAGGTATTTTATTTATTATTTTTTCTAAACAAATTTTACACCATTTCGTCGAAAATTTTTAAATTTTAAGAGAAAAAATGTGTTAGTTGAAAGTTAGAGCCATTTGAATTTTTTTAAACTTAAAACGTAATTAAAAAAAAATCAAATGACTATAACTTTCTACTAACACATTTTTTTCTCTTAAAAATAAAAATTGTCGACGAAATGATGTAAAATTTGTTTAGAAAAATTAATGAATAAAATACCTAAACGTGTTCATTTTTTTCTCAGGGGGGGCCAAGCAAAAATTTAACTTTTTTCTTTACCAAAACATTCCTAGTGGGCTCACCTGAATTTGGTATGGGTCCCGTATGTAGCAACAGAGATATACAACTTTAAAATTCCTGTGGACGCTCATGGTGGGCAGCCTTACTAATAATACCATGAAATGTATGTGCTTTTACATTAATCAATATTTGGAGTTTTCTAATTAAATGCTTTATTTTTTACGTAATCAATTACCCCTTATTACACGCTAAGTTAATTTTAGAGCAGTAAGAACAGTATTAGATTACCCATCAATTTGTAATGTTACAATATTTTTTTAGCAGTCAACTTGATTTTGGAGCAGGCAAAAAAAAAATAAAATGTAATTTATTTCGCACAGACCAAATATTTATTTAGTTGCAACTTATTTTTTTTTACTGCTTAAAAGATTTTGAAGCTTCAAATTGAATTTGAAGCTTTCAAATCTAAAACGCAGACCAATTTTTGTTTTAATACCTGATCAAGCTTCACCGCCCAATCCATCATTTCGCCGGCCAATCGTATATTACGATGTGTCAAAATTGTAAAATTTCGCTGTCCGTTTAAATCACACCCATTTGAAATTATTATTGTTTTCACACGATTTTTAAGATTATCTTGTTCAAATTTATATAAATACCTAATGTAATCTGAACCAAAAATACGGTACCAAACTACAGTCTAATAAGTTAAAATGTCTCGTCAGTGCAACGAACAAATCAAAAAGATTATATTAAAAGTCAGAGCGTCCTTTCAACAAGAGAAAGACAACGGTTTGGAAAATATTTTGATTGAGCAAGTGGTTAAAAGAACAGCAGATTGCCTGGGTATTAGTTTAGTTAGCACCGTTAAACGTGTTACTAAGGAAGAAAAAGTTCCGGTATTATTATACCATCAAAAGGGAGAAGTGGAAGGCCCCGACTGGAATGTGATGAGATTTTGCAGGGCGTCATAAGGAGAACAATATTAAATTTTTACCTGGAGCGCCGGTTTCCTTCTATAAAAGAAGTTTACCAGAAATTGAAGATGTCGATTATTTACCAGAATTTTCAGAAATGACTTTGTACCGATGGATTAAAGAACTTGGGTTTTCCTATAAAAAACTAATTAGTAAACCAATTTTAATTGAACAAAACACAATTAGGAAGTTTCCATTTTTTCATTTTCTCTTAAAAAATAGTCCTAAAAATGTAAAAAAACATATGTATTTTTTGTTTTTAATTATCTGTAGAAATAAAAAAGTTATCGCCCTTCAAAGTCTGAGATGCTACGCTTACGTTGGCTGAGGCTCGATGACGTCAATCGACACCACGCCGTCAACAGCGGAATAGGCGCCCGTTTAATCTTTAGTGTTATTCTTACCGGACAGGATACAATGCCCGAGAAGAGCAATCATAGAGAAGCGACAAAATACGTCGGCACCTTTGATGTTAAGGGTTAATATTTTGTGACCTCGAGTCTAAATAATAGATCGTTGGCCGGTATAACACACTGAGAAAAATGTTTAGAGCTGCCTAATAAATGCTATACACTAAAAAACAAGTGACTGTAATAAATGCCCGTGGAAATATTTGTTCCTACGGCCACCTATGACAGTGAGAAAAAAAGCACGATTAACTTGGCTAGAAAGTGCCTTATATCACACGCGTGTTGAAAAGTACTTTTCAACACATGTGTTGAAAAGTACTTGTCAACATGACGTTTGAACAGATGGTGCCAATTTCATTTTTTTTTTTATTTTCAACGCGTGTGTTGAAATGTTTTTCAGAACACGTGTTGAAAGTGGGGGTATTAAATAAATACAGAAATTGGGGTTTTTTGGTAAATATTTGTGTGGTCGTAGGAAAAATATTGTACATTACTCGTGGGAAAGGAATTTTCGCACACTCGTGGGATTATCGCACTCGGCAATCGCCTCGTGCGACAACATTCCCAAACAAAAATGTCCCTTTCAACACTTGTTATGTAATATACTATACTTTACAGCAAATTGATTTACCTATTTACCTACAAGAGTGAGTGAAAAGTATCTAAAATATGGTGTAATTAAGGGGTATTTTATATATTATTTTATACCCTGAGCTGTATAAAAATTTAAGGTTTGAGCCTACAAAACATCAATGAATTTTTATATTCTGGTAATATACGTAAGATGTTTATGAAATGTACAACATTTGCATACCTACGTCCTATATCGCATGCATATCCTTTCAATATAAATATCCATAAGTTATTGTTATGTGGGAGATTTACTAAACACGTTTTCAGATGGCTTTGGTCACGGTTGCGGTTGACATTTAAATAATGGGTTAAACTTCATTTGTCAATCAATTGGTTGACAAATGATGTTCAACCCATTGTTCAAATGTCAACCGCAACCGTGACCAAAGCCATCTGAAAACTTCGTAAGTTTTGAAAATGTGAATTTGAAGGTTATCGTTTTTAACTGGTAAGCTAAGTTTTACATTAAATTGTCTTGTATTTGTCATTTTCACTATATTTTAAGAGAATAGGAATTTATCAAGAAAACACAATTATTACCATTAATATTTCTTTATTTATAGAGGGAAAATGGTACCTAACAACTCTTACTTAATATTTAAATATGTGATAAAATACTTAGCTTTCTTACATTTTTTTTTAAATCTTTTTGTTTCAGCTTCAAATCTCTATTGCTATATTTTATGGTATAAAAAATTTTCATCCTTATAAAGAGTTTTATAATATAAGTTTTTGGAAATTGTGGACAAGGGTAATTAAATGCTACCTTTTCCATTAAACTAAATAAGATATGCGAAATACCCTGACCTGTACAAATTTCTTCAAAGTTTGAAGTAAATATTTTTTCCAATTCATACATATATTTAATAAAATCTTTCGGAGGAGATTGCAACCCACCTGAGATATTTTTTTGTGGTGTCAAAAGTTTTATAATATATTAACAAAGTATTTAGGGGAGGTTGGGGTTAACTGGTCCGCTTTTTTAAATTTGCTTGCTCACAGGACCAGAATAAATTTGTAGTGCTGCTTTGTATTAAAAACCATAGTTTATTAATTAACTTAGCCCTTTCACTATCACTACCCCTTGGAGCTTTTCAAAAATTCTAATTTTTGGTATACAAAGTATAGTTGCACTATAGATCAAAAAAAATCGTATAAAAAAAAATAACTACCCCCCTCCTACCCAGTACAGGATGTCCATCACAATGGACAATTATAGTTCATGGATGTAAAAAAATCATACACCAAATTTTAAACTTTTATTAGAAACTCTTAAAAATCAGATCCATGACAAAACCAACAAAATTTTAACATCTACTTTGTATGAAATATTGAAAAACAATTCCTTCCTTTTAAAATACAAAGATGTACTTTACATTTCTCACAAAATATATGTGTCCTATTCTTACACCCTTCATTTTTGCATCTTGAGGCTTCCTTGTTTTCATCATACATTGGAATATGTTGGTATCCATCAAATCTAAGGTCTTTTATAGGTCTTGTTTCAGTTTTTTTCTTTTTAGAGGTATGTAGATCCTGAAAGCTTTCCGAAGGTCTGCCTCTTTTAGGAGCACGTCTAGAGCATATTAGGTTTTCAGCCACTTCTTGGCGAAAAGCTAACAAATCAAGGATTTCCTTCCTTTTTACTCCCAGCAGAACAGCTTTTTGACGATATTCAAGCCAAGAATTTACCAAGGCTAAATCGATGGCATGAGTAGTCATTCTCACTGTCCATTTCTTAGATCTGACATAGGATCGGTATAGACTTAGTAAGAAATCCAACTTATCGACGCCGCCCATATTACTATTATATCGTCTTATCGCTTCCGGCCTGGGAATCTGTACATATTCCTTTCTTGTTTTATCCCATCTTTTACACACATCCGACTCTCCAACCCCAACGAAATTAGATGCTGTCAGCACTGCCTTATTATCGTACCATTTGGTGATGACAATGCCGTCTTTGCTAACTGAGGTAGCAACAGAACCACGTCCATTCTTCTTCATTTCCTTATCGCTGGGTAACCTTGGATTGGCAAAACGATTAGCTCTTATGGTCCCTATACAGTATATAGACTTTGAGTCGAGATATTGGATTAAATTATAGGTAGTAAAGTAATTGTCGAAAAAAAGTCCGTGGTTTTTCTCAGATATCCTTTCACAAAGTTGCATAACTACAGCAGCTGCCGATCCATATTTTACGTAAATAGGATTGATGGGCGTCGTTGATCCCTGATAGATGATAAAGTCATATATCAATCCACTCTGGCCAGCCAAGACATAGATTTTGATACCCCATTTTGTGGGTTTGTTTCTCATGTATTGCTTTATATTTATTTTTCCCTTGAATGGGACTATTTGCTCGTCGATACACAAGTTCGTTTCTAGTGGTAGTTGCTGACATCTTGTTCTTACTGACTCATACAAGCTTCGGACTTTCCACAATCTGTAACAAACCAATATACCTAAATAAAATGTAATTTACCAGGCAAATAAAACACAAAGGCAGATTTATCAAAATTTGTAACCTGAATACCTACCTATCATCGTTGTCTTCATCGCGACTCATATTATCAACCAAATGTATTGCCTGGCGCAACTTGTAGAATCTAGACAAACTTATGGAATCTTTCACTAAGGGTATTCCCATACTACGGTGCCAATACATGCAGACTCTAGGAAACTGTAAGTTACCCATAATAATATGGACAGCAATAAAAATCTTTATTTCATCTAAATTTGTTGGTGAAAACCTAGCAATATTTTTTTGTGTGCCATATAAATTTGTCATATCAGCCATTTGTTGTAGTATCTGATCAGGAATATATTTCGTGAAAAAATCAACTGGTGGAGGCAAATCTACTACGGGAGTAGTCGAAAGGTTTGAATGCCACTGAATATTTCTTGCTTCGTATTCTACATTTTCCCCCTGTATCCACTTTATTTTTGATTTATCAGTAAGACCATGGTTTTTCTCAAAATCTGTTTGATTTTTTTTCAGCTCATCTTTGTCATTTTCTCCATTGCCAATTTGCTCCAAGATTTCTTCTTCTGCCAACTCTACATCTTCAACGTCGCTTATTTCAGGCTGAACTTCATCTTCATTATGTTGATCTATAATCATATCTAGAATATCATTATTTGTTTGTTCTCTAGCTATTTCGTCTGACTGCAACTCATCATCATCATCATCTGATAGAAACTCAATATCTGAAACATCGTTGTCAAGATAATAAAGAATCTCATCTTCGGTTAGCGCTCTTTTTGGATTTTTTCTTGCGTTTGCCATTATCTACAATGCAAAACAATCTTATCAAAAACAAAATTAGTAATTCTAAACATTATCTTAGAGCGGGCGGTATATTTATATTTAGTAGACAACTGGTGAGAAATAGTACAAAAATAAACTTTCTAAGAAGGGCTCAGCATAGCCCAAGGGGGTGCTCATCCGCCCTGGCTACGGGTCTGCCATAATATCGACCCAACTAAGATCACACAAAAATAAAATTTATCACTACTGTAAAAACATGGTATAATATATGGTCCATAAACTGCGTTTGTCCATCCTGATGTACACATAATTCAAACTACATTTCTGGACTTGCTAGTGCATAAAACTTTTAAAATTATTATGGAGCACTAAGATTGAAATATGTACTTACCATTAACAAACTCCAAAACCACTAATTCCAAAGGATTTGCAAAAAAACGTTAAATATATCACTTAACCTCAAAGCCACCTGTTCGTACAACACGCCGCTCACGTTTAAAATGTTGCCAAACTTATCTCTGGGAAATTTTAGCGCGTTTGCTACCAACCAATATACGTTGTACATGCTGATGTACATATTTAGATTAAGAGCAAAATAATTCTGAATTTTATATAACGCAATACACTTTAGTGTACATGGTGATGTACAGAAATAGTGAAAGGGTTAGCTTATGTATACCAACTAGTCAACGAAAAAGTAACTTTAGGATATTATATTATAGATTTTTAAAAATATGTAAAAGGACCACTTAACCCCAGTATAGTGGGTTAAGTGGTTCAGTACTATAAACTAAAAAATATGAAAAAAAAACATTATTTCATAGCAAAACATAAAAAAGAAACTATACGAAACTGAAAGATACGATAAATATAGATAAATAAGTCTGCAGAAAAAAACTAGTGAACACTAAAATCAGTCAGATCTATTGAGAACCAGATCATGTTCTCATAGCGAGCTCTCGTACCATGCACCGGAGTTGGTAACATAGCCACGACTTCATTTAAGTGAATAAATGTTTCAGGTTCTTCTGTAGCAGTAAACTTCGTAGTTGATACCACACGATTATAAAACTGTACTTCATAACCACTGCCATGACGCCTTATCACTTGAGCCACATAATTTCGACAGCTGTTAGCAGTTTTTCCATTAACTTTAGCAACGATAAACTGCCCTTTCTGAATATGTTCAAAGTCGTAGTGTTCTTCTTCAAGAGATTCCAAATCGGTGGAATCGTCATATGTCACACTTTCCGAATCACTGCTACTGTCTTCCAATATTTTACGTTTGACTGCTGCAACACTGCCTTTATTTCTTTTCTGCGCACCACTTTTCTTCTCTAATCTTTTCCGAGCTGCATCTTCCAATTCTTCTTTTACTGGTGTATGTGTCAATACCATGGACTTTCCCTTTTTACGCCCTCGAGTGGTTTTTCGTGGACCAGCTTTTGGAAAAGGCCACAGTTGTTCCGGTGTTTTGAGTGGAATTGAAGGACTATCTGAGTTAACCACAGCTATGTTCGAGACACTTGCAATGGGAAATTCCGATGCGTTTGATGCTCTAGCAGGTGTTGTGGGTGAATGTGGGGGTGTGGAAGCTATATTGTTGCATGACTGGACTGGTTCAATAATGGGTCTATCGGTTACAAAAGAAGACAAAAAATCTTGGTCTGAAAAAATGTTAGGGTTAAACGGTTCTATGCCACTAATTTGGAAACCTTTTATTATATTTGCTGGAGTGAAGGCTAAGGGAAATGATTTTCCAACATTTTCGGCAATGTCATAAATGGTAATTCGTGGGACACTGTTTTTCTGACCAGAAAAATTACTCATAAAATCAGAGCAGGCACGATTATATCTAGCTTTAAGCGGGCCGAACACCGTCAAGTCAAGCGGCTGCAGCTTATGGCTGCAGTGGGGTGGAAATGTGATTAGAACAATTCCATTGCTTTTTGCATAATTTAAGGCCTCAATGTTGGCATGGCTTTCATGACCATCTAAAATTATCAGTTTGGGATTTTCTTTACTAGGTCTCTCATGAAGCACAAAATATTTCAAAACATCAACAAATATTGTTCCGTTCGTCCAGCCTGAATCACTTACACCACCGCTGCTAACTGGTGGTGAACCTTTTAGGAAATGGTTCTGAAAATTTTTATGGGGAAAAATAAAGTAAGGTGGTACAGACTCTCCAGTCGCTCCTACGATGCAGACAAGAGTCACAAGCTGCCCCCGCTCAGCACTGGTAACTTGGCCGATTTGTTTTCTTCCAGTTTCCGCCAACACCTTTGGGGGTTTGTGCACTGTAGTTAGCCCCGTCTCATCAAGATTATAGATGTCTTGGGGGCCAAACCGGAACTTTCGCTTTACTTCAGCCAAGTTTTTAAAAAACGCATCTACATTAGTTTTATTAACGCTCGTGGCTCTACTTAATGATGTTTGTTCAGGTGTACGAAGTGAGAGTTTATGGCGTTTTCTAAATTCAACAAGCCAGTCTTCACCTGCCATTTTATTATGCTCCCAACTAGGCAAGACTTTCTTGTTATTGGCTGCTGCAAACTCGTAAGCAAGTCTTCTTGTGGACAGCTTGGTCAAACCATAGTAAATATTTGAAGACATTTTAATGTAATTGACGAGTGAAAGTTCTTCCTCCATATTAAATATTTTTAAGTGCTCGTTAGATGGTCTAAAATTAACCTGCATAGGATCGCCTGCCTGTCTACATTTTTCCAAATATCGTTTCAACGTAGATCTCGGATTTCCGCTGTTTCTTGTTGCTTCTCTAGTAGATATTCCACCTTCGATCACAGCAATAACAGCAGTCTGTAGTTCTTCTTTAGAGTACTGCCGATTATCGGTTGTTCGAGCTCGTTTTCTAGGCATTTTTCTGAAAATAAAAGACATTAAAGTGGACTGAGGTTTTGGGGTTAACTGGTCCTGGTCCTGTTAACCCCGTCCAGTTAACCCCTAGATACACTTTTGTTTTTATTCAAAATTATAACTCATTCTTTTAGGGTTAGATAACGTGTCTCATGCAAAACGAGTACCTAAAATGTTGTTGAAGTCACCAGAAAAATAATAAGGGGTAATAAATAAGCCTTAAAATATCTACCTAAAATAAAAATTAACAATTTATTCTTACTTTTCTGTTAAAAATACACGATTTGTTTACTCTCACTTAAACAGATTTGACGCGAGACACCATATTGAATAAAACAGTAGTGCCAACCTTGAGGACCAACATATGTCACTTGGCGCGCAATTTGAAACTTTTTAGACTCTGATTTTCGACAGGACCAGATAACCCCGTGGACCAGTTAACCCCAACCTCCCCTACATCTAATTCTTTACACTGTTGCCCAAAATGTTTACATATACCACAATTATTATGAATATCCAAAGCTTTTTTTAAAATATATCCACAAACATAACTGAAAGCATTTTCATTCGGAACATTTTCATCCCTGTAATTGTAATCTGGTAGAGTAAGTGCCATTAGAGGCTTTATTTGTTGCTCATGATGCATTATTTCCGTTATGTTTGTAGATTTTACATCCATCAATATTTGGTCTAAATCATTTTTGCAGTTCATTTCGTTTGAGTGCATATAATTTTGACAAAACAGTTTCCTAAATGCCCTCTGGAATTGTATAGGTGTTGGGATAACATTATTTCCACTTTGCTGTCGAATACTTCCAAAGAAATTTTCAATACAATCTGTATTTATGCGCCGTGTTTTAAGATACATAAAATCTAATTTAGATAGTTTTTCCCACAGTGTTTTTATGCTATTAATTGTAGTTGCACAACATCTATGGAATTTGAGAATGTTTGTTATATCTTCGTTTTTTTTGTTAAGTATCCTGAGCCTACCCAAAAAATTCAAAGTGTCATTAAAAAATTCCATTTGATGTTCGGACCCATCAAAAACATTCTTATATTTGGCAGGGTTTCTTAGACAAAACGAGTTTAACATATCGAAAAGGTTATTAAATCTTTCGATAACCTCTATTGTTTCAAAAGCATCAGAAGGAAGTGCTCCCAAAGTTAAGTAAGTGTTCATTTCACTTGCAACTGTGTGGCTTAGAACTTGGCTGGCAAGACTAAACTTCATTTTCTCAAAATTTGACGGATAAAGATGGGAATTTGATAACTTGGGAGCACATCTATAGAACTGCTCTTTATCTTTCTTATAAAAAGTTTCAATGAAGGACCAGCATGTCTTTTTTCCATCAAAATGAAAAAAGTGCTTTAGAAGGTTATTTCTAGTAGCTTTGATCAAGTGACAAGGGTCAAATATATAAACTAATTTATGGTCTCCTACTTGAAATGTCGGACTTTCAGGAGTAACTCCAAATGATTTTGAAAGTTGAATAAAATTTGAGCCCATGTCACTTGAAATTCCCTCAACATTCAAACCAATATTTGACAATTTTAAAATGTATTTTTCCATAATAGGCTTAAGATCGTTTGCCTTTAGTTGCGAGCCCACAAAGAAAAATGCCAATGGTTGCTTCCATGCTGAATATAAACCCCTAGCCATAATTACTAAAGCATTTTTACATATTGATGTATTTCTTTTGTTATCGCCAATATCTTCAAACCCCACAATCTCATCAGTTCCCGTACAATAAACTAAGTTGGATTTTAAAGCAATTTCATCAATACATAAAATACAATGAGTGTCTTGCTTTAACATGGTCTTAACTTTAAGTTCAAGCGCTTTATATATTGAATTGTTTTCAATACCTGGTTTACAAGACAGCCGCTCTGTAAGGCGTTGTAAGCTTCGTTTTGTTGGTAGAGTTAATAATTTGCTAAGATAATTATATGCCCGAGGACTCAAAAAGTACAGTGTTAGGGCAAACTGCTTAAGCTCAATAGAATACCTATGAGAAATGCGCTTTTTACCTTTTAGGGCGACATGTGATTTTATTATGTCTGCTAAAGGTTTATCCAGAAATATGTCACACAATTGGTTAAAGCTTTCAACAGTGACATGCTCTTCTTCTTTAAATAATGTCTTCTTTGTGATTTGTTTTTTCAAACTCTTTATTTCCCTTTTCATTTTCTGTTTTCTCGGAGTATTCCAGCTGAGGTGAAGAGGGGTTTGACTACAAAATGTTGGAGAAAGAAGGGGGGCTACAGCTATTTCTTCACGTTGGATCTCTTCATTTTGCGGAAGTCTCGGTGGTTCACAAATTACATCTTTTGAAGTACTGGGACCCGAAACTGAAATGAAAATACTTGTAATTTTTTATTCAGCCTGTAGGTTAGCTTTTAAAGATAATTTAGAAGTTTCATCAAACACTTACAGTATGCATTCAATGAAGGCTGCTGATTAGTTTCATTACATTTTATAGTGGGATTGTTACATCTCTCTTGAAATGGTGGAACCACTGTAATGTCTAAAAAGAAAATATATATATTATAATAATATCTTGAAGGTGTTTTTTTTTACAAATTATTGAGAAAATAGAAGAAAACACAATTGTATCTTATACTGTTTGTTATTATCTACATTTTATTTTACTCCAATGAAAAAATAGTATATTACATAACAAGTGTTGAAAGTGACATTTTTCACACGAGTGGGAATGTTGTCGCACGAGGCGACAGCCGAGTGCGATAATCCCACGAGTGTGCGAAAATTACTTTCACACGAGTAATGTACAATATTGTCATAGTTATGTTATCATGGATTATTTTATTAATTACTTTTAAAATCACACTGTATTTATATAAAGATTATTTTGACAATAACGATGAATAGACACTCTGTTATTCGGTGAACTTGGTGACGACATTGAAGGTCAGCTTGGTTTTGTTTAATTTTATTGAGGAAGGCAAGGTATGCTGACTGAGCAATGCACCGATCGTCGATAACTGTATAATGGAGTGATAGGCAGTCGTTCTTAAGATGTCGAGATAAGACATGTGCCTGTTGGTCGGGAGAAGAGTCGCCCTTATAGATAAGATGTAAGGGAAGTGTATAAGTAAGTGCCTCATTTCATTTATTTAATGCCAAACTTTATTTTATTGCTATTATTGTTGATTAATTATTAAATGTTATATTTTTTATAACCTGTTTTAACTTCATTCCCTCCACACGATCCCAGAGACTATTACTTAGTCTCAGTCGCAACAACCCCCGTTGTGACAATATTTTTCCTACGACCACAAAAATATTTACAAAAAAACCTCAATTTCTATCTTTTAAAACCCTCACTTTCAACACTAACATTTTTATCAAGTGTGCTGAAAATAAAACAAATGAAATTGGCACCATCTATTTCAATGTCATTTGACAAGTACTTTTCAACACGTGTGTTGTAAAGTACTTTTCAACACGCGTGTGATATAAGGCACTTTCTCGCCAAGTTCACAGTGCTTTGTTATCACTTTCATAGGTGGTCGTAGGAAAATATACTTTTCCTACGACCACCTATGAAAGTGAGTACAAAAGCACGGCTAACTTGGCGAGAAAGTGCCTTCTATCAAACGCGTGTTGAAAAGTACACTTTACAACACGTGTGTTGAAACGTACTTGTCAACATGACATTTAAATAGATGGATAGATGGTGCCGATTTCATTTGTTTTATTTTCAGCACACTTGATGATAATATTTGTGTTGAAAGTGAGGGGTTTAAAAGACAGAAATTGAGGTTTTTTGTAAATATTTTTGTGGTCGTAGGAAAAATATTGCACATTACTCGTGTGAAAGTAATTTTCGCACACTCGTGGGAAAAATGTCACTTTCAAGACTTGTTATGTAATATACTATATTTCAGCTGCATTATTTTTCCACACGTGACCCTAAACCAAAATACTAAATACAACAGTGCCTTACATATTCATTTTTAAATATTAATGCATGAATTGTATGGTTAATTATTAATACTGTAGAATGTAGGTACAAAAATATTTCAATACCAACCTGATAAGATAATTACTTCCTTGGAAGGTTCTTCTAAAGATTTGTCAGATTTAGAGTCTTCGGCATCCACATGCCTTTTTGGAAATATGGTGGGTTGTGCATTTTGTAGTAAAGTCTTTCGTGTCGATCCTCTGGAAATGTACTTTTCCTCAAAGTGAAGCTCACATAACTTATAGTGTTTATGTAAAACTTGGCTCTTTGGTAACAAATCAGTTCGATAACAAGCCTCTAGCCATAATTTGACCCTAAAACAAAAACCAGATACTATTGTTAGAATTTCGATTTTTTACCATTCCAAGGGCTAAATTTAGAAGCTACTTGTGTGGAAAAAACAACTACCACATAAAATTATGTATTTATTATTATATTATGATGAAATAAGTATAAGGATTGTACGAGGACTTTTATAATATACATAAAACACATTGTTACCAGAACACTATAAATACCGATATCAAATTTCTGTAGGAAGCATCAATGTTTACTGGTATTCGTATGGTATTTTCAATATTTAACCCTTCGTTGGTAAGGTGGGGTATGTCATACCCCAGCCGAATTTAAAATCGTGAAATTTTTAGAGAAACGGAATTAGTGACGCCATCTATCGAGTACCTTCTAAAGGTATAATCCTCTGTTATATGCACGCAAGTGAAATCTCGCCAGTCGCGTGCAAGCTTTAAACGGAGTCTTTAAAGTGCTTTGGGGTATACCCTACCCCACCTTACCAAGTTGGTGACTTGTTTTGACAATATTGTGAAGGTAAGTATTGTCATTTTTTTTTTTGGTAAAACGTGTTTTTATTGTTGTTTCATCTGAATTTTACAAATAACTTTGCTTATAGAAATGGCTGGTCCTTGGTCGTATGAAAAAGATCAGCAAGAACTATTGAAATTATGGGAATATGCCGACAGCAGCGTACCTTCCAACGTAGAGCCACCCGATGAACAAACCGTAGATAGCGAATCTGACAGCGAGGCAGATCACATCAGTCAACGTTCACAGGACTCAGACACAGGGCAAGAAATACTAGATAATGATGTCGTCGAAGAGCCTGAACCTCAACTAAGTTCAAAGAGGTATTCATGGGGTAAAGATAAGTAGGCCCTATGTCACCTTACCGTGGGAAAATTTTAAAGGACCTCCCACGATGCCGCCTTTGATAAAATGCCGCCTTTGATAGATGCCGCCTTTGATTAAAATGCCCGCCTTTGATAGATGCCGCCTTTGATAAAAAAGCCGCCTTTGATAGATGCCGCCTTTGATAATGGCGCCTGGACCCCCCAAGATGCCGCCTTTGACAAATGCCGCCTGGACCCCCAGGTGTTTATTGCCGACGCGTGCCGTCAGGTATGATTAATTGATTACTTCCGGGTAATTGTGATTAGTCGCGGGTGGTCCCTCCACGTGGACGAATATTTTTTATTAAGGTGTTAATTGCTGTCTCCGACAAAAAGGGCACGTGCCCGATAAACCATTTTAATGGGTTGGTTGGTATGGCAAAAGGGATTGTGTAAAGATTTATGACCTGGCATACATAAACAGCCACCTGAGCGGTAGTTAAACAGGTGTTAAAAAGGTCTTGAGTGGTTCAACTGGAAATTTATGAGTCGGTATTAGTGTCGGTTGCTACTTTAGACATAATTAGTTTTTATTATATAGAATAATATATGAAGCGTGTCTGTGTGTGTGGCTGATTATCGTAGGACGACTGTTATTAAGGCGTTTTAATTAATTAAGAGATAAACAGGTGCCTGCCCAAATAATCTTAAAAAATATTCATGTACCCATTAAGACCTTATTTTAGTGTATAAAAGTAGATACGCTGAGCTAGAAAGATCTTCAGGTGAATTGATTTTACAACGTTGGGTTGCTCACGCGTAGCGGTTTCGTCCCCGTTGGGTAGCTCACGCGATGTACTTCCGTCCCGTTCAGATTGAATTACGTATTATTTTTCACCCTATCTTGGTAAAAAGTACGGGGCATTTTATAGTACTTCTAGATAGCTGTGAAAATTTCTTAAAATTTCTTCGGACATGCCAAGTAGATGTTATTTGACTGAAATATTTAAATTTTTAATGGTACAGTACTATGGTATTTTAGTTGAATACTATCTATCAAATCATATTAGTATTTAAGATAAACTTAAGATAAATTTAATATTTTGTTATTTTTGCTGATATTTATAAGATATTTTTGTTTTATGTGAAATTTTATATCAACTTACGTTTCTTATGCAGAATTTATGTAAACTTTATGAAGACTTAGGAAACACTTAGGACGACTTTATGTTAACTTTACGTAAAATCTTATCGACTTCAGATAATTTAGAACTTTTCTTGTCATTTTTATTTAAATACAACAAAATAAAAAATAGACGAGGTTTTAATATTATTTTATTAAAAAAATATATTTGTGTGTGTGTGCAATTTTAAACCTTAACTCATGCATAAGTTAATACTACATTAAACTGCAAAAACAGCGTGGGATTAAGGTAGAGCTTAATAGCAAAACATTTGAAGCCTATCACATTAGCAAAAAGGTAAGAAAAAAGAGCGCTACTAACATATTTGTTCTAAAATCCGAATCTACTTTTTAACACAACAGTTGTCTTTTTACCATTACAACACATTAAATGAATCAGTTTATAACGTTAAGCCATTGTAATAAAACCTGATACAGTAATTTAAGAGATTAATATCAAAATAATTAAATGTTTTGAAACATTTGTTGCATACTTTAAATATATCTACATATTTTTTAGTAACGCCTAAAATTGATAATATAAATTTAAAATTATTAGTTTATTAAAAATACCCTGTTAGAGACATCAAGATGATGTAATAAAACTTGATACAGTGATTTTAAGAGATTAATATCTAAATAATGAAATGTTTTGAAACATTTGTCGCATACTTTAAACATATCTATATATTTTTTTAGTAACGCCTAAAATTGATAATATAAATTTTAAAAATTATTAGTTTATTAAAAATACCCTGTTAGAGACATCAAGATGCTAACATTTTACAGTGTCCTTATATATTAAAAGCACCACAAAATGTATTTAAATGTTCTAATTGTTTTTTGTAGTTTTTCACCTTTTTCTTAGATGAGACCAGTTTTTCTTGCAGTAACTGAATTCGTAGATTGTGTTTTTCCATTTCTTTCTCTTCGTCTTTTAAATTCGTCAATAACTGACAACGAATTTTAAAAACACTCATCACTTCATCCCTTTGGCTGATAGGAAAATCTTCCAGCCAGGCACATTTGGAGGTACTACCTTTGTTTTCCTCATAGGCCATTTCTTCTTCTTCCTGACTATCCCACTGCATTTGATCAGAGTTTGGATTATTGTTCTTCAAAATGTTTTGAGAAACTGTTCTTTTAATTTTTTCTCAATATTTGTTTGTAAAATGGTATCGAAACTTGTAGACTGGCGATATTCTTTATTTTTTTTTATTTTCCCATAAAAATTGTTTTCACTTTTAAGCATGCTCGACGGCTGTGTAAGTAGGTTTCGCAGCAGCGATTCCTGTGGCTTTTGAACGGGTTCCATTTCTTTGACTACAATGTTCTGAATTATGTTAATTTTAGAGGCCTCTTCTTCTTCTTTTTTCAAGCCTTCTCGATTTTGCTCTAGGTCATCTAATAAATTTGAGCAAGTCAAGTCAAGTAAGGCATCCATTCCATCATGCAAATTTAGTTCTTCTTCTTCAGTACAGCTATTGTTAAGTATGTTTTGGGTAAAAAACGGCAAATTCTCACCTGGTAGGGTAGTTGGGGCTATATTTCCCCCTGAAATAACATCTATTTCGGAACTACAATACACACCACTCACTAAGCTCATTTTGAAAATAAATGTTCTAAAACTTTTTATTAACAACTTTAACTACAAACTACAGACTGCATAGCGATACTCAAAACCCTTTTCTTATAAATTTGAACAAATCAAGTCAAGTTAAGCATCCATTCCATCATACAAATTTAGTTTTTCTTCACCCTTCATTGTTAAACGTGTTTTTGGTAAAAAAATAGCAAGTTCTCATCTGGTAGGAGATTTGGAGTTATATTTTCCACTGAAATAACATCCGTAACGGCTATTTCGGAATTACACTTCACTAAGCTCATTTTAAAAATTAATGTTCTTAAACCATTTTTTAGTAGCAGCTCTACCCACAAAACTACAGAGTGGACAGCGAACATTTCCCCCTGCAACATGTGGTGTGTTGACAGCCTGCTCAGGTTCAGCTTAATCCACCCTGTAAATTACAGTCATATACGGCCCATCGTCGACGACGTCCTCATAATTAATTATTACCTGGAAACAATAACACAATTAAAATTTTGATATTTTTTTTATACACGCACACATACCATCACACACACACACACCATCACACCCACACACACCTACACACCTACACACACACACACACACACATACACACACACACACACACACACACACACACCATCACACACACACACACACACACACACACACCATCACACACACACACCCACACACACACACACATGCACACAAGATCGTCTAAAATCATGTACTCAGAGAGAGAATATTTTTGTCGTTTTCAAAATGCCGACAATGTCCTCATGATTAATCATTACCTGAAAACAATAATAGAATTAAAATTTTTATATATTTTATACACACACCATCACACTTGCACACAAGATCGTCTAAAATCATGTACTCAGAGGGAGAATATTTTTGTCGTTTTCAAAAGAAACTTAGTATTTGAAAATAAAAGCCCAGTAGGAAGTTTCGGGTATAATTACATTTTCGCTAGCAAAGCAAATTTTCGGTCGTACACCGACCGTATTAATTGTCATATACATTTTTTAATTAACCTTATCACGGTAATCATTTCCTTTTTGCTTGCAAATAAGAAAAAATAAAAATTCTTACCATTTCCCCTGCAACATGCATGACCGGCTGCTCGGGCTCAACGTAAGCCGCCCTGTAAATTTCAGGCATATACGGGTCGTTGCCGACAATGTCCTCATGATTAATCATTACCTGAAAACAATAATAGAATTAAAATTTTTATATATTTTATACACACACCATCACACATGCACACAAGATCGTCTAAAATCATGTACTCAGAGAGAGAATATTTTTGTCGTTTTCAAAAGAAACTTAGTATTTGAAAATAAAAGCCCAGTAGGAAGTTTCGGGTATAATTACATTTTCGCTAGCAAAGCAAATTTTCGGTCGTACACCGACCGTATTAATTGTCATATACATTTTTTAATTAACGTTATCACGGTAATCATTTCCTTTTTGCTTGCAAATAAGAAAAAATAAAAATTCTTACCATTTCCCCTGCAACATGCATGACCGGCTGCTCGGGCTCAACGTAAGCCGCCCTGTAAATTTCAGGCATATACGGGTCGTTGCCGACAATGTCCTCATGATTAATCATTACCTGAAAACAATAATAGAATTAAAATTTTTATATATTTTATACACACACCATCACACATGCACACAAGATCGTCTAAAATCATGTACTCAGAGAGAGAATATTTTTGTCGTTTTCAAAAGAAACTTAGTATTTGAAAATAAAAGCCCAGTAGGAAGTTTCGGGTATAATTACATTTTCGCTAGCAAAGCAAATTTTCGGTCGTACACCGACCGTATTAATTGTCATATACATTTTTTAATTAACCTTATCACTGTAATCATTATTTATTTTTTTTTTTGCCTGCAAATATGAAAAAGTAAAAAATTCTTACGTTTTCCCCTGCAAAATGCGGTGTGTTGGCCTCTTGCTCGGGTTCAACGTAATCTGCCAACACAGCCTCACCTCCGTCAAATTCATCACCATCATCATCATCATCACTTATCTCTATCTAAAAAATAATACCGATAATAAGTTTAAATACCGCCTTGTGAAATTGTGCTAGTTTCATAATAATTCAATACTAAACGGGCATATAGTACCACATAAAATATCTGTAGGTTTATGTTAAGCAGCAATAATATTAATGTTATATATTCTTATTAAAAAATCTTTTGGAAAAACCTAAAAAATAACGGTCACAACCACTGTCATTACGTAAAATACCCGTCACAGTAAATTTTTCTTTTCTTTTTTATTGTTTTTAAAATACCAATGTATTTATTGGTACCCGGTCGACACTTTAAAATTAAAAACTAACCTATTATTTGGAATTTTACAGGTATGATTAAAAACTACAATTAATTAAATACATATTAAATAAATACTTACTATTTGATCGTGTACTTCGGCTATCAATCTTATCGGTGGCCTCTGTAGTATGTGTTGGTTTCCAACTACTACATTATGGACACCGACAAGTTCGTTTCGTAGCCATTCCGCCACACCATTTCGCGTGTATGGCGTGAGGCAATTATTACAGGCGGGATAACGCTGCTGTCTTCCCGCCAAATAGTCCATGCACGCTCTGCATATACAGAACCCACAGTTGCAAGAAAATATATAAAGCAGTCCTACTCTACATAAAACGCATTGAACAAAGGATTCCCTGAAACAATAAAACTTCTCATAAGTTAAAATATATATACAACAGCGTGGGTTTTCTTAGAACTTAACTTTGTACTACCCAGCTTTATTACCTTGCCTGAATAGCATAACATTTTGAAGCTAAGCTAAGCATATCAACTAGAGGTAAGAAAACGAGCGATCCTTACGTATTTATTCTAAAACCACGTTTTTAACCGGTTATTTATTGTTATTAAAAATAAAGGTAAAAACTAAGAGCTTCCGGTCGGTTATGTTTAATAAAATGTTAAACACAAAAGAAGTTTTGCGTAAAACAATTAGTAGACATAATCTTAACGAGGCTGCCAGAATCGTGAACTGAGCTCTTAAGCGCACCCCATTTTCGGTTTTTTGTGGGTAAAAACGAAATTTTAAAGCAAAAACCAGTAAAACAAAATATTCAGTAAATTCTTTTTATTACACCAAATAAATAATATATTTTTGTGAGCGGAGAATACATATTTTTATTCAATTCTTGTTGCTTTTTTGTATCCGTAAGGTACAGAGCTTCCATCTGTTAAAAATTTTCTTTTTGTAGAATTTGGTCTATACAGTTTAACTTCGGTTCGTGTGGTTACCTCATGTTCCTTTGTTCTTCGAATATTCTTCGATATAATTGGTATTGGCGCCGACTCTTTAAGAACCATATCCTTAATGGTGTTGAAATTAACAAGCTGCGATGCTGCATAGTTTAGGGAAATACCCTTAACTTTACAAATGACTTCCTCTTTTTGCTTTTTAGTGGAATATACACTAAAAGAGTAATTTTTTGGACCGCCAGAGACAAAGGATGTGATGTAGGAATTAGATCCGTAACATTCTAATTCATCAGTCATATCTCCAATAAACTTGCCTGTTGGTAAATCAAGTTCGTCACCTCTTGAGAGATATATTACAGAGTCTGTATCGTAATACAAAACTCTATTACCAAGAAGTTCAAGATATGAATATAGCTTAAGACGGGCCTGTGCTGTGACGTAAGCGGCAATTGCTACATTCACAGCAGGAAAAGGATCAAAAGTTTCTTCTGTGTATTCATAATTTACTACCAACGTCTTGTCGTTAATAGCAAGGACAGCGTTTACATAAATAGCTGGATTACTAAACATAGCAAAGAATTCCGAAGGTTGGTTTACAATTTTAGTCTTTGGTTGATTTTCTCGTTGACCAAATTTTCCCCAGAAGCTGTTTAAAACTAATTTAGCCTGAGATCTTAAACCGGGGTTTCCGACGATATTATTGTATTCTAATTTAACATCCTCCCTTTCAAAAAATTCTTCAACATATTTTGCCTTTTGTTCTTCTGTTTGACATTCAGCAGGCCACCCACTTGCTTCTTGTTTAATTTTAATAAATTTATCCATCATGGCTGTGAATAAACACTCCTGTCCAGAATGTTTGTTAAATCTTTGAACTTGATATTTCCAGACTTCATAAACTTCCAAAATTTTGTAACCCTTTTCTACCGACTTCACTACTTCATCAATAACCCATGTACCATTAAGAGCACGGTCTTCATCATCACTGTGGCTACATTCATTGTTATTATCCATACTTTCACCACACGTGCGACAAAGTACAAACATTAATTTGTTGTTCAGTTTTTGAGGAAGCACAGGATGAAAAAGATCCTTCGGCGGTAGTATTTTACACTTTATCAAACCATCGGTTTTTAATAAATCCAAAGTCTTACACTCTTCTCCAATAATTATTTCAGGATGACCAATAGGAAACTTTCCATATTTGCATACAAAAGGATAGAGGGAGCAAACGTCAGCGTACTTTATTTGTTCTCCGTCTTTAGCTTCATAATATTTCCAAGTGTTACCCGTTCTTCCACCGTAAAAACCATCTCGAGGATTTAGAGGAGTGGAAGTTAGCAAAGGATGACTCCTGGTGTAATATTGGATTTTAGGATTTTCTTGCATTTCATTTTTAAAGTCGCATTCCCATTTCTCAATTACTTCAAAATCGAAACTTCTAAGTTTTTCAATTTTTGCTTGAGTGGCTTCATAACGTAAATTTAAAGTACTTGTGGGATCATCATGAAGAGGGTCGTTTCTTTCAAACTTGTAACACCTAGGACATCCATGAAAATAACAACCATGGAATTCAAAAATTTCATTTGTTGCTTCGCAAAATCCGTCAACTTTAATCCCATATAAAACCATTTCTGGACCTTTACCAGCATGCAAAATGTTTATTTGTTTCTGTTTTTCAATCCAAAGTAGCCATTTAATACCAATTTTGCTTTGATTGTCCCTCCACCTATAGCCATTTTTAGGTATGATCCCGATAGTGCCTGGTTTTAGGAAATTCCTTCTAAATACTTTGTTACAGGCTGATGCGATAGTGGAGGCCTCCATGAAAGGACAGACATTCGTAGTGGACATGAGCTGCTCCCTAAATTTTAAACAAGCCTGAGTAAGAATTTCAACATCTGAAACACAGTAGTCAACCAGATCCCTCTGCATTTCAAATTGGTCGTTTTTATGTTCTTCGTACCACTGAATAAACGTTTTTCGGTCATTCTCTTTCATTGTATCAGGACTGTAATATCCTATTGGAGGTAAAGTTCCAACGTAATTTTCATTGGCCTTGATATTAAAGAGGTGTGGGAAATAGCCTTTTTTAAATTTATCTCCTAAACCAAAAGCTTCTGGTAATTTGCTAAGTGCCATAGGGAAGTAGTTTAGGCTGTCAATAAACCTGACATTTCCCATCTGCAGCAGGATTATTTTTGAGCCTCTCATTATTAGTTCAGGAGTTAAATCAGTTTCTGTCAATATATGATTCAATATAAATTGGTGATCAAAAGCTTGACCGTTATGGGCAATGACCACTAATTCTTTGAATTTCTTTCTGATTGTCAAAAGATGATTAACAAATGTCTTAATTACATCTTCCTTTATTATTTTTGTTCGAAAACCACATTTTTGGCAAAAATATAAATTTATCTCGTTAACACACATATCACAACATTGTTTAGAAACACAAAGGTTAGGCTGGTGGAGAAGAGAACCATTTTCTAAAACTTCTTCTTGTCGGGTTTCCAAATCATAAAAAATAAATAACAGATCCTTTGTTTTAGGTTTTCCAGTATCTTTCTGTATGTAACACAAATGATTTTCAGGGACATGGGTTTTGCAATTTTTACAAAAGATCTCCCCACACATATGTTTCCTCATACCCTTTACTGTCTTGAAGCAGCCTGCACAAGTTTTAACTTCTTTACAAACCGTGCTTTTTTCCCATGATCCATCTTTCAAGTGATTCTCGTAGCATATTTGTCCTCGGAAATATCGAAGACAAGAATCACACTTTATCTTAATTTGATCATATGCACACTTTGGAGATTGTTGACATCCAGGACATATTCTTCCACATCTATGATTGTTTTTGTTACTAAATGGGACATGACATTCCTGACAATAATAACTACACGCAAAGGCAGCAGTCAACGAGGTAATTACATTAAAATGTCCTTCGTAAAGTAATAAATTAAGCCGTTTGTTGCTCTCGCTGTATCCTTCAAAAATTACATCTCGTCCTTTTGAGCCATAACTGTAGACTACTATTTTATATTCTTTTAAAAACCCCTGGAATTTTTGCAATTCAGGAATGCCTGCTCCCTCTTGACCTATATCAACGTTGGCATCACTCATCAGCTGAAGAGCTTGTGTTTTCTGTACCTTTCCAATATCTGCTCTTATTTTACTAAATTGCAGATCTTTGTTAATATTAGCCATGGCAACAACCAAGGCACGAGGCAAACATAAATTGTCTTTATTATTAACAGTTATAATTCCTTTTCTCATTCTACATTCCTCTTCAAAACTGTTGTATTTGCTTCCTCTCCCTTGGCCAGTTGGCAAACGAACACTTGTTACACTAAGACAGAATGATTCGGTGTTTAGACCAGTAGAGTTAGATTGATAAACGTTGCTGATGACATCCCACACATCCTCATAATTTATTTCGTCTGCAGGTCTAAAGCGGATCCAGCCTTCACCACGAGCAAAGTCTTTGCTACAGAAGCTGAAACCCACATGATCTGATGGTTCCAGATTCTCTGTTGCTTTCGTAATGACTTGATTGATGGCTTCTTTTATCCATCCAACAGGTTCAGCACCTTCAGGCACAGGCTTCAGCTTAAATTCAAGATTGCGCCCCGTAATACCGTATTTGCGTACCTTCTTAAGAGCATCTTTAATAATGATAAACTTTTCCATTTTTTTTTGCTAGCACGTCTTAACTCTTTGACAAACCAAATAGAAATGATCGGGCGTGTGTTCTGTACTTCTATTAATAACCGCGATGAACAAAGCGCAGCTGATTGAAATTAAGAATAGAAGTATGATCAGGAAATTATAATAAGTATTTTAATAAGAATTGGGTTGTTCAACCAATCAAATTTGAGTTCTTACTTACCAACTTATTTCGACAAAATTCTGAAAATAAAAACTTTACATTTATGTCAATGTCTTAAATAGGCCTTAAAGATATTTTATTAATTTATATTAACTAGATGACAGCAAGAACAAAAATCAAAATTAAAATATTTTCGCTATTATTTTCATTATGTTATTAAATGTACTTTTTACTCATCACACGGATGTAATAACAAATTCTGAAACCAAAAATCTTTATGTCAACACTTTAATAGTATTTTTTATTAATTTATGCTCACCGTATGGTAGTAATAAACCGATATGAAAACTCTTAACACTAAAGCCAAGATTATAATCAGAATTTTAACCAAAAAGTAAGCATATCTTAGTTAAAAATACATGCATTAATTTGTAGGTATTGTTTCTTATGATATGTGGTGTATCCCTTTTTTTTGTTTAATCGACCCTATTTTATTTGTAATATTCCATGTTCTAATTCATTATCAGAATTTTTGTACATTATAAAGATAGGAGCTTCGTTTTTCTCATAAGTAGAGCGGCTTACATATGAAAACCACAGGGTATAAACAATCTAAGTCCAAAAATTTTAAAAACTTATATTTTTCACCGTTTTGATACCTTTAAATCCATTAAAATCAGCTATAAAAATTTGATATACTTTGGAATAACTATCTAAGTCCGCTCGCATTCAGTAAAGAACAATCCACTCGCGCGCTAAAATGTTTGGAATTCGTTTAGCATCTTAGTTATCAATTAGTCGTCCTAAGGGAATCATTGTTCGTTGTTTGTTTTTATTTTTATTTATTTTTAAAACCTATGTATAAAAAACTTCTTCATTTCCAAGAATTCCAATAAAAGAGCTAATAATAAGTCATCAACATCCTCGAACTTTAGAAACGAGAGAAAGTTACAATGGAGCTTTGTCAACATTTGGTTTTCGAGCTAAAAAGTCCTGTCATAGGAAAGCTGAACACCTGATAAAATTTACACTGACCTATTCCCAATTTAAAGTATGACCAGTTGCACGAACTTAAGAAGTTTGTGGATAAAACTTCACAACCCTACTATATACTTATTTGCCTTGTGCTTCTAACATTGCCCATGTGTATAATATAGATATGGCAAGCGATAGCAGTCAAACTATATCATTCTTAGTAACTATAAAGCGATTTCTTTTTTAACACGAGTAAATACCGTTAACAATGTCCATAATGCCTATGTATTTAATGCAAACATAGTAGGCGATAACGATAACGATAAAAATTCAAAGCCTTTTAGTAATGTCGAATTTTGTTACAACAGCGTTAATAACCTACTTACTGCGGATTGGATCGTTTTTCGGTACATCGGAGAGGAGATTTTTACATTTTTTTCTAACATTGTTTATTTTTAAATCTAATATTGGATAAATATTGCCTATGCTTATGACTTCCAATAAAAAAATATTGCAAGCCATATTTCTTCTTGCCTCCCGTGTAAGTCTTGAAACGTTCAAATTCGTGTAGTATAAAAATGTGACTTAGAGGTTATATACAGTTAGGAGGCCTAAAAAGCGATTTTTCAAGAATTTTTCCTGAGAAGACTTCTAAATTTATTAATTTGAAAACTTGTACACATATTATGGTAACTTTTTAACTGTATTTTTAGGATTTTTTGTATTTGTAAAAATAATAATTTTGAAAGCTGCTATAGCTGATCTCCATGAGTGCCTCTCAAAAAAAAAGGCACCTTGTGGTGACAACGATATCTCTGGACTGGATCATCGAAAATGAAAAAAAAAACCAAACGGATTTCATTAAAGTAATGTATAGTCTTCTATTTAGTCGATGGAATACGCAAAATTTTTTGACAAAAATGGCGGCTTCTCAGAAAAAAAATCGATATTTGGTCAAAATTTTTGGCCTTAAATTGTTTATATAAAAGAAAATATTTATTGGTGAGAAAAAACCTTCGATTAATTACTAAAAATATACTTAAGAAGCTTGTGTTAAAATTTGAGACTGATAGGTTCAGCCGTTTCCGCGAAATCGTCGTCACCGACTTTAAAAACACAGTTTTGAGAAAAACGCGTTTAAAGTTTCAAAAAGCACGTTACATAGTGTACAATCGCTCTGACACGTCTTTACAATATGCGAGTAACTTCGAAAATAATCCCGGATTGCCTTGAAATTTTCTGTGTGTGTGTACTGGAATATATGTACGTTACGAAAATGAACCTAAAAAATCGATTTTTTTTGATAATTCTAACTGTATATAACCCCTTAGAACACTCTTCACCTGTGGTCTTCATATATTAGCTGTAAAGTAGTAAATGAAATAAACATTTAAAATACTACATATAGTGTGTCCATGGATGGAGTCGGAAAAGGAAAAAAATGTATTAACGATTTGCGAAAAAGTCGTTCTTTTGAGATTATCATGTAAAAAGTTTAGATTAAATATACAGAAAAATTAGAAAAAACATGAAAATGCTTTAAGAGAGAAGTAGCATTATTTATTATTTTATACGAAATTTTTATAAAACAAAGCTGTTTATAACCTAAAATACAATGAAGATTTAGTGTCAACTGTACCAAAAATTTTAAAGGGCACAAATATCCATTGCCACCATTGTAATATAACACCTAACAATCAAACAATGTTTTTAAAACCTGTTACTCCTGAAGAGATTTGTGACCTAGCAAATGAGATTAAAAATAATCACAGCAGTGGTATCGATGCAGTACCAACAAGTGTTATTAAAAACTCTATAAGTGAATTAAAAAAGTTATAAAAGTATCATTAATTAAACCATTGTATAAAAAGGAGCCCCCAAACAAATGCAGCAAATTGCTTGGATTTTCTAAACTATTTGAGCTTGCCTTGTGTAAAAGATTAGTTAATTTTGTAACCAGGTGTAATTAGATTTAACTATGGCCTACAAATGTCTAAATAGAGAGTTACTAATAAAAACTGGAAATGTACGGGATAAGGGGCCATGCTCTAACATGACTAAAATCCCATCTCAATGAAAGAACGCAGATAGTAAGGCTTCACTAAGGAAGGAGAGTTTTGTAAATCACAATAACGAGTATGGATTTGCTCAAGGTAGCATTCTGGGGCCATTTTTTGTTCGTAATATTCATTAATGACTTGTATTCTGAAGCAGATCAACCCCTTTCGGACAATAATTAATTATGCAGATGACACAAACTTAATAACTGGCAGTAAAAACATGCTTCAGCTATTAACAGTCAGTGATAACTTTTTACCAAGGTAAGAAAATGGTTTACGGAAAATAAATTAATTCTTAATTCAGATAAAACAAACATGGTGCTTTTCAAGCCAGAAAAGATCCAAATTAGAAAATATTATACACATAGAAACCGTAGACAGTATGTTAAATATCGCTGAAAATACAAAGTTTCTCTGTGTTTACATTAAGAAAAATTTAGACTGGTCTCTTGATATTAGCAATTAAAAAAGGTTAATCTCAATCTGCTACGGAGTGCGGGTTGTTGGTTGGTGGATATATAAACGATAAACCTTAAAAATACTATATTTTGCAAACTTTGAGGCCGTTCTTAAATACGGAATAATATTTTGGGGTCGGCATACCCATATACAGAATATTTTTGTTTCACAAAAAGGACTCTAAGGGTTATTAAGAAAATCTAGTTTACTCAATCCTGTCGAAATGTCTTTAAGGCAGCAGGTATTATGACTGTGTATGCCTTATACATTTATGAATGTCTAATGTTTTTACGTAGAAACCAATATTTGTTTAACTCGCACAATATCAATCGGTTAATAAGAGCAGACCATTTAAGCTATCCCATACCGTCGCCTTCATATCGCCGAAACAAGTCCAGAATGGATGTTAAACTGTTTTAATAATTTACCACTATGCATTAAACGTATTGATATTCAAAGCTTGTTCAAAATGAAAATTAAAAATTGTTAATTGAGCTGGAACCCTATTATCTAGATGATTATTTAAATGTGTAGTGGATTGGTATGATAGTTATATGACACCTCTGATTTTTCTAATTGGCTATTTGACGTCATTTCATTTTGTTATTGTAACAAATTTGAAATAAAGAGTATTATTATTATTATTAAAACAAAGACTAAACACAAAATTTGACATACAAATTTTTAAGATGTAAATTTGGAATGATAATGGCGGTTCTATGTAATTACATTGGATTTCACAAAAAAAAATCAAGATAGTTGATTTAATTAACGTCAATGTTACGTCATAAAACAGAGACTAAATACAAAATTTTACATACAAATTTTAAGATTTAAATGTGGAATAATAATAGCTGTTTTATTTAATTACACTGGATTTCACAAAAAAAAAATAAAGGTAGTTGATTTAATTAACGTGAATGTTACGCCAGCATCTTATTTAGCTTGTCAGTATTCTGATTTTGTGGCGATATTTTCAAAAATATCCTCCCAAGAAGCTATGTAGAATAATTAGATTTAACTCTATGCACCAAGTTAATTACAATAATATAAGCTGATCAAGTTACACGTAAAGTTGTGGGAGAGTCTGCATTTATACGTAATATACGGTGAAATCCGCCTTAAAGGACGTGTATACTTTAAAATAGGTAAAATTGAGGCGCGTTTTACAAAAACAGCATAATATGTACAAAATAAACAATCTGAATCGAGGTATAATAATAATTTATAAATTCTTGGTTATTTAATTGTGTGTAATATGTAGATACTGATGTATTTTGGAAAGAAAGATATGTATGTACGCGCACGTTCTACATAAAGAAAAAAATAATTGACCAGTTTTTGCAAAGAAAAGAAGCGTTGTTTTAAAAATTATTTAAACGAAGATCTGCTATCTAGAAAATTTGGCAGATAAAATAATATAAAAATTACTTTTTTGATTTTTCATAAGTGCTGTTATTGCTTATCAATAATATAACGCAAATTTCCATTTATAACAAGTATAATAATTTATCTAGGCGGTTTTAAGAAGTCTAAACTATTATAAATTTCAAATTGAACACGGTAATTTATGGACTGTGTTACTTACATATTAGCTGAAAAGTAGTAAATAAAATAAACTTTTAAGACACTACACATTTACCAACACACACACACACTAGTATTTTAGATTAAAACACTAGTTCGAAGTCTTGCAACTAATAAGAATTTTACTGTTGAATTAATTTCTTATATAGGCCCCCAAACAATTAAAGTCTAAAAATTTTGGAGGGGGTTTATTACTTTTTAAAAATAGTTAATTCAGAGAAATAACATTCTCATAAAGAACCGTTTTTTAAAAGGGCTATAGAATTATTTCGAAGAAGCATAACTATTATTTCAGACATGACGTAATAAAACAAAATCTTTATCAAACTGTATCTCAGCCTGCTTTTTCCATGTGCTTAATAAAAATAGGATAATAAAATATCCTATTTAAAAGGTGTCCCGTAGTATCCGCCGATTAATTTTAAAAACTATTCTTTTTATGTAAATAACAAGAAATAATTTCCCTACACAAAGAAAGTTATTCACAAACGTGTTTAAGTTTTCAAATGCAAAATATTTTACCATATATATATATATTTCCTAGACGGGTAAATAAAGTGAAATAAAAAAGGTTTTTATGTGAATTATTTATGAACTTAATTCTTTTCAGTTTTAGAAAGGAAACAATAAAAGTGCCCTGTGGTTTAATAACATTCTCCCTTTTGAAAGCAGTTCTTATTAAACAGAGGGAATTTTTAAATGTAATAAATTCGTTTTGTAACCCGTCAACCTGTTACTTTTAAAACTAACATTTTTTATGTAGATATACGAAATAAATTTCATACAAAGAATGAATATTTAAAACTTAAACGTAATCCAGGAAATAATAAAAACCAACCCTACTGAGAACAGCGTTAATACTTTAACTTGAATTCAGCCTAAAAAGGTATAATAAATCTGTGGGTTTTTTGTATAATGCGGATAAATTTCAAGAAATTCTCTGAGAAGGCAGGATATTGGTTATTTATTGGCGGTTTGTAGTGACAGTTGAATTCGTTTTGTAAGCCATCAAGCTGTTAATTTTAAAAACCAACATTTTTTTATGTAGATATACGAAATAAATTTCATACAAAGAATGAATATTTAAAACTTAAACGCAATCCAGGAAATAATAAAAACCACCATACTGAGAACAGCGTTAATACTTTAACTTGCATTCAGCCTAAAAAGGTATAATAAATCTGTGGGTTTTTTGTATAATGCGGATAAATTTAAAAAAAAAATCTCTGACAAGTATGAGAAAGCAGGATATTGGTTATTTATTGGCGGTTAGTAGTGACAGTTTTGAATTCGTTTTGTAAGCCATCAAGCCGGTTGATTATTCATAAGATTGATAAATATCATAGTCGTGTGACATAAGCCATGAGAAAAACAGGATATTGGTTATTTATTGGCGGTTAGTAGTGACAGCTGAAAAATTTGGGTTAAAAAGGTTCCTTGGATTGGCCAGTTTTTAAGTTAATCTAAAATAACAGAATTAATAAAAATATGAGTGGAGTATTTTCCCACGTCTCCGAGTATATAAGAAAAGGGGGTTTTTGAGTATCGTTCAGTCTGTAGTTTGTGGTTAAAGCCGTTAATAAAAAGTTTTAGAACATTTATTTTCAAAATGAGCTTAGTGAGTGGTGTGTATTGTAGTTCCGAAATAGATGTTATTTCAGGGGGAAATATAGCCCCAAATACCCTACCAGGTGAGAATTTGCCGTTTTTTACCCAAAACATACTTAACAATAGCTGTACTGAAGAAGAAGAACTAAATTTGCATGATGGAATGGATGCCTTACTTGACTTGACTTGCTCAAATTTATTAGATGACCTAGAGCAAAATCGAGAAGGCTTGAAAAAAGAAGAAGAAGAGGCCTCTAAAATTAACATAATTCAGAACATTGTAGTCAAAGAAATGGAACCCGTTCAAAAGCCACAGGAATCGCTGCTGCGAAACCTACTTACACAGCCGTCGAGCATGCTTAAAAGTGAAAACAATTTTTATGGGAAAATAAAAAAAAATAAAGAATATCGCCAGTCTACAAGTTTCGATACCATTTTACAAACAAATATTGAGAAAAAAATTAAAAGAACAGTTTCTCAAAACATTTTGAAGAACAATAATCCAAACTCTGATCAAATGCAGTGGGATAGTCAGGAAGAAGAAGAAATGGCCTATGAGGAAAACAAAGGTAGTACCTCCAAATGTGCCTGGCTGGAAGATTTTCCTATCAGCCAAAGGGATGAAGTGATGAGTGTTTTTAAAATTCGTTGTCAGTTATTGACGAATTTAAAAGACGAAGAGAAAGAAATGGAAAAACACAATCTACGAATTCAGTTACTGCAAGAAAAACTGGTCTCATCTAAGAAAAAGGTGAAAAACTACAAAAAACAATTAGAACATTTAAATACATTTTGTGGTGCTTTTAATATATAAGGACACTGTAAAATGTTAGCATCTTGATGTCTCTAACAGGGTATTTTTAATAAACTAATAATTTTTAAAATTTATATTATCAATTTTAGGCGTTACTAAAAATATATAGATATATTTAAAGTATGCGACAAATGTTTCAAAACATTTCATTATTTAGATATTAATCTCTTAAAATCACTGTATCAAGTTTTATTACACCATCTTGATGTCTCTAACAGGGTATTTTTAATAAACTAATAATTTTTAAAATTTATATTATCAATTTTAGGCGTTACTAAAAAAAATATATAGATATGTTTAAAGTATGCGACAAATGTTTCAAAACATTTCATTATTTTGATATTAATCTCTTAAAATCACTGTATCAAGTTTTATTGCATCATCTTGATGTCTCTAACAGGGTATTTTTAATAAACTAATAATTTTAAATTTATATTATCAATTTTAGGCGTTACTAAAAAATATATAGATATATTTAAAGTATGCGACAAATGTTTCAAAACATTTAATTATTTTGATATTAATCTCCTAAATTACTGTATCAGGTTTTATTACAATGGCTTAACGTTATAAACTGATTCATTTAATGTGTTGTAATGGTAAAAAGACAACTGTTGTGTTAAAAAGTAGATTCGGATTTTAGAACAAATATGTAAGTAGCGCTCTTTTTTCTTACCTTTTTGCTAATGTGATAGGCTTGAAATGTTTTGCTATTAAGCTCTACCTTAATCCCACGCTGTTTTTCAGTTTAATGTAGTATTAACTTATGTATGAGTTAAGGTTTAAAATTGCACCCACACACAAATATATTTTTTTAATAAAATAATATTAAAACCTCGTCTATTTTTTATTTTGTTGTATTTAAATAAAAATGACAAGAAAAGTTCTAAATTATCTGAAGTCGATAAGATTTTACGTAAAGTTAACATAAAGTCGTCCTAAGTGTTTCCTAAGTCTTCATAAAGTTTACATAAATTCTGCATAAGAAACGTAAGTTGATATAAAATTTCACATAAAACAAAAATATCTTATAAATATCAGCAAAAATAACAAAATATTAAATTTATCTTAAGTTTATCTTAAATACTAATATGATTTGATAGATAGTATTCAACTAAAATACCATAGTACTGTACCATTAAAAATTTAAATATTTCAGTCAAATAACATCTACTTGGCATGTCCGAAGAAATTTTAAGAAATTTTCACAGCTATCTAGAAGTACTATAAAATGCCCCGTACTTTTTACCAAGATAGGGTGAAAAATAATACGTAATTCAATCTGAACGGGACGGAAGTACATCGCGTGAGCTACCCAACGGGACGAAACCGCTACGCGTGAGCAACCCAACGTTGTAAAATCAATTCACCTGAAGATCTTTCTAGCTCAGCGTATCTACTTTTATACACTAAAATAAGGTCTTAATGGGTACATCAATATTTTTTAAGATTATTTGGGCAGGCACCTGTTTATCTCTTAATTAATTAAAACGCCTTAATAACAGTCGCCCTACGATAATCAGCCACACACACAGACACGCTTCATATATTATTCTATATAATAAAAACTAATTATGTCTAAAGTAGCAACCGACACTAATACCGACTCATAAATTTCCAGTTGAACCACTCAAGACCTTTTTAACACCTGTTTAACTACCGCTCAGGTGGCTGTTTATGTATGCCAGGTCATAAATCTTTACACAATCCCTTTTGCCATACCAACCAACCCATTAAAATGGTTTATCGGGCACGTGCCCTTTTTGTCGGAGACAGCAATTAACACCTTAATAAAAAAATATTCGTCCACGTGGAGGGACCACCCGCGACTAATCACAATTACCCGGAAGTAATCAATTAATCATACCTGACGGCACGCGTCGGCAATAAACACCTGGGGGTCCAGGCGGTATTTGTCAAAGGCGGCATCTTGGGGGGTCCAGGCGCCATTATCAAAGGCGGCATCTATCAAAGGCGGCTTTTTTTTATCAAAGGCGGCATCTATCAAAGGCGGGCATTTTAATCAAAGGCGGCATCTATCAAAGGCGGCATCGTGGGAGGTCCTTTAAAATTTTCCCATGGTAAGGTGACATAGGGCCTACTAAGATAAGATAACTAAGTGGGTTGAGACACCTAAGAATAATTCTGTTAGAACTCGACAGAAAAATATGATTGTTCATTTGCCAGGTCCAAGACGTATAGCTAAAGAAGCCAAGAGTCCTTTAGAATGCTGGAATATTTTCGTAGATGACCTTATGATTAATTCTATAGTTCAATGCACAAATCAGTTTATTCGTGTAAAATCTGTAAACTATGAAGACAAATATATTGTACAAGAAACAACAAATATAGAAATAAGGTCACTTTTTGGTCTTCTTTACATGGCAGGGAGGCTTAGAGGTAGTAGGATGAATTTGGAAGATTTATGGGATAGTGATGGGTCTGGAGTTGAATTGTTTAGAGCCACCATGCCTTTGAAAAGATTCCGCTTTTTGCTTAGTGTACTAAGATTCGACAATAAAGAAAATAGGGAAGAAAGGCACAAAATTGATAAATTAGCGGCAATAAGGGGCATATTTGATAGATTTGTAGAAAACTGTCAAGCAGCGTATGTACCGTCGGAATATGTAACCATTGACGAAAAATTAGAGGCATTCCGGGGTAGATGTGGATTCCGACAATACATACCGAATAAGCCCGCAAAGTACGGGTTGAAAGTATTTGCTCTTGTGGATGCAAAAACTTTTTACATTTTAAATTTGGAACCATACGTGGGGCAGCAGCCGGAAGGGCCATTTCGCGTTAGTAACAAACCTTTAGATATTGTGTTGCGACTCGTTGAGCCCATAAGAGGATCAAGACGTAACGTTACTTTTGATAATTGGTTCACGAGCTATGACTTGCTTTTAAAATTACTAAAGGAATATCATATAACAGCAGTCGGTACACTCAGAAAAAATAAAAAAGAAATACCCCCCCCCCCCCATTTCTAGATACTTAAAATAGGGAAAATACATCTTCAAAATTTGCATTTCAATCAGATGTAACTTTAGTGTCTTATGTCCCTAAACCAAAAAAAAAATGTTCTCTTATTGTCAACTCTTCACCATGATAACAAAATTGATCCGGATTCCGGAGATCAAAGAAAGCCAGAACAAATAACGTTCTACAACATGACGAAGGGAGGAGTAGACACTGTAGATCAACTGTCTGCCACATACAGTGTTTCCAGAAATAGCCGCCGGTGGCCACTAACATTATTTTTTTCCTTACTAAATTCTGCATCCATGCATTTCGTCATTTTTAATTGCAACTCTGGGACAAAACAGCAGCGCCGCTATTTCATAAAAGATTTAGCATTGTCGTTGATAAAACCATACCAAATGAATAGATTGCAAAATCCTAGAATTGGTTTGACGTTACGTCGTAAAATTGCTGATATAAATGACGCTACCATTACAGAGGCCACTGGGGTAACCGCAAAAAGGCAAAGATACTGCAGAAGATGTTATTTATGCACCAGAGCAAACGACCGTAAATCCTTTTACACTTGTATGTTATGCAACAGATATATTTGCATGGAGCATGCGCATAAAATATGCGATAACTGCAAGGTATCCGATAAGGATTAAAAAGTAAAAAATAGTGCAGGCGTATATTCTCTTTAGTTATTTTGTTCATTTCTTTTTAACAAAAAGTCATTTTAAAGTAAGAATTTTCACTGCTTTTTTTTTCTTCGAGTACTTTCTCTTTTTGTGTAATATTGTACCTTTAAATAAAAGTTTTTTGTAAATATCTCTGCTGTTTCTCTAATTTTTAGTCTATTTACATTTATTATCTTTTTGTGTGTTAAAAAGGTGTTAAAATAAATAAATTTCACATGCAATTTTAAAAGTTATAGCGGATTCATTTTATGAATAATTTTTTTTATTGGGGTATAATATACCCCACCTTACCATACTTAATGCTTTTCTCAACCTTACCACCGCAGGGTTAAATCTACAAAACTCTGGAATAAATACGTTTTTTTAGGTTATGTTTACCTTTCCTTCTGGACTTCTGGCTTTTAGCAGCCAAGGATACTTTTATGTTTATGTATCATCGTCAGTAATCATCACATCACGTAAACAAATAAATAACTTCAAGTACGAAATCTATTTTATTTTAAATAAATTTGAACGAAAATCGAAAATGGTAACAACACACAATAACACTTCGTTGGTTTTAGAGGTTAGCTTAATAATAGAGGTGTATGTGTACTTACCGTTCAGGATCCTTTGGAAACGTAAACATGCTAAGTCCTTGTCCCTCTTTTGAATGACACCCACGAAACGTGCAGGTATTACCAGGCATAGTTTAAAAAATTGTATAAATCGCAGCAACCACAACAAATTAAACACTTAAAATTTAGCACCAAAAATAATTTTCCAAACACAAACCAAACTCATCGACTACCGGACTAGAAATGCCGGCTACAGCGAGAACCGTTTTCGGCCGGACTCGATTATGTCGCTTCTCTCTGATTTGCTCTTCTCGGACAATGCATGAAAGTAAACACGCGAAAGCGGCAGCGGGCCGCTAGCCCGGCGACCATGGGGCGACAGAGTTCTGTATTTTGACGTCACGGCCGATATAAGCCGCGCGCGAAGTTATTAAATAAGAAATTGAATAAGTTCGTTAATTTTGAAGATATCGAGATAATTTTTTTTTTGTTTGACAAGTTAAGTCAAAGACTATTAAATGATGTTGAAGTTACTCGATATTTCTGACATAGGAAACTTCCTAATTGCTTCCAGAAGAGCGGAATTCTTATACGCCATAAAGAGATATCGTGAAGATTCTTGGCAAATCTTTTATACAGACGAAACATGGTGCGGTGCAAATCATTCGAGGAAGTTTGGCTGTTTTGAAAGAGTTAATCCCACAAAACGGGATAATTTTGATGAATACAGAGGTGGTATACAGGAAATTAATGGCTTTAGAGGTGTAATAAAACGGCCATCAGGATTAGGACAACGGGTTATTATCTTACATATTGGTAGTAAAAATGGGTTTTTGGATGGCAGCCTGAAGTGTTTCGTTGGGAAAACAAAGTGCGGCGTCAGGGGATTACCATAACGAGATGAATAAACAACATTACGAGGAATGGTTTAGAACAGTACTTTCCGTAATACCTGACAAATCAGTAATCGTAATTGACCAAGCACCGTATCATACAATGTTGGATCCTAATTTTCGAAATCCTACAACTGCCTGGACAAAACAAAAAATAATAGAATGGATGTCCCAGCGAAAAGCAACATTGCCCGATGGATTTACAACGTTTAATGAATTAGCCAAATCGATGCTTTTAGACCTATGCAAGAACTATCACTTTCCAAAAACGTATCTTTTAGATACAATTGCAAAGGAGTTACGAAATGATAATGTAAAGCTTCTATGGTTGTCAGTTGCACACTGTGAATTCAACGCAATTGAATTAGTTTGGGCATATGTGAAAAATAAAGTGGCAAAATTGAATACTACGTTGAAAATCACAAATGTACTAAATTTGTGTCTTGAAACGATGCAGAACGTGCCAAATTCTGTTTGGGAAAATTGCGTTGGACACGCTAATAAAATTGAGGAATCCTACAGAGAAAAAGACCACTTAGTTGATGTTGTTGTAGAACCATTAATTATAAATTTAATTGAAGATTATGAAGATGATGATTCAAATGAAGACTTTAGTAATGATGAAGAAGGAGAAAATGATCCATAAGTGTAGGCATTCTTCGGTAAAAAAGAGTGGTGTAATCCAAGCAGGTTATTTTTAGTTTTAGGTTTAAATAAATTTTGTCAGGGCTTTGTACCTTAAAGGTTAAATCAGATGTGATTCTACGTAAACAGGCCACTTTCACATATTTCTTTTATTATTAAGCAAAGGCAAATGCAGACAAACTTAACACAGCATTTGTTACAATTTTCCAAATATGCGAATCATAAAAATAAGGGAACATCAAAAATATTGTTTTTATTTTAGGTGAATTATAAATAAATAAAGCTAATTGGCCTATTTAAGTTACGCACTTTGAAGTAATATTTTTAAATTACTATTGTTCTACTACACATGTTTTGCCTATTTTATAGATCTTAATGAAACAATAGAAAATCGTTAAATACAAATAAATGTAAATATTTACCATGAATATACTTATTTTTTCTTAGTTTTACCAGTTACCTACTTTATCATATAGAGCACAAAAAAACTTCTTCACTATATATTGCATTACTTTAATGATTATTACCTTAACACCCATACTATTGCACCTTCGACGCCCCGCTCCATCCCGCAAGCTCAATGCTGCTATCCTTTACACAAATTAATTGTTTGTATTTAGGTTTATGACAACTGCCAAAACAAAATTTTCGTTAAACGTAAAGTTACATCTCTTTATATGTAATACAAAAGAACAAAAATTTTTGCTGTAAGATTACTGGTAGTAATTACATAACCACAATCATCTTTTGACTATTACTACCAAACCTAAGAAAAAAAAAATTAAAATAATATTTTTTGGGAATAAAGTAAGGTTCACTTTATCGCCTGTAAAAAATTAGTTAGGCCTGGGAGTACCAGTAAGGCACAATAAATTTTTAAATTTGAGTAATTGATGAAATAGGGAAGAAATGGTGACAATTTTACAATTACCTTCCCATTAGAAAAGCACCAAGGCATCTACGGTTACAAAGTTTTACATGTGTAATAGAGACAACTAACTTTACCGAATTATGGGAAAATTATATTTTTTAAAATTGTACTTTTTACTTTACAAGCTTCCAAACTGAGGGGTCAAAACTTTAGAAATGGCTAGTAGTAGCTTTGCGATGTAATGCGACTTGCTCACATTATTTGCCTCTGCTGCAATTCTTATTTTAATGCCTTTCAACACCTACTCTACTGCTACTCGCATCCTTTCTTCATAACTTCTATGGTATTCTTTACTCTTGTCTATGCTTCGCTTTTCTTCTTTTCTGCTGATTTTTGGCATCTAAAGAAACCACAAAAATGCCTATTAATTTACATTAAAAACTATAATGGTACATACAGGGACAACCTTTTTAGTGGTATATAGTGGGACTGTTACATTAACATTTCAATAAAAATTTTAAAACAAAAAGTAACTAACTGATCTAATTTATTTAAACTTGCCTTTAGTAATGTTATTACTATACACTGTATCAATTTCAAAATGTTTTGTAAACTAATATCGAAATTACACAGGATTTCACCACAGTAAGTAAATAACATGTAGCATGCCAACACGTGCTTGTTACAATTCTGAATTTGTTGTGCCTTAATAGGGAACTAAATTTTATTTTAGAAGAAGAAACCTGCACTTTTCTTCATCATACTCTGAAATATTTCACCTGTTATCTAAAAGATGGCGACTAGGGCTCCTGTCCCAGTATATACCATGTCCCGCTATACCACTCTCCCCTACCTTATTACATGTACATTGTAAATGTTGTCTCCAGGAACAGTTATTTCTTTATTATTTATCATGTCCTGTAAATACTGAAGGCAATAAACGGTATCTAAAATATATAACAAAAAGCAAGTTTGAAGTCGGCCTGAATGAAAAAAATTGGTATCAAAATCCCCAAAATGAACTTACCTGTGCGGAGAAAATAAATTTTTTCAGCCTCATCTTCGATAACATAATCTTTGCCGGCTATCTTAAATTTAATTTTATCGGTAATAATCAAATCCATTTTTAAAAAATATAAAATTGAAAACCGAAAATCTAAAAAATAATAGTCGAAAAAAGTTAGGTTAGATTAAAGCGAATAAACAAAAACATCCAATATTTGAATAAAGATAGCAAGACCTAAACCACAGTTGAGAAAACCCGTAAACGCGAATCAGTTTGCCAACTCTGCCGTGCAATCGAAAAACGTAGTAACTCGAAAAATGCAGTTTTTAGCTAGGCGAGTTTAAAGTTTTATTTTTTTATTTTTGTTGTAGTTTTTTTTTAATTTAGAGCGAAGTGTATAAAAGTCTGAGTTCCCGTAAAGTTGTTTAAGCTGTTTGGAATTATTATAACCGAATTTCCATATTATAAACAGAAAAATAATTATTTAAATTTTTGAAGTTACTTGTTTCACGCATTACAAATATTTGGAAAAATAAAAACCCAGTAAGTCAAGATGCACTAAATAACTTTTAATAATACTTTTCAAAAACCTAGTATGTCGAAATATACGAAAGGACTGTAAAAAATCCTATTTAAAAACCTAGTAAGTAGACATTTCAATCATAAAATAACAAATTATTCGTTAAGTTGACTTCTCGGTAAAATTACTAGTAAGGTAAAGAAAACAACAAAGTTTATTAAGAAAATGTCACGAGTAAGTAACTCTACTGCAAAAAGACAATAACATAGGAACGAACCTTTTTAAACTGGAGGTCAAAACTAAATATAAAAGAAAAATTCTTTGGTAGCCTTTTCAAACAAAAACTGTCAGAGTATGAATTCATTACTCTTAAAACTGAGTACGTCGTCTTTCCTAAATCGTCTAGGACCTAGACTCTAGGTCATCCGAGCTTGACAAATTTAGCCAAAAAAGCTGTTTACGAGGTGGCATATGCGGTAATAATTCTTTAGTGATGATGTTTTTCTTATTTGTATTTAATCCCCTAGCTAATGTATGAGGTTCTGGCAATGCTAGCTTAAATTTATGGGATGAAAAAAAACTACCTCTGAAAATTGTTCTTGTTCCAATGGAAGCTTATAGTAGAGCTTTTTAGATCCCTTTTTAAAATGTACCGATCTAATCTCATTCAGTTTGGGAAGAATACCACCTTTTTTTCTCTGAATACAGCCGTTTCCAAATTTTTTAAAAGCTGCATGTAAACTGATAACGGAGTTATATTTATTTGACTATTTTATTAATTTTTCTAAGTCTTCAAGATCTAATATTTCTGGTGTCTTATTCCATTTCTTGGCAATATTGCCGTGAATAGAATCTGCTTTCATGGTCGAATGACCCGGCTCAAAATATTTGCAAGTAATGCTTTCGGGTCCCCAGTTTTCGTTGACGAAAATGGCGAATTTTTGTTCTGGGCAGTACAATTGTCTGCCCAGAATAGAACATGTTTTACATTGTCTTCTAACCTTATAATTACATTGTAGTATGCCGACACTACATCTGGTGCATTATTTCGACCCATTATTGCCTCATGCCATAAAATACATTTTTTTTTGCCTTTTTCACGCAAGTTGACAAATGTTTCGTGAAAAACTATCAATCTACTAATAAAATATGAATTTTTTATGGTAATTTTTGGCACAATTAAAATCTTCTGCATATTTGCTGCGTATAGGGCCCATTCACTGCTCCAATTCTTCGAAACATCTTCATCGTATTGTTTCCTTGCCTCCGCCCAGCTAGCACAAGAACACACTTATAACGTTATGTGTTTGTAACCTTTGGGATGTTAACATCCAAATGTGACGTTCTTTTTGACGCATGTAGTCCGTACTACCAATATCCGAATGTCCGCAACAACGATGTCGCATTGATACGTAACACAAGTACCACTAAAGAGAGGTTTGCAGACGTTCAATAAGTCCTTTTATGGTACTCTCGTTAACACCTTACATGTAACATAGGGTTAACGTCATACTAATTCATCTACCAGATGTTCTATAGAAACGTTTAGGAGATGTTTAGGAAAGATGTTATTTAGTACACTTACAAGATCTGTTTAGTACCTACAAATACAGGCAGCCCACAGATACTTAAAAAGGCTTTTAAAGACTTTAAAAAAGCCCATATGCGTGTTCAGAAAGTAAGGTAAAAGGATTTTAAGGAGCGATTCGTTAACCAATTTTGAGAATCTTATACAGGGTGTTACAAATTCGATGCTCATCATTGGGATCTCGTAAATGAGATACAGCGAAGCTTAAATGGAAGCGAAGTTGCGCAGTTTAATGCCGACTAATATGCTGTCAAGAAATTTGGAAAATTGCGGGTACTTCTGAATATTCGTAAAAAACGAAAATCGGCCTTTTAGTTTTCATTTTTTTCCGATTTATTATATATATTAAAGAGATAATGTAAAACACATTTTACGTCTTTATTGCCCTACAAGGTGATGCCCTTAGATTTTGACTCTGACGTTTTGTCTTTCGGCTGCTATCCTCAGGTCATTTCTTAAAAATAGACTATAAACTTAATTTTTGATTACATCTTGATACAACACTACTTTAATCAGGTACTGGAGTTTTGACCCTAACAGAAACATCTTCAGTGATTTTAATGTATTTCTGCTTTTAAAACTATGCGTTCTTATTTATCCATATATTGTTTATATACAAGACGTGCACTGTTTAAAGTTAAAACTAAAAAAACTTATTACAAACATACATATTGTTTAAAATCCTTTACAACTTACTTGCTTAATTTCAGTTAAGAGTGGAATCAGGAAAAATCTGCCTTTGCAGAGCCTCGTTTCAGAATGGCCTTTTTAAAAACTACGCAATTTTAGAACAATTTAGAGACATGTATTGAAAGCTAAAATGTTAAGCTCCGATCTAACATATTTTTTATTAGAAACTTTGGCCTCATTATCATGTAATCAACAAACAAAAATAATAACAATTTAAAAACTTTTGGCACAGAATCTAACAAAAATGGGTTAGATCCGAGATTAAATTACGAGTAGTGTTTTTAGAAAGTTTCAACCGAAAAAATGCCTTTATTCGGCCAATGTCCATTGAAAACTAAATATTATATCATATGGTCGATATTTTTCCGCCATATTTAATTTCACGGACTGGTGGTTACTTAGACAAGAACCAGGCAAAAGTTCAGCCCCTGTTATAAAGAGGGCGGGTCAATAGTTTTTTTACAGTTTTCTATAAGATTTTGGACTAAGATGTATTTATGTTTATTATATTTAATATGAGTAATATACAGTGTACCAAATAAAATAGTTTCTGATTTCTGATGGTAAAGTTTATAAAATTGGAGTAAATTTTTTGATAACAGATATAAATTATGAATCTAAAGGGAATAATATATTTTCTGAAAAAATAATTCATTCTGGCAGTAGTACGTTGGGTATATATTGAAGTTAGAAGTAACTGAAAAAAAAAAAATGGAAAACACATTGTTAGAAATATGTTCAGGCAAAATGGTGTGCTTCTGTAGGTTTGTATTGTATTTGTATGTATTGTTAAAGACGCCAGACGTACAAAACGGACATACCGAGAGTAAACAACTTTATCAGCCCGCGAAATTCAAATTTACATGCATCTCTTATGGGATGACGTCATATCGGTAAAACAGTCTCTTATCAGTGATGATGTGGGTGTGAGGGTGGAATGTCAGGAAGGCAGTAAGTGCGCTTTCGCCAAAGGGTGAAGATTTGAGTGTCAGAATGGTGGATGATGGATGTATAGAAATGTCTCCTTCCCAAAAAGAAGTAGAGTGTACGAGGGTGTGCCGAAGGGGCATTAAAGTGTGAGGGTGGAAACGTCGTAGGGGGAGGGGTGTGGGGTAGTGTCACAACAGCAGGGGTGAAAGTAAACAGCGTTGTCGCCAAAGGATTGGAAAGATATGAGTGGATTTTGGATGGTCTTTGGGAGAAAGGTGTCTTTAAAGGTCTTTTAGCATGCGGTGCATTACTTTTTTATAAATGAATCTGATGAGTAAAGCTTTGAAAACGGGGGTTATTCCAGGGACGGCTCTAACCTAGCTGTAAATACATTTAGGATCCGATTTGAAAATAAAATACAAATATTTATTTACCCACATTGTGTTATTTGAAAATGCGAAATACGAAATTACTTCGGTTACAGGGATATACCATACAGGGTGTCTGAAAAGCCTTGGCATGGGCAAATATCTTTACTATTAATAAAGATAGAGACACCAAATTTTAGTTGTATCTTATTGATTAATAAATCTACTTTTATATGTAATTTGACTTTTTCGACCCCCTTGGGGGGTTACGCTAGAGAGTTGAGGTCAAAAATTTTAAATGCAACCCTATGCCGTGTGGTACCTCATTTTAAAGGTCTTTTCGAGAATGGCAGATGTTACTTCTTTAATCGTACTACTTAATTCATTAAATCGTAGAAATATGGTAAATACGTAGTTGTAGTTTTACCAGAGAAAAACCAAGACACAGAATATTATCTCTCCTTCCCACCTGCTCGACCACGCTATGGCCTTCACACGGCAACACCCCGAGATTGGCGCGTAGGATTATCACAATACACCCCGACATTACCAGTGCGGTAGCAACACGGCAAGCAGAGAGAGGTTTCTGCGACGCGGCGCGTCGCAATACTCACTTTCACTGTGCGTTATACCCTTTATACGGACGGGCTATTCTATTCTTAACGCGTGACTACATTTTTTTAGAATTTAAACTTTTGAGTGTTGTTTTCCATGATACAAGTAAAAGAAGGTATGATATCAAGCGCTGTCAAATTCGCGCATGACGTCACCAGGTGATTTTTTTAAATTTATAACGGTCAATATAGAGTTTAATGTTAGTTAAAGGCGATTTTATATAAATTTTATTGGCAATACACTTTGCCTCCTGCTTATAATACAAATTTTATAGTATATAATTTAAAATAATCATGTAAATAAAGGGATAAATACATACATTCATTGATTGATTGTCCACATCACAACCATACACAGCACATCTCATTTTTACTTTTAAACTCCTAAAAGTAATATAAAATCACCAAAAAATAGTTTTAAACACAACGCGATCTTTAAAGATGTGTTTCGTTTACAAAATATCGCGGAATCATAAAAATTAAAAATTTTGGTTTTGAGAATGATGACAAAACCCCATTTTACAATGGACAAATAAAGTATATCTATCTCACCTTTTTTCTTTATCATATTTTGAAATTTTGACAACTAGAAAAAGTTAGGTTAAGTTAAGATAAACAGCAACATGACATTTTGAGCATGTCCCATAAGTTTTTTCTGTAGTGTTGATAATAAACGAATAAACCTTTATTTTTCTGTGTAGAAAATGTTTGTATAAAGTGTTGGCCGCTTAAATTTATTTATTCTATAAATCTGTTACTGGCTAACAACTACCGAAAAAGTACGACAAGGCCGGGCATTGTGGAGATGATTAACCAGGAACCTCGATCCCAAATAGTTCGATAAAGAAGTCAGAGAGGAGGAAAGAATGAAAATTACCATACCATCTAACCAGGAACCTCCATCCCAAATAGTTCGATAAAGAAGTCAGAGAGGAGGAAAGAATGAAATTTACCCTACCCCTAATCATACAAAAATTTTGGTTTTCAGTTACAGTAAAAGTACCAGGGCAAAGTCTGTTTATCCTTCTAGAGCTAAAACTTTCAACATTTAATTGAGAAACTGTCACATTGAGCTAAACAGTTATAATTTTTATTTCTACAAGTACTTTAAGTTAAGAATTTCGCTGTTCGCAGGTTGAGGTAGGGTTTGTAGAATTTATCAGAGAATAGGGAATATTTCTTTAAACTCATGTTATGATTTATTTTAATAAAAAATCTTTACTCAATTTTGCTGAGTTTTCTTTATTTATTAAAAAAAATGCCCGTGCATATTAGGTATACAGAAATTAAGGCAGAATTAAATTATCATTCATAAGCACATGGTTATTGGGCAGTAGCTATCTTCAAATAGTAAAATTTTTACGTTTATAATCTGCTAGCAGTATCTATGCTAACAGAGTTATGTTAAAAAAAAATTAGTTTAAAGGCAGTGAAGGTTTCGAAGATTTTGGTAAGATCTATTATTATAAAACAGCACTCCAAAAGTAGGTATGTACTTCAAAAGTTTATTATTTTTAATAGGAATATTCCTTCTCTTTCCAAACTCCTCTAGGTCCACATTGTTGTGAATGAGGTTTGTGTGTGTCCACGTAGAGCAAGAAAGACACTACTGTTATGAAAGAATAAACGTCTGTCTATTAACATTACGATAGTGTATATTTTGAAATGAAATTACAAAATTCTAAGATATATATATATATATATATATATATATATATATATATATATATATATATATATATATATATATATATATATATATATAGTTAAGTATGTTTGGAATTATCTGGAGAACTACTGTTTCGTCTTCCTCAGTGTCTAAGTTGTTAAAAGACACCACATCGACTCATCAGAGGCCTTACAGTAGCATGAGCATTTCTGCTCCCTTATAATTCCACAGTTCTTGCCTATAAAAGACAACCTGAAAGTTTTGAAAGGTAGAAGTTCGTGAGATTGCTCTCTGAGAAATGTTATAGGGATCCTTATCGGATCTCCCATGGTAGCTTGGATGTGGGAGTCTCGCGACCTCTCCACACTACCTGAGACATTCTCATTTATGAACATAGTTAAGTATGTTTGGAATTATCTGGAGAACTACTGTTTCGTCTTCCTCGGTGTCTAAGTTGTTAAAAGACACCACATCGACTCATCAGAGGCCTTACAGTAGCATGAGCATTTCTGCTCCCTTATAATTCCACAGTTCTTGCCTATAAAAGACAACCTGAAAGTTTTGAAAGGTAGAAGTTCTTGAGATTGCTCTCTGAGAAATGTTATAGGGATCCTTATCGGATCTCCCATGGTAGCTTGGATGTGGGAGTCTCGCGACCTCTCCACACTACCTGAGACATTCTCATTTATGAACATAGTTAAGTATGTTTGGAATTATCTGGAGAACTACTGTTATATATATATATATATATATATATATATATATATATATATATATATATATATATATATATATATATATATATATATATATATATATATATATATATATATATATATATATATATATATATATATATATATATATATATATATATATATATATATATATATATAAAGAATCTTATAGACTGATAGAGTTGCGATAAAAGAGTGTGATGAAACAATCACGTGCCTGAGGAAAATTAATTAGTCATAGAATATAAAAAATTGATATTTTTTTAGAAGAAATTTCTTCAGTTTTCTTTTAAACATTGTAATTTTTTTTATATTTTTTATTTCTGGAAGACAATGCATTTTAATACCAGAGTAAAGAATATACTTTTTTAAGACTATTATTAAAACAGACGACTCTAATAAGTTGATTAAGGATAAAGTGTAGGTACAGAGTTTAAAAAGACAAAAAAAAAACAATTCAATTTATATTTCAAAATTTATTTAAAGAAACAATTTAAAAATAACAAAAAATATAGGGTAAAACATACAGTTGTTGGCACCTATATAGTGATTGGCACCTAACTGATATTTTTGTCGGTTCTAAGGAGTTCAATAGATATGAAGTAAAACCAGTGGCGGCTGGTGAAATTTCAAAGTTGTATATCTCTGTTCCTACTCACAGGACCCATACCAAATTTAGGGGTTTCAATAGTGAGCCCACTGGGAATGTATTGGTAAAGAGAAAAACATTTTGTAATTTGCGAAAAAAGTTAAATTCTTGGTGTGCCCCTCCTAAGAAAAAATTAACACGTCTAGGTATTGTATTTATTATTTTTTCTGAACAGATTTTACATCATTTTGTCGACAGTTTTTAAATTTTGAGAGAAAAAAATGTGTTAGTAGAAAGTTATGTAGTATATTATGTTTATTGAGCTCAATAAAATAACATCACTTTCTACAAGTCCGTTTATTTACTGACTGGTGACCCCACGGATACCAAAACTAGCCAGAAGCACCCTATGACATAATGTCAACTACACAATATCTTAGGGTGAGTCTACATTAAATAAGCATTATACTACAAGTTATAGTCATTTGAATTTTTTTAAGTCTAAAATATAATTAAAAAAAAAATTCAAATGACTATAACTTTCTACTAATACACTTTTTTCTCTCAAAATTTAAAAAATTTAATTTGTAATGAAACTTTATTTCTTTTGTAATGAAGCTTTATAAATATTTATTAGCATTTCCTTTGGCCTTCACATTTAAGTTTTTTTGTCGTTTTCTTGGTGGGGATAAGGCCCTTTCGGTGGAGGTTCCTGGGATATCGTCGATTCCATTTCACTTAGCCATTGGGAATACAAAATGGGCACAAACAAGGCAAAAATACACAAAAAATACGAGTCTGTGACATTATAGCAACATAGAATTTTTAGAGATTATGTTATGGTATGTCAGATCCAATGTCGCCAGGTTGTCTCAGATACCAGACCAATTTATGGTTGTATTAGAATTTGTTAACGTGGATTGAAATCGTAGTGCTTTATAATTTTATTTATTAATTTAATTTCTGAATTAGTTTAAAACAAATAATTATGTAATTGCACATTTTATTCCAAAAATTTGGCAACCTTGCAAGAGGTCCCCAGCCGGGGAACGTAGTTACAGTTCATCCTCCAAATGGCAACATCTCTTTATTTGATACATTAAGTTAACAAAAGACGACGATATAACTCGATAGTCGATTCTATGTTAGGAACTCACGTAGCTCGATCGTTTAATGTCAAATGTAATACCGATGAGCACCAGTCGCTCCTACTGACGTTTTTTAACAATATTGCAGGGTTTTATTTGATTTTACAGTGATCTTATGATATAAAGGTGTTCTAGGAAATGCAGCAAAACCAGGAAATTTCTCAAGAATAAAAAATATACACGCATATACATGCGTAAGTAGACAAGTTAAACTAAACGAACTTCAACGTGAAAACATCTGGACTGCCATGTGTATAGATTTTCCCTGTGTAAGCTGCCCATTTAATTTGACCAATGAGATGAATTTTTGTTCATTTGTTTTTTCTGTCATTTTTCTCAAAAGTCTCCAGGTGACGTCAGATATCATATCTTCTATTTATTTGTATCATGGTTGTTTTCCATATGTGGTTCAATCATGACATCACAGTTGCTGTAGAGTCTTTCCTTTTGGAAGAACTTTAAATTACCCCCACGAAATCTTACCTATATCCGTGAATTTATACTCAGAAGCTCTCCTGAATAACGGAAATATACTATACTGTTTTTAAAATAACTAAGGTTTTACATTGCTCATTTCGAGTATGGAGTAGTGTTGCAACATATATACAAAAGGTCAAAATGGCACCCAACCCAATGTACCCGTCCGGGCGAGGCATGCATAAGTCAACAAGCGATAGCCGACCTATGGTGCCATACAGTACCTGCCTGCGCAATTCATGTGCAGATTTTTGTTATGTTTGTGGGAAACTTTTTTTAGCAACGTTCTTGACATTGTTTTTATTTTATTGTTTTGTATATTTGTCGGTTGTTGACATCTGCGCAGTAGACCAAAATGCTAAACACGCGAAAACCGACCATGCTAGACAATATTCGAATATTGGACTAGCGAATATTATTTCCCTTCAAAAGTAGTTATATGTTCGAAGTCTTTCAGTATTGGACTATTCAAATATTTGAGTTTTCGATTTTGTCAATATTCCGATATTTGATTAGTCAAATACCTATATGAAACGGGAACAAATACGTATGCACTTTACTCAAGTGTCTCGGTAAGTTTAGAAACAGTTTTCAGGTTCAAAAAAGAAGTAACAGTCAGTAATGAATGTCAATTCAAGTATTAGAATAAAGGCCGATTTCGAATTGTAATTATTCGAATAGCCGACTCAAATATTCGAATAATCGAATCGACTATTCATATAGTCGAACCGACTATTCGAATAGTTGAATTAACAATCCGAATATTCCAATCACATTCGAATATTCGAATCAAATATTCGAATATTCGAATCGAATAGTCTAATCGAATCTTCGAATCAAATATTCCAATATTGGAATCGAATATTCGAATCAAATATTCGAATATTGGAATCGAATAGTTTAATCGAATCTTCGAATCAAATATTCGAATATTGGAATCGAATATTCGAATCAAATATTCGAATATTGGAATCGAATATTTGAAGCAAATATTCGAATATTGGAATCGAATATTCGAATCAAATATTCTAATATTGGAATCCAATATTCGAATCGAATATTCCAAGCAAATATTCGAATATGCGATTCGAATATTCGATTCACATATTCGAACCGAATATTCGAATCACATATTCGAATCAAATATTCGAAACAAATATTACAATAGTTTCCACGAATATTCGAATAGGCGAAGCGATTATTCGAATAGTGGAACCGACTATTCGAATAGTAGGATCACCTCTTCGAATCCCATATTCGAATAGTCTCCACCAATATTCGAATAGTCGATTCAACTATTCGAATAGTCGAACCACCTGTTCGAATAGTCGCATAAACTAGTGGAATAGTAGATTCGAATAGGCGATTCGACTAGTCGAAACGTCTACAAGTCGCAGCGACTCTTCGAATATTCGTGGAGACTATTTCAACAGTGAATAATTCGAATATTTGAATAATAAATCAAGTAAATATTCCAATACTTCAATTCCAAAACTTCCGAGCCCTAGTCTACACTGGAACCCAGTCACGTTTAAGAATATATTATCGCCAGCAGGAAAGGTACAACTACGTATTTAACTTTTTAACTTTTCTCCCCAACTTTTTTCCAACTTTTTTTTGGACTTCTCTAGCTTTGTTTTTCTGTTCCTCACAAATAATTTTACTTTTGCCGTAAAAGTTTTGTATATTCCAACTGATAAAAGCTTTAGATTCGATGCAGAATATAAAGGATAACACCGTACATCAGAAATAGAGAATGATTGGTATTTTGTCCAAGACCTTCCACTTTGTCAAAACTATATTTCATTTAGGTAGGTATGTTTTGTTACGTAATAGTATAAAGGGCTTACATTATTGTACAAAGCCTGTAGTTTTGTACTTTCATGCAACGCTTTTCATTTTTGCTAATTCACGAGTGAAGTATTCATATTTTTCTTTATTTTCCTCTACATGTTTTATAGTTTTTCTTGTAGACGTAAAATTGCTATAAATAAGGTACCTACTTACTTGTTCCTAGATTAGTTATTAAATATTTAATAATACATTTGTATTCTACTGTATTGTATTTTTTATTTTGCAGCATTTCTTTATTATAACCCAAAATCTGCATCGCACGCCCATGTCAGCTTATTTCGACTTCGGTTTGGAGGTCATAGAAAGCAAATCGTATTTATGAATGAAATCATTACGAGATAGTATACTCTCTGTCTTGGTTGTACTGTGGTTTTACTATTGGTAATTTATTCTTGAAAGTGGGTAGGTTTGAATGTCGACACCAGCGTACACCCCTTGAAATTTCGTGCGCATGTCTAGCCCTCTTGGTTTGCGCGTGGTGCGCATTTTGGTCTACTGCGCAGATGGCAAAAAAACGAAAAATAATGTCGAAAAAAACTTGAGAAAAAGTAATAAATTTAAATACATGGTGGTATCTTGCCTATTGGAGATAATATATTCTTAAAAGTGAATGGGTTCAAATGTAGACACCAAAGTCCATCTCCTGAAATTCCGTGCGCAGGTCTAGCATGCTCGGTTTGCGCGTGGTACGCATTTTGGTCTACTGCGCAGATGGCACAACACGAAAAATATAAAAACGACAAATGAAGTCGAAAAAGTCAGAAAAAAGTTAGAAAGAGTGCCCTACAAAACAAAAAATAAATGTGCGCGCGGACTGGTACTATATGGCACAAGAGGTCGACTAACGGTCGACTATACGATTTACGATGTATAATTTTGATAGGCTTGCCATTTAAAAATGAATTAAAATACGGGGTTTGCTGTAAAATATTTCTTTTTTGAAGACTTTTAAAAAAAGGGACCACACGGCATAGGTTTGCATTCGAAATTTTTGACCTCAACTCCCTAGCGTCACCCCCCGCCCTCCCAAGGGTGTTGAAAAAGTAAAATTACGTAGAAAAGTAGATTTATTAACCAATAAGATACAACTAAAATTTAAGATATTTACCCATACTAAGACTTTTTAGACACCCTGTATGTTGTATTGCTTTAACCAAAGTATTTTCGTATTTCGCATTTTCAAATTACACAATGTGAGTAAATAAATATTTGTATTTTATTTTCAAATCGGATCCTACATTTATTTAGAGCTAGGTTAGAGCCGTCCCTGGAATCCCCCTCGTTTGCAAAAGCTTTACTGATGAGTTCTGCTAAATATAAAAATTATTTATTTGGCGACATATTTAACGGCGGCCAAAATTAACCGATTATATGACCCCACCAGTGGCGCAGCCACGGGGGGTTTTGGGGTTAACCCCCCCCCCAAAGGCCTAAAGATTACCCTACCCATTTCCCAAATTAACGAATATTTGTCAAAATTTTTTGTCAAAACCCCCCCCAGAACGTATTTGTCAAAAATGTTTGTCAACCCCCACCACACCCCCCCCCCCCCCCCAGAGCGTATTCCTGGCTGCGCCACTGGACCCCACAACACAAAATGTATTGTTTTGCTTGGAATAACCCTTATACCTACATAATGGATATTTCTTTTCGTGCACGAAATGAAATAATCTCAGAAATATGAAATAATGTTAGAAATAATGCGTAAAAAAAGATAATCAGTAGTAAATGAACGATTCCTACCAAAATATTATTTGGACTTGTTTGAAAAAGCATAAAAAGTACACTTAAAACTAATTTCTGATCATATTATTATAGTAAATGAAAACCTTGAATCACACTCGTATTTTATTTGGTACACGGTATAATATGATCCCAAATTTATTAATTTGCATGGATTTATTTTAATTTGCACGTGCGAGCCGAGCGCCATCTGTCAATCAGTAACCAAAGTAGCCATAAAATACCTGTAAAATTCAATTTCCAAATAATTTTATAAAATACTATTGTAGGTGCCATCTACAAAATATATAAGGGAGTAATTTTCACTTATTTTTGACGGTTAATTTTAGTCAGATTTTGAGCGATCAAATTCCCGTCTTAAAAGTGACAATCAAAGGAGAAATCCAAATTTATAAAGGATCATGGTGTGCCATGATAAACCATATTATTAATGGGTGTATATCTGAGAATGAAGAGATTTCATAGCGATATTTGGCGATGAAAAAAAAACTGATTGCTATAGACACATAGGTGGAAAACGAAAGATTTGAGATACATAAGTCAAATTTGTCAGGTAACCCACAAAAAACAAATATTTTTTTTGACTTATAGGCATTTTTTGAAAATTATAAAAACACGGAACAGACATGCTGGCACGGAATAGACAAAAATCATTTAATTGAGTAAAAAGACATTTAATTTTTCAAATACAATTCAAACGCTTAATACAAAAACGAGCCTAAATGCATTTACTAATTAAAATACATAAAAAACATTATTATTGTTATTATAAAAAAGTTAATATAAAAGTAAGTAAAAAATTTTCAATTTTCTTTCTTATATCATTAATTGTTCGAAAATGCATGGTTTTAGTTCTTCTGTGGAGTGTATCTTCATTGCTGTTTTTGATTACTGAGTTTATTCGGTATTTAAATATCTTCTCACATTTTGATTCTAACCTATACTTCATTACTCTTCTATGAATATTTTTTTGAAATACGTGCTTCTCTTTCCTTTGCAATTCTTAGTAATTTTCCGATAACTGTTCCTTTATTGCTTCGCCAAAAAGTAGCTGCTCTTTAACTTTATACTGATCAATCACTGCCTCATTTAAGAATTGTTCCACCCGTGTGCTGAAGTTTCTGGTGTGGATGAATGAGCAGCTGTATTTTCATTTGATTTTTCTAGTTTGCTTTGTACGCGCTAATATCTTTTTTTCCACAATTCCCCCGTTTCTTAAGACTACCTAGTTCTTCTTCTGTTTTTTCCCTTTTGTCTATAGCGTTCTAGCATAATTTTTTGGGATCTTTTTTCTCAATAAAGTTTCCTGCCATCTTGTATTTTTGCATTATTCTGCTCCACTGGCTGCTACTCTGACTGTTCTGCTGCCTCCTTTTCTTTTAATCGCATTCTACGAGTATGTTTCTGCTCCCTCTAACTTTTGCAATTTTGACGAAGCTCCCTTGCTGACATTTCTGCTACAACTTTCCTTTTTTTAATTTCCCTATAGCGAAGATACTTCTGTCTTTCTTTTTCCCTTTGTTCCTCCCTTCTTTCAAGATCTTTCTTAATTCTTCGCCTACGCTCCCGTTCACTCTCTCTTTTAATGCGCTTTCTTTCTTCTTCCGAATTTTTTGTTTTCGACATATTGTCTCCTACAAAAAAATAACGTTTATGCATAATCCCTATTTTTAAGGATTAAAATTATACTTTTAATCTGGCAAATAACTTTTAATCCCGGAAATTTTAAAATATTTTTTTTTATTTTCGAAGTAATTCAATACAAATTTGAACTGAGTATTTTTATTTTTGATACTACCGCTAGTCATTTTTACATTTTTTATCTGTGCGTTTTAAAAGAATTCGTGTCGAAAGTGCATAAAAAGCGTATAAACCACGTAACTAAGATGTATTTTTATTATATTTGAAAAATTCAGTCACACTTCCTGCTTAACAGTCCATTCCGTGTCAAATTATCTATTCCGTGATTCTTGAATTTCACGGGACGGACAGCCACGAGACAGACAAATTAGGACATTTTAACAAATTATAAAGAACCAACTAAATTAATTAAATTTGTATTTTAGACTATGTCTACTGTTTTTCCTAGCTAACAAAAAAATCATACTGCAAAAAAAATATCTAATATAAAAACTTATTTTGACTTACCACGGTACGGACAAAGTGTGGGTTTCAAAAATGAATAACCATAAAATTGTCTTGAAATGCCGACCTTTAACGGTACTTGACTCAACCTCGAACGCGGAAAGATCAAGACTGTTAATTCGGTCATCTAATGGAACTTTTCACGAGCACCCTTCTGTTACCCCCACCGACTGAGCTCGCTTTGTCGCGCCACTTTTAAGGGAGCACATGACGGACTGATATTCTGGGGACACGTATTAAATACATGATTTTGAAAAATATAAAAAACAATTAATTTATTTTTTGATATAATGTATTATTTTAATATGTTACTGTGACACAACACAAAAAAGAATTATAAATTTATGATAAAAAAGGGTTGATTTTAGATAATATCTTAACGTACTTTTTAAGGGGACAGGCCACGGAACGGACAAAATCCATACTTTTTGGTGATTTTTACCAATTTAAAAAAAAAATTGCTGCAGTTCGAGTAAAAACTACAAACAGGACTAAATGAGGCACGTAATAAGATATGTAGTTTTTCCATTTATTTTATATTTAGGAAAAAATCACTTAGGGACACCCCTTCTCTCAATTTTGGGATATTCACTCTAATACTATTCCACAGTTTCAATAATGTGGGCACATTTTTTTCTGAAATATCGTATGAGAACATGATGAAATGCATTGAAATTATTGAAGATGTTTTTACTAGACTTGAAACACTAAGATTTGATTAAAGCATGTATTGTACTAAGACAGAGGAGTTTAAAAACCTTGAAAACAGGTATGTATTTTAAAAAGAGAACCTGGCGATGACAGTCGAGAAATGAAACGTCGGATTCAGAATCTGAAATCATCACCTTAGCTGGGATAAAAAGTGACAATGAAAATGTAACATTTAGTACATTATCTTTTTAAACAAAATTAAAAAAATAAAAACTAAAATGCCGATTTTTGATGTTTTACGAATATTCAGGAGTACTCCCAATTTTCCGAATTTATTGACAGCATATTAGTCGGCATTAAACGCGCAACTTCGCTTCCATTTAAGCTTCGCTGTATCTCGTTTACGAGATCCCAATGATGAGCATCGAATTTGTATCACACTGAATAAGATTCTCAAAATTGGATAAAGAATCGCGTGTGTAACATTCCCAGATCCCAATGGTGAACACTGAATTTGTAACATCTTGTAGAGACATGTCCTAGCATGTAACAACTTCGTTATTTTATTTTTTAAGGATATTTGTCAAACGCTTGAATTTTTTTTTAATAACCAATGTTGTCCCTTTTTTTCGTGTCACTATCGTATTTGAGAAATAAATTAGTGTTTTTGTGGATGCCTCTGACTCCATTCACCTATTAAGACTGCTTAGAATATACGAAAAATTGGAAGAATGTTCATTTAATAAAAGTATGAAAAAAAGTTTTTATAAACGTTTATTAAAAACATTCAAAAGTTTAACTGGTTAAATGTTTCTTCAGGTATTTAACAATTGCTTGATAAGGACGACTTTATGTTTCATTTTTTTCTCTTCTCTTTGTTTCCTTTAGGCTGAATGCCTAAACCATTCCATTATGAGATTTTCAAAGTCTTTTTTACTAATCTTTGTTTTATGATGTACCACATCTAAAAGAAGAGTAAACCTCAGTGGCGCTTTCGCCATTTTAGTTTCTGACGTCGTTTTTTTCTTCTTAATAACCTATTTCTTAGAAATCGAGCTCTGCAGCGCGATTCATATTCACCAATGACATATTACGAAGCAAAAGGATATTTGCAAAACTTTAAGCCACTGAAACAAACAATTGCAAATAGTTAAAAATAGCATGTCACTGATGAATATGGATCACGCTAAAGCGCCGATTTTTAAGAAAAATTTGAAAGACCCGTAATTCCTTCACCATTTTATTTTGTGATTAATATTTCGTTAGTTTTTTGCTTTATCCAAAATAAGCCTCTGGAGCGCTTACAAGACCCACTAACCTCTATAGTTTAAACTAAAACGTGTGTAATATATAAATTACCAAATTCAGTTTGTAATAATATGTATTTTTTTACTTTGAACTATAGGTAACTGTAGGTAAACGGCTCCCGAGGCTTCTTTTGCATAAAGCAAAAGTTAACAAAACATTGAACAAAAAATAAAATGGCGAAGGAATGGCCGGTCTTTCGTATTGAATTAGTTCAATTTAAATAATAGAACAGCTAAAATTCTTTAACGCTACAGAGAAATCTGATATAGCGTAAATAAACTTTAACTATTCCATTCTTTCAATTAAACTATTGTACCTGTTTTTTTGTAATAACACGAGGTTTAATATTTTTTCCGCAACTGCTAAATAGGACATTTATTATGCAGTTTTTAATCAAAAATATCAATGATGAAACTATAACTAAAAACAAGGCGGAACACAAGGTCGTATATACATACTCTATGCAGGGCATACGCTTTATTAAAAAAATGTTAAGAAAATTATTTTGTGCAGAATCTGGTTTTTTATGAAAAAAAAAATAGGCTTTAAACTTAGAAAAAAACTAAATTTTATATCGAAAGTTGACAGACAAAAACAATCTAAAATGACAGAAAACGAATTTGAAATGTTTGCTTTAGTTAAAGAATGTCATAAACATTTTCCTGCCTGAGGGTATGCCAGTGATAAATAAGATTTATACTTCATTCCTTATTTCAGCTGGCAAAATACATATAAATATTCTTACCATAAATTATTTTCATGATAATTAGGTACTCTAAGCAAAAATTGTTTCCTGCCCGTCCACGAGCAAAGAACTGCAACGCTGTTTGTAAAAAGGGTATCTTAATAACCGATAGGTGATATCTTTTGCATCATTGCCTCCTACTGATTTAAGCAGCTTTGCCTACAATAATTTTTAGTATTAATTAGCTACAAGTTAATACACCAAAAATTAGAGAAAGTATTAATATCTTACTTGACCTCTTACAATATTTACAATGTGAATGAATTAATGTTAAATAAACAAATTTAGATTATTACTATTTTGGGGTGCTCCACCTCTTATAGTTACTGACTAACTGACAAAAAATAAGAGTGGAAACGGCGAACTATTTTAATCTCACTAGTCATTTACAGCCGTATTCACTACACGGGTTTAAAATTTAGTCCTCCCTGAAAATTAAGACCTGTAGCTGGCCAGCTGTGTTTTGACAATATTATATGTCATATAAAACTACCATTTTAATTTATGTGTTTTGCTATTAATTTGGTTTACAAATGAATATTTTGAGAAATAAAGTGTTTTTATGGATATGAATAGAACAATATATTAATGAATATTGTTGCGAAAATAAATTTAGTTGGAAAAATAGCTAGTATATAATTAAATGTCTTTTTCTTTATAAACTTAGAAATAAATCCAAACATTTGTTTACAATACAAAACTTAGTGGTTGTCTCAATTTAGGGCAGTTTTAAACTAAAAATCCTTTAGTGAACCTGGCTTTTAGATTTTAGGCAATATCAAAGTAACATATATCTAGCAGTATCAAAGTAATATATCTACCAAACTTACAAAGTGTGATGCAGCATCTTCATTTTTGAAGCAATTTTCAAGCTTTTCTATTTCCTCCAATGATTTCATGGGAAATGTGACATGAAATGAAAATTTTTCTTTTTCTCCATCAATTGACTTTGTCATTCTTTCCTTAATGTCTGTAATATCTACTTTTAATTCAGCCAGGAAATGGAAAGGATATATGCTGTTTAATTTTGTATAAATTCCCACAATTTGTTCATCAAAAAAATATATTAAAACTGAATAGGTCTAAAATTCGGTTTAAATATTAAAGTATAATATTTTCTAGTGAGATGTGCAGTGACAATCACTTAACATACCTTGAATAAATATTCCAGTAAACGAACCTAAAAAATAATAAACTGTTTTATGTACATTGATCAAGTTATCTCTTAAAATTTAGTTACAGCAAAATGCAAATATATAACATATTGCATCTACTTTTACATGTTACCTAAAACTACAGCTGTACAATCCACTGTAAATGTAACAATTAGTACATAATATCTACAACTTACTACTCTTATATTTAGCACCAATATTTTTATGCTTTGGTTAAATAAAGTCCTAAGAAAGATTGCTACAAAAAAAAAGTTACTTTATCTAATAAGCAGGGCATTAAGCAAGATTCCAGCCAATGCTTTATTCATATATTTTTTATTTACACACCTTTATTACTGTCAGACTGCTTGCTTGCTGCTTTATGCATTATGTCAGTGTCATCCTTAAATTTAGGGAAATATACTAATTTTATTAACTTATCAAAGCACGTTAGATCCGGAAATATATGATAAAATAAAAAAAAGATTAATAAATCTGTTACTAATTCCATTACAGCTTTTCACAACCACCACGAAAGATTCATATAACTGTTTTATTAGCTGCCCATAGAGACAAGTGCCAACAAGTTTAGAACATTTCTGCAGTACTGTCCGACACAACTATGAATACCTCTCACTGATTAAGTATGTAAGTTACCAAATTCTATAATGTCAATATAAATCTAAGCATGATAAACAACTCAGTACCTTAATACAATAGTAGAACTATTCAGAAGTAAATTTTACCTGCAATCGGACCATGTCACTCTGACTCACATCAATGTCACTGAAAGGAGACCCTACGTGATTGTTTGCCGACTCCTCATCACTGAGTGTTGGGGCTGGAGTTGTTTTCATTTGTGTTACTAAAAACGGGTATGAAGAATAAATTGAAATAAATTATTGCATAGGACATATAAACTAAGGACTACTTTGATTAAATTATTTATGTCAATATGTTTAGACCTTGACCTCATACATTAAGGACAGGTTTATCAATTTGTCGGTCAAATAAATGTCAAAGTCAAAGCTTACAGCTAAGTTGATTGGCAGCTACGTAGCGAATAGATTTAGCTGTACACTGATGTTCTTAAAGTTACAACTTGCAAGCAGAAAAATATCCACAAATATATTTTGTCTCTTAATTATAGATTTAGAGTAGGAATTCCGTCGGATCAGTCCACCCCACTCCTCTCCCTTTTGCCCCGCCCCCTTCCCCCTCTCCTTATAAGCTCCGCCCCCTTTTCCAACCATTCTTCAACCAATCCTTATAAGCTCCGCCCCCCTTTTCCAACCTTTCTTCAACCAATCCCTATAAGTTCCGCCCCCTTTTCCCTCCATTGTTCCCCACCCCTTATAAGCTCCGCCCCCTTTCCAACCATTCTTCAAACAATCATTATAGACTCCGCCCCTTTTCCATATAAGCTCCGCCCCTTTCCCTATAAACTCCGCCCCTTTTCCCACCATTCTTTTCCCACTCCTTATAAGCTCCGCCCCCTTTTCCCTCTTCTCTATGCACTCCTTCCCTCTCCTATCTTCGCCACTCCTTATATAAGCTCCTCCCCTTTTTATCTAACTTCTTCCCCACTCCTTATATGGGCATAAGCTCGTCCCCCTTTTTCCCTCCATCTTTACTCACGAGGCCCCCATAAATCTAGCAACTAGAACATCATAACCCCAAGTCCTATTTTAGGTTGAAATGGGCATTTAAAAGGACAATAATTTATTTAGACCCTATACAGACGGATTAAAAAAAAAAGTTCCTAAGGTGTTAGCAGCTTTCATGCATTAAGGGTTCTGTGTCGCCGATTGACTAATAATTCTATCGATTAAGCTAAACTACTAACTGGCCCCTCTAAATGGATAAATAATCTGTTAAACGGTAGTTCAGTACAGAAGAACAGCGAGTGGTTAACTAGGAAGCCAAATAAAAGATAAGTTTTATATAAATTTTTATTTTTACTTCAAAATTACATATGTATATATATTTTTAATATAGTCTAAATATACTAATACATTGCTAAAACTAGTATTACCAAAAAATAAATCTATTGTAACACTTTTGTACAGATACAATACATATACATAATAATATTTTGGAATTCTGAATACATTTCATACAAGGAGGCTGTTTTACCTCTAGATACATCTATATTTAAGCTGTCACATTTCCCCAAATTAAATACAGTTTAACATAAAAAATTTTACCTTAATAAAAAGATTTGTGAAAAATAATTACTTAGTTCATGGCGTAGGTTTGTGGGTTGGTATGACAAAAGGGATTGTGTAAAGATTTATGACCTCGCATACATAAACAGCCACCTGAACTATCGACGGTCGGGGGTAGTTAAACAGGTGTTAAAAAGGTCTTGAGTGGTTCAATTGTAAATTTGTGAGTCGGTATTAGCGTCGGTTGTTACTTTAGGCATAAATAGTTTTTTATTATATACAACGGACGTTTTAATTAAGGAAGATAAAAACAGGTGCCTGCCCAAATAATCTTAAAAAATATTGATGTACCCATTAAGACCTTATTTTAGTGTATAAAAGTAGATACGCTGAGCAAGAAAGATCTTCAGGTGAATTGATTTTACAACGTTGGGTTGCTCACGCGTAGCAGTTTCGTCCCCGTTTGGGTTGCTCACGCGATGTACTTCCGTCCCGTTCAGATTGAATTACGTATCATTTTTCACCCTATCTTGATAAAAAAAAAGTACGGGGCATTTTATAGTAATACAGTATGCATCAGTCTGGCATAGAGCTGTGTATATATTTTAATATTGTTTCTGTATAGTACCAGGCGTCTAATAAACTAATTTATCTACTTTTTTCTTATTATTTCACCAATATTGAACGATAGCAAACCGGCAGATTGGTCGAAACATAAAAAAAAAAAACAAATGCTACGGTTATCTATTCAAATAATAGTCCTTCTAGATAGCTGTGAAAATGTCTTAAAATTTCTTCGGATATGCCAAGTAGATGTTATTTGACTGAAATATTTAAATTTTTAATGGTACAGTACTATGGTATTTTAGTTGAATACTATCTATCAAATCATATTAGTATTTAAGATAAACTTAAGATAAATTTAAGATTTTATTTGTGCTGATATTTATAAGATATTTTTGTTTTATGTGAAATTTTATATCAACTTACGTTTCTTATGCAGAATTTATGTAAACTTTATGAAGACTTAGGAAACACTTAGGATGACTTTATGTTAACTTTATGTAAAATCTTATCGACTTCAGATAATTTAGAACTTTTCTTGTCATTTTTATTTAAATACAACAAAATAAAAAATAGACGCAGTTTTTAATATTATTTTATTAAAAAAATATATTTGTGTGTGTGCAATTTTAAACCTTAACTCATACATAAGTTAATACTACATTAAACTGAAAAACAGCGTGGGATTAAGGTAGAGCTTAATAGCAAAACACTTGAAGCCTATCACATTAGCAAAAAGGTAAGAAAAAAGAGCGTTACTTACATATTTGTTCTAAAATCCGAATCTAGTTTTTAACACAACACTTGTCTTTTTACCATTACAGCACATTAAATGAATCAGTTTATAACGTTAAGCCATTGTAATAAAACCTGATACAGTAATTTAAAAATACCCTGTTAGAGACATCAAGATGCTAACATTTTACAGTGTCCTTATATATTAAAAGCACCACAAAATGTATTTAAATGTTCTAATTGTTTTTGTAGTTTTTCACCTTTTTCTTAGATGAGACCAGTTTTTCTTGCAGTAACTGAATTTGTAGACTATGTTTTTTCATTTCTTTCTCTTCGTCTTTTAAATTCGTCAATAACTGACAACGAATTTTAAAAACACCCATCACTTCATCTCTTTGGCTGACAGGAAAATCTTCCAACCAAGCACATTTGGAGGTACTACCTTTGTTTTCCTCATAGACCATTTCTTCTTCCTGACTATCCCACTGCATTTGATCAGAGTTTGGATTATTGTTCTTCAAAATGTTTTGAGAAACTGTTCTTTTAATTTTTTTCTCAATATTTGTTTGTAAAATGGTATCGAAACTTGTCGACTGGCGATATTCTTTATTTTTTTTTATTTTCCCATAAAAATTGTTTTCACTTTTAAGCATGCTCGACGGCTGTGTAAGTAGGTTTCGCAGCAGCGATTCCTGTGGCTTTTGAACGGGTTCCATTTCTTTGACTACAATGTTCTGAATTATGTTAATTTTAGAGGTCTCTTCTTCTTTTTTCAAGCCTTCTCGATTTTGCTCTAGGTCATCTAATAAATTTGAGCAAGTCAAGTCAAGTAAGGCATCCATTCCATCATGCAAATTTAGTTCTTCTTCTTCAGTCCAGCTATTGTTAAGTATGTTTTGGGTAAAAAACGGCAAATTCTCACCTGGTAGGGTATTTGGGGTTATATTTCCCCCTGAAATAACATCTATTTCAGAACTACAATACGCACCACTCACTAAGCTCATTTTGAAAATAAATGTTCTAAACCTTTTTATTAACAGCTTTAACTACAAACCACAGACTGTATAGCGATACTCAAAAACCCCCTTTTCTTATATACTCGGAGGCGTGGGAAAATACTCCACTCATATTTTTATTAATTCTGTTATTTTAGATTAACTTAAAAACTGGCCAATCCAAGGAACCTTTTTAACCCTAATTTTTCAGCTGTCACTACTAACCGCCAATAAATAACCAATATCCTGCTTTTTTGAAATTTATCCGCATTATACAAAAAACGAACAGATTTATTATACTTTTTAGGCTGAATTGAAGGTAAAGTATTAACGCTGTTCTCAGTAGGGTGGTTTTTATTATTTCCTGGATTACGTCTAAGTTTTAAATATTCATTCTTTGTATGAAATTTATTTCGTATATCTACATAAAAAATGTTGGTTTTAAAATTAACAGCTTGATGACTTACAAAACGAATTTATTACATTTAAAAATTCCCTCTGTTTAATAGGAACTGCTTTTAAAAGGGAGAATATTATTAAGCCACAGGGCGCTTTTATTGTTTCCTTTCTAAAACTGAAAAGAATTAAGTTCATAAATAATTCACATAAAAACCTTTTTTTATTTCACTTTTTACCCGTCTAGGAAATATATATATATATATATATATATATATATATATATATATATATATATATATATATATATATATATATGGTAAAATATTTTGCATTGAAAACTTAAACACGTTTGTGAATAACTTTCTTTGTGTAGGGAAATTATTTCTTGTTATTTACATAAAAGAATAGCTTTTAAAATTAATCGGCACTGTTTAATAGGAACTGCTTTTAAAAGGGAGAATATTATTAAACCACAGGGCACTTTATTGTTTCCTTTCTAAAACTGAAAAGAATTAAGTTCCTAAATAATTCACATAAAAACCTTTTTTATTTCACTTTATTTACCGGTCTAGGAAATATATATATGGTAAAATATTTTGCATTGAAAACTTAAACACGTTTGTGAATAACTTTCTTTGTGTAGGGAAATTATTTCTTGTTATTTACATAAAAAGAATAGTTTTTAAAATTAATCGGCGCTGTTCTCAGTAGGGTGGTTTTTATTGTTTCCCGGATTACATTTAAGTTTTAAATATTCATTCTTTGTATGAAATTTATTTCGTATATCTACATAAAAAATGTTGGTTTTAAAATTAACAGCTTGATGGCTTACAAAACTAATTTATTACATTGGAAAAAGCAAGCTGAGATACGGTTTGATAAAGATTTTGTTTTATTACGTCATGTCTGAAATAATATTTATGCTTCTTCGAAATAATTCTATAGCCCTTTTAAAACGGTTCTTTATGAGAATGTCATTTCTCTGAATTAACTATTTTTTAAAAAAGTAATAAACCCCCTCCAAAATTTTTTAGACTTTTAATTGTTTGGGGGCCTATATAAGAAATTAATTCAACAGTAAAATTCTTATTAGTTGCAAGACTTCGAGCTAGTGTTTTAATCTAAAATACTAGTGTGTGTGTGTGCTGGTACATGTGTAGTGTCTTAAAAGTTTATTTTATTTACTACTTTACAGCAAATATATAAGTACCACAGTCCATAAATTACCTGGTTCAATTTGAAATTTATAATAGTTTAGACTTTTAAAACCGCCTAGATAAATTATTATACTTGTTATAAATGGAAATTTGCGTTATATTATTGATAAGCAATAACAGCACTTATGAAAAATCAAAAAAAAAAGTAATTTTTATATTATTTGATCAGCGAAATTTTCTAGATATCAGATCTTCGTTTAAAAATGTGTACAAATTTCGGCTAACTCCATACAGTTAATAGAAAGTTAAAAAATGCCGTAAAAGAAATGCTGCTAGCCCCCTTTCGATCAGTAGTATTAACCCTGTACAATTAATTTTCAAATAAATATTCCACATTTTCCTAATATTTATTTATAGTATAGTTTGTACATACATTTACCATTAAATAATTAATAGCCAGTACATTAGAAAAACCAATACAATCATAAAAAACCAAAAGGATTCCAAAGTATTTATTTACAAATAGTAAGAAAAGTAAAATTTTGGTCGCAGATTAAACCGCGCGTCACATAAATATTAAAATGTACCTATTTTTTAATTTTTTATTCATTTGCAAAGAGACCTTGAAGATATGAGATCTTCATATGGCTGTAAAATGTTCCCCCATGCGCCCATTCAAGTCGGCACTAAAGATTCCTGATCATATCAGGAACGATTTAAATCAGAGTTTTTATAAATTACATATTTCTATAGTAACTATAGCGGTCCTTTCTAGACCCCATTTTAATTTTTCAACGTTATATGCTCTATTCAGCTACATAAGTCTTCATTTGTTGAATAATTGAAGTGTGTTTTACAAAAACGCCCAAAAATTACTAAAATCGAGCTAGTGTCCACCGAATAAATCCATAGGCTACACAGTCCTATGCGCTTTGCTAGAAATTCCAACGACTATGAAAATGTTTAAATTTGAAAAAAAAAATTATAAATTGGAACACTTTCCGAAAATACGGACATAGAAAATGATAACGGCAGCGGAAGCGAGGGTTAATATTTATTGTACATTAATTTGAAGAAATAAAAATAATTTTTAAACAACACTTCTTTTCTTGCAAAAACAACTGGCCAATTATTTTTTCTTTATGTAGAACGTGCGCATACAATACATAATATCTTTCTTTCCAAAACACCTCTGTAACTACATATTACACAAATAAATAACCAAGAATTTCTAAATTATTATTATAACTCGATTCAGATTGTTTATTTGTACATATTATGCTGATTTTGTAAAACGTGCCTCAATTTTACCTATTTTAAAGTATACACGTCCTTTAAGGCGGATTTCACCGTATATTACGTATAAATGTAGACCCTCCGACAACTTTACGTGTAACTTGATCAGTTTATAATATTGTAATTAACTTGGTGCACAGAGTAAAATCTAATTATTCTACATAGCTTCTTGGGGAACATATTTTTGAAAATATCGCCACAAAATCAGAATACTGACAGGCTAAATAAGATGCTGGCGTAACATTCACGTTAATTAAATCAACTACCTTGATTTTTTGTGAAATCCAGTGTAATTAAATAAAACAGCTATTATTCTTCCAAATTTAAATCTTAAAATTTGTATGTCAAATTTTGTATTTAGTCTCTGTTTTATGACGTAACATTGACGTTAATTAAATCAACTATCTTGATTTGTTTGTGAAATCTAATGTAATTACATAAAACCGCCATTATTATTCGAAATTTACATCTTAAAAATTTGTATGTCAAATTTTGTATTTAGTCTTTGTTTTAATAATAATAATAATAATAATAATAATAATAATAATAATAATAATAATACTTTTGTATTTCAAATTTGTTACAATAACAAAATGAAATGACGTCAAATAGCCAATTAGAAAATCAGAGGTGTCATATAACTATCATTCCAATCCACTACACGTTTAAATAATCGTCTAGATAATAGGGTTCCAGCTCAATTAACAATTTTTAATTTTCATTTTGAACTAGCGTTGACTATCAATACGTTTAATGCATAGTGGTAAATTATTATATTATTAAACAGTTTAACACACATATATTCTGGACTTGTTTCAGTAATATGAAGGCTACGCGACGTATGGGATAGCTTAAATGGTCTGCTCTTGTTAACCGATTGATATTGTGTGAGTTAAACAAATATTGGATTCTACGTAAAAACATTAGACATTCATAAATGTATAAGGCATACACAGTCATAATACCTGCTGCCTTAAAGACATTTCGACAGGATTGATTAAACTAGATTTTCTTAATAACCCTTAGTGTCCTTTTTGTGAAACCAAAATATTCTGTATATGGGTATGCCGACCCCAAAATAGTATTCCGTATTTAAGAACAGACTCAAAGTTTGCAAAATATATTATTATTAAGGTTTTATCCTTTATATATCCACCAACCAACAACCCGCACTGCGTAGCAGATTGAGTTTAACCTTTTTAATTGTTAATATGAAGAGACCAGTCTAAATTTTTCTTAATGTAAACACCTAGAAACTTTATATTTTCAACGATATTCAACCTACTGTCTACGGTTTCTATGTATGTAATATTTTCTAATTTGGATCTTTTTGGCTACACAAACACTATGTTTGTTTTATCTGAATTAAGAATTAATTTATTTTCCGTAAACCATTTTCTTACCTTGGTAAAAAGATATCACTGTCCGTTAATAGCTGAAGCATGTTTTTACTGCCAGATATTAAGTTTGTGTCATCCGCATAATTAATTATTGTCTGAAAGGGTTGATCTGCTTCCGAATACAAAGTCATTAATGAATATTACGAACAAAAAATTGCCCCAGAATGCTACCTTGAGCAAATCCATACTCGTTATTGTGATTTACAAAACTCTCCTTCCTTAGTGAAGCCTTACTATCTGCGTTCTTACATTGAGATAGGATTTTAGCCATTTTAGAGCATGGCCCCTTATCCCGTACATTTCCAGTTTTTATTAGTAACTCTCTATTTAGACATTTGTAGGCCATAGTTAAATCTAATTACACCTGGTTACAAAATTAACTAATCTTTTACACAAGGCAAGTTCAAATAGTTTGAGAAAATCCAAGCAATTTGCTGCATTTGTTTGGGGGCTCCTTTTTATACAATGGTTTAATTAATGATACTTTTATAACTTTTTTAATTCACTTATAGAGTTTTTAATAACACTTGTTGGTACTGCATCGATACCACTGCTGTGATTATTTTTAATCTCATTTGCTAGTTCACAAATTTCTTCAGGAGTAACAGGTTTTAAAAACATTGATAGTAGTGTGCTTTCGCCGGTTCTAGACCAATCCAAATCCAAAATCCAAATCCCCCACTCTTGACCCCACCAAAATCCCCCCACTCTTCACCCCACCAAATTCCCCCACTCTTCACCCCACCAAAATCCCCCACTCTTCACCCCACCAAAATCCCCCCACTCTTCACCCCACCAAAATCCCCCCACTCTTCACCCTACCACTTCCCCCCACTCTTCTCCCCTCTCCTCTCCCCGCTCCAAAAACAAAAACAAAAACCAAAACAAAAAAACAAAAAAAAACAGACGACAAAAAACTCTCTTCACACTACCAAATCCTACCACTCTTATATCAAATCTAGCTCCACAGGAGCTTTCAAAACCATTCCTCCTACCAGCTTTTCCCCACACCACTTTTATTGCTATAAATTCTCAATATTTACAGTATTTAACATAATTCAGATCATGTCTGTAGCAGACCCTATTGATCTCTCCTGGGACGCAGAACCCTGTGAAACTTACAATCCAAATTATATTTGATTCGTAAATCTTACTACATACTGTAATCTACGAGGACGAAGAAGGTAGTGGTGTAGCTGAAATTTGTAATCTAAATAGAATAGCTTATAAGAAATGGTTAGTATACTGTTGACCGACAGGCAATTCATATGTCGGAAATATTAAAAATTATTATTGACAACATTGAAGAAGTATTCAGTCGGAACCAGTATTATGGGTCCTGTTTACCTGCAACATTAATGGTTTGGGAACTTGCTAAAAAATATAATGTACATGTAGAACCAAAATGTGGAAAGATTTTCTATGATGATGTAGGAGGCAACATTCATTTTTGGAACGTGTTTAAAGGAGAAATTTACGATCCCACCGTCAAAGTTATAAAACATATGATGCCAACCGTGGACCTTACGAAGTTTGTATACAAAGAAGATCCTAGTATAAGCACAGATATGGAGACAGCAGTAATGTTGGATATTTTTAATCAGTTTCAGAGAACAAACACAACACGCCTTTACTTTTCCAACGCTCCAGATAAACTTAAAACTCTTAGAAAAAGTATCCATACAAATGTATCTAGATGTATTAAATAAAAAGTTTGTATTCTTTGTATTTATGTGTTATTTTATTAACCTCTTTGTGAAGAACCAGATCACCAATAAGCAAAGCTGCTAGATCACGAGTGTGCACACACAAATTTTGTATAAAGTGTTTAACAGAGTGGACGAAAACAAACGCATATTATCCTCTTTGCAGAAGATTCTATTTCTCAATTGTTTTAAAAGAGATTAAGGAAAAAATTCTTGTGAAGAAAAATGACAGAGCTGATCAAACTCTAGTGATATTGTTGTACATAAGTGACATGAATTTAATATCGATATATCAGAAGTCAATAAAACCATGTTGTTAAATATAAAGTTTTTTTATTTTATTATTATATTACATCTTTTTTTAATATCCAAGAATTGTGTGATTTGTCCATTCCCAACCATTTAACATAAACTTTATTTCCCTTTCTTCTTAGCACCTTTTCCACGAGATACACGTTTAAATGTTTGACTTTCTGCAACTCCGGTTCATAAAAACTACCTAAAATTATTTCATTTTTGTCATCTGTCAGCAAATATGTTCTTGGGTTGGTTAATTTAATTTCTTTAATTTGAAAATTTTCATTTGACCAGTTTGGTGTATATCCCTTTTGAAAAGCCTCCCTGTATTTACTAACCCTAACATAATCCCCTTGTTTAAATTTTGATTTTCTGGGGTCAATGGTTTTTATATTATTATAAGTTGATTTTAGAACATCTTTTTCATTTTCTTCATTTATATCTATAGGTTTTAATCCTGTTGTTCTATGTTAGTAGTTATAGATAGGGGTTTGACCCCCCACCGTCCGCCGGCGGGATCTTATCTTGTGATCTATGACGTCATAGCTCGGCCACCTTTGCGCATGCGCAAATTTCAAGTACGTCATCGAAGTCTACGTCACTGGATCTTACGTCAGCAAACCCAACCTGCGCGCGCAGCTGTCAAATGTCACCTGTCAACTGTCACCTGTCACTTGTCAAATGTCAAAATTAAAATTTGACATACGTCACGTATGAAGGATGACGTCATAAGACATGTGTAAAAGCATGTCAGCTGTCACCTGTCATTTAAGATCTGTCAACTGTCACCTGTCACTTATGAAACGCCAAAATTAAAATTTAACGTAGGTCACGTGTTCAAAATGGCGTCAGAAGACATGCGTAAAAGTATGGCAGCTGTCACCTGTCATTTAAGACATGTCAACTGTCACCAGTCACGTGTTAAACGTCAAAAAAAAAAATTCAACATATGTCACGTGTTCAGGGCGGTGTCCGAAAGCGTTTAAAAAAAGAATGGCGTCGATCGGCCTTTTGGTTCCGGAGATATAGTTTTTTGCTATTAGCGCTCTAATGGCTCAGGTTGGAGAGTTGAAATTTGGATGTAGGATAGTAGATGATGAGATCATTCGATTTATCAAATTATTTTTCAAAAATCTCGACTTTGAGGAAAAAATTAGATTTCAAATTTTTACATCACCCTGTATAGCAAATTTTGGATTAATTATATAAGTTATGAATATTAGGGGGTTTAGTAATAGAAAAATATGTATCAGGTCATTGGAACTAGTAAAAATTAGATCTCAAAATTTTTACATCACCCTGTATAGTTAATTTTCGATGAAAGATATAATTTAGGAATTTTATTTAAGTTAATAACAACTAAACAACTCACGTTAAAATCGTCAATGTTTAAACTGAGTTGTTGAAACACCCCTGTTTAAACAGCCATGTTCAAACAGCCCTGTTTAAACTACCCTGTTAAAAACACCTCTGTTTAAACAGGGTTGTTTAAACACCCCTGGTTAAACAGTTCTGTTTAAACAGTCGACGGTAGAACTCCCGGTTGATGAAAAGGGGGCTCGAATATGATAAAATTCATGATGGGTATCAAAGAAAAGAGAAAAATTTAAATAAAGTAATAGCGCTATTAGGGCTTCTTAATTCCGAGAGGTAAGGGCATTAACAATTAAAGAAAATGAATGATTTAGTTTGAAATTGTTTGCAAGGAAATCAAAACGTATTTACATGTGTTTTAGTGGCAATAGAAATGAGTATACAGCGATAAGAACGTCGGAAGCCGTCAGCCTTCGCAACTTCCGTCCTTATCAGGAGAATATTAATTAGTTGAAAAAGCTATTTACTTGTAAAATAACAGTCGGTATGTGTGTTTAGATAGAAGCAAATATGTACGTAGAACCGATCGGTAAAAATTAAGATTTTAAAATGTGTGAAGAAATAGAATGTATTAATATTATTTAAGTGAATAATAACAGCAAAAAATATGTATTAGTGCCGTGTGTAACTCGGGAAGTTGCGGTTAACATTTCCGGTGATAAGGCTGGTTCGAACGTGGTAATAGCGGAAAGAATTGCAAATTAGGAACTGATACTGATAAATAAAACACACAATTAGAAATTATGAACTTTATTTTAAGCAGCAAACTGCGTCGTTAACTTGTTAGGACCCGTCAGTTTTCGGCTGATAAGGGAAAGCATAAAAGGGGGAATGTGACAATTTGCAAAGCACAGTCGACGTCTGAAGCTCCGTGTGTGTGTATTAAGTTCGTTGCCAGCCAGTCAGAGTGTTCTTTGTTCTTTGTTTTTTTTGTGTGAAGGAAGTGTACTGTGAAATTTTTGGGTAAGTACCGATTGATATTAGCTTAAAGTTTTGTAGTCTGCATGTATGAACAAAAATGAAATGTCGAATATTTACAAGAATATTAGTGCCGTTTTGTCAGGGAAAATAAAAATAGTCTATCGATGTGTCTGTCTTACAACCTAGTGCCGTCTTGTCAGGGAAAATCAAAAATAGTCTGTCTATGTGCCTGTCTTACAACTTTAGTGTACAAAATTATGATTTTAATTTCGCGTTTAAGTAACAGCATGGAAATCTTCAATTATTTACAGTAATATATGAAACCCTTTTTTTTATTTTTTAAAGTATATAGATTAAGATCAAACATACTTTTTAGAATTAAAAGTCGCTGACAGTGTTCAAAACATTTCTTTTTTCATTAGTTGTTTGCTGTTTAAACGTAGTGACTTTGAGTATTTTTAAAATATTTTACCTTAGCAGTAGAGTGACATAGCTTCCAAACAATAAATCTTTTAAACTAGAACCTAACAAAGCACTCGTAGTCTTCATACATGTAATATTGTTTGAAAAAATTTTAAAGTCGCTGCCAGTGTTCAAAACATTTCTTTTTTCACTATTTGTTTTTTTTTTGTTTAAACGCAGGGACTTATTATTTTTAAAATATTAATTTACCTTAGAAGTAGAGCGACGTAACGCCCAAACAATAAATCTTTGAAACTAGAACCAGACGAAGTAGTCTTTATGCATGTAATAGTGTTTTAAAAAATAATTTCTCTATCGGGTATGTATAAACTGCAGTTTTGCTTGAAGTTAGGCTAAAACTGGAAATTTAATGAAAGAAAAAATTTATCAAACGGCGAGTAGGGAAAGATGATGTATGTTCGGTTTCCACTCACATCTCGGAGTCACATAATAGTAGGAGTATACCAACAAGGGTTCGGAAACACTTTCCTCAGTCAAAATATTTTATTTTCCAGAAAATGTTTGTGTGCGAATTCTGTAGCCGTGCGTTCACCAGGAAGGACAGCCTCAATCGTCATGGAGATTGCCGCTTAGCAGTCAAGATCTGCGACGTCTGCAGTGGGATTTTCAAGTCGGAGGGGGCTCTTCTTCGCCACCAGAAGGAGAAGCACCCGGCCCCCAAAAGACCAGCGAAGACCACGCAGACATCCATGGCGAAAAGAGCAAGACTCGTTTCGACAGATGGTGAGTAGTTAAAAATTGAAATTTTCTTTTAAGACTAGAATTGTTTTTAGATAACTTTGATACTAATTATTTTTTCTTATCTCTAGAACCATCTACATCAGCCACGCAGCATTGCACAACATGCCGGATAGATGTCCCAGCGAACCGATGGGGCGGTCATCTAAGGACCCTGGGACATCGTGAGAAATGCTGCGTGATGCAGGAGGAGGAAGGAGTAGAGCTGATAAGAACATCGTTCAGGAGCCGAATTGCGACGTACCGACTGACTTCAAGCCAGGATCCCACCAACGTAAAGCAGTATCTACAACAGCTAAAACAAAAATTCGTCAAGTTGGTGGGAGACATCTGCGCAAAGTATGAACAGCTGAAGGTCGGTCTGGAGCTTTTCGGCCGCTTCCTCCTGCAGTCGAACGAGTGAGAGGAGGTGAAGTCCTTCAACACCAAATACCAGCTGGTGAATGGAGCTACGGACTTGGAGGAGCTGTTTGAGCAGTTCAGCACTATCCTAGACCGGAAGTATTCAGACTTTATGGAAAAGGATAGTGGTAAGTGTAAAACTATTGCAAATTTTTTTTAAAACTTCAATATTTCTTACTAATACCTATTTCTATTGTTACAGGGTGGGCGCTCCAACAACTCCTCCACTTAGAATTAGGTATCAACAAGATCCAGCCTCTAAAGCCATCTTCCTACATCCCGCTGCCAAAGGAGATTGAAGCAAAGAAAGCTGTTCTGAACATCCAGAACACGGATCAAAAATGTTTCATGTGGTCAGTCCTAGCTGCCCTACATCCACTTCATTGGACTCAACATGCAGAGAGAGTCGCGAACTATCTGCCTTTTGAGAACGAACTGGACTTTACAGGTATAGAATTTCCGATTAAACTTATCGACATCGCTAAGTTTGAGCGACTCAATAATATTTCTATTAATGTCTATGGACTTGAAAGAGTTTTTGACAATGGTAAAAATATTATTGAAGTCGTGGGTCCCTTATACTTTACAAAATCTCGTAATAGGGAGCGACACGTAAATTTGTTAGTAATCAGTGATGACTATGGAAATAGTCATTACTGCTTAGTAAGAAACATGTCTCGCTTGATCTCAAGTCAATTATCCAAACACAAGGAAGCTAAGTATTTATGTGATGGTTGTTTATCGTATTTTTATTCAGAACAAAAATTAAAGACTCATCAGGAGCACGATTGCGGGCACGTTTTAGCTAAAGTCCCAACGACAAATTTAAAAAAAAATAAATATGGTGAAGAGATTCCCGAGAATATTTTGAAATTTACAAACTTTGAAAAAAAATTAAAAGTACCTTTTGTTGTTTATGCCGATTTCGAAACGATCCTTGAGCCCCTGGATACAGAGGAAAATGCGCAGGATCCCGATACGTCATACACGGTGAGAACGCACAAACATGTTCCGTACTCGTTCGGTTACTACATCAAATGTGACTTTGACGATGCTCATTCGATTTACCAAAGTTATAGAGGTCCGGATGCTAACAAAGAATTCGTAAAACGCTTAGAGATTGATTGTAAATCAATCTATAATCGCTTTATGAAGGAAGTAGTACCCATGACACCTATTTCTGCGGAACAAGAGAGGGAGCATCAAGAAGCTAGGGTGTGTCATATTTGCGAAAAGCCATTTGATGTAGCGTTAAACGATCGTGTGCACGAACATAATCATACAGACGGCTCCTATCGAGGTCCCGCGCACTCTGTATGCAACCTGAATTACAAAATCCCTCAATTTATACCCATCTTTTTCCATAACATGTCCAACTTTGACTCCCACCTGTTTGTTAAGGAATTGGCTTCCAACGAAGAAAAGTTGGATGTTATCCCCCAAAACAAGGAAAAGTATATCTCCTTTACTAAACATGTTTTGGTGGATAACATCGAGAACAGAGATGGTAAACAACGACAGGTATTTTTAAAATTACGCTTCCTTGAGAGTTTTCGTTTCATGGCCAGCAGTCTCGATAAACTTAGTCAAAATTTAAAACCAGAACAATGTCGAGAAGTGAGAAAATATTTCGCGGAAGAAAATAAGTTTCAGCTTATTCGACAGAAGGGTGTCTTCCCATATAATTACGTGGATAGTTTCGCGAAATTGAATGATAGTAAACTGCCATCACAGAAAGACTTTTATAACCAACTCAAAAAAGAAGACATCAGTAACGAGGATTACAAGCGTGCTGGGGCTGTATGGAATTTATTTGAATGTAAAACTTTAGGCGAATATTCAGATATTTATTTAAAATCCGACGTTTTATTATTAACAGATGTTTTTGAAAGTTTTAGAGACGTGTGCCTTAACACTTACGGTCTAGATCCTGCGCAGTACTTAACGGCGCCCTCTCTTGCGATGGACGCCGCACTCAAGTCCACATCAATTTGCTTGGAATTACTGACAGATCTAGACATGGTACACTTCTTTAAACACGGTATTCGCGGTGGGGTCAGTCAGTGTAGTGTTAGAAAAGCTTTTGCTAACAATAAATTTATACCTCATTATGACGCTTCCAAACCTACTTCCTACATCATGTATTTGGACGCTACCAACCTCTATGGTGCGGCTATGTCTCAATATTTACCAACGGGGAGTTTTAAGTGGTTGAATGAGACCGAAATTCAAAGTTTAGATTACAGGAATGTCGCGAATGATTCTAAAACTGGCTATATATTAGAGGTAGATTTAGAATATCCCGAACAGTTGCATTATTTACACAACGAACTACCCTTTTGTCCACAATCAATAGCTCCACCAGAATCAAAATTCCAAGATATTGAAAAACTAATTCCAAATTTTAAACCTAAAAGTAAATATATAATTCATTACCAAAATTTGCGTCAGGCTTTAGATTATGGGCTTAAGCTCACCAAAATTCATCGCGTTATATCTTTTGACCAATCACCGTGGCTAAAGAAATACATTGACCTAAACACAGCGATGCGCAATCAAGCGCAAAATAAGTTTGAAAAAGACTTTTTTAAACTTATGAACAACGCCGTGTTTGGGAAAACAATGGAAAATGTGGAGAAACGGGTAGATGTTAAACTTGTTTCTCATTGGGAAAATATTGGTAGAAGGTTGGGAGCCGAAGCGTTAATTTCAAAACCTCATTTTAAAGATCGCACTATTTTTAACGAGAACCTGGTAGCCATCCAGATGAAAAAACAAAAAGTCACATATAATAAACCGATTTACGTGGGTTTCAGCATCTTGGAAATATCCAAGACTATTATGTATGACTTTTTGTACGGGTATATTAAGCCAAAATACGGCAACAACGCGGTATTACTCTACACTGACACCGATTCCCTTGTTTTGAAAATTACAACCGAAAATTTCTATAGCGATATGACACAAAATTTAGATAGATTCGACAATGTAATTTCTCACAGGAAAATCCACATGATGTTCCTGTAAACCAGTCAATTTTGGGCAAAATGAAAGATGAGTATGCAGGAAAAATCATTTGGGATTTCTACGGTACCGGGGCGAAGGCATATTGTGTAAATGTGGAGGGAAAGTTAACCAAAAAAGCTAAGGGAGTTCCTGACTACGTCACCCAATCCGAACTAACTCTGGACGATTATAGGGAAGCGGTTGACGTAGAAGGAACTCAGATTCATCGTCAGATGAACACTTTCCGTTCGCATTTACACGATATGTATGTCGAACTTAAAAATAAGGTAGCGCTATCACACGCGGACGATAAGCGTTACCTTATTCCCGGTGACTTGGAGAACACGCTTGCTTGGGGTCATAGAGATATTGAAAAGTATAAGGAATCATCGGAAATTCCATGAGCGAAGACTGATCACGGGCAGCTAACTTTCCTTTAATCCCCTTTGGTAGCTAAATGTATGACTTTAGAGGCTGTGATATTAGATTAGGCATATATGTTATTTATTTTATTATTTATTGTATTCATTTATTCCTACCCTATTTATTGTATTAATTTATTTCACCCTAGTCTACCCTATTTCTTTACTTTATATGTATATTTTACCTAAGTTTACCGAAGTTTACCCTAGTTTTTTAGTTTTCTATTATTTGTTTATATGTATATTTTACCCAAGTTTACCCTATTTTTTTTTTGATTTTTATATTGGTTTGTTTATATTATTTTTTTTTAGTTATATTTATATTTACTATTTACAGACCATTGTTCGGTCAGATTTTGTGCTTTTTAACTTATTTTACCAAAGTTTACCTTTTTTATATTTTTCTATTGTTTATTATTTTACTCTATTTACAGACCACTGTTCGGTCACATTTTGTGTTTTTTTTTTTTCACTTTTTTTACACTTTAATAAATTTTTGTGTTTATATTGGTGTTTTATTTCCTTAGTTAGAACAAAGAAAAACAAATTAACGTTAGACTATTTATTTAGTAACAGTATAATATTCAATATTAAGCTTATACAATTCATAAACATGTTTTGCAAATAGGTGTATTAGCTTCTCGGTCCATCGAAATAGATACTTGTCTGTTGTGGCATCTTCAAACTTCAGACTTCTCTTCTCACCATTGCGATGAAACACTAGCGTGTACTGTCCAATTATCATAAATATATCTACCCAATGGGTATTGAAACAATCAAAAGTGCTTAAAAATTCTTCAAATTCCTCACTAGAGAAAGAAATTTTGCCATAACCAATAGTATCCAAAATTACTTGTTTGCGTTCCTCTTCGGACGTAGTAAAAATGACAGTTATAAAGTCATCAATCTCGTAAACTCGGTTCGGCTTAGTCTTAAGAACTACCGCTGGAACATCAGGACATCTAGAGGACGATTCAAACACCTTATCCCAGCCGGAAGAGGAGGAGGAGGAGGCCGCCATTGGTAAGTTGAAATGGTAAGTTTCGAAAACAATCTAACCACAGATTTATATTCTTGGTAAAACTTAATATCTCTTTTCAGCTTGCGTATTTTTTTCAAATGCTCGTCTAATCTAACTGACAAGTCGACTGTCTTTGTCATAAGCTCGAGACTAAATGACCAAATTTCTCAAGGGGGGCCTAATAATATAGGATAAAATTAAACAGTTTAACTTCTTTATTTAGGTAAAAAATCATAAATATATTCATACAAAATTTTTGAATTCTTAGCACTACAAATACAATATTCTAAAGCATGATAAGAACAAGTGGTTTTACTTAGAGCTAATTTCGGTACAGCAACACTGTCCCCAGTAAATTCTAAATTAACAATATCGGGTATATGCTTAAGATATTTCATCGTGGAAAAAGTTTCCAGTAAGAAGGTCTTCTTTACATGCCCCTTCACATAGATAACATCAACATCCCGTAGATCGTTGTAGATAATGCGGTGAAGTTCATTGTAATCGGTTTCGCCGGAATTGTAGTATAAACCATGTCGGTTCCCATATAGAAACATCACTTGCTTCTGGCAATCATAGGACAGCTCATAAAACGGCTTAACGGGTTTGAAAAGATAGTTCCGTATTTGCTTTCCATCGTAAATAGCCAATTCTTTAGCTTGAAATTCTGGAACGCTGAATCCCTGAACGTCAACCACAACAAACTTCATCGTGCTGAGAGGGTTGAATAGTAACTGATTACAACAGATCACGTACTTGACCTGTTAAAGCCTGATACTCGAGAACTCGATCATGAATAATTATACAAAAGGCACGGGACTCCTTCGAGAAGTTTTCGGAACTTTGAAACTCCAACTTAACGTCAATAGTGTTACTCTTGAGGGCTTCATTTTGTTTGGAGCAGTCAATAACAAATAGGGCTCTGCCAGCGAAAGCGAGAAAATCCAAGAGCGGCTCCGATCGTTGTTTCCCCAAATAGGTTTTTTGAAAGTCCGTATACATCTGATAGGCTTCTGCAAACTGTCTATTGACAAAGTTTAGGTTTAACGACTCATAGGGGTAAACTTCAGAATTCAAATGCAATTTGACGTCGGTGATGTCTAAATTATCAAAGTAGGTACAATCAGCTTCAAAGTTATCTTTTCGCTTCTTCATAAAAAATACAATGACGTATCGGGCTCTCTCAGACATGGTCTTAACGGTCCAAATATCACGCTTTGTTGTTCTCAAAGCAGGCAGTTCATGTAGTTCCCAGTTTCTAAATGGAATATATATCGGTTTGTTCTTGGCAATTTCGTCCAAAAGCCTTAATTTCACTGCATCACTCGGGTAAATATGCTTCACTTTCAACTCAACCGTTTTTAAGGTTATTGTCGCCTTCTTAGTACCAGTGGACTTGTAGCAGTTGTCATCATGACGAGCACGAACCAGTTTAATTTTCTGTTTACCCATTAATACATTGTGGTAATCAGCAAACACGCCAAACAATAGGGAAAGGGGGATACGAAAATTAAAGTCTTTAGATGTTTCATCCAAGGTCTTGACAGTTCCACTTGGCCAATTCCATCCAGCTATGTCTAGAGCACGGCTTTCCTGCTCATTTAAACATAGCAGATTTTTAACGGTGCTAACAATACCAGGATCTCGAATCTTTTCAATCTCCTTACCATTAACTTCATAGGAAATGTTGTCAAAGAGAAAGGCTCCAGCATTATTGGTTAGATCGCAAGTACCGGTCTTACCAGTGGCATCTGCTTCCACCTTAAACGTACCCTCTATGTAGAGTTGAGCTTCACTCATATCCAAAAAGACATCTTGCTGATTGATAACAATCTCGATTTCGTCATTGTTATTAAAGGAGTTGGTAAAGGGGTGATAAGTGTGCCATTCTTCGCGAATGACCGACTCATCACTCTTGATCTGATTGAAGATTTGAAGTTTTTCTGACATGGTAGCCGTAAGGACTGCTTATAGACTGCAAATATAAGATATTTGAAAACGTGAGTGACCCCTTCGACTTCTGACCACTGAATGATCTGCCGGCTGAGGTATTAGTGTTTAAATACCTTTTAAATACTAGAACCATTTCGTCTAAGTTCTAATCGAATTACTACTTCTTCACCTCGAAAATTAAGAGGTCTAGAATCCTGGTCTACTAGCGTGAGAGTGATGTTATAGATGCTTTTCTGGTTCACAGGTAAATAGATTAGATTCCTTGGCTCGATATTTATACTGTAGCCGGGGTCAACAGTTGGTGAAAATTCGTACAGAGTATGTGAGGGATTATTTGTGTAATACGAGCCGGAAATGATGTTACACTCTACTCGAATAGTAACAACTTGTATAATTTCCACAGGTTGATCTGATTCGTGGGATTTACCAGACTTTAACAGTTGAGGCGAAAATCCCAACACCTTTGCAATACTGTCTTTTGGTTTAAAGTTTATGTCGTAGACACTGGTTAACTCGCACTTTAACGTATTGTTATTGGGTTTCAGCGATAAGATACGATTCCGTTCGTCTGCGGGAGCACTGGGATCTAGGAGCTTACGTTGTAGAAACTGCTCGATATCTTCCAACTCGTAGGACCCTGTTGGTATTTCCAATACTCGTTCCTCCTGATTATTGACAATATAATAAAACTTGTTTCGTCCCTCTTCTATATTGGGAATCGTGTTCCAAGTGTTTAGCGAAATTAATGCTAACGAGTAATCAAACCTGGAATCGAGCTCTATGGGAGGTACAAAGTATGCTTCAAGTCGATGAGAGCGACCTTTTAACGTGAATGTCTGTGACATGACTGCGAGCAATAAGCATCAACACCTGCATTTATAAAGTTTCATTGTAGAGAAATGCTAGAGCAAGATGTCCACAATTGGTCATTCCATAATCCTGATACTGATCGGAATTAAAATAGATTTTCACATTTTTCATGTACCTGACAAATTCCTTGGGTGGTTTCAAGTTGCCAAAACTATCGAAATAAACAACTCGATTACCGTGTTTCTTGTAAGCTACCCAATGTGTTCCGAAGCCTGTGTTCCGATCCAAATTAATAACACCACACTCTGTTTTGAGGGGTGCGTTCGGTAAAGTGTTTCGCATAAATACTCCTCTAAAATGCGGTATTTTTAATCGAGTGACGTACGACTTAATATCATGATCGGATAACGGTTTTTCAGGTAGCTTTATTGGTAGTTTTTTGGCAGTTTTCGTAAAAACAATCCATAGCCAGTTTTGTGTTTCTTTAAATACATGCCGCTACCCTTTTTTCCCAATGCAATCGCTTCCATTGTTTCGTTGTGTCGTTTCGATTCTTTCAACTTCTCCTTGGCACTTTGAGCGTCATTAACGGCCTTAGCTATCCCCGCGGCGCCTCCGCTGAGTGCTCCCAGGGCACTAAGTCCTGCAAATATGGGAATAAGTGGTAGAAACCCACCCTGTTTCGGTAAGGGTATTATTCGTGGTACGTTGATCCTCTTACGTCCTCCCACCTTCTTGACCGTTACTCGCGCAGCTTTAAGTATTTTACTGAGAGTCCTTTTCTTCCTAACATCACCAGTACCCGTATGTCGAAGTTGTTTCTTAAGCAGAGTGACCACTGATGATAGGGGTTTCATCTTCTTCTTGCGAGCACCCAACTTGCGTTTCACCTTCTTGCCAGCACCCAACTTGCGTTTTACCTTCATAGCGTTCGTTACTAACCACGCTGAAGCTTTTTCACCCAAACTGGAATCGTTTGCCTTTACTCGTTCCCAAGCTCGGTTCTCCAACACTCGATCGGCTCTATGTCTTTGTTCCAACTCTGTCGACTTGGCGTATTCGATATCGTGATCGCGACAAGCACTATCCAATTTGTTTTTTGGTCGATCGCCTCGAGCCAGTCGCTCTTGAAGTTTGGTTCCCGGTCCGCAATAGGAATAACCAGGCAAATGAAGCTCGAACGGGAGCTTGTTGATAGCTGTATTTAACACACCTGCACCCTGCAGAGTCTTCATTCGTAATGAAGCCCTGGGAGGGTGTAGAGTAGTATTTATAGAGATGCGTCAAGAGAAGCAGAAACTCAAAATCCAAGTTTATAATTGCGATATGAAAAAAGAAAAGTGCCTCAGTAGCAAACATGGTCAACTTTTGCCTTCTACAATTCGAGCGTTAATCTGTGGTCCGAGTAATTGTGGCAAAACCAATGTAATGATTAGTCTTTTGATTGATGAAAATGGTTTAAAATTCGAGAATGTGTACGTGTATTCTAAATCTCTACAGCAAGACAAGTACGACTTTCTTCAACAGGCTATGAAACATTCCCGTTTAGGCTATTTCGGCTACAGCGATAATGATGAAGTTTTAGATCCTGCCAGTGCCCGACCTCACTCTGTATTCATATTTGATGACGTAGCATGTGAGAAGCAGGATAAAATACGTAATTATTTTTGTATGGGTCGACATCATGCGATTGATTCATTCTATTTATCGCAAACTTACTCGAAAATACCTAAACAGCTGGTTCGTGACAATGCCAATGTATTAATTTTATTTAAGCAGGACGACTTAAACTTGAAACATATCTACGACGATCACGTTAATACAGACATGACATTCGATGCATTTAAACATATTTGCTCCGAATGTTGGAAGGATCGGTATGGATTCCTAGTAATGGTGAAAGACAATGATATTGCTAAAGGCCGATATCGTAGCAAGTTTGATACATATATCATACCCTAAACCCTCGGGACTCAGTGTGACACTTTGCCACGCTCTTTTTCGCACAGAAGAAGAATTTTACTTCTACTTACCCTTCATAAATAAAAATTCAAAGTTCGGTAAAAATTAAAAAAAAAATAAATATTGAGAATTTACAAAATTAACTCACGTAAAGAGTTGAGTTGAAGGCGAGAGGCTTGCGCATGCGTGCCAAAAAAAATTGCCCTAGCTCCAATGCCGGAGAGAGGGGTGGATTGAGGGCGCCACTGTTTTCGAAGCCGGGTGAAAAACAGAAACCCTCCTAGATGATGTTGGGACCTCGCTTTCAGCTCAGTCACTCACATAAAGTTACCATATTATAAAAGTTAAAAATAGAAACTGCGCTGTCTGGTGAGGCAAATAAAACACTACCATTAAAAACAAATTTACTAATATATTACAGATTCGTTAGGGCAAAAATTTTGATAACACATCAGTGTATTTTGTCCTTTTGTGAAATTTGATACAATAAAATTATTAGGTATTATTATTAATATTATGTTATTACTGTGACAGTTTGTAGTAAACCCTGAGGGGGAAATAAAAAAAAAGTACTAATCGGTTTTAAAATTAAATATTGCTAACCATGGTTAGAGCCGAAATTGAATAAATTTGTTATCGTGAAAAAGGTGATCCTGGTTATTACAATAAAAAAAATAAAAGGTTCCCTGAAGGGGTTCGTCCCCTGATGATGGTTTCCTAGGTCAATGCTGACGTGGCCTAGGCAGCTTAACTGACTCAGCACGATCACAGGCTGGAGATGTCTCCCAGCCCAAAAGAAGTTGTGGGGTAGCGGTGTTCCCCAGTAAAAAGAAAGATTGTGCTGTCTCCCAGTAAAAGAGATGGTGCTGTCTCCCAGCAAAAAGAAAGAGCTCGGAGTCTCCCAGTAAAAAGAGGATCGGTGTTCCCCAGTAAAAAGACGTGGTGGGGTCGTCTCCCAGTAAAAAGAAAGACCCTGTCGATCTCGGGTCGGGTCTAAGTCCACATGTCCGCTGTCGTCGTAAAAACCGACGAAGAGATGTCGAATTTCTTCTACAAAAACAACTAAAACGGCCTCACTGGACCAACAACGTAACGCCAAAATGGCAAACAACAAAACAACGTAAAAGAAATTAGTTGTACCGCATTCACAGATCCCAATTTTGGGTGTCTTTCTAAAGACTTTAGAATACGATACAGTCGACGACGCGATCAGTTTGTGAAAAGAACCTCTTCCCCGGTGCCACACCCAATCCTTGTCAAAAATTCCAATATCGATTTTCTTGCACAAGTGGCGTCACAGGGTTGTTTCGAGGTACACTTTGGTACCCAATTATGTACAGTTCTGAAAGCTTTGATTCGATGGTATTCCCTTCTACCCCATTGGCACAATATTCTGCCAGTAAAAATTAACTAAACCAATGAACAACGGAAATATACCAACCAACAAATACATTTTTCCGTATCCATAAACCGACATTCATTAATAGTTTGTACAATTCATTATACTTTGTACAATTATTGGAAACAACTTATGATTTTCGTCAACCAGGAATACATGTAGGCGTGGATCAACATTAGAACCCTTTAAAATCAAGGGACCTAGAACTCAGAACGCAGATCCCATCGTTCCTGGCTTCGACGTTTTCCAACAACAGTCACAGAGGGCGGCTCAGGACAGAAAACTAAGATGTATGCAACAGGCTCGACAGAAAATAATTACGGCCGATTCAAATGTCAAAAATGACGTTTCACGTTTGTCAGGGTAAACAAACTCTAATTTATATTTATTGGCAACTATAGTTTTTAGGGCCAAATTCAGACATATTTCCTTAGGGATTAACTATACAGAAAGAGGGAAAACAAGGCTGGATCCAAGACAGACTAGTGACGGAAAATTTGTAAAAATTAAATTCGAGGTTAGGAAAGATTTTGACTAAATGGAAAACAAATCAAAATAAAACGTTCAAGGAGTAAGGGAATATATTCAAAAAGGTAGGTCGAAGTCTTAAAACTCAACTAATTGTTGCAACTGCTATAATAATATTACTTTAATTTCGTATGACAAAACAAACCGTAACAACTCCCCCTCTCCTACGAAAGGAGGGAAATTTTCTCGAGAAAATTAACCGACGATAAGTACTCAAAAATCTACAGTATTTACAAGGTAAGGCAAAAAAAAAAAAATTAACTCCGGAGCTCCGGGGGTATTCCCCTAGGAAGCAACGGACGAAAGTGATAGATACTAGTGGATCGCTACTAACAAAATATATACTCACACAACCACAAGAAAAACTAAACCAAAAAGAAACTCTGACATGACATGACTGGTCCGAGTGTTTCTGACGGCAGCCACCATCTCCGCACCGAAAAGTCAACTGTGCCTCAATGGTATAGTGGCCACATAGACCAACACTGGGAAGATGTGTCCCCAGCTCCGGAATTTCCACCAAGGTCATAAGACACCCGTACTCATCCTATCAGCCTCCAATAAAAGAAAATAAAGAAATAAGTTACTAAAGGTATGGTCTGGGTTTGGCAAAAACATATTAAGTTAAAAAGATTAAGTTTTCAAAGAAAAGTAAGACAGAGAAAAGCCAAACCGGGTTCGTAGATCGTGGCACGCTTGACGGCAGCCAAACACTTCAGCACCAAGAAAACCAAATGTGCTTTTTATAGTGTAGGGCCACGTAGATCGGTCCGGATTTGACACCCGAGAAACCGAAATTTCCGCTAGGCCAAGCATCACCATGGCCGACAACCCTAGCCAACCAAAATTAACCAAGAAAAGAAATAAAATGAAAATTCAGGAACCAGTGTGGTTCCAATACAGACGAAAACAACCCAAAGGCATAATGAGGTAATTTCTCAAACTGCCTATAAAGACACCTACTAAAAATAATACCCGCAGCTTAGTGGATTACTAAACCCACTAACTCAGGTAATCGACAACCCAAAATATTACAATAACCAAAATAATTAAAAATAAAAATTAACTTTGGTCCCCTTGCCGCTAGACAACCAGCGACCCCTCCAGGAGTATCCGGGGTGGAATAAAACTTCAGGGTGCAGGAAGCACAGCCTGGTAACATTAACCCAAAGATGGTAAGGGGGCTAGCATTGCGTAACACTCGAAGAAAGCGTGAGGTACCTCGTGTACTAGCCTCACTCCAGAGCGTCCCAAAACAGATAACCAACTGTCACGCGTCGAGTCAACCAAAGGGTGGAAAAACTAAAAAGAAAAGATAACTAATATACAACCAAGGTAATTTAAGAAGAGAAAGGGATAGCCCATATGTTCCACCGAGCATAAGGAAGTGAATTATAGTAGACACTAAACTAAAAGATGCACCGAATGGGTAGTACATCAGTCCCTGTATGAAACAAAATAAATTAAATAGGGTACTCTGAATGGTGGCACTGCCACCGGCCTGTCGCAACCTAATAGGCCGACTTGAGCTCAGGCCGAACAAACTAGCTTGGCCCTCCCCTGGCCCGCCGAACAAGTTCGATGGGCAAAATGTTACCCCAGGGGTCAGACTTCCGCCCCCCCTGAACAGCCCTTCCAGTCGGTCTGCTCTCCGAAGGATCAATAGTTCCAACAAAGAACGTCGAAGCGACATTCGGTAGCACCCAACACCGCGCAGCCTAAACAAGGAGATAGGGACAAACAAGTCATAATCGGGAAGGTTCTATTTTGGCTAGTTAAACTATAGCCCAAATATAGAACGCCAAAATAGGGGTCTAGGTACCAAGACCTAGGCCAAAGTCAAATCCAGGATAACAAAAATAGCAAGTCAAATAAGACTATAAAGAAATATCAAGGTAAAATTAAATTTTATAATTAAACACAAGAAAAGACAAGGTAAATCAAGGTAAGGTAAGAAACACCAAGTCAAATACTGAAATAAGACTTGGTAGATATGAAGGTAAAATTAACCGAATAATTAAACCCAAAATAAAATAAAATAATAAAGGTAAGGTAAGATAAGATAATCAAGGTAAGGTAAGATAATCAAGGTGAGGTAAGATAATCAAGGTAACGTAAGGTAATATAAGAAAGTCACAATAAGGACACTAAATCAGATCAAGCTAGGATAACGAAATCACTCAGCAAGATACGGATTAGTGTCATAAGTCAAATCAAGTTAAGGTAAATTAAATTATCCAAAACAAATGGTCAAGTATCATAGCAATCAGTGTATTACGAAATTCAAAATAGGTAAATTTAAGGTAAATTCAAATAAGGTAATTTTGCGGTAAGTTCAGATAAGGTAAATTTAAGGTAAGTTCAGATAAGGTAAATTTACAGTTACTAAAAGATTAATGAATTTATGACTCAAATAAAAATATGCTAAATTTCAGGTAGTTGAACTCACGAATAAAATAAATCATCGCCTTAAGAGGGAAAAAAAAAACTAATGACCATGTATCGTGTCTACCCTCATCCTGTCTCGCGCCAAGATGAGTGTCTGCAAGACACCGCCAAAAGAAAAAAACTCTAAGTTTATGTTACTAAAGCCACAAAAGTTAAAGAAATTTATATAAGGTAAAGATAGATGATACCATAAGAAAAGACGTAAAGCGATGATAGCAAGTAAAAGTAGTAAAAATGCTGAAGGCAGACTTACTACGCGCAATAGCAGCAAGTTGACTGAAGGCCTAGCTTGCCACGGCTTTCGGAGGACTCCTACCTCCACTAGTTCACCAGTGCAGCACAATTCTAAGCGATAGTGTTCAAATCCATCAAGTCTCGCGCCCAGATGGATCCAAACGCCACTGCGCCCGTCACTGCAGGGCATTAAAAAAAAAGGTATTAAAGGAAAACGGAATAAGGTAACCTTAAAGAAAAATATTCAAAGGTAAAACTAATCATTATCTGAACTCTCATTTGCGGTCGATGGATTATACAGTTTGAGATCTTTTACGTGCCAAACACCTTTACTTTGTCCTGCTCGATCTTGAAGTTCGTAGGTGCAGGACCCTGTTTTCTTCTTAATAATGAACGGGCCCACATAAGCCGGAGCCAGTTTGGCACTATAATAGTTCGCGGCATCGGAAAGACTTTTGTTTTTACGCCAAACCTCTTGTCCAGGTGCATACTCAACGGGTCGTCTACGTAAGTTGTATCTTCGTTGATTTTTAACATGGGATGACTTGATTTTGTCCTGGACTTCGCGATACAATTTCACAAAGGCGGCTTGTCTTTTCCTGACATAATCTTGAAGGTCTGCATGGGTGTTAGCAGTCTCTTCTGCAAAGTCTTGTCCGTACAACTTATGTTCTCTCCCAAAATTAAGAAAATGCGGAGTAAATCCAGTGGTCTCGTGTCTTGATGTTCGCAAAGCACAGCCTATAGAAGCTAGGTTCTCGTCCCAGGTACGGTGGTTATTGTTCTTGATGTAAGATCGCATCATGGTCTTTATGACTCTGTTGACTCGTTCGGTCGGATCGGCTTGTGGATGATAAGATGCTGTGTAGAATAATTTCGTTTTATACCGTTGACAAAGGTTCTGAAATTCCTTGGACTTCATTTGTACTCCATTATCACACATTAGGAACTGTGGTGATCCAAACATTAGGAAAATACCTTCTTCAACCTGTTTGGTGAGAGATTTAGCTGTCGCTGAACGAGAAGGAAATAAAACGGAGAATTTGGTGAAATAATCGGTAACCACAAGAACGTAAGAGTTACCTGACCTCGAACGAGGAAACGGTCCAATATAATCCAGGCTGAGACACTGCCAAGGTTGATTTATCACTGGACGGTCACCCATTAATCCTGCAGGAGGTTTTTGTTCTACTTTGTGCTGGGCACAAACTCGACAAGCTTTCACATAACTCGTGACGTCACTCCTCATCTTAGGCCAATAATAGCGTTGGCATACTTTCCAGTAGGTCTTGAATACGCCCACGTGACCTGAAGCAGGTATATCATGGCAACGGGCGAGTATCTTGCGCCTTTTATCCTTAGGAACGACAATTTTCCAAGAACTGGATGGAGTACCAAGGTCCGGATGATTGGTTCTAGCATATTTGTACAACATGTTGTTTTCTACACGCCAAGCAGGAAATTTGTCCGGTCGTTGTTCAAGCCTTACAAACATATTTTTATACCATCCATCAGTGGTGGAAGACATCGGAACATCACTATCGTCGGTGTCAATAGCTTCAGCGGAAACAGGAACGGATCTGGACAGAAAATCGGCAACAATGTGCTCTCTACCAGGGCGATGGATTAAGGTAAAATCATAGGGTTGCAGACGAAGCGCCCATCGCGCTAAACGACCTTGAGGGTCTTTTAGTCTGTGCAGCCATAGTAACGAGTGGTGGTCAGTTACTACCGTGAAGTGTACCCCTTCCAAATAATGTCTTAATTTCTCCACACTCCAAATCACTGCCAAACATTCTTTTTCGGTGACTGTATATTTCATTTCTTGTTTAGTCAGTGAACGTGATAGGAAGCATATTACTTTCTCACCATCATCAAAAGTCTGTGTTAAAACTGCACCAAGGCCATATGCGCTTGCATCGGTTTGCAGGACAAAAGGACGGTTAAAATCAGGACAGGTAAGTATCGGTGCTGTAACTAAAGCTTCCTTGATCGCTTTAAAGGCTCTATCACAGTCGGTTGTCCATGACCATCTGACATTTTTCTTAGTCAAGTTAGTTAGCGGAGCTATGGTGGATGAAAAATTCGGAACAAAGCGACGGTACCAAGATGCTGTACCAATAAATCGGCGAATTTCGGTGACATTCTTTGGTGGTATAATGTTTACAATTGCCTCCACTTTTAATGGATCTGGTCGGAGTCCCTGACGGTCCACAACATATCCTAAGTACTTCAATTCTGGCAGGCAAAACTGACATTTTTCTAGTGAAACTATGAGTCCCGCTTCATGTAGTCGGTCGAAAACTAAGCCCAACAGACGTAGGTGTTCATCGAAGTCCTGAGATATGAGAATTATATCATCCAGATATACCATGACCGCTGGTTGAAGGTCTGCTCCAAGGACGGTATCTACTATGCGCTGCCAGGTTGCTGGTGAATTGGTTAAACCAAAAGGCATGCGACGGAACTGAAATAGTCCTCTTCCAGGGACGGTAAATGCAGTATATTCACGCGAAGATTCACTTAAGGGAACTGTCCAAAATGCGGATTTGATATCGATGGAACTGAGGTAAGTTGCATCTCTCAGGCGGTCCAAAATGGCAGAAATATAGGGCAAGGGATATGCGTCTTTCTTGCTCAAACTGTTCAAAATTCTGTAATCTACACAAAATCTGTAGGAATCATCCTTCTTGCGCACTAAACATATCGGACTGGACCAAGCACTCTTCGACGGTTCGATGACTCCGTCCTCCAGCATTTGCTTAAGTTCTTCATCAATAATTTTCTGCTTAAATGGAGACACAGGGTAATACCTTTGTTTGACAGGTTTCGTACCTGGCTCCACTTCAATAACATGTTCAGCCACCTTACAACATCCCAGGCCTGTACCCATTAAAGCAAGTTTTTCTTTGACTAAGATATCCAGAGTCATTCGCTGAGCAATAGTAAGGGTACTCTCATCCCGTATGCTAAGTACTTGAGTAGAATTCATTTCATCTGCGAAATGCCAAACATCCTGATTTAAATCCGGCACGATCCCCATGCTCTTCCAGAAATCGACTCCCAAAATTAAGGTATGAGCCAGTGCAGGCAGGACTAACACATCTATTATGCGGGTTTTTCCCATTAAACTAAACGGTACTTGCATGTAACCAATAGCAGAACAGCTCTCTCCATTAGCAACTGTACATCTTGTTTCTTTACCTAAAAGTTGCAGTCCCAAACTCCGTAGCAACTCATATCCAGGAAGGCCAACAAGTGTTCGAGTGGCACCAGAATCCAGCAAACCTCTTATAGGTTTACCTATAATAGAAACTTCCAAATATGGACGTTGATCTCCTCGTGCGTGACTAATGATGAAATCTAGAAGAATTTTGGATGAAAAATCGAAATCATTGGTCGTTACACGCTTGGTATTGGGAGAAATCGTACGACCTATTGATTCCCCCGGGAAGCGTTTCCCGAATTAGCACATTTTGGGCAAGATCTTACAGTGACATTAGGTGTTCCACAACGATAACAGTGTGTTTTTCTAGGGCTTTGACAATCTCGATTAAAATGTCCCGTTTGTTGACAATTCCAACAGACTACTTCTCTAGGACCTCTACTGGTAGTAGGAGGGTTGACATGTCTCACTTCATTGACCTTAGTTGGAGGTAAGGCTTCTTGCATATCTGAGACGAAGGCGAAATCAGGTTCTACAAATCCTTGTCGCTTTCGAGATGGCGGTACATAATGTTCTGCACGGTATTTCTTGGCTTCTAAAACCAGGCACTGCTCCTCTAATTCTTCCAATGAGTTCACTATGGGTAACTGAGTGGTGTAAAATGGAGCTAAATTCCTAGTTATCATGTCCAACTTTGCATCCTCACTGAGGGAACCATAACGCCGAAACAGAGCCTGCATGCTTGAAAGATAGTCCACTATGCTTTCTGATGGATCTTGAGTCCTCTCGAGCATTTCTTTAAAGAGTCGAGCACGATAATCTGGTGGTTCAAAGTGTCTGCAAAGCAGTTCAGCTAGTTCTCTCCAGTTGTTAAACCGGGAACGGTTCGCTCTAAACCAATTCAATGCCTTGCCTTCAAATAAATCTATGGCAGACTCAAACAGTTCTCTTTCTGATACATTACGAGCCAATCTCAGCTCGTTTACTCTCTCCAAGAATCCATGGACTGACATACCCTTGGGATCTCCTGTAAATTTAAGGCCCCATTTTTCAATACGTAGTGCCTTGAAGTTCGACACTGGCTGTCTATTTGGGGTTGAACCATGTTGAGTTGGTCTAGGCACTTCATCTTCTGACGAATCATCAGAATCAGAACATCCCGAGCGTGCTGCATCCAATAAGACACTCAAGTTAGGATCTCGTCTGGATACTTGCTCTAGCTCGTCAAGAGCAGATAAGGTTTCTGCAATTAATATTGCTCGTGCGTCGGCATCCTCTGACGACAGTTGGTTAACTGGTACCCGATCAATTCGGTTGAGAAGATGGACCAAGTGTGTCTGTAGACGTTCAAATTTGGTCTTGGCGTTTTCTCCAGTAACGGACTTAATCGCCAATTTAGTCTTCCTCAAGTTAGTCGCCACATAAGCTCTTTCTTCAGCAAAATCCATATTATAGGGAGGGTGACTTATAGACTTACTAACTTTCTCCATCTGCAACAATGGGCGTAAAGATGCACGAAGGCTTTCGACAGTTTTCGTTTCATCAGCTGGAATGCCACGAACTTGCAACTCATAAATGAGCATGTCCTTTCTAAGGTAATGCACTCTCATACTGTAATCCATCGTAAGTTATTACGAGTCAAATAATACACAAGCAAAAATAAATTTAAAGAAAAATCAATAAAATATTAACACTGATTGCACTTGACACTGTAAACTGCAAATAATTTGCACAACAAAATTTTCAGATAAACTTCACTAATTAAACTTCACCAAAAAGATTTAAAAAAAAATAAACCGGTTAGGACAGCGATGTCCTAACAGAAAGAATAACGAAAACCCGTCAGAACAGCGAAGTTCTGATGGCTACTACAAAACAATAGGTAGGTCGCAAAAAAAAATATTGCATTATCAGCAAAAAATCTCATCAGAGGTAAGACAACATATCAGAAGCGCAAAAATCGATAAATGAAAAATTTTAAAAAAAAAAATTTTGATAATGTTAGTACCAAAGTGCTCTATCTGGTCTCACCAAACGCAGTTTCTTTTTGTTTGAATGCCCCACGTTGGGCGCCAAAATTAGCCACGCTCTTTTTCGCACAGAAGAAGAATTTTACTTCTACTTACCCTTCATAAATAAAAATTCAAAGTTCGGTAAAAATTTAAAAAAAAATAAATATTGAGAATTTACAAAATTAACTCACGTAAAGAGTTGAGTTGAAGGCGAGAGGCTTGCGCATGCGTGCCAAAAAAAAATTGCCCTAGCTCCAATGCCGGAGAGAGGGGTGGATTGAGGGCGCCACTGTTTTCGAAGCCGGGTGAAAAACAGAAACCCTCCTAGATGATGTTGGGACCTCGCTTTCAGCTCACTCACTCACATAAAGTTACCATATTATAAAAGTTAAAAATAGAAACTGCGCTGTCTGGTGAGGCAAATAAAACACTACCATTAAAAACAAATTTACTAATATATTACAGATTCGTTAGGGCAAAAATTTTGATAACAGATCAGTGTATTTTGTCCTTTTGTGAAATTTGATACAATAAAATTATTAGGTATTATTATTAATATTATGTTATTACTGTGACAGTTTGTAGTAAACCCTGAGGGGGAAATAAAAAAAAAGTACTAATCGGTTTTAAAATTAAATATTGCTAACCATGGTTAGAGCCGAAATTGAATAAATTTGTTATCGTGAAAAAGGTGATCCTGGTTATTACAATAAAAAAAATAAAAGGTTGCCTGAAGGGGTTCGTCCCCTGATGATGGTTTCCTAGGTCAATGCTGACGTGGCCTAGGCAGCTTAACTGACTCAGCACGATCACAGGCTGGAGATGTCTCCCAGCCCAAAAGAAGTTGTGGGGTAGCGGTGTTCCCCAGTAAAAAGAAAGATTGTGCTGTCTCCCAGTAAAAGAGATGGTGCTGTCTCCCAGCAAAAAGAAAGAGCTCGGAGTCTCCCAGTAAAAAGAGGATCGGTGTTCCCCAGTAAAAAGACGTGGTGGGGTCGTCTCCCAGTAAAAAGAAAGACCCTGTCGATCTCGGGTCGGGTCTAAGTCCACATGTCCGCTGTCGTCGTAAAAACCGACGAAGAGATGTCGAATTTCTTCTACAAAAACAACTAAAACGGCCTCACTGGACCAACAACGTAACGCCAAAATGGCAAACAACAAAACAACGTAAAAGAAATTAGTTGTACCGCATTCACAGATCCCAATTTTGGGTGTCTTTCTAAAGACTTTAGAATACGATACAGTCGACGACGCGATCAGTTTGTGAAAAGAACCTCTTCCCCGGTGCCACACCCAATCCTTGTCAAAAATTCCAATATCGATTTTCTTGCACAAGTGGCGTCACAGGGTTGTTTCGAGGTACACTTTGGTACCCAATTATGTACAGTTCTGAAAGCTTTAATTCGATGGTATTCCCTTCTACCCCATTGGCACAATATTCTGCCAGTAAAAATTAACTAAACCAATGAACAACGGAAATATACCAACCAACAAATACATTTTTCCGTATCCATAAACCGACATTCATTAATAGTTTGTACAATTCATTATACTTTGTACAATTATTGGAAACAACTTATGATTTTCGTCAACCAGGAATACATGTAGGCGTGGATCAACATTAGAACCCTTTAAAATCAAGGGACCTAGAACTCAGAACGCAGATCCCATCGTTCCTGGCTTCGACGTTTTCCAACAACAGTCACAGAGGGCGGCTCAGGACAGAAAACTAAGATGTATGCAACAGGCTCGACAGAAAATAATTACGGCCGATTCAAATGTCAAAAATGACGTTTCACGTTTGTCAGGGTAAACAAACTCTAATTTATATTTATTGGCAACTATAGTTTTTAGGGCCAAATTCAGACATATTTCCTTAGGGATTAACTATACAGAAAGAGGGAAAACAAGGCTGGATCCAAGACAGACTAGTGACGGAAAATTTGTAAAAATTAAATTCGAGGTTAGGAAAGATTTTGACTAAATGGAAAACAAATCAAAATAAAACGTTCGAGGAGTAAGGGAATATATTCAAAAAGGTAGGTCGAAGTCTTAAAACTCAACTAATTGTTGCAACTGCTATAATAATATTACTTTAATTTCGTATGACAAAACAAACCGTAACAACTTGACGTTCTAGAAGCTAGATGTGTTAAGTCTCGAGAAACAGGGTCTGTTTAGTAGTTGTTTTAGCTGTTTCCTAGCTGTTTTTCCCGAACAGGGTCTGTTTTTTAGCTGTTTTTCCCGAACAGGGTCTGTTTTTTAGCTGTTTTTCCAGAACAGGGTCTGTTTTTTAGCTGTTTTTCCAGAACAGGGTCTGTTTTTTAGCTGTTTCTCTAGAACAGGGTCTGTTTTTTAGCTGTTTTTTTCCCGAACAGGGTCTGTTTTTTAGCTGTTTTTCCAGAACAGGGTCTGTTTTTTAGCTGTTTTTCCAGAACAGGGTCTGTTTTTTAGCTGTTTTTCCAGAACAGGGTCTGTTTTTTAGCTGTTTTTCCAGAACAGGGTCTGTTTTTTAGCTGTTTTTCCCGAACAGGGTCTGTTTTTAGCTGTTTTTCTAGAACAGGGTCTGTTTTTTAGCTGTTTTTTCCAGAACCGGGCCTGTTTTTTAGCTGTTTTTCCCGAAACAGGGTCTGTTTTTTAGCTGTTTTTCCAGAACGGGGTCTGTTTTTTTAGTATGTCTACCCCCATGAGCCAGCTCGATAAAGACGTTAAACGTAGGATTATCCAAGCTGCACGAACAATAAGAAAGAAGTATTTAGCATTAAAGTTGGAGCGAGGCGAAGAAGATGAAGCTCTTAATAAATTATTAATGCCGATTACCGATCCTCTGATTAAGCTTGTGAGTGCTTCCGCCGCCACTGCAAAATCTAAGAAACGTAAAATTAGAGGGGAACAGAGTGTTGGTGTAAAACCCAAAGTTAAACCACCCATAGGAACTCGAGAAGTGAAACCTCCTGTACAATTTTTAACCGAGGAAACTCACTACGGGGATGATGCTGCTGATGATGATGATGTGTTTGAAGAACCAGCTCAGGATCCTGCGACACAATCATCGCAACACATAAGAAAGAATTTTGAAGATTCTCTTCAAAAATCTGAAGTGTTTGAGACTTTTATCGAGCAGTATCCGACGATTGCTCAAGAATATCTGAAACTATATTGGTCGCACTCTAGCGAAATAGATGCTAACAGCCTGAAATATGATTTGGTGACTGATTCTTGGAGCTTAGGTTCAGAACCGGTTAATTTCTTAAAGAATGGTGATATTCAAGTTGGCCCCCTTACGTATAAAGGAACTCTGGGACTATACGATTTATTGTTTCTCAAGGTTCCTCAATTTAATACCGCTGCCGATGAAGAACAATACAAAGATATTTTAAAGCGAACAGATTTATACTTGAAAGACAATGGTCAGTTGAAAGGTAATAGATCCCACAAATACAATGCCATTGTGAAACCACTAATTTCGAAAGGTTCTACCAGTAAAATTCCTTCGCCCGGGGTTAAAATAGCGACCAGAACGCGGTCTGCGAAATCTGGATCTGTGAAATCCGGATCTGCCTTAATGGAATACAACGAAAAACCCAAAGAATATGTCTACTATGATGACGTAAATGAGCTGGTTGACAGGTTAAAAAAGCTAGACGCTTCCAATCAGGTTGGCAACAATAATAACATGAACGAGATTTGGAGCATTTTGAACGAATTGGAACACCTTGGAGTAATTGAATTCTATAAATAAGTTTGTTAAAGCTGTTATGTCTTAGTATCGCAGTAATCATGAATAAGTTTGGACGTTCCTTGCCCACGTCGTCTAATCAGAAAAGAGTGAGAGTGTTGCAAGCACCCAACTTGATCACTCTTACAAAAGATGGTGATTACAATATTCGAGATCATCGGCTTTGTAACGTTAAATCACCAGCAGATATCGCTGATGCTGTAAATAAAAAGTTTGTAGAGAGTATGCTAACTTCACTTTCTACTACCATTGATAGATCGCTGAATGATAAAATACAAGTATCCCACTTGGAGATGTTGAGACAAGTAACGGGGTTGGAACAAAAAGTAAACAACTCTATCGGTAGTATTGGAAAACAAATGAAGACCTTTACAAAAACTAATAAGGATTCTGTAGACTCGGTATCCGACCAACTTAAGCTGCTTGACAACAAATTAAAGAGCGAGACTTTAGTTTTGGATACCCACCTGGATCGCCTATCTACCCAATTCAAGGATCTCGAAAAACGCCTAAAAGTTTACACCAATCAGGCTATTCAAAATGCTCTCAGACCAGTCAGGACGGATATGGGAAAGATTCGTGAAGAACTCTCCAAATTATTACAAACAGTTGATTTGCTAAAGAAAGGATCTTCCCGTCCACCAACTATCTAAAATTTAGAACGTATATAATTCGATATCTTGCTGCAGAACCTCATTCTTTGAGAAATAATGGCCAAGGGCATTACGAAGGCTAGAGAACAAGTTGTTAAGGAACTACATAAACCCGCTAGAATCAAATTTAAACGTCGCAGATTTATCCAGTATGGTTTAGACGATACTTTTGCTTCCGATCTTGCTCAACTCGATCAGTACGCTCGTGAAAACAAGGGATTTAAATACATCTTGGTTGTAATTGATTGCTTTTCAAAATTTCTCTGGACTAGACCTCTAAAGTCAAAAAATGCTCAGGATGTGACTAATGCCATGGATCATATACTCAAACAGTCTCGGAGGATTCCGAAAAAGCTGGTGACAGATAATGGGAAAGAGTATTACAACGCGAGCTTTCAAAGTCTTATGAAGAAGCATGGGATACATCATTACAGTACCTTTAGTATTTTAAAGGCTTCTATTGCTGAACGAGTAATTCGAACGCTCAAAGAACACCTGTTTAAGTTGTTTACCTTGAATGGTAATCATAAATGGATCGACTTGTTGGAACAAGTTACAAATACTTACAATAACACCAAACATCACACAATCCGCATGAAGCCGAAGGATGTTAGCAAGAGTAATGAGAAGAAAATCTTGGACTCGGTTTATAGTCGTTTAAAGGTTGTGGGAAAGCAAAAATTCAACGTTGGCGACATTGTTCGCATCAGTAAGGCCAAGCACGTGTTTGAAAAGGGTTATGTACCTAATTGGACCACTGAGTTGTTTAAAGTATCTCAGGTTAAGATTACAAATCCAACGACTTATTTGCTAGAGGATTCGAGTGGTCAACCCATTAGTGGGGGATTCTATGAAGAGGAATTGCAAAAAACCAAACAATCTGACGTATTTCTTATTGAACAAATTTTGCGTAAAAAGGGCAAAAAGATGTATGTAAAATGGCTTGGGTTTGATAAGTCTCATAACAGTTGGATAGATATAGTGAAGGATGTGGTTTAAACGCTCGTTCTTTGTATAAATAGACAGAATTTTCCTGCTTTCGATCAGTTAAAACTATGCCGTATTGCAAAGAGTGTGATAGTGAAATTTTATCCCGTAGTGCTCATAACCGCACTCTAAAACATAAGCAGCAATGTAGTGAAACCTTGTACTCTCATGTAAACCTGGTTCGAACTGCTTTTAAACAACGGATACTAACTTACCATCTGACAAGTGACTTACATTCGACTGATGTTAAGCAATATTTAGAAGATCTAAAAGATACGGTTATTACTTTACTCACCGATCCTTTAAAGACTTATCCCCAGCTTAAAGTTAATATGGAGCTATATGGTCGTTATCTGTTGGCATCCACACAAGAACAAGACATAAAATCGTTTAATACAAAATTTAGTGTTATTTCCCCCAACACTAATTTGGAGGACTTTTACAGCGAATATCAGATCTCTCTAGTGAAAAAAGCTTCCGAATTCACCGAGATGGGAAGTGGATGGGCGTTATCCAAACTGCTGTTTCTCGAACTTAACATCAATAAATGTGGAGTGGGGGTATAGTTTCCTCTAAACTCATACTAATCCTAATACGTTGGCTGACGTCATTATTTTAGTGCGAACCATGGCCAGTAAACGTTGTACCGCTGCTGCTGCTCCTGCTCCTGCTGCTGCTGCTCCTGCTGCTGCTGCTGCTGCTGCTTCTGAGGTGATGGAAGACGACGGCTATAGTTCCCGAAGCTCATCACCCTATTGGACGTATTTGGACAGTATGATTCTCCGAAGTAACCGAGAAATTCGCAACGAGAAGAAACTCTTGGGTGAATTTTGCTATCCTACTGGCAATGTTACAGTAATTGTAGGCCTTAGTATTGCCAGGGGGATGATGCCAAGTGTAAAACTAACCACAACAACAACAACACCCGAACAACATCAGCTCTCCCTCTGCCATTCTGATTGGATCGAGTTTTTGGAGATTCTCGACAAGATGATTGCCGATACTGATGGAAGTGTGTCAACAACGCTGATGTCTTCATCGGAAAATTTTACCGTATCCAGTGCTATTCTTTTGAACGATCGATTATTTAGACTCAAGAGTAATGATGATGTAACTTTAACATTTTCTTACAATGATATAAATTCTATTGTTAGCATTAGGCATTTAATTAACTATAGATTAAAGTTAGTCGAACGTTTACAATTTAGAAGCTATTATGACGATACTTTGCACTATGCAAAATGTTTTGTTACTATTAAGGATAACTTTGCTGAAATTGTAACCAATCTGTGTAATTTAAACCCATCTGAACAAAGTTCTTACATGTTGGAATTATTGCATTACAACCTGCAAAAATTGTTAGATGACTTTGATAAACTGTATATGTATTCTGATGACTCATAATAATAAATATTTTACAGCTCAAGGGTCCTTTTTTTTCCCCCACTTTCCCCCTCACCCTTATCCTGCTGCTGCGCTGACTCATAAAACCACTCGATTTCCCAGAGTTTTCATAGTTGTTCATCCGTTCATTGCAGTCAGTTGTAGCCTGTCTAGACCTGTCGTGACTTGTTACATAACCTTAAAACACACGTCTTTGAGTCTCATAAGTGCGTCTGTGCAAGATGTCAAAAGAACGTCAGGAAGTTTGCATCGATCTTCAAGGTTACCCCTTAGCTAGTGGGTTTATACCGAAGGAGTTGGCTGTGTATGATGGCGTACGATTTTGCAGCTTTCTCTTCAAACCTCCGTATGGCAGGAACTTTTTAAAGCCGGAAGATCTCAAGATAGTAGAATATTTGGAGGAAAACTACCATGGACTACTGTGGGGGTCTGGCTGTTTAGACTTGAACCAATTGGAAAGTGTTTTACGTGACATATGGTTTCAGTATGACTCTCCTAAATTTCTGGTCAAGGGCGATTTAAAGGCAACTTGTTTAAAGCAGATTTTTGATCCTTCCCTTATATTTAGTATTCCTTTAAAGACTGAACCTAAATTAAGTAAATATAAGAAAGTTGTGGAATGTTTTCACCATAAGGACTTTAATGTTTGGCATTGTGCCTGTAATAATGCTAAGTTATTGTATAATTTCCGACATTGTTTTTTAAATGATATGGAATAAAAGTATATAACCTATTTTGTCTGTTTTATTTCTTAGTATTGCTAGATTAGTCTAAGTAGAAAGCCGCTGTAAAATGACTGGTCGTAGTGTCGATTGTACTGATTGCTTAGACGACGGTCTCGGCTTTATTCGTACTTTTGAAGAACGACTGATCACGTTTGCAAATTGGACCAATAAAGTTAGTCCTAAAGACCTAGCACAGGCTGGTTTTTATTACACCCAGCGATTGGATATCGTTCAATGTGTCTTTTGCCGCTGTGACTTTACTGATTGGAAAGAGGGAGATGATCCGCTAGCCGACCACTACAAGTACTCCCAACATTGTCCGTTAGCTAAAGTATTGTGGAAGTGTCGCCAACTGAAAAAGGTAGTTCCACCATCATCATCATCGCCCCAAAGCTTGAAGAGGAAGACGAAGATACAACAGCCGGAACCGCTCCCAACTCTCCATGTTAGTTCTCTGTTCTTAATACCGCTTTTGGTACTATCGTACAGCGGACTGATACACATATACGACCTTATAAATATCTATCAGTCCAAGTTTTAAATCATTTTGACATCAGTCATGGCAGCGTTAAGTTCGACCTACATTCTGCTCGTTGCGGTAGTGCAAAACGTATTCTACGTATACATGCCAAATAATGTTAAGGATGCCGCCATCATGATTGAAACCGAAGATTTTCCCTCCAATAATACGTGGCTGCATATGGTTTACGAAAGAATAGACCATCAGCAAACGCCTGTTTTCTCTATGAAGATTCCTACGACAGCAGCAGCAGCAGCATCAAGCAACCTTCTTCGCTACAAAGTAAAGTTCATCTTTCGAGATAACACCGTTGGCGAAACCGATTGGAAGACAATAATTCGTGGGGATACATTAACTAGCATGCCATCATCATCATCATCAAACACAGTTTTGAATTTACTTATATTTATAACTATAGCTTGTTCATTATTGTTAAGTAATGTAATATTTAATATTTGTAAGACAATTCGACAACATTATTAAATAAAAAACTGATTTTTTCCTATTCAAGGTTTTATTTATCTACATCTGCTACCTACGATGCGGGTATCATGCATAAATTAAAACAAGTGTTCACCTTATCGACCGGAAATAGAAACCACATCCTGTACGACCTAAACCTTATCAACCGGAAATGTCAACCACATCCTGCACGACCTAAGCCTTATCAGCAGGAAATGTTAGCCACATCCTAGTAAATTCTCATGTACTAATACAGATTTTTGCTGTTGTTATTAACTTAAATAACATTCCTCAATTATATATTTAATAATTTAATATTTAATAATTTCATTAATCGAATGATCTCATCATCTACTATCCTACATCCAAATTTCAACTCTCCAACCTGAGCCATTAGAGCGCTAATAGCAAAAAACTATATCTCCGGAACCAAAAGGCCGATCGACGCCATTCTTTTTTTAAACGCTTTCGGACACCGCCCTGAACACGTGACATATGTTGAATTTTTTTTTGACGTTTAACACGTGACTGGTGACAGTTGACATGTCTTAAATGACAGGTGACAGCTGCCATACTTTTACGCATGTCTTCTGACGCCATTTTGAACACGTGACCTACGTTAAATTTTAATTTTGGCGTTTCATAAGTGACAGGTGACAGTTGACAGATCTTAAATGACAGGTGACAGCTGACATGCTTTTACACATGTCTTATGACGTCATCCTTCATACGTCACGTATGTCAAATTTTAATTTTGACATTTGACAAGTGACAGGTGACAGTTGACAGGTGACATTTGACAGCTGCGCGCGCAGGTTGGGTTTGCTGACGTAAGATCCAGTGACGTAGACTTCGATGACGTACTTGAAATTTGCGCATGCGCAAAGGTGGCCGAGCTATGACGTCATAGATCACAAGATAAGATCCCGCCGGCGGACGGTGGGGGGTCAAACCCCTATCTATAACTACTTATGTTTAGTCGTATTATACTTAAAAACAATATTATTTAGGATATCCAACCATTTATAATTGCCTTGCAAGCTAAACTGTTTCCACATGAGAGTTTTTAATGTTTTGCTGACCCTTTCAACAATCCCCGCTTTGCTAGTGGAAAATGTACTGTAGTGATTAATGTTATATTTTTCCATTAATTTATTAAAGTTTTTGTTGAAAAATTCTCTTCCTCGATCTGTATGTATGTTAGTTGGAGGAGTTTTCACAAGCTCTAAAATTTTTTCCATAGCTAAAGATACTTCCTCAGCAGTTTTTCTTTTAACAGGTTGAACCCAAACATATTTGGAAAAAGTGTTTATATCAACTAAAATATATCTATATCCTTTATTTAGTTTTGCATAAGGTATCATTTCCACCAAATCTGCTTGCCATAAATCGTTTAAATTTTTAATAATAACCCGCCGTCGTCTACAATTTTTTCTAGCAGGTTTATGTAACTCGTTGACTAGATCTTCCTTGATGTTAGGTTGTGCAGACATGATAATTAAATGTTTAGTTTGTTACTTCTACAGGGCATTTTATTAACAATTCGCCATAAAAATCTTCTAAATGGCTATTTTCAGGACGATGAAAAGAAAGAACATCCCCTTTCTTTAGCTTTAATCCGACAGGGTCAATAACTCTTTTTCCATTAATTTTTAAGAAAACGTATTTTTTGGATACTCTGCCCCAATTATTGTAGCAGATTCCATAGGAAAAATATATTTAATTCTTTTGTCTTGTAAAAGTTGGTAAACTCCAACTGAGAGATTGAAATTTCCCATAAAAGGTAATACCAAATTATAACAAAGTTTAACTGCACTAAGATCAACAAGTTTTATAATGTTATGTTCTTCAGATGAAAATTTATTATCCTTGCCAAAGATGTGGGAACCGAACTTGTCAATAGACATGGCTGTTGCCAGCGGTAGAATAAGGAATAAACATGTGAGAATTAGTATTTATTTAATTATTTTTGCTTCTCGTAGTTCTTCTAAAATCGATATTATTTCATTTTGATGACCAGTATGTCCAGCCATTTGCGAAGACACCAACAATTTCAATCTATCTATGATTTCGTTTGGATCGTCATAATATACATAATCTAATTTCTTTTTTGATAAATTTAACATAGCTCCCCCCTGTTTTGAACCAAGTCTTGTTGTTCTTTGACGCGTTTGAGGAGGTTGTAATCTCTCCAGGTTGGAGACACTACTGATACTTGAAGTGCTAGAAGTACTTCTCGGTTTAATAATTTTGTTTTCTATTAAGTATGGTTTAATAATTGTAAGATACTTTGGATCAGCGGTGCCTTGAATTTGTTAATTAGCATCATAATTTCTCCTGTAAGCATTAGTTCGTGTCAAAATATCCATATAGTTTTTAAGATCGTTCGAGGTGAAACCTTTGGGATCTTGAAAAAACAAAAGTTCATATAGTCCAGGGGTACCATTATATGTCACATTTTTAACTTTAATATTCTCTTTATCAAAATCAAGCAAACTGTCTCCAATTCTCCATTTTTCAGCATCGGCATCATGTCTTAGACCGTGTGTGTTATCCAGATCTCGCTCACCTTTAACTGACGCATCAACAAAAGCTCTTACTAGTGGGTGAAATGCTTCAAGATATTCATTGTAGGATGGCAATCTAGTTAGTTCTAAAATTTCTTGTCTTGTATCTTCTAGTGTAGGTTCCAAGGTTGATTCATCTTGATTTTCTCTAACTGTAGAGCTTAATCTCGGTCTTAACGAAGATTCGTTATCATCTAAAAATGCATCATCACTAGTCTCAAAAACTTCTTCATTTTGTAAAAACGATGGTATATCATATGGCATATATTTTTGGTAAATATTAGATTTTCTTCTGGGTTTTTCCTTTTTTTTGTGGCGTAGAAAACAATGGCGGTAAATATACTTCTTTTTTAATGAACGGTTCTGTTTTAATTGTCTGAATTAACTCATGCAAAGGTTGAGTTATTGGTTTAAATTCTTTTTCCATACGAATTTCTTTATCAGATAAATCTGATTTTAAAGCTTTATACTTTTGTCTAACGGCTTGTCTAGTTTTTACCAACTCTTTCGCTGTTTTTTCGTCCATATTTACAAAAGGTAGGTTGTATACTAGAAAATTATCGTTGTGTCAGAGAGTTATATAGTGGAAATAAAATTATCAAATCCTTTTCTATAGCGGCCACCATTAAATTGGCAGTCTTTGTCAATAACGACAAAGTCATATTTATGTTTCCAACACATTGAACACAAGTTTTCAAACTCTTGAAAGCTCATGTCACCATTTACATGATCATTATATATATGTTTCAAGTTTGTAGCTTCCTGTTGAAAAATTACCAAGAGGTTGGCATTATCACGTATAAGTTGTTTAGGGATTGATGAATATGTTTGACACAAATAAAAACAATCTGTATGTTTATGACGTCCGAAACAAAAATAATCCCTCATAAGACTTTGATCAGTGTATACTATATCATCAAATACAATCAATGAATTTGGTTTTATTTCAGTGGGTGAAACAATATCCTCAGCGTTCGATGATTCAAAATAACCAATAAACTTTAGTGGAGCAAAAAGCCTTTTTAGATATTCATATTTTGATTGATATAAGGATTTTGAGTACACATATATGTTTTCAAATCTTAATCCATTAGGGTGTGTTATAAGAGAAATCATAACATTTGTCTTCCCACAACCCGATGGTCCTACTATTAAACATCTTTTACAGTTTCCACCAAATAATTGTCCATGTTTTCGATAATTATCATGACATAAATCAAAATTTTTTATCGGTAAAGAAAAATCTTGTTTTTTAATCTTCATTGTTTGAACATCACTATTTAAGTAAGGTTATTTGCGGTTTTAAATCATTTATATATAATGATTAGACATAATAATGTCATTCACTGCGTGGAAGGACAGAGAAAAGTAGTGGTTTATTAAATACTCTTATTAATAAATTACCAGTAGAGCTCCATATTCCTTCTAATAACTTTTGTGGACCTGGTACAACGTTAAATAAAAGGCTTGCCCGAGGTGATAAGGGAATTAATTTATTAGACGAAGCTTGCAAAGAGCAGTATACTCTTCCTTCCGAAAGCTTTCTTTATATAGAGGGTAAACTAACAAAAGATAATAATACTATCTCAAATACACTAAAATTGATAAACAATGGGATTGCATTCCTTTTTAAAGAAATGCGTTATCAACTAAACGGTGATACAATAGATTCAGTTAGAGATGTTGGGTTAACTTCGACAATAAAGGGATACATGTCGTATAATAAAAATGAATGCAATAAACTTAAAAACGCAGGTTGGTTTCCTATGGAACCTTCACAAGTTGTTGATGCAACGACAGGATTATTTAATGTTTGCATTCCGCTTAAATTCTTAATGGGGTGTTTGGAAGACTACAAAAAAATTATTTTAAATGCCAAACAGGAACTTATTTTAGTACGGGATAATTCAGAGAAAAATGCAACAATTAATACTGCAGATGAAAATCCAAAAATTGAGCTTACTAAGCTAACTTGGAATATACCTCACATTTCAGTAGCTATTCCTCAAGAATTAGCATTATCTAAAATAATTAATAAGAATACTGATATAATAATTGCTTTCCGGAGTTGGGAACTGATTGAATAACCAGAATTATTAAAAACTAATCGTCATAACTGGCCTGTCAAAACATCTACGAAAGTTAATACCCCACGTCATGTAGCAATTGCTTTTCAAAAAGACTTAAGGGATAAATCAACAACTGATATGTCTCTATTTTCCAACGTTAAATTACGAAACATCAAAGTATTTTAAACTCTGAGAGATATCCCTACAACGATCTATTTTTAGACTTTGCTAAAAATAAATTTGCATCATTATATGAAATGTTTTCACAATTTCAAAAATCTTACTATGGATTAACACCTGAACCCATTTTTTCTCCAAAGGAATTTAATCCTCATGCTCCTATCGTATATATCGATTGTTCACATCAGAAAGAAACAATTGAATCCGGACCTATTGTTATGAGAGTTGAGTTTGAATTACATGATGATCTTAAAGACAAAATATCTGCCTATTGTCTTATTATGCATGATAAAGTATTTAGCTACAATCCATTAACCAAAAATGTTAGACAACTTTAAAGCGCATGTCTAACTATATAAAATCAAGGCTCTACTATTCTTTCCTATCATTATGGGTGAAGATCTAGAACTTCGAGTATCCTACTTTTTAGAAGAGCTGAAAAAATTAAAACAACAACTACAAGAATATTCTGACAAGAAATCTATGATTAAACAATTCTCATTTTTGAAATTATGAGGTTATTAATTGTCGATGTACAAGGATTTAACATAGAAAATAAGAAGTTTATTCCCAAAGAGTTGGCTGCCTATGATGGACGCAAAATATGTCACTATATCTTTAAATCACCATTTGATATAAAATACCTACCACCTGACTTACATAAGCAAGCTGTATGGTTAATGAAAAATCATCACTGTATTCCTTGGAATGAAGGATATACACCAATTCACAAATTTTCTGAAATAATCAAGAATCTAACAGAAAAGGCGGATCAAGTTTATGTGAAAGGGAGAGAGAAATCCGAATACATTCGAAAATATTCATTAAAACCAGTCATGGAACTTGATGAAAATCCATCGTTACAAGGAGAAGCTCATTGTTTTTATCATTCTAAATCACCATGTATATGCGCACTTACTAATGTATACAATTTATATAATAATTATTTAATGGTTGAATAAAACACATAAATGAAACAAAGTTTTTTATTTGTTGTAAATTAGGTTTAAAACACTTCTTGAATACTTTCAGGAATATTAAGACATGCATTGCATTTTCTAACATGTTTTAGCTGGTTTTAGCTGGTTTTTAGCTGGTTTTAGCTAGTTTTAGCTGGTTTTAGCTGGTTGTTAGCTGGTTTAGCTGGTTTTTAGCTGTTTTTAGCTGGTTTTTAGCTGGTTTTTTACTGTTTTTAGGTGTTTTTAGCTGGTTTTAGCTGGTTTAGCTCATTTTTAGCTGGTTTTAGCTGGTTTTTACCTGTTTTTAGGTGTTTTTTAGCTGGTTTTAGCTGGTTTAGCTGGTTTTTAGCTGGTTTTAGCTGGTTTTAGCTGGTTTTTAACTGTTTTTAGCTGGTTTTTAGCTGGTTTTTAACTGTTTTTAGGTGTTTTTCGCTGGTTTTAGCTGGTTTAGCTAGTTTTTAGCTGGTTTTAGCTGGTTTTTAACTGTTTTTAGCTCTTTAGACTTTGCTAAAAATAAATTTAAAATTACAAGAAGAAGAAGAAGCTCGTTGTTTTTATCATTCTAAATCACCATGTATATGCGCACTTACTAATGTATACAATTTATATAATTATTTAATGATTGAATAAAACAAATACATGTATTGTTTTTTATTTGTTATAAATTAGGTTTCAAATACTTCTTGAATAATTTCAGGTGACAAAAACTTCTTTACTTCATCCAAATGCTCCTCAAATCCCATTTCTTTCATCGTGTACAGAAAAGACTTTAAATCAGAAGTATGTAAATATATGTTACAGGCTTCTGCCGCTTTTTCATATTTTCTACACATTTCTATACATTCTTCATACGTATAGAATCTTTCGAATCCATACTCGGCTTCATGGGCAGCATCAAGTTCTAAATTACTAAAGTGTTGTGATAGATTCTCTATAGCACTTGTTAGGTTATATGCTATTCGTTCACGAACATATGCTAACCACATCTTGTTGGAGAATGTACAGACTTAAAGTAAGTTCAGAGCTTTAAATATTAATTTAGGTGGGATTAATAAAAAGAAAAATATATTTTAAAATTTTATTTTTCAATACAACTCTTTACAAATTCATTACATGCGAATGATTCTACATCCTCCACAACACAATCTGAGTAAAAGTTTAATAATTCTAAAACACAGCAAACACTTAAACTATTTTCCATAGGTGAAATAACATCATATACATTTTTTAACAAATCGAAATTGGTTTACCTGCAAATTCATCTTTCATTCGCCCTAATACTGATTTGTTTATAGTTAAATTATGTATATTGTTTTCATTGTAATTAGAAGTGTCAAATTTCTCTAAATTGTCTTGCATATCTTTATAAAAGTTTTCAGTCTCTACTTGCAAGATCAAACTGTCTGTATCCGTGTATAACACAATTGCTTCGTCTCCATACTTGCTTTTAATATAGTCATAATAAAAATCATATAAAACGGTTTTTGATAATTCCAAGACTGTGAAGCCAACATAAACAGGTTTATTGTAAGTTATCTTTACTCTTTCCATTTGTATCGCAACCAAGTTTTCATTAAAGACCAAACCATTTTTAAAATTTGGTTTAGCAATCAATGTCTGCGCTCCTTGTTTCAATACAACTCTTTACAAATTCATTACATGCGAATGATTCTACATCCTCCACAACACAATCTGAGTAAAAGTTTAATAATTCTAAAACACAGCAAACATTTAAACTATTTTCCATAGGTGAAATAACATCATATACATTTTTTAACAAATCGCCATTTTTCATAGAGATTCCACTAACCAAAATATTGTAATATTTGAAAAATTCCTGGTTTTTTAAGATATCAAAACGATATTTGATTAAATTTGCCAAGTTCACTAATTCATTTATGGTATCACCAGCTAGGAATACTTCATTACCACCATCTTGTGTAATCTTGATAATTCTTGCATCGCCAATAAACACAAAGTGAATCTCATATCCATTTCCCTTCATGGGTTGCCACCCGGTGTTGTTGGAATAAATAAAGCTCATCATAATTCCTTGATTATTTAGGAAGGAAATCCATTGATCTTCATTAAAAGTCACATTTTGATTATATTTGTATCCACAGAGTTTAACAACAGGAATATATTTTCTCTCTAAGGACAATCCAATGCTGACCCATTTGGATTTGGATTTGTTAATGTAGTAGATGGTTTCATTGATGAGAGCCGCATTGCGCTTCTTACTAAACTCTTGTTGGTTTCCTGTTGGTTGATACATTTTCAGATGCTTGCTTGAAATAATGGTTGTAGAACTGTGGGTGAGTATTTAAATAAGCAAGCGTGGTAGTGGGGATAGCAAGAGTGGTGGGGGATAGCAAGAGTGGTGGGGGATGTCAAGAGTGGTGGGTGGATTTAAACACTAATCTTATCGATTTAAACATCATTTAGCGACTAACCATGAATGAGTGTAAGACAGAACTTTTTATCGACATTCAAGGATACAACAGTTCCTTTGGATACATTCCAAAAGAATTAGCGATTTATGATGGGGTTCGTTGCTCAAATTATCTGTTTAAATCACCATTTCAAAAAAATATGTTATCTGCTCTCGATCTAAAAATGGTTAAATGGGGCGAAGGGTATCATGGATTGGAATGGAATTTTGGAAATATAGAACTTAATGAAATTGATGATATTTTAAAGCATGTGTTAGAAGTTTACCAATCGCCCAAAATTTACGTGAAAGGGAATGAAAAAATAAACTTCTTAAAAAAGTTTTTCGATGAAGATTTCATATACGCTATTCCCATTGGACAAGAACAAAGATTAAGTAAATTTAAGAAAATTCCAGAATGTTATTTTCACAAAAATGTGAATCCATGGCATTGTGCATTAGCAAACGTAAAATTGTTATATAATTATAGACACTGTTATGAATAAAAACCATTATATATACTTTTATTTATAATACAAATATACTTTGAATAATATATATCCTATTGAACATATAAACAATAATAAAAATATTGTCACGCCCTCGTTTTAAGGGTGCAACTAGGGGCGTAGAGGTAACGGAACCTTAATTAAATTGAAACTAAACGTGATTTTAAAAACAACTTAAATCATTTATTTACAATTAAATAGGAACATTAAAACGACATACAAAATACAGATTTATGTTATTACTCTCGAAAGACAACTTAACTTTATATTACTTACATTAAATATTTGAAGATCATCTCTTCCACAATTTATCACAATCACCAACGTATCGGACCGAGGATCGTGCACTAGTGTCCTTTACCACTCTTGTCTTTTCGATCGCCCTATTACATAGTCAGCAATTCCCTCCTTTATTTGGAGCGTTGACTTTAGGTCGAAAACCTCGATAATGCTGACTAGGTAATTAGACGTCGTTTCAATACATTATTTCGAGTAATTATTTGATTTTACACAGGAACTATAATATTTCATAGTTGCAATTTTTATGTATATTCAATAAATAAGCTACATCCTGCCAATGTAGAGGGCAATAACTTATGATTAAGTAAAATAGGATTATAGATTACTTATTGAACTTCCAAATATTGATCTATGAAATATTATTGGTTTTTCCACTTGTGACACATCCCCCGGCCCTGTAAAAGCTGGACCCCAGCTTAAACAAGCCTATTGTTAAACCAGTTTAAATTTGAAAAAAAAATGTTTAAATAAAATGTAATTAAATCAAATTGAAAATAAAAAATAATTTCAGCGTTTAAAAAGAAAGATAAAAACTATACATATAAATTCTTGAAAAAAAAACATATTGCACCGTTATATAACGGTGCATACAGTTCACCAAAACAATAAAAGTTCACAAGTTGTCTTTAATATTTTCACCAATTTCCGTGTGCACCTGTGCCTCAGTACGGTCCTGTCGTAGAAAGCCATTGAAGCCCTGAAGTTTGCTCTTGATTGCTCTGCGTCGGTCGCGTCGAGGGTTTGATTGCGTTCTCGATGACTTGAGCCGCCGTGCTACCTTCTGCCTAACAGCTTATGCCTACGAGCCTGTTCCATTGCTGCTGGCTTCTATGCTCCGCCCATGTTGTTGTTGCCATTTGTAGTCAGCCGCCAAGGATTTGTCACTTGTTATAACCTTAAATTGTATAAAAAAGTTGTTATGTTTTAAAATTTGCAAGTTCATCAGTTTCTCGACGCGAGGCTGGGAAATCGACGTGAGTGACGGATTTCTTCCATAAAAATCATCCCTGTGTTCGAACTTTGGTGGTTAGTGATAGTGAAGTTCGGTGTATACAGGCGGTGCATTTTCCTTGCGTGTCGTTACGTCGTGAAAGCCTTGCTGATTTCGGTCTTCGGGTAGTGGACAGTTGTGTCAGTGCTTTGAAGTTCAAGTGGACGACTTCAGACATGACCATAGGCTTGGGCTGTTTTGACTAAACATCCTGGAACCAGGTTGACTGTTTCTCCAGGCATTGGTAGGCAATAGCATGTCATGGCAGTCGGTGCTGGATGCTCTATTTGTACACCTCTTCATGGGACATGGATGGACCAGGTTTGTTCCATTTGTTTGCCTGACACCTGAGAGCGTGGCAGCTGAAGGCGTCTTACAGGTTTCTTGGACCAGGTTTTAGATGCACAGTGGTGAAATGACATGAAAAGAAAGAAAAAGAGTAAGTATATGTTCCTATTTTTGCTTATATCTAATTAAATGACTGTAGATATTGATATCTTATTTCGATATAAATAATGAGTACCTATATATCGATATAACAATATCTCATTTTTAACTTGTACAACCCAATGTACATATTTGTACTTAACCATGTTTTTGGTTGTTTTGCATTAAAAGTTTTGACAAAAATGATAAAGTAGCCCGCTTAACAGTACTAATGTAATTAAATCTTAATAGATTGGGTTCAGATTGTTTATAAAAGCTTCTGTTAATTTACTGATTTACCTGACCTTTTTGAAACTCAAGGTCTATAATAAAATAATTTTGAACAGTTTATTTGCTTTATTTGTTCGTTTCTTGTATTTAAGTATTTCTTGATACCATGTAAAATGAATCTTTCTTATTACCCGTCTACTTAGGAATTTAAGCAAAATGTAGCTTTTTGTCAAGCTTTTTGTATACAATATAACAATAATTAATGTCTGGCGTAGGATTTTGGAATATACTTAGAAAACGCTCTACCGGTTTGTATGCCTCTGTCTCCTACCTACGCTTTAAATACAATTTCTCTTATTTTTATAGGTTTGTTTACTATATACTTACTCGTATATGTCACTATATACTTACTCGTATATGTGATTAATATATTTTTATAATATTTCTCCTGTATTCCAATGATATTTATCCAATGACTACATTTTTTAAGGTACTGAATGCACTGAATTCGTGCATTAACTTTATCCCCAGGAGACAGTGATAAAAGGTTTTCCTCTCCAAGTATTTCCAGTGTATATCGTTTTTTATATCTCTCCCCTGACATAGAGGGAAGTGTAGATAGTTCTATTCCTTCTTCCAATTGTGTAGGGGTAATATTATTATTAGTTTTATTTTTTCGTTTGCAGAAGCACTTCAATATCAGACGATAAGTTAAATAGAGCAGGACGATTGCTACGCATGTGCAAAGAAGTCCAAAGAGGATATCGTGAGCCACAGGGGAGTTGGGAGTTTCTGCTTGTACAGCAGGAATTGCAAGGACTATGTTCCACAGTAAAAAGAGTGAGTTGCTATGAAGCCCGTAAGTTTCACTATATGAAGTTATTGTGGGATAAACATCTTTAATTGAATCGAGGATGTTTTTAAGTGTACTGTCAGTAGAGGTTAAATTTAAATGGGGTATTTTTAAAGTCCAGTTAGTATTTAAACATTCATGAATATCTTTGTATGTAGGTAAATTATGTTGTAATTTTGGGTTAAGAATGAATGATTGTAAATTAGACCATATGACAGGAATAATGTGTATTACTTTAACTTCACTTGTCATTCTGTCGGGACAAGGAAACCTGTTTGGAATAATAATTTCTTCCCCTGAATAAAGTTTGCAGTTACAAGGTAAATGAATTTTGATTGAGCCCTGATGTTTGTGTGTCTCTTGAATTTTATGTTTGGCTTCGCCACAAGAAATATAGGTGTCATTTTTTGGGTGAGTTACTACATAACTCTCATCGTATATTTCTGAAATTATCATGGACGTTGCAGAGTGACAGTTCATGGGGCAAGAGTGACTCAGTTCTTGAACTGTAGTCCCTTCGTAAAGTTTCTTGGCACATTCAGGACCTTGTATAGAGTCCGCTGAAAACCTTGGAATATAACATAGTTTGTTATGGTAAGGTTGGCACTGGTGAAGTCCAGTCCCGGAAATTTGTCGAATATGATGCCTTTGAGTGTAAGGGTCAGTAGATACTGCTACAAATAATGTTTGATGAGGTATAGAACATGTTTCGTTAAACCATGCAAATGGGGTAGTTACTAATTCATAAAGTTCCCACTGTTTTCTATTTTGAACGATAGGAATTTTGACATGAATGAAAAGATTTGAATCTGTGAATGAACAATCTACTATTGGGAGTTCGAAGTATTTAGAGATTTCGGTAACAGGAATGGCCAGTTCCTGATTCGATCCTCCAATTTCGTCTTCCAATCTTTCCAAGTCCTTTTTGAGTACTGCCGGGTGAATAATTGACGAAGGAATTTTGTGGTGTTTGCATGAGTCTATTATTGTATGTCTTCGTATAGACCTAGTAAGCAGTATGGTCCGTTTAAGATTTAAGTATTCGGTGTACAGTGAGGTTAGGATCATTGATTCTTGGTGGTCCACTGACATAAATATTCTGTTCTGTAAATCGTTTGTCTGCTGTTCTATCATTTTAAGCCTATCTTCTGTTTGCCTACAAGTGTTTTTAGAGACTTTGCATATTCTTCAAAGTGTTTTGAGTTTTCACTTATTTCTCTTATTGTCTTGGAAAGTCCTTGACCGATGGAATTTAGTTGTTTTCTCACTTGTTCCTCGCTTTCAGCAACTAAATTAAATTTCTCTTGGGTGACCAACCCACAACACCATGAAAATCCCCTGCCAATGAAATCTAACGCTCGCCTTCCTCTACTTTGCTTCTTGTTTTGCATTGAGGATATGCTCCATCCTTGTTCCAAGAATTCAAGTTCTTTTGCAAAAGATTTTCCTAGTTCATTAATGTGGTGGTTAATTATGCATTCTTCGCTTTTTGTACTTTGGCTCCTGCATAGCGTATTCAATTGTTTGGTCTCTGTGAGGTTGTCCTCTGTCCATTCGGTTTTATATGTTGTTGGAATCGTGGCGTCGTAAGCTATTACTTCTGGAAGGGGCTTCCAAAACGCTCCTGCACTGACTTCCACGCTATATGCTTCATACTTTGCTGCCTGTCCTCCATTTATTAACGCTATTAATGGTAATCTGATAAAGAAAATTTATTATTTATATAACAAGTCCTGTATCTAATAAGTGAGCATTGTTTTCATAAATATTTTTATGTTGGTACTGGTCCAATTGTCTTTTGACCGGCTGTACCTAGTATATCTGAACCTTTTTAAAAAAAAACATTTTTCCTGAAACCTTTGAATTTTTATTGAATATGTATTTCTTTTAATATACGTGTATGTATCTAAGTTTAAAATTGTAAATATACATTCCCAGATATATACATTATCCTACTTTATAATATGTATATTTTTGTCCTAGTACCTAACTGTTATTACCTTATATTAATACCTAAAAAAAATTGGTAAAAACCTCTTTTTATTTTATTTTTGTATTGAGCCTTAGCTTTTTAAGTATAATCCTACTTAAATTTGTAAGTTGTCATTATTAACAGGGGTAATTAATTAAGTTAATATGTACTTTCAATAACTTACATTGTGTACATGTTACATGCGCTTAATGCAATTGTTATAAATATTTGTTATTTTAATAGCTTGGGTTGTGATTAATAATTTATTTACATTTCGGGGGTGGGTATGGGTGTCCAGGTGTCATAGTAGGGGAGAATACGACTAACATGTACGACATCTTTCTTTGAATTTTTTGATCTGCCCTTTTGAATTTCATAGTCTACGTCCGAGACCTTTTTTGTTACATAATATGGGCCAAACCATCTTAACAGAAGCTTTTCACTTCTACCCACTTTTCTTACAGGAGTAAACACCTTTACTTGATCTCCCTCATTGTATTCTACATGTCTGTGTTTTGTGTCATACCTTAGTTTGTCTATTTTCTGTTTTCGTAAAATATTCTCCACAGCCTTATTCCTTACTGCTAATGCATTTTCTCTTATACTGTGGGTATCAGGGTGTTCTGTAGAAGGAATCATGTTGGCTTCCGTCGGTAGTATTGACTCCCTACCATATACCAGCATGAATGGAGAAAATTTTGTTGTGTCCTGCCTACTTGTGTTATAGGCAAATGTGACATGGTTTAAAAATTCATCCCAATTGCTTTGATTTGTATTTGTATACATGGCAAACATATGTGCCAATGTTTTATTGAATCTTTCAGTCAAGCCGTTAGTACTTGGGTGGTATGCAGTCGTGAACTGCTTTATTGTCCCTACCTGCTTCAGAACTTCTGTTACTAGCTCTGACTGAAACACATTTCCTCTGTCAGTCAGTAGGTATTTCGGAGTTCCGTGTCTTGTTATTATTTGCTGTACTATAAATTTTACTACAGGACCGGCTTTTCCACTCGGTAGTGCCTTCGTTTCTGCCCAGCGTATGGCGTAGTCTGTAGCCACGACTATGACGGTGTTGTTTGACTTGCTTTTTCGGAATGGACCCAAAATGTCTATTCCTATTCTTTCGAAAGGCGTACCCACCGGAATAGGCTGTAGAAGACCTACAGGTTTTCTATTTTGTTGCCCTTTTCTTGCTTGGCAATCTGGGCAGCCCTTAATAAATTTCTCCACATCTTTTTGCAAACTGTCCCAATAAAACCTATTTTTACTTTTATAGATTAGTTTTAGTGGTCCCTAGATGTCCACTTAGTGGCTCAGAGTGATTGCTGTAGATAATTTCTCCAATTAACTTTTTCGGAATCACAAGTAAATTTTCTCTGCCCTCGGGACTACTGTTAGCCTTATACAAAATATCGTCAATTAATCTATAATTTTTTGCGCGTCTGCGGATACCTATAGGCGTGCCATCCGGATTTTCTATAGCTTTAATGATTGTTATTAGGTGCGGGTCCTCTTGTTGGAGCTTTGTTATATCCTCTGACTCTAGGAGAAATGTTGGGACTTCGTTTATCTCTTCGCTTTCATCGGGTCCTAGCACTGGGTATCTGCTGATGCAGTCCGCATCTCGGTGTGCTATACCACTTTTATGGACTATTACATAGTCGAATTCGGATAATTTTATGGACCATCTTGCTAACCTTCCCGTAGGGTCTTTTAAAGATTTTAGCCAACAGAGAGCATGATGATCTGTAACTATCCGCACTGGTTTTCCGTAAATTAGGTGTCTCAAGTAGGTTAGGCCCCATATTGCCACTAGTCCTTCGATCTCTGTTATCGTGTAGTTCTTTTCTGATTTTGAAAGAATTCTACTTGCGTATGCAACTGGGTGTAGTTGGTTGTCGTCTCCTTCCTGTAGGAGGATTGCTCCTATACCGACTAGGCTTCCGTCTACTCTTAGTTCACATCCCTTTTTGGGATTATAATGGGCCAGGACTGGGGCGGTGCAGAGTTTTTCTTTGAGCATTTTAAATGCTTCTTTTTGTTCGTCATTCCAAACAAAGCCTTTTTCTTTTCTTGTAGCCTGATGTAAGGGGTGGGTAATTATTGAAAAAATTTTGATAAATTTTCTATAGTAATTGCAGAGGCCTATAAAGCTTTGTGTGTCTTTAATAGATTTTGGTTCTGGAAACTCCTTGATGGCTACCAGTTTTCGCTCATCTGGCAGGATACCATCTTTTGAGACTGTATACCCTAAGAGATCAATTTTTTCTTTTATATATTCACACTTACTTGGCTTTAGGGTTAAGCCGGCTTCTCGAAGGCGATCGAACACCTTTTTAAGCTTTTGTAAGTGTTCTTCCATGGTTTCGGAAAAAATTATTATATCGTCCATATATATATTAAGATTTCCTTCCATTTCAAGTCTCGAAATACCCTATCGGCTAGCTGTTGAAAGGTAGCCGGGGCATTGCATAGTCCAAAACTCATATAATTAAATTCCCAGAGTCCATGACCTTGGGCTTGGAAAGCCGTATACGGTTTGGACTCCTCTTTAATTTGTACTTGCCAAAAACCGGAGAACATGTCTAAGGATGAGAAATATTTTGCATTACCCAAGTAAGTTAAAATGTCGTCGATATTGGGGATATTGTATGCCGATTTTCTGGTCACTGCGTTAAGTTTTCTGTAATCTACGCAGAACCTCGTTTCACCCGTTTTCTTCTTTACTAGCACGACTGGACTTGCCCATGGGGAGTTACTAGGGCGAATTATATCGTATTTTGCCATTTCCTCTATTTGTTGATCAATTATCTCCCTTTCTTTTTGTGACACTCTGTATGCTTTGGTCTTTATCGGTTGGGCGTTTCCTACGTCTATGCTATGTTCTGCTAAGTCGGTCATTCCCATGTACTTTGGTGATTTAGAGAATACGTCTTTGTATTCGTCTAATAATTTCTCCAGTGTTTGCTTAATGTCTCTGTCGCTTATATGTCCAATTTTGTGATCGGTAATGGTCACTTTCCTCCTCTTCCACATATAGGAAAGGTATTTCCGAAAGGTTATATCTTGAAGTTATTTTTAAGTGTCCTAACGTTGATCCTTTAAAAATTTTAATATGGTTGTGACTTCTTGTCACTGCATCTAGTATTAAATTATTTTGTGACAAGTGAGGCAGGTTCAGTAGGATCATCCCCTTTGGCCTTAAGAACTTGTCATTTTCCTCACATACCATTTTTTCTAGTATTTCGTTATTTAAGGGTTCTAGTTGGGTGTCCAGTTTAATCCTTATTTGTACATGAGGCACTAGAATATAGTCCTCTTTGGCGGTTATCTTATATATATTTTCGTCATTGTCTTCCTCTTCAATAACAGATAGATGGACAGTGTCTTCCTGTTCATTTGTTCCTGCATGTGGTTCTTGTTTAGGCTCCTCACTGTTATTTTGGAAAAACAAGGTAGTTTGCACTCCCTTATTGTACAGTCGTACAGTTTTTTGACCGAAGTCTATTTTAGCTCTATTTTTTGATAAAAAGTCTGTCCCCAGGATTAAGGGTTTAGAAAGGTTTTCTACTACTAGGGCCGAGACATACCCTGCTAATTTTCCTAGTCTTATTCGGACATCGGTTTTTCCTACTGGCGAAACTTTATTTCCCCCTGCTGTTACTAAATTTATCCTATTTTCTAAAGGTTTTATTTCTAACGCTAGAGTTTTATTTACAACGCATTGACTGGCCCCTGTATCTAATATAATATCTACATTTAGGCTACCATTAACACAGCCTTTAACTTTTAAAATATTTTGATTAATGCCCATAGAGTGCAGGACGACCTCATCAGGGCCTCTTAATTGAGTCGTCCGTTGTCGTTTGGGGAGTTTGACCTAAAAAATGAAACTCTTCTGCCTTGTTGACTGTTGCCATCATTGTCACATGTGTAGTGACCACAGCGGTTGCAGTTACTACACCGTGGCCTGCCATCGCTACACCTAGTATTGGGTAGATTGTTTCTATCCATTTCTCTACTATTACTTCGTTCCCTACTGAAACGTTGGTTGTTTTGGGGTCGATATTGGCCCCGTTGCCAACCACTATAATTGCCTCTCTGAGTGCCTCGTTGGGCCCTAAAATTGGATCCTCGGCTATAGCCCCTTTCTGGTCTTTCACCAGTAGTGATAGATGGGGAGTTCTGCATCCACACTGTGTGTAAATCGAATACGCAAACCCAAGTCGTCGATACCGAGTAAACCAGAGCAAACCCAACCGGTACCGAGCGAACCAGAGCAAACCCAACCCCCATATCGAACGCACTCACTCAAACCCAACCCGATACCGAACGCACCTAATCAAACCCAACTGTCATATGTCAACTGTCATCTGTCAACTGTCAACTGTCATCTGTCATATGTCATACGTCATCTGTCACACTTTTGGGCGTTAGTTATTTTGGTCTTAACTACTTGGGCACTATCTATTTTGGGGGCACTATCTAGTCTTCTTCTTCTTCTTTGTCTTTCTGCCGATCCTTGTTCACGATGACGTCACAAACGTTTTAATCCTACCTAATTAAATGTATTTATTTCGTAAGTCGCATATGCACTGAAAAAAGTTTTCTGTCCAAGGCGCGGATCGAGCCCGCACACACCACGTGTGTAATTTCGTATTATATACGTTTCCCAGCTATAGAACCAAGTACGCCACGGCACCTAGTTGAATAAATTAACATGGAAAATGATATCTTCCGGGAGTTTGGACGTGACGTAGTAGGTATGTTTTATGTGTTTTTTGCGATATACAAATTAAAAAATACGTAACGTGTTCGGGAGCGTTGACAGAAGGCGTTTAAAAAAAGAATGGCGTTGATCGGCCCTTTGGTTCCGGAGAAAATAATAGTATTATGCTACTACATACATATAAAGCGTCGTGCGCATGGTACGTTGTTGCGATATAAAAAATTAAAAAATACGTCACGTGTTCGGGGACGTTGTCAGAAGGCGTTTAAAAAAAGAATGGCGATGATCGGCCCTTTGGTCCCGGAGGAAATAATAGTATTATGCTACTACATACATATAACGCGTACTGCGCATGGTCAGAATGCTGGCAGTACTGGCAGTGCTGGCAGCAATTTTACACTCTAACTGGGGACGCGGAGAAAAAATCGCAAAATAGATTTTTTTCGCCTCGACTTTGGTGAGAGTACAAAATAGCTGTCAGCAGTGCCAGTATTGCCAGCACGCTCGCAGCGCCCCCTCACTAACGATCGCTGGCCAATCTTTGAACTACGCCAGCATACTCACAGCGCCCTCTCACTAACGCTCGCTGGTCAAGTTTCGAACTAACCGGGCCGAAAGCCACCGAGGAATACCGAGTAGCAGCAGCGATAAGCAGTCTAATTAGGACATTGATACGAGCGCATTAGATCTGACAAAATTGTGCTATATATTTAGAAATTTAAATTAAAAATTATCAAAAAATCCCGATCATGATTGCAGACTCCTACGGAAGCTCTCAGTGGCGTAGAAAATAAATATGACTGTAACATTAAAATGGAAAATGAAGGCTGCTGAGTCTATCCGAGGTTGTCTCTCATTGAGTGTAGGTGAGAAACATGGGCTGGAGTCTAGGGAATGATTCTGTGATGTGAAAGTTGATTGTAGACCAGTACGAAAGCTCTCAGTGGCGTAGAAAATAAATATGTCAGTTACATGTATTAAAACATAAAGTTCTGCCGAGTCTATCCGAGGTTGTCACTCAATGAGTGTAAGGTAAAAAAGTGTGTGATAGCCTGCAGAATGCCTCTGTGATTCCAAAGTTGATTGTAGACCCGTACGGAAGCTCTCAGTGGCGTAGAAATTAAATATTACTGTAACATGTATTAACATATAAAGTTCTGCTGAGTCTATCCGAGGTTGTCACTCAATGAGTGTAGGTGAGAAGCATGGGCTGGAGTCTAGGGAATGATTCTGTGATGTCAAAGTTGATTGTAGACCCGTACGAAAGCTCTCAGTGGCGTAGAAATTAAATATTACTCTAACATGTATTAACATATAAAGTTCTGCTGAGTCTATCCGAGGTTGTCACTCAATGAGTGTAGGTGAGAAGCATGGGCTGGAGTCTAGGGAATGATTCTGTGATGTCAAAGTTGATTGTAGACCCGTACGAAAGCTCTCAGTGGCGTAGAAAATAAATATGTCAGTTACATGTATTAAAACATAAAGTTCTTCTGAGTCTATCCGAGGTTGTCACTCAATGAGTGTAGGGTGAAAAAGTAGGCAAGAGTCTGTAGGATGCCCACGTAATGCCAAAGTTGATTGTAGACCCGTACGGAAGCTCTCAGTGGCGTAGAAATTAAATATTACTGTAACATGTATTGAGAAATACAGTGTTGCTGAGCCTATCCGAGGTTGTCTCTCATTGAGTGTAGGGTAAAAAAGTAGGCAAGAGTCTGTAGGATGCCCACGTAATGCCAAAGTTGATTGTAGACCCGTACGGAAGCTCTCAGTGGCGTAGAAATTAAATATTACTGTAACATGTATTTAAAACTAAAGTTCTGCTGAGTCTATCCGAGGTTGTCTCTCATTGAGTGTAGGGTAAAAAAGTAGGCAAGAGTCTGTAGGATGCCCACGTAATGCCAAAGTTGATTGTAGACCCGTACGGAAGCTCTCAGTGGCGTAGAAATTAAATATTACTGTAACATGTATTTAAAACTAAAGTTCTGCTGAGTCTATCCGAGGTTGTCTCTCATTGAGTGTAGGGTAAAAAAGTAGGCAAGAGTCTGTAGGATGCCCACGTAATGCCAAAGTTGATTGCAGACCCGTACGGAAGCTCTCAGTGGCGTAGAAATTAAATATTACTGTAACATGTATTAACATATAAAGTTCTGCTGAGTCTATCCGAGGTTGTCACTCAATGAGTGTAGGGTGAAAAAGTGGGCTAGAGCCTGCAGAATGCCTCTGTGATGAGACGTGACGTAGTAGGTATGTTGCATGTATTTTAGGTGGATACTATAATAATAATAATAAAATAGTTTCTTTATATTTAACATGCATCACGTGTGCCAGCCTGTGCACTAGCAGCCGACGATATCGGGAACGGCTCGTCGACGGCTCCAGGTGGTCCTACACACGAGACGGTGTTGCCGTCGAGGGTCTTACCGCGTATACCACAATATTACATGCTTTAAAAATTGCGTCATCAGCGGAAAAATACCAGACAAAGCGCGCTAAAATTGATCGACACGAGGCACGGTCAACCTGTGCATTCGCAGCCGGCGATATCGGGAACGGCGCGTCGTCGTCATCGGTTCCAGGTGGCCCTACACACAAAACGGCGTTGCTGTCGTGAGCCTCGTCACGTATACCACGATATTACATGCTAAAAAAAATTGCATCATCAGCGGAAAAATTTCCAGGTAAAGCGCGCTAAAAGTGATCGACACGAGGCACCTGTGCTGTGCAGGTGCACCTGTGCACTGTGCTGTTGCTGGGCGTTGGCGATGCACCGCTCACTTTTTTTGTGTAGACGCGCTTGGGGACGCTTTCAAGTGTGAGAAACGCTGGTCTATTCACCAGTCGTTAGCAAGGTTTCGTGCAGAGCAGTCGATTCTGGAAAAAATATACGTTGGTTTTGTTTTTTCTTGTGTTATAAAGTGTGTGTATTTGTGTAATATTATTTGGTAAGTACATTTATATGTATTATATCAAGAAACAAATAAAAAGTACTTCAATTCTCTAGTAAAAATCTGTCGTGTCGTAGCTTAGCAAATAATTATTATTTATGTGTATAGCAGTGTTAAAAATATTACAGATATGCCTATCTGTATATTATAGGTCTATTAGTAAAAACTGATACTTAGTTAGACCGTTTTGCCTTCTACTTGTAGAAAAAATTAAAAAGGAGTGAAATAGTCCCCATACTAAGAATAATAATTTGTTCATGCGTCTGCCACACAAATCGATAGTTCTAGAAGGCTGAAAAATATAATTGCGTAATATTATGAAATATCTAAAAAAAAAGTATCAATCGCTGCTAACCTCAACCCTCATCCGCAACTATATTGTTTCTTACAGAAAATGTTTGTCTGTCAGCGCTGCAACCGGTCGTTCTCCAGGAAGGACAGTCTTAAGCGTCATGGAGACTGTAGTCGTGCGATAAAAGCATGTGAGATGTGTAGAATAATCCTCCCCTCGGAAATGGCGCTCCAGAAACATCAACGGGAAAAACATAGAGCTCCAAAACGGACAGCTGAACCCTCGCAAACACCCATAACGAAAAAAGCAAGACTTGTCTCGTCTGATGGTAAGTTTATATATATTTTACTGTATATTTGACTGTTGTAAATTCGTTTTTAGTCTTTTAGTTATACTAAATATTTTTTCCTAGTGCAAGAACCATCGATGTCGGTCACGCAGCACTGTTCACTATGTCAGATAGATGTCACTAGCAACCGCTGGCTGGGACATCTAAGAACCCAACGTCACCGAGAACAATGCTGCGTGGTGCAGGAGGAAGGTGTAGATCTCGTGAAAACGTCCTTTAGAAGTCGAATTGCTACCTACCGACTTTCTTCAAACCAAGACCCCACCGACATCAGGAGATACCTCGACAATCTAAGAGATAAATTTGTCAAGTTGGTGGGGGGCATTTTACAACAGTACGAACTCCTAAAAGTCGGTTTGGAGCTTTTTGGCCGCTTCCTTCTGCAGACCAAAGAAACAGATGAAGTCAAGTCGTTTAACAGCAAATACGTGATGGTTAGCGAGGCAACCGATTTGGAGGAGTTGTTCAACCAGTTTGCTGTGATCCTTGACAAGAAGTATTCTGAATTCAAGGAAAAAGACAGCGGTAAGTATTTTTTCACAACAAAAATAACATACTTTCTAACACTGTAAAAACTTAATACTAAATTGCTGTTTCTATTGTTACAGGGTGGGTGCTTCAACAACTCCTCCACTTGGAATTAGGGATTAACAAGATCAAGCCTCTAAAGCCATCCTCCTACATTCCACTGCCTAAGGAGATTGAAGCAAAGAAAGCTGTTCTGAACATCCAGAACGCGGATGAAAAATGTTTCATGTGGTCAGTCCTAGCCGCCCTACATCCTTTGGATCGAGCTCAAAATGCAAATAGAGTCGCGAACTATTTGCCTTTTGAAAACGAGCTGGACTTTACAGGTATGGAATTTCCGATTAAACTTATCGATATATTAAAGTTTGAGCGGCTCAATAATATTTCTATTAATGTCTATGGACTTGAAAGGGTTTTTGACAATGGCAAAAATATTATTGAAGTCGTGGGGCCCTTATACTTTACAAATTCTCGTAATAGGGAGCGACATGTAAATTTGTTAGTAATCAGTAATGACTATGGCAATAGTCATTACTGCTTAATAAGAAGTTTATCTCGCCTGATCTCAAGACAGTTATCCAACCACCATGGTGAAAAGTATTTATGTGATGGTTGTTTATCTTATTTTTATTCAGAGCAAAAATTAAAAGAACATCAAGAACATGATTGCGGGCACGTTTTAGCTAAAGTCCCAACAACAGATTTAAAAAAAAATAAATATGGCGAAGAGATTCCCGAGAATATTTTGAAATTTACAAACTTTGAAAAGAAATTAAAGGTGCCTTTCGTTGTTTATGCTGATTTCGAGACTATCCTTGAACCTATCGATACAGAGGAAAATGTACAGGATCCCGATACGTCATACACTGTGAAAACGCATAAGCATGTCCCGTACTCTTTCGGTTACTACATCAAATGTGACTTTGATGATGCTCATTCGATTTACCAAAGTTATAGGGGTCCGGATGCCCACAAAGAATTCGTAAAACGCTTAGAGACTGATTGTAAATCAATCTATAATCGCTTTATGAAGGAAGTAGTACCCATGATTCCTATTTCTGCGGCACAAGAGATTGAGCATCAAAATGCTGTGGTGTGTCATATCTGCGAAAAGCCATTTGATGTAGCATTAAACGATCGCGTGCACGACCACAATCACGCAAATGGCGCATATCGGGCGCCTGCGCACTCTGTATGCAACCTAAATTACAAAATCCCTCAATTTATACCTATCTTTTTCCATAACATGTCCAATTTTGATTCCCACCTGTTTATCAAGGAATTGGCTGCCAACGAAGAAAAGCTGGATGTTATCCCTCAAAACAAGGAAAAGTATATATCATTTACTAAGCATGTTTTGGTGGATAACATCGAGAACAAAGATGGCAAACAACGACGGGTATTTTTAAAATTACGCTTTCTTGACAGTTTTCGTTTCATGGCCAGCGGTCTAGATAAGCTCAGTCAAAATTTAAAACCAGAGCAATGTCGAGAAGTTAGAAAATATTTCGCGGAGGAAAATAAGTTTCAGCTTATTCGGCAGAAGGGTGTCTTCCCATATAATTACGTAGACAGTTTCGAAAAATTAAATGATACAGAGCTTCCATCGCATAAAGACTTCTACAATCAGCTAAAGAAAGAAAACATTAGCAAAGAGGATTACAAGCGTGCTTGGACTGTGTGGAATTTATTTGAGTGCAAAACTTTAGGCGAATATTCAGATCTTTATTTAAAATCCGACGTTTTATTATTAACAGATGTTTTTGAAAGTTTTAGAGACGTGTGCCTAGATACTTACCACCTCGATCCTGCTCAGTATTTTAGCGCACCAGGACTTTCGCTAGATTCTGCCCTTAAGTCAACGGGCGTAAATCTTGAATTACTGACAGATCTAGACATGGTACACTTCTTTAAACACGGTATTCGCGGCGGGGTCAGTCAGTGTAGCGTTAGAAAAGCTTTCGCGAACAATATATTTCTACCTCATTATGACGCTTCCAAACCTACTTCCTACATCATGTATTTGGATGCTACCAACCTGTATGGCGCAGCCATGTCACAATATTTACCAACGGGGAATTTCAAGTGGTTAGATGAGACCGAAATTCAATACTTAGAGTACATGAATGTCGCGAGTGATTCTAAAACTGGCTACGTATTAGAGGTAGATTTAGAATATCCGGAACAGTTGCATTATTTACACAACGAACTACCCTTTTGCCCACAATCCATTGCTTCTCCAGAATCCAAATTTAAAGATATCAAAAAATTAATTCCGAATTTCCAGTCTAAAAGTAAATATATAATTCATTGCCAAAATTTGCGTCAGGCTTTAGAGCATGGGCTTAAGCTCACAAAAATTCATCGCGTATTAAGTTTCGACCAATCATCATGGCTTAAGAAATATATAGATCTAAACACAGCAATGCGCAATAAAGCGACAAATAAGTTTGAGAAGGATTTCTTTAAACTTATGAACAATGCTGTGTTTGGTAAAACAATGGAAAATGTAGAGAAAAGGGTAGATGTTAAGCTGGTTTCTCATTGGGAAAATATTGGTAGAAGGTTGGGGGCCGAAGCGTTAATTTCAAAACCTTATTTTAAAGACCGTACTATTTTCAGCGAGAACCTGGTAGCTATCCAGATGAAAAAACAGAAAGTCGTATATAATAAACCTATTTACGTAGGTTTTAGTATCTTGGAAATATCCAAGACAATTATATATGACTTTCTGTACGGGTATATCAAGCCAAAATATGGTAACAACGCGGTATTACTCTACACTGACACCGATTCCCTTGTGTTGAAAATTACAACTGAAAATTTCTACCATGACATGCGAGAAAATTTAGATAGGTTCGATACGTCCAATTACTCCCAAGATAACCCACATGATGTTCCTGTAAACCGGTCAATTTTGGGTAAAATGAAAGACGAGTATGCAGGAAAAATCATTTTGGATTTCTACGGCACCGGGGCGAAAGCATATTGTGTAAATGTTGAGGGAGAGTTGACGAAAAAAGCTAAGGGGGTTCCTGACTACGTCACGCAGAAAGAACTAACTCTGGATGATTATAGGGAGGCGGTTGACGTAGAAGGAACTCTCATTCATCGGCAGATGAATACTTTCCGTTCGCATTTACATGATATGTATGTCGAACTGAAAAATAAAGTAGCGCTATCACACGCGGACGATAAGCGTTATCTTATTCCCGGTGACTCGGAGAACACGCTTGCTTGGGGTCATAGAGATTATGAAAAGTATAAGGAATCATTGGAAATTCCATAAGCTAAGACTGATCACCGACAGCTATCTTTCCATCAATCACTTTTCGGTGGCTAAATGTGTGACTTTAGAGGCTGTGATATTAGGCTAGTAATTTATTGTATTTATTTATTTATTTATTTATTGTATTTATTTTACCCAAATCTACTCTATTTACTATATGTTTTACACTTTATTTAATTATTGTATTTATTTATTTATTTATTTATTTATTTATTTATTTATTGTATTTATTTTACCCAAATCTACTCTATTTACTATCGTCCAGATTCACTAAGGAAGTTTAAAATTTAGTACTGGTTTAAATTAAGATCTTATAGTTGATCAGTTATGTTTTGACAGGTTTTTGTCCTGTTCGTGTCATTAAAAACTTATGAATTGTTGTGATATTTCAGCGATTTACTTGGATTCCAAATGATTTTCATCTTGGAGCGAGTTACTAGAATGAATTCATATCTATCGTTGTCATGTTGTCAAAAGTAGGTACGTACTTTAAAATTGACCTTTTCTATATAAATTTGCAAAAAAAACCTCAGAAACAAATTCATAGTATAAAACTTAATTGTCTTATTCTTACACTTGTCAGTTTAAAACTTTTGATTGTCAAATTAGACCGGACTAGCTTTGGAGAATCTGACTGTATATGTTTTACACTTTATTTAATTATTGTATTTATTTTACCCCAATTTACTCTATTTACTATATGTTTTACACTTTATTAAATTTTTTTTGTGTTTAAATTGTTGTCTTATTTCCTTAGTTAGAATAATTAAAAAAAAAAAACAAATAAACAGTATACTAGTTAGTAACGGTATAATATTCAATATTAAGCTTATACAGTTCATAAATATGCTTTGCAAATAGGTGTATTAACTTCTCCGTCCATCTAAATAGATACTTGTCTGTTGCGGCATCTTCAAACTTGAGGCTTCTCTTATCGCCATTGCGATGAAACACTAAAGTACACTGTCCAATTATCATAACTATATCCACCCAATGGGTATTGAAACAATCAAAAGTGCTTAGAAATTCTTCAAATTCGCCACTGGAGAAATAAAGTTTACCATAACCAATAGTATCCAAAATTACTTGTTTGCGTCCCACTTCTGATGTGTCAAAAATGACTGTTATAAAGTCATCAATCTCGTAAACTCGGTTAGGCTTAGTCTTAAGAACTGGGACATCGGGACATCTAGAAGGAACTTCAAACACCTTATCCCAGCTGGAAGAGGAGGAGGAAGCCATTGGTAGGTTTAAATGGTAAGTTTTAAAAATATCCTAACCAAAGATGTCTTTTCTTTGTAAAACGTAATGTCACTTTTCAGCTTGCGTATTTTTTTCAAATGCTCGTCTAATTTAACTGACAAGTCGACTGTCTTCGTCATGTGCTCGAGTCTAACTGTCTAAATTTCTCAAGGGGTTCTATTAATATAGGGTAAAATTAAACATGTAATGCAATTTAACTTCTTTATTTCGGCAAAAAATCATAAATATATGCATACAAGATTTTTGAATTCTCAGCACTACAAGCACAATATTCTAAACCATGATAAGAGCAAGTGGTTTTACTTAGAGATAATTTCGGTACATTAGCGCTATCCCTAGCAAATTCTAAATTAACAATATCGGGTATATTCTTAAAATATTTCATCGTGGAAAAAGTTTCAAGTAAAAAGGCCTTCTTTACATGTCCCTTCACATAGATGATATCAACATCTTGTAGATCGTTGTAGATAATGCGGTAAAGTTCATTGTAGTCGGTTTCGCCGGAATTGTAGTTTAAGCCATGTCGGTTCCCATATAGAAACATTGCTTGCTTCTGACAATCATAGGACAACTCATAAAAGGGCTTAACTGGTTTAAAAAGATAGTTCTTTATTTGCTTTCCATCGTAAATAGACAATTCTTTAGCTTGGAATTCTGGAACGCGGAATCCTTGAACGTCAACCACAACAAACCTCATCGTAACAGGGCTGGAGAGTAACTGACTACAACACATCACGTACTTGACCTGTTAAAGCCTGATACTCAAGCACTCGATCGTGAATAATTATACAGAAAGCACGTGACTCATTTGAGAAGTTTTCGGAACTTTGAAACTCCAACTTCACGTCGATGGTGTTCCTCTTGAGGGCTTCACTTTGTTTGGAACAGTCAATAACAAAGAGGGTTCTACTAGCGAAAGCGACAAAATCCAAAAGCGGTTCACACCGTTGTTTTCCCAAATAGGTTTTTTGAAAGTCCGTATACATCTGATAGGCTTCTGTAAACTGTCTATTGGCAAAGTTTAGGTTTAACGATTCATAGGGGTAAACTTCCGAATTTAAATGCAACTTGACGTCGGTGATGTCCAAATTATCAAAGTAGGTACAATCAGCTTCAAAGTTATCTTTTCGCTTCTTCATAAAAAATACAATAACATATCGGGCTCTCTCAGACATCGTCTTAACGGTCCAAATATCACGCTTTGTCGTTCTCAAAGCAGGCAGTTCATGTATTTCCCAGTTTCTAAACGGGATATATATCGGTTTGTTCTTTGCAATTTCATCCAAAAGTCTCAATTTCACTGCATCACTCGGGTAAATATGTCTAACTTTCAACTCAACCGTTTTTAAGATTATTGTTGCCTTCTTAGTACCAGAAGACTTATAGCAGTTGTCATCATGACGAGCACGAACTAGTTTAATTTTCTGTTTACCCATTAATACATTGTGGTAATCGGCAAACACGCCAAACAATATTGAAAGTGGTATACGAAAATTAAAGTCTTTAGAAGTTTCGTCCAAGGTCTTAGCAATTCCACTAGACCAATTCCATCCAGCTATGTCCAGAGCTCGGCTTTCTTGCTCATTTAAACATAGCATATTTTTAACTGTGCTAACAATGCCGGGATCTCGAATCTTTTCAATCTCCTTGCCATTAACTTCATAGGAAATGGTGTCAAAGAGAAAACCCCAAGTTTGCGTAGGATGTTTAAAAACTGTATGTACAAGATGGTTTTGTTTCTATCTTTTAACACATATTGTTCATTTGAAAATGTTAGCAGCGAAAAATAGCCAACTACTAATTACGTCGATCTCTCATATGTTTATTTAAAAAATCATAAGGTAGAAATAGTTATCTACTAAGATCTATAATTTTACATTATTTGTTATATTACTTAGTAAATATTTGAGTTGTACTACAAGTCCTAGATTATGACATTTAATACCAAAGAAATTAAGATCCATCTTTCCTGAGCTAACGAGGTTATTGGTAAATTCATTATATTCGAAATACATGCCATTTTGAAGGAAGTATAGACGACCATTTGTGTATCGAAATACTCCATCTACTCGGGCAGGAACACCAGTAAAAAGTTCTGATATTAAGTGTGTTTCTTTAGGCCTAAAGCTACATGCATCCATCCTCACATTTATTTATAAACAAATAGGTTCGTCCCTTATTAGTGTTAGCCGCTGCATAAATTATAGTTTTAGCATCTCTTCTAGCAAGCCTATCAATATTTTCCTAGCGTATTAATTGACACCAAACAAATAAAACAAAAACTATTTTAATAACTTTATTGTTTTTAATAAAATTCTGTAATACCAAGTCTTTCAAGTTCTCTAAGAATTGTCGTTATTTCACTATCACTACCATTATCAATATTATTTTCTTCTAAATATTTGAACCTATCAACTAGCTCGTTTACATCCTCATACTGCAACACACTGCAGTATTCAACTCTTTCAGCTGTAGAAATTTTGTGAAACGCTTGTTTTTTTCGGATTGGAAGATTTTAAAGTGTAAATTCTTTTAGGCGGAAATAACTTTGCTATAATATTCTTGTACTTCCAATCAGCGCTTGAAATAACGCGCTCATCTCGGTTAAAATTCCTCCTATGAACGTTGGTAAGAAGTAGAATTTCTTTGTAGTCATTTAAGTCCTTTGTCGAGTATCCTTTTGATTGCGTACTCGTGAGTAAACTTAATAGCCCAGTCGTTAAAGTATATGTTTCGTTGCTAATCAATAACTTATTATTTTCAATCTTTACTGAATCATTTCCAATAAAGTACTCAGTGCCATCAGTTCTAAATCCCATAACATTTTTATCTGGCATTTCCAGGAGCGTCATTTTAATTTTTCTTTCAGCCATCTTACCCCTATTATACCTTGCAAACTAGTGAGTGTGCAAACAGAGTGGTTCACTATTTATTAAACCTAACGCCACCCTAACACTACCCTAACACAACCCTATCACACTCCTATCAGCAACCTAACACCACCCTAAACAACTCCACAACACAAGCTAACGTCCCTATCAACAACCTAACGCCTACATAACACAACCCTATCAGCAACCTAGCACCACCCTAAACGACTCCACAACACTAGCTGACGTCCCTATCAACAACCTAACGCATACATAACCGTTCCTCTAAGCACAGCATATGACACAAGCAATATAACTAGTAGAGATGCTATTCGTAAAACCCCTTCCGGGGGCAGTTTTTAACATTAGTTCTATTAAACTGATCAGAGGTAGTAGCAACATTAGTACCCTTATATTTTTGAAGAAAATAGTCTGTAGATTGTTTCTATATTAGCAAGTACGAATACGAATTACTGCTTCCAGAAACAAGACCTATTTATTAGTTGTTTCACAGCTGTTCAGGAGTTGGTTTCCGAAATAGGGTATGTTTTAGCTGTTAAGTGGGTTGGGCAGTTAGACGTTAAAGTGGTTTCCTGAAACGGGGTCTGCATATTAGTGGTTTTTCCAGACAAGGGTCTGTTTTTAGCTGTTTTTCCAGAACAGGGTCTGTTTATTAGCTGTTTTTCTAGAACAGGGTCTGTTTATTAGCTGTTTTTCCAGAACAGGGTCTGTTTCATTAGCGGTTAAGTGGTTGAGCGGTTGAGTGGTTGAGCGGTTGAGCGGTTGAGTGGTTGAGCGGTTGAGCGGTTGAGTGGTTGAGCGGTTGAGTGGTTCAGCGGTTGAGCGGTTGAGTGGTTGAGCGGTTGAGTGGTTGAGTGGTTGAGTGGTTGAGCGGTTGAGTGGTTGAGCGGTTGAGCGGTTGAGTGGTTGAGCGGTTGAGCGGTTGAGTGGCTGAGCGGTTGAGCGGTTGAGCGGTTGAGCAGTTGAGGGGTTGAGCGGTTGAGCGGTTGAGCGGTTGAGTGGTTGAGCGGTTGAGCGGTTGAGTGGTTGAGCGGTTGCTGTGTGAGTTTGAAAGACAAGGTGATATCTGGTTTTGTTCAAGATGTGGAATTTCACAATCCTACTTTAAATAAATTCTATAATTAATTCTTTGTTTTATTTCTTATTAAACTTTACCCATGAAACCAAAATCCAGTTGTTAAATAGCAAATTAAAAATTAATATACAATATAATTATCCGCTTTCGAATTTTTCCCTGCTGCACGTGGGTAGGTTTTTCAAGCATCTGCAAGTAATACAAGTAACTTGTATAATTAAACCTCATGAGAAAGGTATTTGTTAAAGGCTTACAGAAAAATATGGTTAGGTGAACTAATTCCTAATAAAATTATTGATTTACTAGAAATAGGTTGTGTTAATTTAGCTAACCTTAAATTATTAAACATAGGAAATTTTCATTGTACAAATCATATCTATAACGATTTACTTTGTCCTAGAACAGTTGTATTTTTATTAAGATCTTGGCATATAAATAAAACTACTTAAAACGTATTTCTTCTTTTTATTTTCCCCAAAATTACCCACACTTAAATAATACTACAATCTACTATATCTAACATGCAAAAGCTAAAAATTATATACACATAAATCTTTCCTTATAAATTAACTTTCGATGATGTCTATCTAATATTTTACAAATTATATCTTCACTTTGTTTGATTCTTCTTTCAAATCGAAGTCTGTCTGTTAAGTGTTGTAAAAAGTCGCTTTTTCGAGATTGTTTGTATGCATAATTCCATACTACTAATAAATGCACAATGTTTTTCTCTTCGCTAAATTTCACAGACTTCTTCATTTTGTAAACATAAATGTACCAGAATAATTGATATTATTAATTTCTTGGATTATTTCTCCTATTTCCCTTCTTCTCTTGGCCATCAAAATAATGTGAAGGTATATGCTTCGAACCGTCAAGTCGTATAAAATGTTGATGCGTTACACAGGCTAGACAATAGACATGGTTCACCACGTGGTACATCCGATTCACCCTTACACTTAGGACATTTATATCTTGCTGGAACAGGCATGTTTTCTTCTTGTGTTTCTAAGTCAAACTAAAGGATTTTTTCCCTTCTAACCCTTTTATATGTATCTAACCACCTGAAAAACTTCTCCCAGTCGGACAAAATAATCACAAATTAATTGAAAAATGATTGGAATGATATTTGGGGCAAAGCTTGGCTGCTGTTGGTTGTAGCCCTCGCACCCTGATCCAGTTTGGATGCTTGGAATAAAGCCTGTTTCCACTGGTGTTGGTGGTGGTGGGGAGATTCATTTTATCCTATTTAAAGCCCTCCATTGCTGGAAACTGTTTAGACATTAGTTCAACACCGTCATCGTCGTCGTCATCGTCTTTTAGTCTAGTAAGTGTGCAAGATGTCAAAAGAACGTCAGGAAGTTTGTATCGATCTTCAAGGTTATCCTTTAGCCAGTGGGTTTATACCGAAGGAGTTGGCTGTGTATGATGGTGCGCGATTTTGCAGCTTTCTCTTCAAACCTCCGTATGGTAGGAAATTTTTAAAACCTGAAGATCTTAAAATAGTAGAACATTTGGAGGAAAAATACCATGGACTAATGTGGAAGTCTGGCTATTTGGACTTGAACCAATTTGAAAGTGTTTTACGTGACATCTGTCTTCGGTATGACTCTCCTAAATTTCTGGTTAAGGGAGATGTAAAGGCAACTTGTTTAAAACAGATTTTTGATTTGTCTCTTATATTTAGTGTTCCTTTAAAGACTGAGCCTAAATTAAGTAAATATAAAAAAGTTGTAGAATGTTTTCATCATAAGGACTTTAATGTTTGGCATTGTGCCTGTAATAATGTCAAGTTATTGCATAATTTCCGACATTGTTTTTTAAATGACATGGAATAAAGTATATAACATATGTTTTTTTGTTTTATTTATTAGTATGGTTCGATTAGTCTAAGTAGAAAGACGTAAAATGATTAGCCGCAGTGTAGATTGTACCGATTGCTTAGACGATGGTCTTGCCGTCATTCATACTTTTGAAGAAAGACTGATTACGTTTGAAAATTGGACCACTAAAGTTAGTCCTAAAGACTTAGCACAGGCTGGTTTTTATTACACCCAACGCTTAGATATAGTTAAATGTGCATTTTGTCATTGCGAGTTTACTGATTGGAAGGAAGGAGATGATCCGTTAGTCGATCACTATAAGTACTCTAAACATTGCCGGTTAGCTAAAGTATTGTGGAAGTGTCGACAAATGAAAAAGGTAGTCACACCCCGAAGCTTGAAAAAGATAAAACCAGAACCGCTCCGAACTCTCCATGTTAGTTCTCTGTTCTTAATACCGCTGTTGGTGTTATTAACCAGTGGAATTATACATCTTTATGATATTATACATCTCTATTCTTCGACGCTTTAAATCATTTTGATGCGTTGATCTCCAGTTAACGCCACCTGTTGATACCCTATTACTGTCTGGTTAGCACGGTTGCTGCCCGGTTGCTGTCCGGTTGCTGTCCGGTTGCTGTGGAATTATACACCTTTATGATATTATAAATCTCTATTCTGACGCTTCGATGATCATTTTAACGCCAGTCATGGCTCTGTTAAGTTCGTCCGTCATTCTGCTAGTTGCAGTAGTACACAACGTCTTTTACGTACATCGGCCTTTTGATGTTAAAAACGCCTCTGTTTTGTTCGATTTTGGAGATTATAACGCTAGCAGTCCATGGATTCTGATGGCTTTCAACCCTCAGATTACTGGTCACATACCCGTATTCTCCACTACGATACCTCAATCAAACAGCAGCAGCAGCAGCAACTCTTTTCGCTACAAGGTTCAGTTTCTCTTTCAAGATTCGACGATTGGTGAAACAGGATGGATGACGTTCCTTAGCAAGTGCAAGAATGAGACCGCATCTCCTACTATTACTCCTACTACTAATTCTACACTAACCCCATCTCAAAATATGAATAGTATTTCTAGTTTACTTGTATTCATAGCTGTAACCTGTTTAATAGTATTAACTAATTTTGTACATACAATTGCTAAATATCGATATAAATTGTGGTTAAATAAATAATTTTCTATACTTACTACTTTCATTACATATTCATACCTCGAAAAACGTGTCTATAATATTAAAACGACTGCTGCGCAACCCAACACCGCTAGCGCCGTCAGCCGATGTCGCCATCGTCTTTGAGATGCTGAATTACAAAAGACGCAAAGCCCATGTGTTTATTTGGTAGAAAAGGTTCTTCGTCAGCGCAACAAGTATAATAAAGAACAATTATATGTAAAATGGTTAGGATTTCCAATCCAGTTTAATTCTTGGATAGATAAGCCAGATATTGTTTAAATAATATATTTATAGTCATTTTATTTTATAAGGTTTTATTACAATTTACCTAAAATACATACAACATACCTACTACGTCACGTCTCATCACAGAGGCATTCTGCAGGCTCTAGCCCACTTTTTCACCCTACACTCATTGAGTGACAACCTCGGATAGACTCAGCAGAACTTTATATGTTAATACATGTTACAGTAATATTTAATTTCTACGCCACTGAGAGCTTCCGTACGGGTCTACAATCAACTTTGGCATTACGTGGGCATCCTACAGACTCTTGCCTACTTTTTTACCCTACACTCAATGAGAGACAACCTCGGATAGACTCAGCAGAACTTTAGTTTTAAATACATGTTACAGTAATATTTCATTTCTACGCCACTGAGAGCTTCCGTACGGGTCTACAATCAACTTTGACATCACAGAATCATTCCCTAGACTCCAGCCCATGCTTCTCACCTACACTCATTGAGTGACAACCTCGGATAGACTCAGCAGAACTTTATATGTTAATACATGTAATTGAAATGTTTATTTTCTACGCCACTGAGAGCTTCCGTACGGGTCTACAATCAACTTTGACATCACAGAATCATTCCCTAGACTCCAGCCCATGTTTCTCACCTACACTCATTGAGTGACAACCTCGGATAGACTCAGCAGAACTTTATATGTTAATACATGTAATTGAAATGTTTATTTTCTACGCCACTGAGAGCTTCCGTACGGGTCTACAATCAACTTTGGCATTACGTGGGCATTCTAGAGACTCTTGCCCACTTTTTCACCCTACACTCATTGAGTGACAACCTCGGATAGACTCAGCAGAACTTTATGTTTTAATACATGTAACTGACATATTTCATTTCTACGCCACTGAGAGCTTTCGGACGGGTCTACAATCAACTTTGACATCACAGAATCATTCCCTAGACTCCAGCCCATGTTTCTCACCTACACTCATTGAGTGACAACCTCGGATAGACTCAGCAGAACTTTATATGTTAATACATGTAATTGAAATGTTTATTTTCTACGCCACTGAGAGCTTCCGTACGGGTCTACAATCAACTTTGGCATTACTGGGACATTCACCAGACTCTTGCCCACTTTTTCACCTACACTCAATGAGAGACAACCTCGGATAGACTCAGCAGCCTTCATTTTCCATTTTAATGTTACAGTCATATTTATTTTCTACGCCACTGAGAGCTTTCGGACGGGTCTGCAATCATGATCGGGATTTTTTGGTAATTTTTAATTTAAATTTCTATATATATAGCACAATTTTGTCAGATCTAATGCGCTCGTATCAATCTCCTAATTAGACTGCTTATCGCTGCTGCTACTCGGTATTCCTCGGTGGCTTTCGGCCCGGTTAGTTCGAAACTTGACCAGCGAGCGTTAGTGAGAGGGCGCTGTGAGTATGCTGGCGTAGTTCAAAGATTGGCCAGCGATCGTTAGTGAGGGGGCGCTGCGAGCGTGCTGGCAATACTGGCACTGCTGGCAGCTATTTTGTACTCTCACCAAAGTCGAGGCGAAAAAAATCTATTTTGCGATTTTTTCTCCGCGTCCCCAGTTAGAGTGTAAAATTGCTGCCAGCACTGCCAGTACTGCCAGCATTCTGACCATGCGCAGTACGCGTTATATGTATGTAGTAGCATAATACTATTATTTTCTCCGGAGCCAAAGGGCCGATCATCGCCATTCTTTTTTTAAACGCCTTCTGACAACGTCCCCGAACACGTGACGTATTTTTTAAATTTTTATATCGCAACAACGTGCCATGCGCACGACGCTTTATATGTATGTAGTAGCATAAAACTATTATTTTCTACGGAACCAAAGGGCCGATCAACACCATTCTTTTTTTAAACGCCTTCTGTCAACGCTCCCGAACACGTGACGTATTTTTTAATTTTTTATATCGCAAAAACGTGCCATGCGCACGACGCTTTATATGTATGTAGCAGCATAATCCTATTATTTTCTCGGGAACCAAAGGGCCGATCGACGCCATTCTTTTTTTAAACGTCTTCTGACAACGCCCCCGAACACGTTACGTATTTTTTAATTTGTATATCGCAAAAAACACATCAAACATACCTACTACGTCACGTCCAAACTCCCGGAAGATATCATTTTCCATGTTAATTTATTCAACTAGGTGCCGTGGCGTACTTGGTTCTATAGCTGGGAAACGTATATAATACGAAATTACACACGTGGTGTGTGCGGGTTCGATCCGCGCCTTGGACAGAAAACTTTTTTCAGTGCATATGCGACTTACGAAATAAATACATTTAATTAGGTAGGATTAATGAAAACGTTTGTGACGTCATCGTGAACAAGGATCGGCAGAAAGACAAAGAAGAAGAAGAAGACTAGATAGTGCCCCCCAAAATAGATAGTGCCCAAGTAGTTAAGACCAAAATAACTAACGCCCAAAAGTGTGACAGATGACGTATGACATATGACAGATGACAGTTGACAGTTGACAGATGACAGTTGACATATGACAGTTGGGTTTGATTAGGTGCGTTCGGTATCGGGTTGGGTTTGAGTGAGTGCGTTCGATATCGGGGTTGGGTTTGCTCTGGTTCGCTCGGTACCGGTTGGGTTTGCTCTCGTTTACTCGGTATAGAACTTTATGTTTTAATACATGTAACTGACATATTTCATTTCTACGCCACTGAGAGCTTTCGGACGGGTCTACAATCAACTTTGACATCACAGAATCATTCCCTAGACTCCAGCCCATGTTTCTCGCCTACACTCATTGAGTGACAACCTCGGATAGACTCAGCAGAACTTTATATGTTAATACATGTAATTGAAATGTTTATTTTCTACGCCACTGAGAGCTTCCGTACGGGTCTACAATCAACTTTGGCATTACTGGGACATTCACCAGACTCTTGCCCACTTTTTCACCTACACTCAATGAGAGACAACCTCGGATAGACTCAGCAGCCTTCATTTTCCATTTTAATGTTACAGTCATATTTATTTTCTACGCCACTGAGAGCTTTCGGACGGGTCTGCAATCATGATCGGGATTTTTTGGTAATTTTTAATTTAAATTTCTATATATATAGCACAATTTTGTCAGATCTAATGCGCTCGTATCAATCTCCTAATTAGACTGCTTATCGCTGCTGCTACTCGGTATTCCTCGGTGGCTTTCGGCCCGGTTAGTTCGAAACTTGACCAGCGAGCGTTAGTGAGAGGGCGCTGTGAGTATGCTGGCGTAGTTCAAAGATTGGCCAGCGATCGTTAGTGAGGGGGCGCTGCGAGCGTGCTGGCAATACTGGCACTGCTGGCAGCTATTTTGTACTCTCACCAAAGTCGAGGCGAAAAAAATCTATTTTGCGATTTTTTCTCCGCGTCCCCAGTTAGAGTGTAAAATTGCTGCCAGTACTGCCAGCATTCTGACCATGCGCAGTACGCGTTATATGTATGTAGTAGCATAATACTATTATTTTCTCCGGAACCAAAGGGCCGATCATCGCCATTCTTTTTTTAAACGCCTTCTGACAACGTCCCCGAACACGTGACGTATTTTTTAAATTTTTATATCGCAACAACGTGCCATGCGCACGACGCTTTATATGTATGTAGTAGCATAAAACTATTATTTTCTACGGAACCAAAGGGCCGATCAACACCATTCTTTTTTTAAACGCCTTCTGTCAACGCTCCCGAACACGTGACGTATTTTTTAATTTTTTATATCGCAAAAACGTGCCATGCGCACGACGCTTTATATGTATGTAGCAGCATAATCCTATTATTTTCTCGGGAACCAAAGGGCCGATCGACGCCATTCTTTTTTTAAACGTCTTCTGACAACGCCCCCGAACACGTTACGTATTTTTTAATTTGTATATCGCAAAAAACACATCAAACATACCTACTACGTCACGTCCAAACTCCCGGAAGATATCATTTTCCATGTTAATTTATTCAACTAGGTGCCGTGGCGTACTTGGTTCTATAGCTGGGAAACGTATATAATACGAAATTACACACGTGGTGTGTGCGGGTTCGATCCGCGCCTTGGACAGAAAACTTTTTTCAGTGCATATGCGACTTACGAAATAAATACATTTAATTAGGTAGGATTAATGAAAACGTTTGTGACGTCATCGTGAACAAGGATCGGCAGAAAGACAAAGAAGAAGAAGAAGACTAGATAGTGCCCCCCAAAATAGATAGTGCCCAAGTAGTTAAGACCAAAATAACTAACGCCCAAAAGTGTGACAGATGACGTATGACATATGACAGATGACAGTTGACAGTTGACAGATGACAGTTGACATATGACAGTTGGGTTTGATTAGGTGCGTTCGGTATCGGGTTGGGTTTGAGTGAGTGCGTTCGATATCGGGGTTGGGTTTGCTCTGGTTCGCTCGGTACCGGTTGGGTTTGCTCTCGTTTACTCGGTATCGACGACTTGGGTTTGCGTATTTGATTTACACACAGTGTGGATGCAGAACTCCCCATCTATCACTACTTTCACCGTATCGATTATCGTTTCGTGAATATCTTGGAGGTGGATTATTTTGACTATTTCTCCTCCGGCCACGTACTTCTCTGAAGGGTCTAAAATTTGTTCTTCCCCGGTCCGGTTGATTGGATTGTGTAATTGACAGGAGAGCAGTCTGGGACGTCATCCTGTCGACTAGTGCACGTTCTCTTATTTCGCTTAGTTTTAGTATAAGTGTTTTTAATTGGTCGTAGTCCATGTTAGCCGTACTCATAAGGTAATAAGTTTCGTAAAAAGACGAGTGTAAGCCGTTTTCGAAATGGTCCCTAAATGTTTCGAAGCCCATTTTTGGGTCTACCTCGCGAGCTATAGTTAATAAATCGTAGTAGTATTTTTTAATATCTTCGTTGTCTTGTTGTTTCCTCGTATTTAACCTAAATTTTAATTTCCGCATAGGTTGTTCGCCGCTAAACTCTTTTATAAAGTCTTGCCTTATTTTTTGCCAATCGTTATCTTTATTTGCGGGTTTATCCGTATATTCTACATACCAATAATTTGCAGGACCTTCCAGACAATTCCCTAGATACGATATCTTATATGCGTCGCTCCAGCCATTACAATTTGCTGTCCTATCGTATTTTGCTAGAAAAGTTACTGGCGAGTCTAAACTCGGGTCAAATGTTGGTGGCGAAATGAATTTTGGAGTTGTTGGGTTTTTTGTTTCTGCGAATGCATTTTGCAAGGTTGTATTTGCCATGTTAGTACCTTGTTTTTTAGGTTTTGTATTTACGTTTGTTTGGTTTTTATTGCCGTTATCTATTGGTTGGGTTTGTACCCGTTTATTTAGTCTTTGTACAACGTCTGTTTGTGCGTGCGAGTTTGTAGTATTCGTTGTATTTAGGGGATGGTAGAATGGTGTGTAGGGTAGTTTGTTTTGTTCTAATGATGGTGTAGGATTATCTTGAGGATTTATTGGGGTCGATGGAATTTCGTTTGGTTCTTTGGGTTGGTCGGGGTTAGAAGGGGTTGCCGGAATGTCCTTATTGCCTTTCTCAATAATTGTAAGGTTCTCGACAGGTAACTCAAATGTGAATTTATTTCCTGCTACAGGTGCTGACGTTGGACTTCTAGATATAGATGCTCTGGGTTTAAATGGATTTATTTCGGTACTTCTATGAGATGGTTTAAAGTTTGACAATAAGTTACTTGCAGCAGTGTTAATTTTTAAATTTGAATTAGCTTTACTCCTTGTAATTCTTTCGTCACCACTCATTTGATTTAAAACTATACTAATCAAGGAACGAACTCTACGCAAACCAATAAATTTACATAATGTACCTATTAACGATTTCGGTTAGTTATTGTGTATTAGCAATTTTCTACTAATTTTTGACACGTGAAATACGCAAACACGCAAAATAGCGGTTTTTCTAATACGAATAAAATATACCGAAAAGATAAAAATTGTCAGATCACTTAAGTAGTTTTCAAAATAATATTTTTAAAGTTTCTAATGTATTGGTTAGAAAATTTCTTGTTTTGAAAAAAAATACGTTAATATTCCCAATTCTCCTCAGTTTATTAGCTATACAGCTTAAACGACTCAAAAAAAAAATCGAAATTTAAAGAGTAACTAAAAATTTGTTTCAACAACCCACATATTTAAGTAAAATAATTAGTATAATATATTCTGACACAAAACACCTTTTAATTTGTTTATCACAATAGCGCGGCTTCAATTAAAAAAATAAAAACTATAAAAGAAATAAAATGTGGTAAAAAATAATGACCTCCTTAACTATATAAAAACTGAATGTTTTGTCTTTCGAGTGTAATTAACATAGAATCCCTTTTTTAAAATTTGAAGAATGGAAAAAATATCACGAAGTACGCGGACCTGAACAAAATCAAACAAGGACCGGTAGCCTCCACCAAATGTCACTGTGCCTTAAGTAGATTGAAAATCGAACGTGCTTTTTAAACATAACTTAAATCATTTATTTACAATTAAATAGGAACATTAAAACGACATACACAATACAGATTTATGTTATTACTCTCGAAAGACAACTTAACTTTATATTACTTACATTAAATATTTGAAGATCATCTCTTCCACAATTTATCACAATCACCAACGTATCGGACCGAGGATCGTGCACTAGTGTCCTTTACCACTCTTGTCTTTTCGATCGCCCTATTACATAGTCAGCAATTCCCTCCTTTATTTGGAGCGTTGACTTTAGGTCGAAAACCTCGATAATGCTGACTAGGTAATTAGACGTCGTTTCAATAAATTATTTCGAGTAATTATTTGATTTTATAAAGGAACTATAATATTTCATAGTTGCAATTTTTATGTATATTCAATAAATAAGCTAATGTAGAGGGCAATAACTTATGATTAAGTAAAATAGGATTATAGATTACTTATTGAACTTCCAAATATTGATCTATGAAATATTATTGGTTTTTCCACTTGTGACTTGTTGCAATTTTTATGTATATTCAATAAATAAGCTACATCCTGCCAATGTAGAGGGCAATAACTTATGATTAAGTAAAATAGGATTATTCTATGAAATATTATTGGTTTTTCCACTTGTGACAATATACTTAATAATACTACACAGACATTTGAACTACATTCTTCTATACAAGATTTTCTATACAACTGATTCCATTCCTGTGTCACTATTGAAGTTTTGTTGAAATAATATAATCTTAACTTATACTGTACAATGGTAGAATCATTTATAATATTATCATCTATTTTGTAGGTAAATAAACCATTATTTATATTCATTCTTTTCCATGTTGAAGGCCAACTATCATTATTTACATTATTAACAGATAGACAAATAAATGCTTCTCGAACATTATGATCAACTTGTATGAACAAAGTATTGTTAATGAATGCTGACAGAAATAGAACTCCTACTGGTAGCAGAGCCATTTTCAAACTAAAATATTTTTCCAGGGTTCTTATGTTTTATATTCGTCATGAACTAAATCTTTTAGAATATCAATTACATTATTAACTTGGTCATCATCAGTCTTGGATTTCTCTTCCAAAATACTTATATGTTTGTGTCCCCAAGCTAAAGTTCTAAAAGAATCTGGAATTATATAGCGTTTATCATCTTTTGGAGACAAAGCAACCTTATTTTTTTATTGTGTAAACATGTCATGTAAAATGGAATGAAAAATATTCATTTTTATAAATTTCATCGCAGAATTTTCAACTACGTCTTTATAATCTTGTTTAGTAATGGAATTTTCTATAACATATTTTTTAACTCCCTTTGCCTTTTTTTCAGATTTCTCTTCTAAAGTTACACACTAAGCTTTTGCGCCCGTACCATAAAAACTTGAAATTGGTTTACCTGCAAATTCATCTTTCATTCGCCCTAATACTGATTTGTTTATAGTTAAATTATGTATATTGTTTTCATTGTAATTAGAAGTGTCGAATTTCTCTAAATTGTCTTGCATATCTTTATAAAAGTTTTCAGTCTCTACTTGCAAGATCAAACTGTCTGTATCCGTGTATAACAAAATTGCTTCGTCTCCACACTTGCTTTTAATATAGTCATAATAAAAATCATATAAAACGGTTTTTGATAATTCCAAGACTGTGAAGCCAACATAAACAGGTTTATTGTAAGTTATCTTTACTCTTTCCATTTGTATCGCAACCAAGTTTTCATTAAAGACCAAACGATTTTTAAAATTTGGTTTAGCAATCAATGTCTGCGCTCCTTGTTTTTTACCAATATTCTCCCAGTGTGTGATTAATCTAATGTCAACTCGCTTGTCAATGTTTTCTAAAGATTTACCATAAATGGCATTATTAAATAATTTATAAGTATCATTTTCCAACTTATTTTTAGATTTGTTCCTCATTTCGGTATTTAAATCGATGTATGGTTTAAGAAATGCAGCTTGTTTAAATTTAATAACTCTATGAATTTTAGTTAATTTTAATCCGTTTTTAAGCACCTGTTGCAGATTTCGGTAATGAATAACATATTTTTCTTTATGGTTTAAATTACATATTAATTTCTTTTGTTTTGAACCTGGTGCACAAATATTTTCAGCCAAAAAAGGTAATTCGTCGTGTTTTACATGTAAATTTTGAGGATACTACTTCCAAAACGAACCCGAATTCAGCATCGTCAGGAAGAGACATCACATCAAGGGCTTCAATTTCTTCATCGTTCAACCAAGAAAAATCACTTACGGGGAGACATTGACTCATACTATGTCCATACAAGTTAGTGGCATCCAAATACATTATAAATGAATTTGGTTTGCTTGGATCATAATTTTCCAAGAATGGATTATTAGCTTCAGCTTTTCGAACGCTGCAATGACAGACACCACCTCTTATACTATTTGTAAAAAAATGTATCATATCTATATCCGTTAATAATTCTAATTTAACATCAGTCATTTTTAACATTGAATTCCATCTTAAACCTGGTAATGTGTAATACTGTGCAGGATCTAGCTTAAAGTTATTTAAAGATATATTTCGAAAAGCTTCAAAAAAATCTGTTAATATGAGAACATCTGACAATAAATAAATTTTGGTATAATCCATAAGATTTTGACAATTAAATAAATTCCAAATAGTAATTGCTCTATTGTAATCCGATGGACACATAGGTTCATCTTTAAGTTTATCATAAAATTGTTCAATAGCTGGGAGTTGATTTTCATGTAATTTTTCGAAAGAATCAACGTAAGAATAAGGATAAACACCTTTTTTACGAATCTCATTGAACTGGTTAGGATCTTGAAAATATTTTTTTATTTCTATACATTGATTTGGTTCCAAGCTTTCACCAAGCTTTTCCAAAGAGGAACCAACGAAACGGAATGAATCTAAATATCTCATTTTAATAAACAGATTTTTTTCTTTATTATCCTTGTCTTTTACTTTGTCAACCAATATGGATTTTGAAAATGAAATATATTTTTCTTTGGTTTGTGCAAGTACATCAATATTATCTTCACAGCACAATTGTTTAACAAATAAATGACTATCATAACCAGTTAAATTATGGAAAAAGATAGGTATAAAATTTGGAATTTTAAAATTTAGATTGAAGATACTGTGAGCTGCATTTCGAAATTTACCAGTTAAATGATCGTGATCCCTTACTTTTTCATTTTCTTCAAGTTTTTCATTACAAATATGACAAATTGTGCTATTTTTATAAGCCAGCTCTTCCTCATCTGATAAAGGAAGCATTTTTACTACAGGTTTAAGATGTTCATTAGAAATTCTATGTACGTGACCTTCAATTCGTTTACAAAATTCATCAGCTGCATCTAAACCAAAATATGAATCTAATACCGACAAAGAATCATCATATGAACATTTAATGAAATAACAAAAAGCATACGGTTCATGTTTAAATGTATTTAAAGTATAAGAATTCTGTTCGTTTCCTGGTTCTTGATGCTGTAAAGGTTTTAAAAAACATTCAAAGTCTGCATATATGACAAATGGAACTTTCAACTGTTTTTGAAAATTTTCAAACTAAAATATTTTCTGGTATATGCTGACCGTACTTATTAATTTTAATGTCTTTGGTAGGAACTTTTGTAAACAAATGATTACAATCATTTAATTGATGCTCTTCAAGTCTTTTCATTGATGTAAAATAAATTAAACAGCCATCACAAAAATATTTCTTATGGTCTCTTTTATTAATCTGAGATGACACTAATCTAGACATGTCCTTAATCCAACAATAATGGTTGTTTTCACCTTCACTTTTATCAACAACAAATTTATGTGTACTGGAAGTTTTTTACTGGTGTAATGAAGAGGACCATCCACTTCATATTTTAATTTACTATCTTCATAAACACTCTCTAAACCATAAACATTTACAGATACTTGATTAAGCGTTTCAAATTTATGTATATCCTTTAATTTCACAGGAAACTCAATTCCTTCAAAATTTAAATACTCAAAAAAATTAGGGTATGAACTTGTTCTATCAACATGATTTTCAGTTGGAAATAATGCACTTATCACACTCCATGCAAAACAATAATGTGAATCATTATTTTTAATATTAATAACAGCTTTTTTATTTGCAACTTGTTTTGGTAATGGTATGTACGATGAAGCTCTAATTGGGTTATACTTGTTTATATTAAGCTCCAAATGTAATATTTTTTCCAATGCCCAAGCTGAACCATTTTCCGCAAATATTGAAACCTTTTCTTTTATTTCAGACAAAAACTTCTTATAAATATCAGATAAATCTGTTGTTGAAGTTATGACCTTATTTTTCGTATTAAACGATTTAGTTTCGATTGTCTCTTTTGTTTGTAAAATATATTGTCCAAATAGTTCTACATTAATCTTAACACTTCCATGCTTAACTAACTGTTCGGAAAGTAAACTTACAAACTTTCGTTGTACTTCATCAAAAAATTCTTCAATGTCCACATACTTTTTCGATGGCAGCAACATGTAAGACACAATCCTATTTTTAAACGCAGAAGTTAAAATTTTTACATTGTCATCACTTTTAAGTGCACTTTTATGTAGGTTTGACCGTAAATGGGCAGAAAGTTTATTTTTCACATACCAAGTATCACAATCTTTACATCGCGATAAAGTAAGTTTAGGTATTGGAGGTCTGTCTTCTATTTTAGCTTTTTTCATGGACACATCACATACCTGGGTATTAGCCTTCCTTTTTTCTCGCGAACAAGATGGTCTCATGGCACACGATTCTCTTTTATGTCTATGCACGTTCGATTGATGAGTAAAAGTTTTGTTGCAATCACTGCACTGATACATCTTGAGAACTGAACAAAAAAGCAGAAAAGCAGTTCTTTTGTAAAAATTCTTGGGATATTTTAGCTGGTTTCACAACACTTTGCACAAAACTGTTTTTGCAAACTAAACAATGATACCCTAATGTAATATCAACGCTAACTAACCGCTGAGGATATATAGCTAACAAGGAGAAAGCACAACTGTATTATATCCGTCTGGGCGGAGCATGCCCATGCGCATCTCTATTGCGCAGATGTAAAAAAACGAAAAATATAAAAAAAATCCTTTTCTTTCCTCGTCTTTTTTTTTTGTTTTTTTTTTTCGTCTGCGAGAGGTTTTTTTTTCGTCTGCGAGAGTTTTTTTCGTCTGCGAGTTTTTTTTTTCGTCTGCGAGAGTTTTTTTTTTCGTCTGCGAGAGTTTTTTTTTACACGCCTTTTTTATTTTATCTGCGCAGTAGACCAAAATGCGTACCACGCGCACACCGAGCGTGCTAGACATGCGCACGGAGTGTTAGGGGATGTACTTTGGTGTGTACATTCCAACCCACCCACTTTTAAGAATATAACTCCAATAGTGAAGCTACAAATAAAAAATTTGTTGTTTGAGCGGGTCCTTTCTACCGCTTTTTATTGACCTGTGTGCCCATCGATACAGCAGTGAACCCTGATAAAACACATTTCTATTGACATTGAAGAGTGGGGGGATTTGGTGGGGTGAAGAGTGGGGGGATTTTGGTGGGGTGAAGAGTGGGGGATTTTGGTGGGGTGAAGAGTGGGGGGATTTTGGTGGGGTGAAGAGTGGGGGGATTTGGTGGGGTGAAGAGGGGGGATTTTGGTGGGGTGAAGAGTGGGGGGATTTTGGTGGGGTGAAGAGTCGGGGGATTTGGATTTTGGATTCGGATTGGTCTAGAACCGGCGAAAGCACACTACTATTGATTGATTGTTAGGTGTTATATTACAATGGTGGCAATGGATATTTGTGCCCTTTTAAAATTTTTGGTACATGCAGTTGACACTAAATCTTCATTGTATTTTAGGTTATAAACAGCTTTTGTTTTATAAAAATTTCGTATAAAATAATAAATAATGCTACTTCTCTCGTAAAGCATTTTCATGTTTTTCAATTTATTAACACCCTGTATATTTAATCTAAAATTTTTACATGATAATCTCAAAAGGACGACTTTTTCGCAAATCGTTAATACATTTTTTTTCCTTTTCCGACTCCATCCATGGACACACTATATGTAGTATCTTAAATATTGATTTTAGTTACTACTTTACAGCTAATATATGAAGACCACAGGGGAAGAGTCATCTAAGGGGTTATATACAGTTAGAATTTTCAAAAAATCGATTTTTTTTAGGTTCATTTTCGTAACGTACATATATTCCAGTACACACACAGAAAATTTCAAGGCAATCCGGGATTATTTTCGAAGTTACACGCATATTGTAAAGACGTGTCAGAGCGATTGTACACTATGTAACGTGCTTTTGAAACTTTAAACGCGTTTTTCTCAAAACTGTGTTTTTAAAGTCGGTGACGAAGATTTCACGGAAACGGCTGAACCTATCAGTCTCAAATTTTAACACAAGCTTCTTAAGTATATTTTTTAGTAATTAATCGAAGGTTTTTTCTCACCAATAAATATTTTTTATATAAACAATTTAAGACCAAAAATTTTGACGAAATATCGATTTTCTTCTGAGAAGCCGCCATTTTTGTCGAAAAAAATTTGCTTATTCCATCGACTAATTAGAAGGCTATACATTACTTTAATGAAATCCGTTTGGTTTTTTCATTTTCGATGATCCAATCCAGAGATATCGTTGTCACCACAAGGTGCCTTTTTTGAGAGGAACTCCTGGAGATCAGCTATAGCAGCTTTCAAAATTATTATTTTTACAAATACAAAAATCCTAAAATACAGTTAAAAGTTACCATAATATGTGTACAAATTTTCAAATTAATAAATTTAAAAGTCTTCTCAGGAAAAATTCTTGAAAAATCGCTTTTTTAGGCCTCCTGACTGTATATAACCTCTAAGTCACATTTTTATACTATACGAATTTGAACGTTTCAAGACTTACACGGGAGGCAAGAAGAAATATGACTTGCAATATTTTTTTTTTGGAAGTCATAAGCATAGGCAATATTTATCCAATATTAGATTTAAAAATAAACAATGTTAGAAAAAATGTAAAAATCTCCTGTCTGATGTACCGAAAAACGATCCAATCCGCAGTAAGTAGGTTATTAACGCGGTTGTAACAAAATTCGACATTACTAAAAGGCTTTGAATTTTTATCGTTATCGTTATCGCTTACTATGTCTTCATTAAATACATAGGCATTATGGACATTGTTAACGGTATTTACTCGTGTTAAAAAAAGAAATCGCTTTATAGTTACTAAGAATGATATAGTTTGACTGCCATCGCTTGCCATATCTATATTATCCACATGGGTATTGTTAGAAGCACAAGGCAAATAAGTATATAGTAGGGTTGTGAGTTTTATCCACAAACTTCTTAAGTTCGTGCAACTGGTCACACTTTAAATTGGGAATAGGTCGGTGTAAAGTTTATCTGGTGCTCAGCTTTCCTATGACAGGACTTTTTAGGTCGAAAACTAAATCTTGACAAAGCTCCATTGTAGCTTTCTCTCGTTTCTAAAGTTCGTGAATGTTAACGACTTATTATTAGCTCTTTTATCGGCCTTGTTGGAAATGGAAAAGTTTATTTTATACATAGGTTTTAAAAATATATAAACATAAAACAAACAACGAACAATGATTCCCTTAGGACGACTAATTGATCATTAAAATGCTAAATGAATTCCAAAAATTTTAAGTTGGCAGGTGGATGGATCGTTCTTTACTGAATGCGAGCGGACTTAGATAGTTATTCCAAAGTATATCAAAATTTATCGCTGATTTTAGTGGATTAAGAATAGTATTCCGATCAGGATTATATGGCATATTAAAGTACCAGGGCAAAGGTATCAAAACGGGGAAAAATTTAATTTTTTTAAATTTTTGGAGTTAGATTGTTTTTTCCCCTGTGGTCTTCATATGTATGCGGTTCTACTTATGAAAAAAAACCCTATCTTTATAATGTACATATATTCTGATAATTAATTAGAACATGGAATATCACAAATAAAATAGGATCGATTAAACAAAAAAGGGATACACCACATATCATAAGACACAATACCTACAAATTAATTCATGTATTTTTAACTAAGATATGCTTACTTTTTGGTTAAAATTCTGATTATAATCTGGTTTTAGTGTTAAAAGTTTTCATATCGTTTTATCACTACCATACGGTGAGCTTAAATTAATAAAAAATACTATTAAAGTGTTGACATAAAGATTTTGGTTTCAGAATTTGTTATTACAGCCGTGTGATGAGTAAAAATTACATTTAAAAAACATAATGAAAATGGTTATTTATGTCCTTTTAAAATTTTTGGTACAATTGACACTAATTATTTATTGTATTTTAGTTTATAAACAGCTTTGTTTTATAAAATTTTGTATAAAATAATAAATATTGCTACTTCTCTCTCTTAAAGCATTTTAATGTTATTCTAATTTATTATTAACACCCAGTATATTTAATCTAAAATTTGTACGTGATAATCTCAAAAGAACGACTTTTTTCGTAAATCGTTAAGACATTTTTTCCTCTTTCCAACTCCATCCATGGACACACTGTATGTAGCATCTTAAAAGTTTATTTTATTTACTACTTTACAGCTAATATATGTATAAGTACAATTCAATTCGTTCGTATTCGTACTTGCTAATATAGAAACAATATACTATACAGACTACTTTCTTCGAAAATATAAGGGTACTAATATTGCTACTAATAATCAGACATTTATCTGTTAAAAATAAGGATCCATTCTATCCCTTTTCGGGCTGCATTTAAAATAAAAGTTTCGTCCAAAATCTTTAATAACTGCATACGTAGATACAGGCTATTTTCTTTCGACATAAAGACACCAATATTACTGGAAATAATTAGTTATTTATTTGCTAGAAATAGGCGAATAACTCGTCTCTTTAAGCTCGAAAATTAATGTAGAACCTAATAATGACCTATTTACGCTGAGTCTTAGGCTGATCAGAGGTTAAAACTATATCCTTCAACGAGTAGTGGCTGTTTAGTTCTAAATCGCATAGTAACAACATGCACGCAAAACACGATCAAATATCTCTTGAAAACACCAACTGTCAAATGTGATGTTCTGCGTTTTAAATTGGTGTCTTATTTGCTTAGTTAGAATAATTGAAACAAATAAACAGTACACTACTTAGTAACAGTATAATATTGAATATTAAGCTTATACAGTTCATAAATATGCTTTGCAAATAAGTGTATTAGCTTCTCAGTCCATCGAAATAGATACTTGTCTGTTGCGGCATCTTCAAACTTGAGACTTCTTTTATTGTCATCGCCATTGCGACGAAACACTAAATTGTACTGTCCAATTATCATAAATATATCCACCCTGAGCGTATTGAAACAATCAAGAGTGCTTAGAAATTCTTCTAATTCATCCCTGGAGAAATAAATTTTACCATAACCAGTAGCGGTGCCAGTAGTATCCAAAATTACGTGTTTGTGCTTCTCTTCGGACGTAGTAAAAACGACTGTTATAAAGTCACCAATCTCGTAAACTCGGTTAGGCTTAGTCTTAAGAACTATCGCTGGAACATCAGGACATCTAGAAGGAGATTTAAATACCTTATCCCAGCTGGAGGAGGTAGCCATTTGTAAGTTTAAGTTTCAAAAATATTCTAACCAAAGATTTATTTTCTTTGTAAAACTTAATGTCTCTTTCAGCTTGCGTATTTTTCAAATGCTCGTCTAATTTAACTGTCCAGTCAACCGCCTTTGTCATAAGCTCGAGGCTAAATGTCTAAATTTCTCAAGGGATTCTAGTAATATAGGATAAAATTAAACATGTAACACATTTTAACTTCTTTATTTAGGTAGAAAATCATAAATATATTCATACAAGATTTTTGAATTCTCAGCACTACAAGTACAATATTCTAAACCATGATAAGAAAAGTGGTTTTACTTAGAAATAATTTCGGTACATTAACACTATCCCTAGTAAATTATAAATTAACAATATATCGGGTATATTCTTAAGTTATTTTATCGTGGGAAAAGTTTCAAGTAAAAAGGGCTTTATATGTCCCTTCACATAGAGGACATCAACATCTCGTAGATCGTCGTTGGCTATTAAAGAAACTATCTATCGGCTATCCGTAAAGGATTGTGATGGGGCAATGGAAATTTCTATATGTTTTAAAGAACTGATGTGAGGGTACGTGGCATTCTTGAACAAGAGTAGTATTTTAAGAGATTTTGCAATTTTTATGGGATTTAAGTGTTAAATATTTGTTAAAACTAGTTATAGTTAAACTGATTGTAAGTATTATTATTTGTTACAGAATTAACCAAAAGCTTTCTCGTTGGTAAGAAGTTTTCCGAACACACTCCTCCTTCCTGAACGCACTTCTACTCGGTCTTATCAGGTCAACCGAAGTTATAAATAGGAGGCCAGAGCAGCGGTCTAGTCCCTAGTCATTTCTAAGTGAACAGTCGAAGAGTGTAGACGTGTCTTTTTGGAGCTCTGTAAAAATGGAGAAGTTTATTGTAACCAAAGATGTCCTTAAAAAGGTGAGAAGATTTAATCTTACCGGTCGTACCTTGGAATTTAAATTAAGGTCTGTGCCGCAAAAAGTTGATCCAGTCGGATGGGTGAGAGAAGCTATTAATCAAGTTATTCAAAAAGTTACTGAAGGACTACAGCCTTCGGATCGTGTGGGTTTTAGGTTCTGTTCCAAGGACTTTAACCGTGGTGAAGGGTGGCTTCGTTTTAGACCAGCGGAAGAAATAAATTATGAGGATGTTTGGAATGTTATCAGCAATGTATATCAGTCAAACTCGGCAGGTCTTAATACTGAGTCCTTTTGTCTTAAGGTGACAACTGTACGACTGCCGACAGGACAAGGAAGGGGAAAAGCGTATAATAGTTTTGATGAGGAATGCTGTATGAGGAGGGGAATCGTCACAATTAAGAATACAGACAATCTTTGTCTTCCACGTGCTTTGGTGGCTGCCATTGCGAACATTAAGAAAGACAGTAATTTTAACAAAGTTAGAAGATATATTGGAAAAATACAAACAGAAAGAACCAAAATGTTAATGGAGCAAGCCCAAGTTACTATTCCTGAAGAAGGTGCAGGAATCCCGGAGTTGCAGAAATTTCAGCAATATCTCAAGGAATATAAAATAGTGGTTTATAGTTATGGGTCGAAAGGAAGAAAGTTAATTTTTGAGGGATCAGTTGAAAACAATCAAAAACTTAACCTTCTACATCATAAGGGCCATTTCAATGTTATTACTTCGCTGACTGCTGCTTTTGCATGTATTTATTTTTGTGAAGAATGTCATGCTCCTTTTGATCACAAAAATGAACACAGATGTGGTGGTACCTGCCCGGGGTGTTTACAGGCTCCAAAATGTCTGAAAGGTCAGGTTAAAGTTAAATGTGATAATTGTCGCCGATATCTTAAAGGTGAAAGTTCTTACAACAATCATCTAAAGGACGGATCCTGGCAGAAAAGTACTGTTTGTAAGGAAATTAGAAGTTGTAACAACTGTTTTAAAACCATAAGGGGTAACAGAAAGCATACGTGTGGGGAAATTTTTTGCAAAACGTGTAACACCCATGTTCCTGACAGTCACCAATGTTATATCCAGGTTGACAGTGGAAAACCGAAAACCAAAGATGTGCTGTTTGTTTTTTATGATCTCGAGACTAGACAGGAAGAAGAGTTAGAAAATGGTTCTCTTCTTCATCAGGTGAATTTGTGTGTTTTTAAACAATGTTGTGACATCTGTATAAATTCAGAAGACATTATCTGTAGAAAATGTGGTGTCAGATTGCAAAAAGTTAAAGGATCAACCCCAGTCGAATCGTTTACACAACATTTGCTCCAAATAAGAAAAAAATTTAAAGATGTGGTTGTCATAGTTCACAACGGACAAGCATTTGATCATCAATTTATTCTGAATTACCTGATGATAAAAACCGACTTGACACCCGAACTGATCATGAGGGGAACAAAAATCCTTATGATGCAAGTGGGTAACGTTAAATTCATTGATTCCTTAAACTATTTTCCCATGGCTCTATCTAAGTTACCCAAGGCCTTTGGACTTGACGCTGTGTTTAAGAAAGGTTATTTCCCTCATTTATTCAATACCAAAGCTAATGAAAATTATGTGGGTACTCTTCCCTCCATTAACTATTACTCTCCAGACACCATGAAAGAAGAGGATAGGACTACATTTATTCAGTGGTATGAAGAACACAAAGATGACGAGTTTAATATGCAGAGAGATCTGGTGGACTATTGTGTGTCAGACGTCGAAATTCTTGCACGAGCCTGTTTAAAATTTAGAGAGCAACTTTTAACAACAACCAATGTATGCCCCTTTACCGAAGCGACAACTATTGCCTCAGCATGTAACAAAGTATTTAGGAGGAATTTTCTTAAACCAAAATCCATCGGTGTCATTCCAAAGAACGGATACAGATGGAAAGATCGTCAGAGTAAAATTGCCATTGAGTTGGGAGGAACAGCAGAAAAAAATTAACATTTTACATGCGGCTAAAGGAAAAGAAGTCGTTTTACATGGCGTAAAAGTCGACGGCTATTGTTCCGAGACCAATGAGGTATTCGAGTTTCAAGGCTGTATTACCTGTTACAAATATGGGCGAAACGAACCTCTTTTCGAAGATTCCTCCGAAACTCTTAATTTGCGATATGAAGCAACTCAGTCCAAAGTTGCAAGGTTGCTCGAATTTGACTAGGTAGTCACTGAAATGTGGGAATGTGAATTTAAAAACAAATAGGGGAGAATCCAGAGATTAGAAATTATACCAAAGATCACCCGTACATAGCTTTGTTACCATTAAACCCAAGAGACGCTTTTTATGGTGGTCGTACCGGAAATGTTTGGGAATATTACGAGGCCAAGGAATCTGAAGAAATCAGATACGCTGATGTTTGCTCCCTCTATCCGTATGTTTGTAAATATGGTAAATTCCCCATTGGACATCCTGAGATATTTGTGGGGGAGGATTGTGCAAAACTTGACCTGGAAAATATTAATGGCCTAATTAAATGTCAAGTTCTACCACCAAAAGATTTATATCATCCCGTGCTTCCCCAAAAGATGAACAACAAGCTGATGTTTGTTTTGTGTAACACTTGTGGGAAAGAAATGAACACAGATAATTGCCATCACACTGATGAAGAACGAGCACTTGAAGGAACATGGGTGTTGGACGAGGTACTTCCAGCTGTTAGGAAAGGATATATAATAACAAAGATTTATGAAATTTGGAAATATGATGTGCAGAGGTTTAATAGCGCAACTGGGGCGGAGGGATTATTCACTGCCATGATGAATAAATTCATTAAAATTAAACAAGAAGCTTCTGGTTGGCCAAAAACATGCAAAACTGAGGAAGAAAAGAACAAATATGTAAATGAGTTTTTCGAAAGGGAAGATGTAAAGTTAGAGTACGCCAAAATACTGGATAACCCTGGACTCAGAAGCCTAGCTAAGCTCATTTTAAACTCATTCTGGGGGAAGTTCGGACAAAGGGAAAATCAACCCAAGACCAAAATTGTAAATGATCCTGCCGAGTTGTTTGCCATGTTTACCAATCCATCCATTTATTGTAATGGGGTTCTTCCTGTCAACGAAGAAACGGTAATCGTAAGTTACGAACACACAGATGAATCGTACGATCCTCTCACCACGGTTAATGTTGCTATTGCTGCATACGTAACTGCACAAGCAAGACTTAAATTATACTCTTATCTGGAGAAACTTGACAGTAGGGTTTTATATTATGATACAGACTCAGTTATTTACGTCTCAAAACCTGAGGATTTTAATTTACCAACCGGTCAATTTATTGGGGATTTAACTAATGAACTGGAGGGATATGGTTCTAATTCCTATAAAACCAAATTTGTTTCTGGTGGACCCAAAAATTATGCCTACACCATTAATGCAACCAATAACGAAACAGAAGAAGTGGTCGTCAAGGTTAAAGGAATATCTTTAAATTACAAGACTTCGCAGTTAATAAACTTTAAAACAATTAAGGAAATGGTGCTGAAAAAGTCAGACCCCGTACCAATAGTATCTAGGAATATTCGTCGGACCAAGGAGCATACTGTCACCACTTGTATTGAGACCAAACTCTATAGACACAATTCAACAAAAAGAAAATTTCTACCTGATGGCAGCTCTAAGTCGTACGGCTATAAGAAACAAAAAACAACCACATTGTAAAATTTTATAACCTCTTATCAAAGATTATATGTAAAAATTGTGTTTAACGGTTAAAAATACCGAGTATATAAGAAAAAGGGGTTTCGAGTATCGCATTCCAGTCTGTAGTTTGTGGTTAAAGCTGCTAATCAAAAGTTTAAGCACATTTATTTTCAAAAATGAGCTTAGTGTACTGTAATTCCGAAATAGATGTTATTCCAGGGGGAAATATAACCCCAAATCCCCTACCAGATGAGAATTTGCCGTTTTTACTCAAAACACACTTAACAATAGCTGGACTGGTGGTGAAGAAGAACTAAATTTGTATGATGGAATGGATGCCTTACTTGACTTGACTTGCTCAAATTTATTAGAAGAACTACAGCAAAATCGAGAAGACGTGAAAAAGAAGAAGGAGAGGACTCTAAAATTAACATAATTCAGAACATTGTAGTCAAAGAAATGGAACCCGTTAAAAAGCCACATGATTCACTGTTGAGAAACCTACTTACACAGCCGTCGAACATGCTTAAAAGTGAAAACAATTTTTATGGGAAAATAAAAAAAATAAAGAATATCGCCAGTCGACAAGTTTCGATACCATTTTACAAAAACAAATATTGAGAAAAAAATGAAAAGAACAGTTTCTCAAAATACTTTGAAAAACAATAATCCAAACTCTGATCAAATGCAGTGGGATAGTCAGGAAGAAGAAATGGTCTATGAGGATAACAAAGTTAGTACATCCGAATGTGCCTGGTTGGAAGATTTTCCTGTCAGCCAAAGAGATAATGTGATGGGTGTTTTTAAAATTCGTTGTCAGTTATTGACGAATTTAAAAGACGAAGAGAAGGAAATGGAAAAATATAGTCTACGAATTCAGTTACTGCAAGAAAAACTGGTCTCATCTAAGAAAAAGGTGAAAAACTACAAAAGACAATTAGAACATTTAAACACATTTTGTGGCGCTTTTTAATATATAAGGACACTGTAAAATGTTAGCATCTTGATGTCTCTAACAGGGTATTTTTAATAAACTAATAATTTTTAAAATTTATATTATCAATTTTAGGCGTTACTAAAAAATATATAGATATGTTTAAAGTATGCGACAAATGTTTCAAAACATTTCATTATTTTGATATTAATCTCTTAAAATCACTGTATCAGGTTTTATTACAGCAACTTGATGTCTCTAACAGGGTATTTTTAATAAACTAATAATTTGAAATTTATATTATCAATTTTAGGAGTTAATAAAAAAAATATATAGATATGTTTAAAGTATGCGCCAAATGTTTCAAAACATTTAATTATTTTGATATTAATCTCTTAAATTACTGTATCAGGTTTTATTACAATGGCTTAACGTTATAAACTGATTCATTTAATGTGTTGTGCTGGTAAAAAGACAAGTGTTGTGTTAAAAACTAGATTCGGATTTTAGAACAAATATGTAAGTAACGCTCTTTTTTCTTACCTTTTTGCTAATGTGATAGGCTTCAAATGTTTTGCTATTAAGCTCTACCTTAATCCCACGCTGTTTTTCAGTTTAATTTAGTATTAATTTATGTATGAGTTAAGGTTTAAAATTGCACACGCAAATATATCTTTTTAATAAAATAATATTAAAACTTCGTCTATTTTTTATTTTGTTGTATTTAAATAAAAATGACAAGAAAAAGTTCTAAAATTATCTGAAGTCGATAATATTTTACGTAAAGTTAACATAAAGTCATCCTAAGTGTTTCCTAAGTCTTCATAAAGTTTACATAAATTCTGCATAAGAAACGTAAGTTGATATAAAATTTCACATAAAACAAAAATATCTTATAAATATCAGCAAAAATAACAAAATCTTAAATTTATCTTAAGTTTATCTTAAATACTAATATGATTTGATAGACAGTATTCAACTAAAATACCATAGTACTGTACCATTAAAAATTTAAATATTTCGGTCAAATAACATCTACTTGGCATTTCCGAAGAAATTTTAAGAAATTTTCACAGCTACCTAGAAGTACTATTATTTCAATAGATAACCATAGTACCTATTTGTATTTTTTTGTGTTTGGACCAATCTGCAGGTTTGCTATCGTTCAATATTGCTGAAATAATAAGAAAAAAGTAGATAAATTAGTTTATTAGACGCCTGGTACTATATATAGAAACAATATTAAAATATAAACACAGCTCTATGTCGGACTGATGCATACTGTATTACTATAAAATGCCCCGTACTTTTTTTATCAAGATAGGGTGAAAAATGATACGTAATTCAATCTGAACGGGACGGAATTACATCGCGTGAGCAACCCAACGGGAACGAAACTGCTACGCGTGAGCAACCCAACGTTGTAAAATCAATTCACCTGAAGATCTTTCTAGCTCAGCGTATCTACTTTTATACACTAAAATAAGGTCTTAATGGGTACATCAATATTTTTTAAGATTATTTGGGCAGGCACCTGTTTTTATCTTCCTTAATTAAAACGTCCGTTCTATATAATAAAAACTATTTATGTCTAAAGTAACAACCGACGCTAATACCGACTCACAAATTTACAATTGAACCACTCAAGACCTTTTTAACACCTGTTTAACTACCCCCGACCGTCGATAGTTCAGGTGGCTGTTTATGTATGCGAGGTCATAAATCTTTACACAATCCCTTTTGTCATATCAACCCACAAACCTACGCCATGAACTAAGTAATTATTTTTCACAAATCTTTTTATTAAGGTAAAATTTTTTATGTTAAACTGTATTTAATTTGGGGAAATGTGACAGCTTAAATATAGATGTATCTAGAGGTAAAACAGCCTCCTTGTATGAAATGTATTCAGAATTCCAAAATATTATTATGTATATGTATTGTATCTGTACAAAAGTGTTACAATAGATTTATTTTTTGGTAATACTAGTTTTAGCAATGTATTAGTATATTTAGACTATATTAAAAATATATATACATATGTAATTTTGAAGTAAAAATAAAAATTTATATAAAACTTATCTTTTATTTGGCTTCCTAGTTAACCACTCGCTGTTCTTCTGTACTGAACTACCGTTTAACAGTTTATTTATCCATTTAGAGGGGCCAGTTAGTAGTTTAGCTTAATCGATAGAATTATTAGTCAATCGGCGACACAGAACCCTTAATGCATGAAAGCTGCTAACACCTTAGGAACTTTTTTTTTGAATCCGTCTGTATAGGGTCTAAATAAATTATTGTCCTTTTAAATGCCCATTTCAACCTAAAATAGGACTTGGGGTTATGGTGTTCTAGTTGCTAGATTTATGGGGGCCTCGTGAGTAAAGATGGAGGGAAAAAGGGGGACGAGCTTATGCCCATATAAGGAGTGGGGAAGTAGTTAGATAAAAAGGGGAGGAGCTTGTGTCCATATAAGGAGTGGCGAAGATAGGAGAGGGAAGGAGTGCATAGAGAAGAGGGAAAAGGGGGCAGAGCTTATAAGGAGTGGGAAAAGAATGGTGGGAAAAGGGGCGGAGTTTATAGGGAAAAGGGGGCGGAGCTTATATGGAAAAGGGGCGGAGTCTATAAGGATTGTTTGAAGAATGGTTGGAAAAGGGGGCGGAGCTTATAAGGGGTGGGGGAAGAATGGAGGGAAAAGGTGGCGGAACTTATAGGGATTGGTTGAAGAAAGGTTGGAAAAGGGGGCGGAGATTATAAGGATTGGTTGAAGAATGGTTGGAAAAGGGGGCGGAGCTTATAAGGAGAGGGGGGAAAGGGGGCGGGGCAAAAGGGAGAGGAGTGGGGGTGGACTGATCCGACGGAATACCTACTATTTAGCTCTAACAATTTTATTATTAGTACTATTGACCAAAATGTATAGTTGTGATCCTCTCTGAAGAAACATGTGTGATGATAAGAAACCATAACGTTTAGAGATGGTCCCAACATTACAACAATATTATCTGCCTTAACATTACCTGTAATTGGTAGGTGAGTAACATGGCCCTCAGCGTCCACATCCAAGACTTGCAATTGCAAATCGTTACTGGTTTCAGTAGTACTGCTCTGTGGTGCTTGCAGCATATTTACAAATGCCGAATGGACACTGTGCTCCTCTGTTGGCACACTTTCAATAGGCCCTACAAAAGGAGGTATTTTAGTACATAGGAACTTTAACCATTATACATATTTATAATATTTGTAACCTACTTCTTCTGACCACCTTTTTCTTCTCAACAGCTTCACGTTCTATTTCTTCTGCAGGACTGAAATAATTAGTTGGTTTAACCACCCTCTGTCCTCTACACAGACTTTCTTCACTCACTATTCCATTTGCTCTTCCATGAGCTTCTTGTAAAGAGTCTAAAAGTTTTTATCAATGCACTTATTACCTACATCATTTTATGATATGCAAAAATTGCATTTTGAATAAATAGAAGTGATGTAAAATACGTAATTTTAAAACGAGCAACACATTCGATACACACCAAAAAATCCTTCTATTTCAATAGGATGTTCCTTCCAATCTGAATGAGGCGGAAACTGTTTGCTAATGTATATGTTGACATAGCGCTCGGGGGGCCACTTACAAGCTTTGCTGTTATCACACAGCCACGAAGCTGGTACTTCCTGTACCACCTCTTTAGATTCATCAGTTTCATCAAAAAATTTTACCACGGCGAAACTCATCTAAAGAATATAAGAGGCAATTAAATAACAAGTTATACCAATATTGTGACTTGTGATCCGTGAGCACTTGTTTTCATAAGTTGTAACTGTGTTGGTATAATGTTTATTACTTTATTAGTTTTGATTTTTTAAGTAAGTAAGATTATTATGTTATTGCCACTATTATTATTAAATACAATTAAAGACATCATATAACTGAGTTACGTAAAGACTTGTTCGATAATTAAAAAGAGAAGCTCAATACTTACTGCTTAGTTTTCAGAACCTTGTATATAAAAATTGTTCCTCAAATTAGTATTAAAAAAAATAACCTCAATAACCTCTAAAATGTGATTAAAAAATATAGTTCGTCATTTGATGGCAAGCATCTTCTACTTATAAACTGTGATAAAGCATGTTCTACCTATAAACTATTACCAAATTTGCCCATCCATATTTCCTTTATTAGTACGGACGTAAGGACTTGAAAAGGTCTCCTAACACAAAATATAGCAAGCTCGCTGAACAGCTAAATAAAATATTAACAACAAATAAATTCTTAATTCTTCCAAATAATGTTTTATTTATGAATTTGACGATTTTACAGTGATATGTACAGTGGCCTAAGAGTCAAACACGAAAAGTCTGATAAATTAATAAATTAGTTGTACAACAAAATTTATGGAGATGCTACACAACAAGCTAAATTAAATGTTTTCACAGTTATGGATTAATGGTAAAACTACAAAGTTACCATTATAAGGCAAAATCATGGCCTTGCAAAGAACTTCTTTTATGCTGTATTCCAATAAAGTTTCACTAACAGTACTTAAATGAATTCCCAATTTTCTAGAATCAATGGGTTCATTAAAAAAGTTCCCTTTAGATTCCAGGCACCTACCTCTCACTAAAACATCATTGTTAGTTTCCAATATCTCAAGTATTTTAAGATATTGACCATCCTTTAACAAACAGCAATTATCAGGTTGCTGATCTGTTAAAATAAATCCATGTACATGTATTTCCATATGTTTTATTTTTATTTAAAGTAACGCTTGCAGAAGTAAATTTATAGTCTCGCCTTTCCTCATTAAGTCTCTTAACAATTTGTTGCAATGGTTTACCAGACTTAGGACAAATCTTTTTTTTTAAATGATGCATGTAATTTTCTGGTGGAAAAGCACTAAAATTGTCAAGACTGCCAAAACGCATTACATCATCACACAAATGAGATAAATTATGAACATTATACTTAATAGATTGTCACGGGGATCTTATTAAAACCACTGGCTTCATTATTAATTGTGCAGCTATATTTATTAAATTAAAAGAAATATTATATTTTACACATGTTTAAAATAACCCAGAAAGATTCATACCTGTACATTACCTAAAAACACGTTGTCGGAGGAAAGTGGCTCTGGTCGCAGCAGACTCGCTTGGCTAGAGGTATTGACTGATATCGACTGATGTCCTACGGCTGTTCGCTGCTTCGAAGTCGACCCCTTCCAGCCCTACCGCCGGGCTGACGTATCGACATGCGTCGAACGGTGCGTAGGAAGGGGTGACCCGGGAGCGAGCGAAAAGCAATTTGGTGACACTTCCCCCCCCCCCCCCACGAAAAACAAAAATCCGAAGGATTTTGGTGCCTAAATTCCCTATTCTATTCTCTAATACAATAAAACAATCTCTTTTGGGTTTAATAAAAAATATATAATTAAAAAAGCTGCATTATTTTTTGTTTGTCTTTGTTCTTTCTCTTCTTCCTACTGGCAGGTCTTCCTCCCTCTTGTTCGGTTGGCTCCTTGGCACTTCTGACTCTCTTCTTCCTGCTTTGTGGCTCTTCCTCCCTGCTGTTCGGATTGTCCTTAGTCTGGTCCTCCTGTGTTGTGGTCCCAAGATGGACTTGTCCCCCGCTGGCACCGTCAGTGGTCCGCTGGCCTGGCAGGTCGTCGCCGCTCCCCAGGTTGCGGTCCCAAGGTGTTGTGTGTTAGATTAAAACACGGAATTTTATATTGTGCTTTATCAGTTTTATTGAATGATTTAAAAAAGAAAAATACTTTTACATTAAAATGAAAACAGCATGCTCTTGCTTCTTCTTAAAAAGACTAATGACAGGTTTGACAGATTTCCAACACCACAGAATACATTAGCACAGAATGCAGTTATTCTAACACCCTCCCTCAAACCTGTCTTCTCAAAACAAATTTACTTAACTCTAAAATCTACTCCTTTACTTTTAACATTTCTACAAATTTACAAAATTTTTCAGGTCCTAAAGATTTAGTAAAAATATCTGCTAATTGTTCATTTGTACACACATACTTAATTTTTATAATTCTCTGATTTACTAAATCTAAGACAAAATGCAACTTTACATCAATGTGTTTACATCTTCGATTATTTTCAAAATTTTGAAGTAATTTAATAGTACTCTGATTATCCTCGAATAAACACACTGGCAAAGTAATTTTAATATCTAAATCTCTTAGTAAATTTTTAAAATACAGTAACTCACATGAAGCTGCACACATTGCAACAAATTCAGATTCGGTACTTGACAACGTTACAACACTTTGTTTTTTAGAGCTCCAAGATATTAAATTATTAAACAGTTTAAAACAAAAACCGCTGACAGATTTTCTATCTAAAGAATCATTTGCAAAATCTGCATCAGCATATCCCACAAGATTATCATCAGAACAATAAAAATATAACTTATGGTTAATAGTAAATTTAAGATATTTTGAAACTCTCAAAAGATGTTTAAAATGTTCATCTGTAGCACAATCCTGAAATTTACCAAAATAACTTACACTAAAGCAAATATCAGGCCTTGTACCCATCATTATGTACATTAAGCTACCTAACAATTCTTTATATGGTAAGTTAGTCTTTAGATTGATATCGCAATTTTCTTTCAAGTTTAAATTCTTTTCAATGGGTGTTTTAAAAACTTTACAATTTTCTACATTAAATTTTTTAACCAAATTTTCAATTGCAGATATCTGATCCATAGTAATAGTTTTTGTATCATTGTTTCTAGAAATTCTAATTCCTAGAAAATTGCACTGATCACTCAACTTTCTAATTTTAAAATTTTCATTTAACTTTAATTTTAGATAATCTAAAAACTTCTTAACATTACAAGCTATTAATATATCATCAACATATAGCAGTAAGTAGCATCTCACATTTTGATCAAGAAAGAAATATAAACAATAATCAGACTTTGAACGTTTAAACTCTAAACTCAACATAAAATCATTAAATCTGTTATTCCAGGCTTTTGGTGCTTGCTTGAGTCCATATATTGCTCGTTTTAATAGGCAAACCTTACCCTTATCAATACTTGAAATATTAAGTCCTTCAGGTATTTTCATAAAAACTTCTTCATCTAAATTACTATTTAGAAATGCATTTTTTACATCAAATTGTTCTAAAATCATGTCATAATTATTACAAATTGACAATAAAACTCTCAATGTTGAAAGACGAGCAACTGGAGCATGTATTTGTGAATAGTCACCGAAATCATTTTGTTCATAGCCTTTTGCTACTAATCTAGCTTTATAAACACACTCACCTTTATCATTTTTCTTGACTCTAAACACCCACCTGTTACTTAGTATTTCTTGATCATCTGTTTTCTTTACAAGCTCCCATGTTTTACTATCTTTTAATGCATTTAATTCTTCTTCAATCGATTTCTTCCACATATCCCACTTCACACTTTTCTTTGCTTCTAAATAAGACCTTGGAGTATCAGAAAATTCACTCAATAATGCTAAACAACTTATTTCAACATCATATTCATGAAATCTTTTAGGTAATTTTATTTCTCTTCTAGGCCTTAAATTTATATTTTCATTTGTTTCACTCTCATCTTTTTCATCTGCACTCTCTCTGTTTTCTTCTACATCCTCTTCTTCATTTAGAATTTCTTCATCCGTATTATGCTGTTGAACACTTATTACTTTTTCATTTTTGTTTCTGTTATTAAAGTTATTTTCATCAAATACAACATTTCTACAGTGTATAAGTTGGTTTTCTTCTTTAAGCCATAATCTGTAACCATTTTCGGTGTAACCAATAAATCTACATTTTAATCCTTTATTATCTAGTTTTGTTCTTAAAGAATCTGGCACTCTAGCATAAGCTATGCAACCAAAAACACGCATATTAGAAACATTTGGCTTATTTCCTGACCATAACTCATACGGTGTTTTACCTTTTTCCAAGTATGATTGAGTTCTATTTGTTATATAGGCAGCCATAAGCACAGCATCTTCCCAAAAACTTTTATCAATTCCTGCTTGCATTATCATTGACCTCGCCTTGTCCATTAATGTTTGATTCATCCTCTCTGCAACACCATTTAGTTGAGGAGTATATGGTGGGGTATATGAAATTTGAATACCTTTATCTGAACAAAAATCTGCTAAAACATTTGAGCAATACTCACCACCATTATCGCACCTAATTTTAGATACCTTTTTATCACAAAACAGTGATACCACTTTTGCTACATAATCCCTAAAACAGTCAAAAACCTCATTTTTATTTTTAATTACATATACCATTACAAATCTGGAAAAATCATCCACAAATGTTACAAAATACGTGTTTTCATTACGTGATACTGGTGTTATAGGACCACAAACATCTGTATGAATTAATTCTAAAGCTCTACTTGATCTAGCCATTTTTGAGTAGTAAGGAAAACATTTTTGTTTACTCTGAACACAAACCTCACAAATTTTATCCCTTGGTTTGTTCATAATATTCAGACCATAAACTAAATTCATATTTTTCATTTTTGACAGACACATATAATTTAAATGACCATATCTTTTATGCCATAATTCTATATCATCATTTGTTGCTAAATTAGCAACTTCACATTTATTTTGGAAACATATTTTATAAAGACTACCAATACGCATTCCTTCAACATAAATATTGTTACCCCTTTTTACAATCATTTTACAATTTGAAAAAATTACATCAAAACCCGCTTTTTCTATTGTAGAAATAGATAACAAATTTACTCTTAATCCCGGCACACACAACACATTTTTCAAAGTAACTGTTACCTGTCTATTTCCTATTTGACTCACTACCTCTACATCACCCTCACATATTGCTTCCATAACCTTGCCTTGTTCTGCAAGCTGAATTACCTTTGGTTGTGAAAAGACATGCTTATTTACCAAAACATTTTCACTATTTATATAATGATGTGTAGCACCTGAATCAGCATACCATATATTTTCATTTGACGGACACTCAATTCCTGACATGGCACAAAAGACAACAGAACCTCCTACATCATTTTTACCATCAGCATAGTTCACCTTATTGTTATTACCACCTCTGTACTCATTTGTTTTATTTAAATTACAATTTGTTGACTTATGGCCATACTTTTTACAAGTATAACATTTTATACCGCAAACACTTTTTACATGTCCAAGTTTTCCACATTTAAAGCACTTGATTTGTGATTTTTGTACAGCCCCAAAAGATGATTCCACATCTCTCTTTGTCACTTGATTTGGATTTCTGTTAATATTAAATTCCAGTAGTCTACTCTTTACAAATTTTAGTTTAAGATCACTTTCAGACAGGGTTCTTATCGCTGTTACCACATTCTCAAATTCTGCAGGCATGGTTAGTAGTAGAAAACAGGACATATCAGACTCGTCAAAGTTATTACCCAAATTTTTAAGCTCTCTGAATATTCTATCGCACTTAGCAAAATGATTTTGTATATCCTCTTTACACAAATATTTCAAACTTATAAGCTCTTTTAACAAGTAAAATTTTGAACAGGTACCTTTCTTGCTAAATATTCCTTCCAATTTATTTATCATTTCATAGGCATTTTCTATTTCTTTAACATATTCCAAATGCGAATCCGCCACACTTTGAATAATAACCATACATGCTTTATTATTTTTCTTTTTCCACTCGTCATTTCTTTGATTAGATGGCACTTCTTTCAGCACTTCACTGCAATCTATTGCTCTCAAAACTGCACATAGTCGGAATTTCCAATTATCAAAACCATTGCCTTTAAAGGGCACTATCCCGTGTTTATTTTCTACAGATACATCCATTTTAATATTTATTATATATTTTTGCCTTTACTAGCCTGATATCCCTTAATGACCTTGAACTCGATTCTTCACACAGATTTTAAAACATACTTTTCATTTGTCGACCTGGGCCCATAACCATTGTTAGATTAAAACACGGAATTTTATATTGTGCTTTATCAGTTTTATTGAATGATTTAAAAAAGAAAAATACTTTTACATTAAAATGAAAACAGCATGCTCTTGCTTCTTCTTAAAAAGACTAATGACAGGTTTGACAGATTTCCAACACCACAGAATACATTAGCACAGAATGCAGTTATTCTAACATTGTGGTCCCAAGGTGTTGTGGTCCCCATGTGTTGTGGTCCCCATGTGTTGTGGTCCCAAGGTGGGCTTGTCCCCCTCTGGCACAATCAGCGGTCCGCTGGCCTGGCAGGTCGTCGCCGCTCCCCTGGCTGGCTCTCTTCTTAGGACCTCAGGTGGTTGTTGTACATGAAAAACAAACAAATAGGGAGTTAGACGCTACAACAACTATTTACACAATTTATTTACAATTTTATATACAGTGAAGCAGTAATTTCAATTTTTTCCCGTCCATCTTTTGTGTTTGGCCCCCGTGGCCACCCAGCACGACCGTGCTCGGAACAATTACCTTTCTTTAACTAATTTCAGCCCTTACAAACTTTTTACTTTTTCCAAAAATTTTCAATTTTCCATTTTCCAAAAATTTTCCACAAACTACCTATTTCTCCCCCTCCCCTACCGGAAAAAAATAAACGATTACTTAGAGGCTTTACCCATTACTCTTTATCCCTTATACACAAAAACAAAAATAACGACACAGCATCATTGAACATTGCCAGATTATACGTGTTGATCAGGCACGCTTTCAAGCAACGCTCAACTGCACAGAGCCTCGTGCAACTGTTCACGATCTCTCTTACTTTTTTCTCTCTTAACACAAACGTTTAGTTTTTCACTCTCTATATTTCTTTAACACCGTTTACTACCTTATACCTCTTTATTACTTGGGGGGAAAAAAATTAAAATACCTTTTATTTATTTTACTACCTATTTTCACTAGTGGCTTTTATATAACAACAAAAAAAAATATATGCATTGTTCCTACTACCCTTCAAAATTATATGGTTCGTGGTACGGGGCCAATCTATATACATGGACTGTTTCCTGTTTAGCTCTTGCTCCTTCACCTCTCTGAATAATGTAATTTACTGGCGATGCTTTTCTTACTATTACAAATGGTCCGTGATACTTGCACTGCAGTTTGTCACTTTTTCCTTTCTTTCTAATGTAAACTCTAAGTTTGACTTTGTCTCCAGTTTCATATGTTACTTTTTTGTGATTACTGTCATATCGGGTTTTGTCCTTTTTCTGTTTTTGAGTAATATTTCTTTTTGCTTCCTGTCAGTGTTTCTCTATATTCGGGTTCGGAATAAGCATAGTGGCTGATTTTAAAAACATGGCGTCCGGTATCAGCTGTGGGTTTCTTCCAAAAACTAAATAAAATGGCGAAAACTGAGTTGTGTCCTGTTTGCTGGAATTGTAGGCAAATGTTACCATTGGCAGGTATTTATCCCAGTCATCCTGTGACGTAGACACATACAGGCTGAGCATATCTGCTACGGTTTTGTTAAATCGCTCAGTTAGCCCATTAGTCTTCGGGTGGTATGACGTAGTATATACACTTTCTGAGCTCATATTTTGCACCATTTTTCTTACCATTTCTGACCTAAAAACTTGACCTCTGTCACTCAATATTTTCTTTGGTACTCCATGGATGCTTATTACTTGGTCCACCAGAAACGATGCTATCTCTTCTGCTTTTGCACTAGGTATTGCTTTAGTTATTGCATAACGGGTCACATAATCTGTACAAACAACTATATTATTATTTTGACTTTTTGTTTTTGTTAGAGGTCCTAAAATATCTATGCCTATCATTTCGAAAGGCTGCAAATCATCAATCTTTATTGGTTGCAGAGTTGCAGATCACCTGCTGGTTTTTCATTATTTGGCCCTTTTCTCGTCTGACAAGATGCATTTTATCGGGGGTAATACCATAAGAGCTCAGATTTTGCCGGATATTTTTTATGCTTGTTTTAGGATACTTACTTTCTGGAAATTTAACGAGAGCTGCTTCGACAAAATCACGAGAGCGAAGCTCGAGTGATTTTGTCGAACAGATCGAGTTAAATTGCCTGAAAGTAAGTATGATAAAACAAGCAAAAAAATATCAGACTCAAAATCTGAGCTCGAATGGTATTTGGTAAGACAATTCCATGAATAAATGACAACGTAATCTTTCAATCTGACGTACCGGGCGCTTTAACAAATAAGTTGCAATTGTTACCATGGTGATGTACCTACCCAGTTGAAATTTATCCGAATTTTTTATCCAGTTGCATTTCTGTTCCTTTCTTTTTAGCCGATAGCAAACTACGATTTTTGTGTTTTCTAATGGGATTATTTATACATGAGTGGAATTGTCCCAATAATAGCATGCGTTTATTCTGTCATAAGTTCTTGCATATCTTAGGTGTCCCGACAATGGCTCACAATGCAGCTGTTGCATCAGTTGTGCTTTTAGTCCTTGAGGGATTACCAACTTGTCCTCCTGGTGTGGGACAGCCGACTTTTTATATAGCACACCATCTTTGATTGTACAATTTTTTGCACGACGTTGCAAATGTGAATTGCCATAATTCGGATCCTGGACTGCCCGTAGTAGGTCTGACACGACTGTATCTTCTTCTTAGAACTCCGTGATGTCCACTAAGGGTAGCAAAAATGTGGGAATTTCATTGGCACCATACTCATCCTTTAGTGTTGCCTGGAAATAGGGTTGTCTGGAAAGACAGTCTGCGTCTTGATTGCATTTCCCTGATTTGTGGATTATTTCGTAATCAAATTCTTGTAGTTTGCAGCTCCATCTAGCTAATCTCCCTGTAACATTTTTGAGATTCTTTAGATAACACAGTGGCTGATGATCAGAAAAGATTTTTATGTGTTCTCCCCAAATGTAGCTTCTCAGATAAGTTAAACTCCACACTATGGCTAGACCTTCGTTTTCTCCAACTCCATAATTTTTTTCGGCTTTTGTGAGCGGTCTGGACACATAGCAAATGGGAAGCATTTCCTCGTTCATTTTTTGTAGGAGTACTGCTGCTATCCCTTGGTCTGATGCGTCTACATGTACCTCTCTGCGTTGGGAAGGTAGTGAGTTAGCACTGGAGGTGATTCTAATTTTCTTTTTAATATCTGGAAAGCTTCTTCTTGAGCTGATGTCCACCAAAATGGTGTATCTTTCTTCAGCAAATCGTATAACGACGCTGAGTCTATCAAGTTTAAAAAACTATTGGGTGATAAGTTAGGAGATAAGTATGACGTAAAGGAACTCACCTCATTAAATCCTAGGCTCCGCGTGGTTGGTCTAACTAAAAACATGAGTACTGACATGGTATTGGACTATATAAAACGGGGCAATAGGCACTTATTCACTGAGGGTAGTATTTGTCAGGTTCTCAACGTTCAGCCCACACGTAAAAACACTAATATATTCATGGCTCTGCTCCAGGTAGATATTGCTACGTATAAGAATATCTTAAGCACGGGAAAATTAATGATTGCCTACGACCGATGCACTGTTTACGACGCAATCGAGCTGCGGCGTTGTTTTAAATGTTCCGGATTCCACCACTTGGCAAAAGACTGCACACAAGAACACCCTATTTGTCCAAGATGTTCGAAGGCACACACAATAAAAGAATGCAATTCAGAAAGTCTCAAATGTGTTCATTGCAGCAATTTTAATGTCTCCAAGAATGCCAAGCTGCGTACAGACCATGCAGTTTGGGATAATCGGTGTCGTGTATACACGGATGCATTGGCAAGGTTTAAAGCGAACATCCTTAAAACTGAATAGCAACTAAAGGCGATCAGGCCGTGTGATCAAGATTTGGGGCCTGAGACTGATAGTGATAACAAAGTGTCCAGTTATAGCATGCGCGAGGATCGCACTGATTCGTTTAGGTGGTACTATCAAAATGTACGAGGACTAGGTACGAAGACGGTTGATCTTTTCAACGTGATATCCACTGTAAGTGATGAATACGATGGTTTTATATTTACAGAAACTTGGTTGCGAACCGATATATTGAACAGTTCGTTGTTCGATTCTGGTACATTCAATGTATTTCGCAGTGATCGCGATTTTCTTGCGACTGGCACTAAACGAGGTGGCGGTGTTCTGTTTGCGCTTAATAACAAAATTAATGCATCGCACATTAGTTTGGAATCCTTTTCATCGCTGTTTAACGATATTAAATTTATTGACTTGTTACTGGTCAAAATAACAACTAATTATCGCGTTCTGTATGTCTTGGTATGTTATATACCGCCGTCTTATAGTAATGATGTATATGAAACGGTATTTGAAGCAGTATCAGAATTATATTGTATTTATGGCTCAGATTTCTTATTCATTGGCGATTTTAATATGCCCGAATATAGTTACTGTATCACGAATCGTGTTTCTTCGCCTAATTTTAACTCTTTGTCAAAATTTTGTAATTTCTTTGACTTGATAAATTATAATAAGGTAAAAAACTTTCAGGATCGCTTGCTTGATCTGGCTCTGTCTAACATGATTTGTAGGGTGAGTGAGGCCGTTGATGCCTTGCTTCCCCAGGACGGCTACCATCCTGCTTTGTCTGTGGAGCACGCTATTTCTAAAAAAAAGCCTAAAGCACACCCAGCAGGGGTAGACTGTGAGTTTAATTTTAAGAGGGCTGACTTTCCTAGTCTCTATGCTGCGATGTCTGCTGTTGACTGGTCTTTTCTGAGAGAATTTAATAATGATGTGAATTTAATGGTACAATCTTTTACCGAAAAGATCGTAAGTTTATTCAGGTCCCATGTACCTACTAAAAGACCGGCCTCGGCCGTTTATCCACCATGGTTTAATGGAGCGGTGATAAGTAAGTTGAAGCGTAAAGACAAATTACGGCGAAAATTCAGGGAAACAGGCAACGCTCAGTTTTATGAGCAGTTTGTTAATTTGCGTTCGGAAATAAAAACTGAAGTTAAATTATTACATACCAACTATGTTCGTAATATGGAAGCCAACATTTCCGAAGAACCAAACAGATTTTGGTCTTATTTAAATATAAAGAATAACAGCTCCACTATGCCATATACCATGAATTATCAGAATAGGATTGTAGACGAACCTCAGAGGGTCGTCGATAGTTTTGCTAATTTGTTTTCGCAGACTTTTCAGGATGGTACCACGTCCCCTGCCTCTTTCGATCTGCTGGAGGATGCAGCACTGTCGAATAATTATCCCACTTGTATTTTAACATCTGTTATTGAGGCTGATATTAAAAAAGCTATAAATAAACTAAAGCCGAACCTGACAATGGGTCCCGATTTCATTCCATCATTTATTGTTAAAGATTGTTCTCCTGTATTCTTGTATCCGTTGACCTTAATCTTTAATACAATTTTGTCGACGTCATGTTTTCCGGACTCTTGGAAAGTCTCCTGCATTTCTCCGGTATTTAAGAAGGGTGACCGCAATGACATTAATAACTACCGGCCTGTTGCCATAATTTGTAATTTTAGTAAGGTGTTCGAGACTGTGCTTCATGCATTTTTGGATGGGCACGTCTCGAACATGATATCTGATCATCAGCATGGATTTATGAGTGGTAAGTCGACCATCACTAATCTTGTGTGTACTACTCAGTATCTCTGTGAACGGCTGGATGGACAGAGTCAGGTGGATGTTATCTACACAGATTTTTCTAAGGCATTTGACAGACTTGACCATGCCATTTTGATTAGTAAACTGACATCCTTTGGTTTTTCAGGGCCGTTAATAGAATTAGTAAGGTCATATCTTTACAACAGGTATCAATATGTGCAGTCCCGTGGTTACAGGTCTGTCAGATTTCAGCAGTCTTCTGGTGTGCCCCAAGGATCCGTACTTGGGCCACTATTCTTTAATCTTTTTATTAATGACATTGTTTCGGGATTGGAGGTCGACTGCTTGCTTTATGCTGATGATCTTAAACTTTTGTGCGAAATATTCTCTCCGGAGGACACTATTAGGCTTCAGAATAGCTTGAATGTGGTTTTTGATTGGTGTCGAAAAAATAAACTTCCACTTAATCCTTCAAAATGTAATGTTGTGTCTTTTACTCGTAAACTAAATCCAATAATTTATAATTATGATGTGGATGACGTTGTACTTTCGAGACCTAAAACTATAAAAGATCTTGGTGTAGTTTTTGACCCTAAATTGTCGTTTATAGATCATATTGAATCCGTGGTTAACAGTGCGTCTAAGGGGTTGGGTTTTATCGTGCGGAACTCTGGGGATTTTCGACAGGCCTCTACTCTTCGTGCTCTGTATATGGCCTTTGTGAGATCAAGACTTGAGTACGCATCTGTTGCGTGGAGTCCGATCTACCAGGTCCACATTTCTAGCTTGGAAAAAATTCAGCGTCAATTTATGAAAGCATCTGTTTTTATATTGGATGGCTTCTGGCCGGCGATCGGATACCCGCACGATGTGCTGCTCAGTAGATTTAATTTGTCTGAATTAGCTATTAGGCGATCACTTTATTCTGTCGTGTTCTTGCCTAGGATACTAAGTAATAAAATTAAATGTATAGGCCTCACAGATTATGTAAAAATCAGGGTGCCTAGATTGGAGGCTAGGAGAGCTAATCTTTTTCTAATGCCAGCGCCGCGGACCAATATCCTTATTTCGTCACCGTTTTATCAAATGTTTAAGAATTATAATGCTATAGAAAACAGTGTAGATATATTTTGTTGTAACGTTGCTCAAATTAAAAGGATATTTGTCTAACTTTTCTTCATATTATAAGTATATATTACCGTTGTTATGATTATGTTTTTTTTTTAAGTTATGTTAATTTTATGTCTTCTCTTTCCTTATCCTATAATTGGTAAACCTGTTGGATATTGTAACTAAATAAATAAATAAATAAATAAATAAATAACGGCCTGGCAACGACACTAAATTTTTCAATAAATTTTCTATAATAGGTGGCGAGTCCTAGAAAACTTTGAAGTGTTTTTTTATTTCTTGGAGTTGCAAAATGGTGTACTGCTTCAAGTTTTGAAGAATCTGGAAGAATACCTCGCTCACTAATGGTGTGGCCTAGTACTGTTAGTTCTTTATACGCAAACTGGCACTTAGATGGTTTTAGCTTTAGACTAGTTGCTTTTAGTTTTGACAGTACTTTTCTTAGGTTCTCGTTATGTTCTTCCAAATTTTTTCCATAGACTAAGATGTCATCTAAGTACGTCATTGCTACATTCATTCATAATTCTTCGCTCTGTGTGAGAAACTCTGTACGGTCTGGAAACCACTGGAACGTCATCGGTCGTCTCAATTCGGTGCTTCACTAAATTCGTTTTTCCTAGGTCGCTGATGCTCCAAGCAAAAGTATCTTCAAAATCTTGGACTAACTCACACTTTGAAAGTCATTTTTACACAAGTCCCTATTTACATTATAACTTTCTACTAGATTATCGTTCGGTAAAGTCACTGAAGTTTCGCTTATATTTTTTATAGAGTCACTATCTGCTTTAAACGCGATGCATGTGCCTGCAAAAAGTTTTTTTGTTTTTCTACCGTAGCTTTTTATTTCGGCGTACCACGTCAAATTATCACTAAAAATTTTATTAATTTGAAGTCCATTTTTTATTAAAAAATCATAGTTCGGGGTAAAGTTTATTTTATTTTCACCAGTTTTTTTAAAGTTCACTTAGCATTTAATAACGTCTTTCGCAACTACCATGTCACTACGCAACGTAATTTTCGCACTGTCTGTTCTGCAGTTTTCAATTTCAATAGGTAACTCCTCCCAAAAACAACTATTTACATTACTGATTTGACTATTTACAAGTTCTTTATGACTACTACTATCTCCTAAATTCATTGCCAAGGTAACTATTTCATTTTCATCCGTTTTCAAACTAATTTCATTCGCTTTTAAATTTATCATAGCTTCGTGGGCCTTAAGAAATTCTAATCCTAATAAAACGGGTTGGGGTAGGTTTTCTATAACTAACGCTTCTAAGGAAAAGGTACGACCAATAAAACAAACATTTATTTCTGCATAACCAATAATTTTTACCAGCGAACTATTCGCTACTTTAATAAAAGTTATGCCTGTGCCGGGCTTTATTTGATTTTTATTTACATATTTACTATCTACAATATTTTTAACTGACGCAGTGTCTATTATAACCTCAATATTTACATTATTTAAACTTCCTTTTGCGGAGAGAACATCTGTTGCTGCTTCATGCTGATTCTGGTTCTGATTCTCTTTCTCTTTCTGTTTCTGGACAGTGCTTATGTGTGTTAACACTGTCCGTTGGAGTTTTCCGACTGCTGTCGCTGTTGCCAATTTTGATACCTATTTATTTGCTGCTCTGGACGGCGGCCATATTGTTCTCGACTAGGTTGACTTGGCGTCCATCTTGGTCTTTGGTTTTCTAAATTTCGATGTCCCCTGTAGTTTTGGTTGTTTCTCTGTTGCGGATTGCTAAAACAAACTCTTGCCTTGTGACCTGGTTTTCCACACTGAAAACATACTGTCGGTATATAGTACGTGGCTGCCAGTTTTTAAAATTTCGGTTTTCTCTTGTCTTGATTTTTATTTTGCATAGCTTTTCCGATTTCGTCTCGAACAACTTGCGTGATTTCATCCATCAAGTTCGATTTTGTTGTCTCTGTCTCTTTGTTTTAACGAGCTCTTGTACCTCTTCAAAATTTTTTGACTGCCTAAGCTTGATTTGGTAGGCGTATGTAGGCAGTAGACCTTGTTCAAAATGTTCTCTTCTAATTTCGTCTTTCATTTTCTACTTTGTCGCATAGGTACACCATTTCTCGTAGATAATTCATTACGTTTTCACCTGGCTACTGTCTTCTATAACGTAATTTTAGCTTCGTTTCGTTGACATACGTGCTAAACGAAAATTATTTTTTCAGGTCTTCTACCGTTGCTATCCAATCGGAACCTGGGTTTCGTATTGCATAAATTTGCAACCAAGTTTGCGCTTGTCCCAATAAATACGATGAAAAATAACATAGCTTAAGGTTGTCATCCCAGTTATTAATCAAAGCTGTTTTTTCATAGTCTTCCAAAAATACACTTAAATTATCGCAATCCGGATTATACGAACGCGGCGCTACAAATTGTGGAACTGCAGGTGTTCTGCTCGGATTTATGAGATTTCCTAACGTGCAATTTAAGGTGTTCGGCAGTTTTGAAAAAATATTTTTATCAGATTTTGGGGTTACCTGTTCGTTACTTGGCAACCAAGTTAGAGACTCGTTTGAAAAATTTTGAGAAATGGAGCTATTGCTACTGCTATTTTCCGCTAAAATTGACGACTGTATGCTTTCCGGCGAGTTATTAAATATTAATGACCTTCTAACACTGTCTTTACTTTTAGGGGTTGATGACGTTTCAACAACTTTGTCGATTTCTTTAGTACCGCTGATTCCCTTGTTTTCCGCCTTATTTTCACTTTTATTTTTATTTTCTGCCTTCTTAGAATGACTTCTTAACACCATTAATTTTTCCATGTAGTAAGAAAAGTGCACATTTTAAAAAATAACGCATCCTTAAATATTAGGAACCACGATCAAAAATTTATTTTTAAGACTTTCCAAACTATTAGTAAAAAAAATACGTAGCAATTTTCATACTGCATAACTGGCATAATTTTAATTCAGCCTACTTTTAGCATTCAAACCCAAAAAGGCAGAAGATACTTACGAGTTCTCGTTAAAAAAATAACTCAAATAAGTTAAAAACAGATTTTAAACAAGTCTTCTACCGGCATTAGTTACTAGAGAAAAAATAATAATTAAAAAATCCAATATGTATTTTACAAAAACCGAAAAATTCTATATCATTTAAAAATAAACTACTATCCATTTCTAAAGTTTTGACCCCTCAGTTTGGGAGCTTGTAAAGTAAAAAGTACAATTTTAAAAAATATAATTTTCACATATTTCGGTAAAGTTACTTGTCTCTATTACACATGTAAAACTTTGTAACCGTAGATGCCTTGGTGCTTTTCTAATGGGAAGGTAATTGTAAAATTGTCACCATTTTTTCCCTATTTCATCAATTACTGAAGTTTAAAAATGTATTGTGCCTTACTGGTACTCCCAGGCCTAACTAATTTTTTACAGGCGATAAAGTGAACCTTACTTTATTCCCAAAAAATATTATTTTTTTTTCTTAGGTTTGGTAGCAATAGGCAAAAAATGATTGTGGTTATGTAATTACTACCAGTAATCTTACAGCAAAAATTTTTGTTTTTTTGTATTACATATAAAGAGATGTAACTTTACGTTTAACGAAAATTTGATTTTGGGCAGTTGTCATAAACCCAAATACAAACAATTAATTTGTGTAAAGGATAGCAGCATTGAGCTTGCGGGATGGAGCGGGGCGTCGAAGGTGCAATAGTATGGGTGTTAAGGTAATAATAATTAAAGTAATGCAATATAGTGAAGGTTTTTTTGTGCTCTATATGATAAAGTAGGTAACTGGTAAAATTAAGAAAAAATAAGTATATGCATTGGTAAATATTTACATTTATTTGTATTTAACGATTTTCTATTGTTTCATTAAGATCTATAAAATAGGCAAAACGTGTGTAGTAGAACAATAGTAATTTAAAAATATTACTTCAAAGTGAGTAACGTAAATAGGTCAATTAGCTTGATTTATTTATAATTCACCTAAAAGAAAAACAATATTTTTGATGTTCCCTTATTTTTATGATTCGAATATTTGGAAAATTGTAACAAATGCTGTGTTAAGTTTGTCTGCATTTGCCTTTGCTTAATAATAAAAGAAATATGTGAAAGTGGCCTGTTTACGTAGAATCACATCTGATTTAACTTTTAAGGTACAAAGCCCTGACAAAATTTATTTAAACCTAAAATTAAAAATAACCTGATTGGATTACACCACTCTTTTTTACCGAAAAATACCTACACTTATGGATCGTTTTCTCCTTCTTCATCATTACTAAAGTCTTCATTTGAATCATCATCTTCATCATCTTCATCTAAATTTATAATTAATGGTTCTACAACAACATCAACTAAGTGGTCTTTTTCTCTGTAGGATTCCTCAGTTTTATTAGCGTGTCCAACGCAATTTTCCCAAACAGAATTTGGCACGTTCTGCATCGTTTCAAGACACAAATTTAGTACCGTAGAATGGGGTTATTTGGAACATTTTGAAAATTGCTTTTAGCACAAAATCGGGGAATCAAAAAATTTACTTATTTAGGTATGGTAACATCATGTATCAGTTATAAAACGATGTTTTCCTCCAGTAGCAACAAAAAAAAAACAATAACATGGAAGCGTTTTTCGTGGGTAAAGTTTATTTTATTTTCACCAGTTTTTTTAAAGTTCACTTAGCATTTAATAACGTCTTTCGCAACTACCATGTCACTACGCAACGTAATTTTCGCACTGTCTGTTCTGCAGTTTTCAATTTCAATAGGTAACTCCTCCCAAAAACAACTATTTACATTACTGATTTGACTATTTACAAGTTCTTTATGACTACTACTATCTCCTAAATTCATTGCCAAGGTAACTATTTCATTTTCATCCGTTTTCAAACTAATTTCATTCGCTTTTAAATTTATCATAGCTTCGTGGGCCTTAAGAAATTCTAATCCTAATAAAACGGGTTGGGGTAGGTTTTCTATAACTAACGCTTCTAAGGAAAAGGTACGACCAATAAAACAAACATTTATTTCTGCATAACCAATAATTTTTACCAGCGAACTATTCGCTACTTTAATAAAAGTTATGCCTGTGCCGGGCTTTATTTGATTTTTATTTACATATTTACTATCTACAATATTTTTAACTGACGCAGTGTCTATTATAACCTCAATATTTACATTATTTAAACTTCCTTTTGCGGAGAGAACATCTGTTGCTGCTTCATGCTGATTCTGGTTCTGATTCTCTTTCTCTTTCTGTTTCTGGACAGTGCTTATGTGTGTTAACACTGTCCGTTGGAGTTTTCCGACTGCTGTCGCTGTTGCCAATTTTGATACCTATTTATTTGCTGCTCTGGACGGCGGCCATATTGTTCTCGACTAGGTTGACTTGGCGTCCATCTTGGTCTTTGGTTTTCTAAATTTCGATGTCCCCTGTAGTTTTGGTTGTTTCTCTGTTGCGGATTGCTAAAACAAACTCTTGCCTTGTGACCTGGTTTTCCACACTGAAAACATACTGGCCGACTGTCGGTATATAGTACGTGGCTGCCAGTTTTTAAAATTTCGGTTTTCTCTTCTGTCTTGATTTTTATTTTGCATAGCTTTTCCGATTTCGTCTCGAACAACTTGCGTGATTTCATCCATCAAGTTCGATTTTGTTGTCTCTGTCTCTTTGTTTTAACGAGCTCTTGTACCTCTTCAAAATTTTTTGACTGCCTAAGCTTGATTTGGTAGGCGTATGTAGGCAGTAGACCTTGTTCAAAATGTTCTCTTCTAATTTCGTCTTTCATTTTCTACTTTGTCGCATAGGTACACCATTTCTCGTAGATAATTCATTACGTTTTCACCTGGCTACTGTCTTCTATAACGTAATTTTAGCTTCGTTTCGTTGACATACGTGCTAAACGAAAATTATTTTTTCAGGTCTTCTACCGTTGCTATCCAATCGGAACCTGGGTTTCGTATTGCATAAATTTGCAACCAAGTTTGCGCTTGTCCCAATAAATACGATGAAAAATAACATAGCTTAAGGTTGTCATCCCAGTTATTAATCAAAGCTGTTTTTTCATAGTCTTCCAAAAATACACTTAAATTATCGCAATCCGGATTATACGAACGCGGCGCTACAAATTGTGGAACTGCAGGTGTTCTGCTCGGATTTATGAGATTTCCTAACGTGCAATTTAAGGTGTTCGGCAGTTTTGAAAAAATATTTTTATCAGATTTTGGGGTTACCTGTTCGTTACTTGGCAACCAAGTTAGAGACTCGTTTGAAAAATTTTGAGAAATGGAGCTATTGCTACTGCTATTTTCCGCTAAAATTGACGACTGTATGCTTTCCGGCGAGTTATTAAATATTAATGACCTTCTAACACTGTCTTTACTTTTAGGGGTTGATGACGTTTCAACAACTTTGTCGATTTCTTTAGTACCGCTGATTCCCTTGTTTTCCGCCTTATTTTCACTTTTATTTTTATTTTCTGCCTTCTTAGAATGACTTCTTAACACCATTAATTTTTCCATGTAGTAAGAAAAGTGCACATTTTAAAAAATAACGCATCCTTAAATATTAGGAACCACGATCAAAAATTTATTTTTAAGACTTTCCAAACTATTAGTAAAAAAAATACGTAGCAATTTTCATACTGCATAACTGGCATAATTTTAATTCAGCCTACTTTTAGCATTCAAACCCAAAAAGGCAGAAGATACTTACGAGTTCTCGTTAAAAAAATAACTCAAATAAGTTAAAAACAGATTTTAAACAAGTCTTCTACCGGCATTAGTTACTAGAGAAAAAATAATAATTAAAAAATCCAATATGTATTTTACAAAAACCGAAAAATTCTATATCATTTAAAAATAAACTACTATCCATTTCTAAAGTTTTGACCCCTCAGTTTGGGAGCTTGTAAAGTAAAAAGTACAATTTTAAAAAATATAATTTTCACATATTTCGGTAAAGTTACTTGTCTCTATTACACATGTAAAACTTTGTAACCGTAGATGCCTTGGTGCTTTTCTAATGGGAAGGTAATTGTAAAATTGTCACCATTTTTTCCCTATTTCATCAATTACTGAAGTTTAAAAATGTATTGTGCCTTACTGGTACTCCCAGGCCTAACTAATTTTTTACAGGCGATAAAGTGAACCTTACTTTATTCCCAAAAAATATTATTTTTTTTTCTTAGGTTTGGTAGCAATAGGCAAAAAATGATTGTGGTTATGTAATTACTACCAGTAATCTTACAGCAAAAATTTTTGTTTTTTTGTATTACATATAAAGAGATGTAACTTTACGTTTAACGAAAATTTGATTTTGGGCAGTTGTCATAAACCCAAATACAAACAATTAATTTGTGTAAAGGATAGCAGCATTGAGCTTGCGGGATGGAGCGGGGCGTCGAAGGTGCAATAGTATGGGTGTTAAGGTAATAATAATTAAAGTAATGCAATATAGTGAAGGTTTTTTTGTGCTCTATATGATAAAGTAGGTAACTGGTAAAATTAAGAAAAAATAAGTATATGCATTGGTAAATATTTACATTTATTTGTATTTAACGATTTTCTATTGTTTCATTAAGATCTATAAAATAGGCAAAACGTGTGTAGTAGAACAATAGTAATTTAAAAATATTACTTCAAAGTGAGTAACGTAAATAGGTCAATTAGCTTGATTTATTTATAATTCACCTAAAAGAAAAACAATATTTTTGATGTTCCCTTATTTTTATGATTCGAATATTTGGAAAATTGTAACAAATGCTGTGTTAAGTTTGTCTGCATTTGCCTTTGCTTAATAATAAAAGAAATATGTGAAAGTGGCCTGTTTACGTAGAATCACATCTGATTTAACTTTTAAGGTACAAAGCCCTGACAAAATTTATTAAAACCTAAAATTAAAAATAACCTGATTGGATTACACCACTCTTTTTTACCGAAAAATACCTACACTTATGGATCGTTTTCTCCTTCTTCATCATTACTAAAGTCTTCATTTGAATCATCATCTTCATCATCTTCATCTAAATTTATAATTAATGGTTCTACAACAACATCAACTAAGTGGTCTTTTTCTCTGTAGGATTCCTCAGTTTTATTAGCGTGTCCAACGCAATTTTCCCAAACAGAATTTGGCACGTTCTGCATCGTTTCAAGACACAAATTTAGTACCGTAGAATGGGGTTATTTGGAACATTTTGAAAATTGCTTTTAGCACAAAATCGGGGAATCAAAAAATTTACTTATTTAGGTATGGTAACATCATGTATCAGTTATAAAACGATGTTTTCCTCCAGTAGCAACAAAAAAAAACAATAACATGGAAGCGTTTTTCGTGGGTAAAGTTTATTTTATTTTCACCAGTTTTTTTAAAGTTCACTTAGCATTTAATAACGTCTTTCGCAACTACCATGTCACTACGCAACGTAATTTTCGCACTGTCTGTTCTGCAGTTTTCAATTTCAATAGGTAACTCCTCCCAAAAACAACTATTTACATTACTGATTTGACTATTTACAAGTTCTTTATGACTACTACTATCTCCTAAATTCATTGCCAAGGTAACTATTTCATTTTCATCCGTTTTCAAACTAATTTCATTCGCTTTTAAATTTATCATAGCTTCGTGGGCCTTAAGAAATTCTAATCCTAATAAAACGGGTTGGGGTAGGTTTTCTATAACTAACGCTTCTAAGGAAAAGGTACGACCAATAAAACAAACATTTATTTCTGCATAACCAATAATTTTTACCAGCGAACTATTCGCTACTTTAATAAAAGTTATGCCTGTGCCGGGCTTTATTTGATTTTTATTTACATATTTACTATCTACAATATTTTTAACTGACGCAGTGTCTATTATAACCTCAATATTTACATTATTTAAACTTCCTTTTGCGGAGAGAACATCTGTTGCTGCTTCATGCTGATTCTGGTTCTGATTCTCTTTCTCTTTCTGTTTCTGGACAGTGCTTATGTGTGTTAACACTGTCCGTTGGAGTTTTCCGACTGCTGTCGCTGTTGCCAATTTTGATACCTATTTATTTGCTGCTCTGGACGGCGGCCATATTGTTCTCGACTAGGTTGACTTGGCGTCCATCTTGGTCTTTGGTTTTCTAAATTTCGATGTCCCCTGTAGTTTTGGTTGTTTCTCTGTTGCGGATTGCTAAAACAAACTCTTGCCTTGTGACCTGGTTTTCCACACTGAAAACATACTGGCCGACTGTCGGTATATAGTACGTGGCTGCCAGTTTTTAAAATTTCGGTTTTCTCTTCTGTCTTGATTTTTATTTTGCATAGCTTTTCCGATTTCGTCTCGAACAACTTGCGTGATTTCATCCATCAAGTTCGATTTTGTTGTCTCTGTCTCTTTGTTTTAACGAGCTCTTGTACCTCTTCAAAATTTTTTGACTGCCTAAGCTTGATTTGGTAGGCGTATGTAGGCAGTAGACCTTGTTCAAAATGTTCTCTTCTAATTTCGTCTTTCATTTTCTACTTTGTCGCATAGGTACACCATTTCTCGTAGATAATTCATTACGTTTTCACCTGGCTACTGTCTTCTATAACGTAATTTTAGCTTCGTTTCGTTGACATACGTGCTAAACGAAAATTATTTTTTCAGGTCTTCTACCGTTGCTATCCAATCGGAACCTGGGTTTCGTATTGCATAAATTTGCAACCAAGTTTGCGCTTGTCCCAATAAATACGATGAAAAATAACATAGCTTAAGGTTGTCATCCCAGTTATTAATCAAAGCTGTTTTTTCATAGTCTTCCAAAAATACACTTAAATTATCGCAATCCGGATTATACGAACGCGGCGCTACAAATTGTGGAACTGCAGGTGTTCTGCTCGGATTTATGAGATTTCCTAACGTGCAATTTAAGGTGTTCGGCAGTTTTAAAAAAATATTTTTATCAGATTTTGGGGTTACCTGTTCGTTACTTGGCAACCAAGTTAGAGACTCGTTTGAAAAATTTTGAGAAATGGAGCTATTGCTACTGCTATTTTCCGCTAAAATTGACGACTGTATGCTTTCCGGCGAGTTATTAAATATTAATGACCTTCTAACACTGTCTTTACTTTTAGGGGTTGATGACGTTTCAACAACTTTGTCGATTTCTTTAGTACCGCTGATTCCCTTGTTTTCCGCCTTATTTTCACTTTTATTTTTATTTTCTGCCTTCTTAGAATGACTTCTTAACACCATTAATTTTTCCATGTAGTAAGAAAAGTGCACATTTTAAAAAATAACGCATCCTTAAATATTAGGAACCACGATCAAAAATTTATTTTTAAGACTTTCCAAGCTATTAGTAAAAAAAATACGTAGCAATTTTCATACTGCATAACTGGCATAATTTTAATTCAGCCTACTTTTAGCATTCAAACCCAAAAAGGCAGAAGATATTTACGAGTTCTCGTTAAAAAAATAACTCAAATAAGTTAAAAACAGATTTTAAACAAGTCTTCTACCGGCATTAGTTACTAGAGAAAAAATAATAATTAAAAAATCCAATATGTATTTTACAAAAACCGAAAAATTCTATATCATTTAAAAATAAACTACTATCCATTTCTAAAGTTTTGACCCCTCAGTTTGGGAGCTTGTAAAGTAAAAAGTACAATTTTAAAAAATATAATTTTCACATATTTCGGTAAAGTTACTTGTCTCTATTACACATGTAAAACTTTGTAACCGTAGATGCCTTGGTGCTTTTCTAATGGGAAGGTAATTGTAAAATTGTCACCATTTTTTCCCTATTTCATCAATTACTGAAGTTTAAAAATGTATTGTGCCTTACTGGTACTCCCAGGCCTAACTAATTTTTTACAGGCGATAAAGTGAACCTTACTTTATTCCCAAAAAATATTATTTTTTTTTCTTAGGTTTGGTAGCAATAGGCAAAAAATGATTGTGGTTATGTAATTACTACCAGTAATCTTACAGCAAAAATTTTTGTTTTTTTGTATTACATATAAAGAGATGTAACTTTACGTTTAACGAAAATTTGATTTTGGGCAGTTGTCATAAACCCAAATACAAACAATTAATTTGTGTAAAGGATAGCAGCATTGAGCTTGCGGGATGGAGCGGGGCGTCGAAGGTGCAATAGTATGGGTGTTAAGGTAATAATAATTAAAGTAATGCAATATAGTGAAGGTTTTTTTGTGCTCTATATGATAAAGTAGGTAACTGGTAAAATTAAGAAAAAATAAGTATATGCATTGGTAAATATTTACATTTATTTGTATTTAACGATTTTCTATTGTTTCATTAAGATCTATAAAATAGGCAAAACGTGTGTAGTAGAACAATAGTAATTTAAAAATATTACTTCAAAGTGAGTAACGTAAATAGGTCAATTAGCTTGATTTATTTATAATTCACCTAAAAGAAAAACAATATTTTTGATGTTCCCTTATTTTTATGATTCGAATATTTGGAAAATTGTAACAAATGCTGTGTTAAGTTTGTCTGCATTTGCCTTTGCTTAATAATAAAAGAAATATGTGAAAGTGGCCTGTTTACGTAGAATCACATCTGATTTAACTTTTAAGGTACAAAGCCCTGACAAAATTTATTTAAACCTAAAATTAAAAATAACCTGATTGGATTACACCACTCTTTTTTACCGAAAAATACCTACACTTATGGATCGTTTTCTCCTTCTTCATCATTACTAAAGTCTTCATTTGAATCATCATCTTCATCATCTTCATCTAAATTTATAATTAATGGTTCTACAACAACATCAACTAAGTGGTCTTTTTCTCTGTAGGATTCCTCAGTTTTATTAGCGTGTCCAACGCAATTTTCCCAAACAGAATTTGGCACGTTCTGCATCGTTTCAAGACACAAATTTAGTACCGTAGAATGGGGTTATTTGGAACATTTTGAAAATTGCTTTTAGCACAAAATCGGGGAATCAAAAAATTTACTTATTTAGGTATGGTAATATCATGTATCAGTTATAAAACGATGTTTTCCTCCAGTAGCAACAAAAAAAAAACAATAACATGGAAGCGTTTTTTTAAAAAAATATAGTTGTTCCAAGTTGCCCTCCAATTTGATAACTTGGAACGGGCATGGATTTTGTTATGTGTTACATGTTTTAATCTAGCCGGGCAACTTAGAACACAACAACTAAATTTTTATATTATAAACAATTTAAAAAGGTATTTTTCGGCAGTAAAATCAAATATTTTAAGTTGAGAATTACACTCTATTATAACATATAAACATCTAAACAGCATTTTTAGGATTTAAAACTAGAAATATATTGTACATAAAAGTATTTTGTGTTAAAAAGCATAATATGAAAGTAGCTAAGTAGGTACTATAACTACATTAAGTAGGTACCTACTAAGAAAAAAATATTAACGAAAACATACTTATACAAACTAAATATTCACTTCATAAGGAAAATAGACTTTATATTCACTTTTATTAGGATTCTTTAAAGGTTGTATAATTTGATGATGCTCAATTTCGGCAATATCATCAACATCTGGATATCGAAAGAAGTAGATGGCTTTCAGGCATACCAGACCAATCCAAATCCAAATCCAATCCCCCCACTCTTCACCCCACCAAAATCCCCCCACTCTTCACCCCACCAAATCCCCCCACTCTTCACCCCACCAAAATCCCCCCACTCTCACCCCACCAAATCCCCCCACTCTTCACCCCACCAAAATCCCCCCACTCTTCACCCCACCAAAATCCCCCCACTCTTCACCCCACCAAATCCCCCACTCTTCACCCCACCAAAATCCCCCCACTCTTCACACCACTCCTCTCCGCTCCCCTCTCCGCTCCCCTCTCCCCTCTCCTCTCCTCTCCCCTCTCCTCTCAGGAGCTTAAAACCATTCCACAACACGCACTCTTCACACTACCAAATCCTACCACTCTTATATCAAATCCATTCCTCCTACCCGCCACACCACTTTTATTGCTATAAATTCTCAATATTTACAGTATTTAACACAATTCACAACGATGTCTGTAGCAGTCCCTATTGATTATTCATGGGACACAGAACATTGCGAAAGCTATAATCCACAAGAGTACATAGAAAACAATTTAATAATAATCAATCCACCTCCCAATCTATCTAAGAGTGCTAAAAAAAAGTTTCGAACTCAACAGAGAAAGAAGGTTCAAGAATTGGAAGCAAAAAGAAAAACTATGTCTTGCCCAACAGCAAATGTAATGTTTAGTCATGTAAGCGGAAAGAAAACCTTGCAGGATTTTACTACAGATGAACTAGAAATGTTACCTTTGGAATATCTAATTAATTATGCAGATCATTTGGAACTCTTGGATGTATGGGGAAAATTACCAATGTCTTATAAATCAAGTTTTGATCTTCAAATTAAATTGCCATGTTTTATACATTACAATCGTCCTGACTGGAGCACACAATTCGATGGTCCTCCTGTATCCCAGAAATCATGTTTCATGTGCAATAGAAACATAAAGTAGACTAATGTAGATAAACATATTGTTATTTTTGTTCAAAAGTAAACCTGTATTTTAATAAATGTTTTATAAATGTCAAACAAATAATTAGAAGTATTATTCATTAATCCATGGATTTACAGCATCCCACCACCACCAAATCCCCCCACTCTAAATCGTTAAACATCATTACACAAAGCTTCACTCATTTCATCGTATTACAGCGCGTTACTTAAAAGGGTAAGTGCGGTTAAAACGCAAGTGTTGTACTAATTCGAACAATACACAGGTCAATACAGACCCCATATGTAGAGCGGTAGACCCGCCCAAAACAACAAATTTTTTATTTGTGGCTTCACTATTGGAGTTATATTCTTAAAAGTGGGTGGGTTGGAATGTACACACCAAAGTATATCTCCTAACACTCCGTGCGCATGTCTGGCACGCTCGATGCGCGCGTGGTACGCATTTTGGTCTACTGCGCATATAAAAAAAATGGCGGCTTAAAAAAAAAATGGCGGCTTAAAAAAAAAAAAAAGCGACAAAAAAAATGGCGGCTCAAAAAAAAAAATAATAATGGCGGCTCAAAAAAAAAATGGCGACTCAAAAAAAAAAAAAAACGTTTTTATATTTTTCGTTTTTTTACAACTGCGCAATAGAGATGCGCATGGGCATGCCCCGCCCAGACGGATTCTCTTTATATTCTCTCTTCGCTTCTCGTTCTGCAGTCGCATCTTCAGCTGGATATAATACAGTTGTGTCTTCTCCTTGTTACGTATATATCCTCAGCGGTTAGTTAGCGTTGATATTATATTAATTGTTTAATTTGCAAAAACAGTATTGTGCAAAGTGTTGTGAGACCGGTGAAAATATCCCAAGAACTGTTGAATAAGTATCAGTCTTTTCTGCTTTTTTGTTCAGTTCTCAAGATGTATCAGTGCAGTGAATGCAACAAGCGTTTTACGCATCAATCTAACGTGCATAGACATAAAAGAGAATCGTGTGCCATGAGACCATCTTGTTCGCGAGAAAAAAGGAAGGCTAATACCCAGGTATGTGATGTATCCATGAAAAAAGCTAAAATAGAAAATATTAAAGAAGACAGACCTCCAATACCTAAACTTACTTTATCGCGATGTAAAGATTGTGATACTTGGTACGTGAAAAATAAACTTTCTGCCCATTTACGGTCAAACCTACATAAAAGTGCACTTAAAAGTGACGATGATGTGAAAATTTTAACTTCTGCTTTTAAAAATAGGATTGTGTCTTACATGTTGCTGCCATCGAAAAAGTATGTGGACATTGAAGAATTTTTTGATGAAGTACAACAAAAATTTGTAAGTTTACTTTCCGAACAGTTAGTTAAGCATAAAAGTGTTAAGATTAATGTAGAACTATTTGGACAATACATTTTACAAACCAAAGAGGCAATCGAAACTAAATCGTTTAACACAAAAAATAAGGTCATAACTTCAACAACAACAGATTTATCTGATATTTATAAACAATTTTTGTCTGAAATAAAAGAAAAGGTGTCAATATTCGCAGAGAACGGTTCAGGTTGGGCATTGGAAAAAATATTACATTTGGAGCTTAATATAAATAAATTTAATCCAATTAGAGCTTCATCGTATATACCATTACCAAAACAAATTTCGAATAAAAAAGCTGTTGTTAATATCAAAAATAATGATTCATATTGTTTTGCATGGAGTGTGATAAGTGCACTGTTTCCAACTGAAAATCATGTTGACAGAACAAGTTCATATCCAAATCCTTTTGAGTATTTAAATTTTGAAGGAATAGATTTTCCTGTGAAATTAAAGGATATACATAAATTTGAAACGCTTAATCAAATATCTATAAATGTTTACGGTTTAGAGAGTGTTTATGAAGATAGTAAATTAAAATATGAAGTAGTAGGTCCTCTTCATTACACCAGTAAAAAACTTCCAGCGCACATAAATTTGTTGTTGATAAGTGAAGGTGAAAACAACCATTATTGTTGGATTAAGAATATGTCACGGTTACTAGCATCTCAAATTAATAAAAGTCACTTTAAAAAATATTTCTGTGATGGTTGTTTAATTTATTTTACTTCGATGGAAAAATTAAAACAACATCAATCACATGATTGTAATCATTTGTTTACAAAAGTTCCTACCAATGACATTAAAATTAATAAGTACGGTCAGCATATACCAGAAAATATTTTACAGTTTGAAAATTTTCAAAAACAACTAAAAGTTCCATTTGTTATCTATGCAGACTTTGAATGCTTTTTAAAACCTTTGCAGCATCAAGAACCAGGAAACGAACAGAATTCTTATACTTTAAATACATTTAAACATGAACCGTATGCTTTTTGTTATTTCATTAAATGTTCATATGATGATTCTTTGTCGGTATTAGATTCATATTTTGGTTTAGATGCAGCTGATGAATTTTGTAAACGAATTGAAGGTCATGTACATAGAATTTATAATGAACATCTTAAACCTGTAGTGAAAATGCTTCCTTTAACAGATGAGGAAGAACTATCTTATAAAAATAGCAAAATTTGTCATATTTGTAATAAAACAATTGAAGAAAATGAAAAAGTCAGGGATCATGATCATTTAACTGGTAAATTTCGAAATGCAGCTCACAGTATCTGCAACTTAAACTTTCAAATTCCAAATTTTATACCCATCTTTTTTCATAATTTAACTGGTTATGATAGTCATTTATTTGTTAAACAATTGTGCTGTGAAGAAGATAATATTGATGTACTTGCACAAACCAAAGAAAAATATATTTCATTTTCAAAATCCGTATTGGTTGACAAAGTAAAAGACAAGGATAATAAAGAAAAAAATCTGTTTATTAAAATGAGATTTTTAGATTCATTCCGTTTCGTTGGTTCCTCTTTGGAAAAGCTTGGTGAAAGCTTGGAACCAAATCAGTGCATAAAGATTAAAAAATATTTTGAAGATCCTAACCAGTTTAATGAAATTCGTAAAAAAGGTGTTTATCCTTATTCTTACGTTGATTCTTTCGAAAAATTACATGAAAATCAACTCCCAGCTATTGAACATTTTTATGATAAACTTAAAGATGAACCTATGTGTCCATCGGATTACAATAGAGCAATTACTATTTGGAATTTATTTAATTGTCAAAATCTTATGGATTATACCAAAATTTATTTATTGTCAGATGTTCTCATATTAACACATTTCTTTGAAGCTTTTCGAAATATATCTTTAAATAACTTTAAGCTAGATCCTGCACAGTATTACACATTACCAGGTTTAAGTTGGGATTCAATGTTAAAAATGACTGATGTTAAATTAGAATTATTAACGGATATAGATATGATACATTTTTTTAAAAATAGTATAAGAGGTGGTGTCTGTCATTGCAGCGTTCGAAAAGCTGAAGCTAATAATCAATTCTTGGAAAATTATGATACAAGCAAACCAAATTCATTTATAATGTATTTGGATGCCACTAACTTGTATGGACATAGTATGAGTCAATGTCTCCCCGTAAGTGATTTTTCTTGGTTGAACGATGAAGAAATTGAAGCCCTTGATGTGATGTCTATATCTGATGATGCTGAATTCGGGTATGTTTTGGAAGTAGATTTAAAGTATCCTCAAAATTTACATGTAAAACACAACGAATTACCTTTTTTGGCTGAAAATATTTGTGCACCAGGTTCAAAACAAAAGAAATTAATATGTAATTTAAACCATAAAGAAAAATATGTTATTCATTACCGAAATCTGAAACAGGTGCTTCAAAATGGATTAAAATTAACTAAAATTCATAGAGTTATTAAATTTAAACAAGCTGCATTTCTTAAACCATACATCGATTTAAATACCGAAATGAGGAACAAATCTAAAAATAAGTTGGAAAAGGATACCTATAAATTATTTAATAATGCCATTTACGGTAAATCTTTAGAAAACATTGACAAGCGAGTTGACATTAGATTAATCACACACTGGGAGAATATTGGTAAAAAACAAGGAGCGCAGACATTGATTGCTAAACCAAATTTTAAAAATCGTTTGGTCTTTAATGAAAACTTGGTTGCGATACAAATGGAAAGAGTAAAAGTGACTTACAATAAACCTGTTTATGTTGGCTTCACAGTCTTGGAATTATCAAAAACCGTTTTATATGATTTTTATTATGACTATATTAAAAGCAAGTATGGAGACGAAGCAATTTTGTTATACACGGATACAGACAGTTTGATCTTGCAAGTAGAGACTGAAAACTTTTATAAAGATATGCAAGACAATTTAGAGAAATTTGACACTTCTAATTACAATGAAAACAATATACATAATTTAACTATAAACAAATCAGTATTAGGGCGAATGAAAGATGAATTTGCAGGTAAACCAATTTCAAGTTTTTATGGGGCGGGAGCTAAAGCTTACTGTGTAAATTTAGAAGAGAAATCTGAAAAAAAGGCAAAGGGAGTTAAAAAATATGTTATAGAAAATTCCATTACTAAACAAGATTATAAAGATGTAGTTGAAAATTCTGAGATCAAATTTAGAAAAATGAATGTTTTTCATTCAATTTTACATGAAATGTTCACACAATTAAAAAATAAAGTTGCTTTATCTCCAAAAGATGATAAACGCTATATAATTCCAGATTCTTTTAGAACTTTAGCTTGGGGACACAGACATATAAGTATTTTGGAAGAGAAATCCAAGACTAATGATGACCAAGTTAATAATGTAATTGACATTCTAAAAAATTTAGTTCATGACGAATATAAAACATAAGATCCCTGGGAAAATATTTTATTTTGAAAATGGCTCTGCTACCAGTAGGAGTTCTATTTCTATCAGCATTCGTTAACAATACTTTGTTCACACAAGTTGATCCTAATGTTCGAGAAGCATTTATTTGTCTATCTGTTAACAATGTAAATAATGATAGTTGGCCTTCAACATGGAAAAGAATGAATATAAATAATGGTTTATTTACCCACAAAATAGATGATAATATTATAAATGATTCTACCGTTGTACAGTATAAGTTAAGATTATATTATGTCAATAAAACTTCAATAGTGACACAGGAATGGAATCAGTTGTATAGAAAATCTTGTATAGAAGAATGTAGTTCAAATATGTGTGTAGTATTATTAAGTATATTGTTAGTAGTGTTTATATGTTCAATAGGATATATATTATTCAAAGTATATTTGTACTATAAATAAAATTCAATAGTAAAAAAACATATTTATAATAAAGGTTTTTATTCATAACAATGTCTATAATTATATAACAATTTTACGTTTGCTAATGCACAATGCCATGGATTCACATTTTTGTGAAAATAACATTCTGGAATTTTCTTAAATCTACTTAATTTTGGTTCTTGACCAATGGGAATAGCGTATATGAAATCTTCATTCAAAAACTTTTTTAAGTAGTTTATTTTCTCATTCCCTTTCACGTAAATTTTGGGCGATTGGTAAACTTCTAACACATGCTTTAAAATATCATCAATTTCATTAAGTTCTATATTTCCAAATTCCCATTTTAGTCCATGATACTCTTCGGCCCATTTAACCAGTTTTATATCAGGGGTAGATAACATATTTTTTTGAAATGGTGATTTAAACAGATAATTTGAGCAACGAATCCCATCATAAATCGCTAATTCTTTTGGAATGTATCCAAAAGAACAATTGAATCCTTGAATGTCGATAAAAAGTTCTGTCTTACACTCATTCATGGTTAGTCGCTAAATGATGTTTAAATCTATAAGATTAGTGTTTAAATCCCCCCACCACTCTTACTATCCCCACCACTCTTGCTTTCCCCACTACCACGCTTGCTTATTTAAACGCTCACCCACAGTTCTACTCACAGTATTTCAAGCAAGCATCTGAAAATGTATCAACCAACAGGAAACCAACAAGAGTTTAGTAACAAGCGCAATGCAGCTCTCGTCAATGAAACAATTTACTACATTAACAAATCCAAATCCAAATGGGTCAGCATTGGATTTTCCTTAGAGAGAAAATATATTCCTGTTGTTAAACTCTCTACAAATATAATCAAAATGTGATTTTTAATGAAGATCAATGGATTTCCTTACTAAATAATCAAGGAATTATGTTAAGTTTCATTTATTCCAACAACACCGGGTGGCAACCCATGAAGGGGAATGGTTATGAGATTCACTTTGTGTTTATTGGTGATGCAAGAATAATTAAGATTACACAAGATGGTGGTAATGAAGTATTCCTAGCTGGTGATACCATAAATGAATTAGTGAACTTGGCAAATTTAATCAAATATCGTTTTGATATCTTAAAAAAACAGGAATTTTCCAAATATTACAATATTTTAGTTAGTGGAATCTCTATGAAAAATGGTGATTTGTTAAAAAATGTATATGATGTTATTTCACCTATGGAAAATAGTTTAAATGTTTGCTGTGTTTTAGAATTATTAAACTTTTACTCAGATTGTGTTGTGGAGGATGTAGAAACATTTACATGTAATGAATTTGTAAAAAGTTGTATTGAAAATAAAAACTTATAAATATATTTTTCTTTTTATTCCCCCCACCTCCTAAATTAATATTTAAAGCTCTGAACTTACTTTAAGTCTGAACATTCTCCAACAAGATGTGGTTAGCATATACATCTCAACCAGTAGCATATAACCTAACAAGTGCTATAGAGAATCTATCACAACACTTCAGTAATTTAGAATTTGATGCTGCCTATGAAGCCGAGTATGGATTTGAAAGATTTATACGTATGAAGAATGTATAGAAATGGGTAGAAAATATGAAAAAGCAGCAGAAGCCTGTAACATATATTTACATACTTCTGATTTAAAGTCTTTTCTGTACACGATGAAACAAATGGGATTTGAGGAGCATTTGGATGAAGTAAAGAAATTTTTGTCACCTGAAATTATTCAAGAATTCAACCTAATTTATAAGAAATAAAAAACTTTAATATATTTATTTGTTTTATTCAATCGTTAAATAATTATTATATAAATTGTATACATTAGTAAGTGCACATATACATGGTGATTTAGAATGATAAAAACAATGAGCTTCTCCTTCTTGTAATTGTGGATTTTCGTCAAGTTCCATGACTGGTTTTAATGAATATTTTCGGATGTATTCGGATTTCTCTCTCCCTTTCACATAAACTTGATCAGCCTTTTCTGTTAGATTCTTGATTATTTCAGAAAATTTGTGAATTGGTGTATATCCTTCATTCCAAGGAATACAGTGATGATTTTTCATTAACCATATAGCTTGTTTATGTAAGTCAGGTGGTAGGTATTTTATATCAAATGGTGATTTAAAGATATAGTGGCATATTTTGTGTCCATCATAGGCAGCCAACTCTTTGGGAATAAACTTCTTATTTTCTATGTTAAATCCTTGCACATCGACAATTAATAACCTCATAATTTCAAAAGTGATAATTGTTTAATCATAGATTTCTTGTCAGAATATTCTTGTAGTTGTTGTTTTAATTTTTTCAGTTCTTTTAAAAAGTAGGACACTCGAAGTTCTAAATCTTCACCCATAATGGTAGGAAAGAATAGTAGAGCATTGATTTTATATAGTTAGACATGCGCTTTAAAGTTGTCTAACATTTTTGGTTAATGGATTGTAGCTAAATACTTTGTCATGCATAATGAGACAATAGGCAGATATTTTGTCTTTAAGATCATCATGTAATTCAAACTCAACTCTCATAACAATAGGTCCGGATTCAATTGTTTCTTTCTGATGTGAACAATCGATATATACGATAGGAGCATAAGTATTAAATTCCTTTGGAGAAAAAATGGGTTCAGGTGTTATTCCATAGTAAGATTTTTGAAATTGTGAAAACATTTCATATAATGATGCAAATTTATTTTTAGCAAAGTCTAAAAATAGATCGTTGTAGGGATATCTCTCAGAGTTTAAAAATACTTTGATGTTTCGTAATTTAACGTTGGAAAATAGAGACATATCAGTTGTTGATTTATCCCTTAAGTCTTTTTGAAAAGCAATTGCTACATGACGTGGGGTATTAACTTTCGTAGATGTTTTGCCAGGCCAGTTATGACGATTAGTTTTTAATAATTCTGGGTATTCGATGAGTTCCCAACTCCGGAAAGCAATTATTATATCAGTATTCTTATTAATTATTTTAGATAATGCTAATTCTTGAGGAATAGCTACTGAAATGTGAGGTATATTCCAAGTTAGCTTAGTAAGCTCAATTTTTGGATTTTCATCTGCAGTATTAATTGTGGCATTTTTGTCTGAATTATCTCGTACTAAAATAAGTTCTTGTTTGGCATTTAAAATAATTTTTTTGTAGTCTTCAAAAAACCCCATTAAGAATTTAAGCGGAATGCAAACATTAAATAATCCTGTCGTTGCATCAACAACTTGTGAAGATTCCATAGGAAACCAACCTGCGTTTTTAAGTTTATTGCATTCATTTTTATTATACGACATGTATCCCTTTATTGTTGAAGTTAACCCAACATCTCTAACTGAATCTATTGTAACACCGTTTAGTTGATAACGCATTTCCTTAAAAAAGGAATGCAATCCCATTGTTTATCAATTTTAATGTATTTGAGATAGTATTATTATCTTTTGTTAGTTTACCCTCTATGTAAAGAAAGCTTTCGGAAGGAAGAGTATACTTGTCTACTTCATGAACAGGTATTATAATTTCATCATTATTTCCCAATTTTGTAGGTAGGTATGGTTCATAACCATGAACTTCGGAATGCACAATTGAATTATCTATGAAAAGACCTTCTGTTACGTTAAGGATATCCATTATACTAAAACCTTTAAACCTAGAGATTTCAAAAAGCTTATATTTTCAGGTGTTATCCCTTGTGTGTTTCTCTTTCTACTAATCTTTGGTTTACGATGTTTAGTCTTCTTATAGTTTTTATTAATTTTTGTGGGTAAATTGAAGGTTTTTCTATTATAAAGGATAACCATTATACTTCTTTTATATGCAACCTTATAGTTACAGTTTCGTTTCGAAAATCAACAATATTTAAATCTTGGTCTATTACCTTTATTGTTATTTTATCTATTACTTTTACTGTAACAGGAAAATAAATAATATTTTGGGGACTTTCTATTATTTTAAATCCAGGGCTAACATTAGGGAAAAACTGATGAATAATGTGTACTGGCTTTCCGTTCAGATAGGAACCTTCTGCGATACTGCAGTCTATGCATAAAGAATTAACTTTTATAATCTCTGCTGGATTTTGCGATGTTCTTGGAACTCCATCACCAGATATTATCCCATTATTAAAACCCAAAAGTTTTCCTATTGTTCCATCTTTAAAAATAATATCTGTAGTAGACTTTATTGTTGATTTTAATGTGTTGTTATTTGCATAGAGGTGAAACGAAATATTTCTTTTTTGGAATTCAGTCTGTAAATATTTATTAACATCGTCCATTTCATAACTTCCCGTAGGAATTGTTAAAAATTCATTATTTTTTCCAAAATATACTTTATTATTGCTTTTATCAATATTTGGTATTGCATTAAAAGTTTCAAAGTTGGTAAGTCCTACAACGTAGGAAGTGTTAGGATCTAAGTAAATAGGTGGATGGAAATCTGCTTGAAGTATAGCTGAAGTTGCGGAAAGAGCTATAGTAAACGACATGATGGTCGAAATAAGAATAAAATGGAAACACAGTTACGTATTATTATAAATAAACTGTAATGATAACTGTCCACAAGTTGAGGTATTAAAAGATTGATATTTCTCATAGTTATATTTAATATTGTTGTTGCTACCATCGCTATAGAAATAAGTTATAACTTCATTTGGTGGTCGTAAATTTCCAAAACTATCAAAGTAAATTATGTTATTATTATTTTTAACATACGCTGTCCAGTGAGTGCCTTCCCCCATATCATCATCTAAATTTATAATACCGGTTTCATATTTTTTTATTTTTTTGGGTAACTTGTTTCTCATAAAGACACCTCTAAAATGTTGCAACTTTAATATTTTTGCATACTTTAATAAATCTATATTTGTCAAAGGTCGGCGAGGTAGCAAATTTAACAGTTTTTTGAATATGGTTTAAGATATAGACCACATCCTTGCTTATAAGGTTTTAAATAAAGCCCTTTCCCTATCGATATTTTTTCCATTTCTTTGTTGTGTCTTGTTTGTTCTTCTAACTTCTTCTGTGCATTTTTGGCAGAATTTACTGCTTGCGCAATGCCAGCAGCGCCTCCGCTTAGGGCTCCTAGAGCAGATAAACCAGCAAAAATAGGTATTAAAGGTAAAATTCCACCAGTTTTTGGAATTGGAATAATTCTTTGTTTAGGTTCTTTTATTTTTAATTTTTTAATGGATGATAAAGCTGTGCTGGCAGCATTTCTTATATTAGCAAACTTTTTTCCAACCAGCTCTTCACGTGCTTTTCTTACACCTTGGTTAAAGGATATTTGACCTCCTTTCTTGCGTTTATGACTTCTTTTTCTTATTCCCATACCGAGTTTTGTTTTTGCTTTCATGATTCCGGCCACAGCCAACGATGACAGTTTTTCGGCTAGATTTGAATCTGAAGCTTTAAATCTATTAAATGCCTTTTTAGCTAATACTTTATCTTCCTCGTTTGCAAGCTTCGTCTAATAAATTAATTCCCTTATCACCTCGGGCGAGCCTTTTATTTAACTTTGTACCAGGCCCACAAAAGTTATAAGAAGGAATATGGAGCTCTACTGGTAATTTATTAATAAGAGTATTTAATAAACCACTACCTGTTCTCTGTCCTTCCACGCAGTGAGTGACATTATTATTATGTCTAATCATTATATATAAATGATTTAAAAACGCAAATAACCTTACTTAAATAGCGATGTTCAAACAATGAAGATCAAAAAACAAGATTTTTCTTTACCGATAAAAAATTTTTATTTATGTCATGATAATTATCGAAAACATGGTCAATTATTTGGTGGAAACTGTAAAAGATGTTTAATAGTAGGACCATCGGGTTGTGGGAAGACAAATGTTATGATTTCTCTTATAACACACCCTAATGGATTAAGATTTGAAAACATATATGTGTACTCAAAATCCTTATATCAATCAAAATATGAATATCTAAAAAGGCTTTTTGCTCCACTAAAGTTTATTGGTTATTTTGAATCATCGAACGCTGAGGATATTGTTTCACCCACTGAAATAAAACCAAATTCATTGATTGTATTTGATGATATAGTATGCACTGATCAAAGTCTTATGAGGGATTATTTTTGTTTCGGACGTCATAAAAATACAGATTGTTTTTATTTGTGTCAAACATATTCATCAATCCCTAAACAACTTATACGTGATAATGCCAACCTCTTAGTAATTTTCCAACAGGATGCTACAAACTTGAAACATATATATGATGATCATGTAAATGGTGACATGAGCTTTCAAGAGTTTAAAAATTTGTGTTCAATGTATTGGAAACATAAATATGACTTTGTCGTTATTGATAAAGACTGTGAATTTAATGGTGGCCGCTATAGAAAAGGATTTGATAATTTTATTTCCACTATATAACTCTCTGACAAAACGATAATTTTCTAGTATACAACCTACCTTTTGTAAAGATGGACGAAAAAACAGCGAAAGAGTTCGTGAAAACTAGACAAGCCGTTAGACAAAAGTATAAAGCTTTAAAATCAGATTTATCTGATAAAGAAATTCGTATGGAAAAAGAATTTAAACCAATAACTCAACCTTTGCATGAGTTAATTCAGACAATTAAAACAGAACCGTTCATTAAAAAAGAAGTATATTCACCACAATTAGTTTCGACCCCAAAATTTCAATTTCCTACGCCAGAGATCAATCAAAGGAAATCAAATGCATATAGTAAATATCTTCCAACACACATGCCCTCACTTTTAGGAGATGAAGAAGTATTTTTTGAAGATTCGCAACAGTTAGGAGAATCAAGCCCTGAAACAACAATTGAACCAACAATAGGTGAGTTGCGACAAGATGTTTTAGAATTAACAAGAACACCTGCTTATGAAGAATATTTGGAAGCATATCATTCACTTCTAAGACCTTTCGTGGATGGGCTAATAAAAGACACGGAAGGCAAATTTGATAACAAATATGGTTTTAGACATGATGTTGATGCAGATAAATATAAGATTGCTAATTCTGTTGTGGATTTCATAGGAAAAGATTTTAAAGTTGAAGGAGTTAGGTATGAGGGAACACCTGGATTGTATGAGCTTCTTTTTAAAAAAGAACCTGTTGGTTATACATCAAATGATATGGAAAATTATATGGATGTTTTGAATAGGACAAATGCATATAGACGAAATTTTGATCCTGATAGTCAAATTCAAGGTTCAACCGACATTAAATACTTGACAATAGTTAAACCTTACTTATTACAAAAAGGTATATTAAAACGTGGAAGCACAACAGAGACAGATTATCGTGCAGTTCTACCAAGCACTTCACGTTTGTTACCTCCACAAAGACCGCGTTCTACAAGAAATCTGTCTACAGAAAGTGGAAAGGGGGGAGCTATGTTAAATTTATCAAAAAAGAAATTAGATTACGTTTATTATGACGATCCAAACGAAATCATAGATAGATTGAAATTGTTGATGTCATCGCAAATGGCAGGACATACTGGTCATCAAAATGAAATAATATCGATTTTAGAAGAACTAAGAGAAGCAAAAATAATTAAATAAATACTAATTCTCACATGTTTATTCCTTATTCTACCGCTGGCAACAACCATGTCTATTGACAAGTTTGGTTCCCACATCTTTGGCAAGGATAATAAATTTTCATCTGAAGAACATAACATTGTAAAAGTTGTTGACCTTAGTGCAGTTAAACTTTGGTATAATTTGGTGTTACCCTTCATGGGAATTTACTCTCTATCCGATAGAGTTTACCATTTATTACAAGACAAACGAATTACATATGTTTTTCCTATGGAATCTGCTACTATAATTTCTGGAGAATACCCGAAAAAATATGTTTTCTTAAAAATTAACGGAAAAAAGATCACCGACCCTGTAGGTATTCGGTTAAAGAAAGGGGATGTTCTTTCTTTTCATCGTCCTGAAGGTAGTCATATAGAAGATTTTTATGGCGAATTGTTAATAAAATGTCCTGTAGAAGTAACAAACTAAACATTTAATTATCATGTCTGCACAACCTAACATCAAGGAAGATCTAGTCAACGAGTTACATAAACCTGCTAGAAAAAATTTTAGACGACGACGGGTTATTATTAAAAATTTAAACGATTTATGGCAAGCTGATTTGGTGGAAATGATACCTTATGCAAAACTAAATAAAGGATATAGATATATTTTAGTTGTTATAAACACATTTTCCAAATATGTTTGGGTTCAACCTGTTAAAAGAAAAACTGCTGAGGAAGTAACTTTAGCTATGGAAAAAATTTTAAAGCTTGCGAAAACTACTCCAACTAACATACATACAGATCAAGGAAGAGAATTTTTCAACAAAAACTTTAATAAATTAATGGAAAAATATAACATTAATCACTACAGTACATATTCCACTATCAAAGCGGGGATTGTTGAAAGGGTCAACAGAACATTAAAAACTCTCATGTGGAAACAGTTTAGCTTGCAAGGCAATTATAAATGGTTGGATATCCTAAATAATATTGTTTTTAAGTATAATACAACTAAACATAGAACAACAGGATTAAAACCTATAGATATAAATGAAGAAAATGAAAAAGATGTTCTAAAATCAACTTATAATAATATAAAAACAATTGACCCCAGAAAATCAAAATTTAAACAAGGGGATTATGTTAGGGTTAGTAAATACAGGGAGGCTTTTCAAAAGGGCTATACACCAAACTGGTCAAATGAAATTTTTCAAATTAAAGAAATTAAATTAACCAACCCAAGAACATATTTGCAGACAGATGACAAAAATGAAATAATTTTAGGTAGTTTTTATGAACCGGAGTTGCAGAAAGTCAAACATTCAAACGTGTATCTCGTGGAAAAGGTGCTAAGAAGAAAGGGAGATAAAGTTTATGTTAAATGGTTGGGAATGGATAAATCACACAATTCTTGGATATTAAAAAAAGATGTAATATAATAAAATAAAATAAAGAAACTTTATATTTAACAACATGGTTTTATTTACTTCTGATATATCTATATTAAATTCATGTCACTTATATACAACAATATCACTAGAGCTTGATCAGCACTGTCATTTTTCTTCACAAGAATCTTTTCCTTAGTCTCTTTTAAAACAATTGAGAAATAGAATCTTCTGCAAAGAGGACAATGTGCGTTTGTTTTCGTCCACTCTGTTAAACACTTTATACAAAATTTGTGTGTGCACGAATTGGGTGTGCAAATTTCTTCTCTTCTCATGGAATATAAACAAACAGGGCATCTGCTTCTGTCTTCTTGTTTAAGCTTTTTCACCGATTTTCTGCAACCAACCAGCTTTCGTTTTTGAATCATATTTCTAGCAACTAATGTTACAGAAACCGTGTGCGTATAAATTTATAGATATTCCCCCACTCAAGTCAAGCCCCATGGGTGAGGTGGGGGGATATGAGCTTGAATTGGTTGTAGTATCGTCGTAGCATAACCACTAATACAACAAAAATTATTTAAAACGTTCATTGTATATTTTATTTCTGTAATTTTCATCCAAAACATCCTTCAAAAGATTCTCAGCATATTGAAGTCTATTTTGAAAGCGGTAGCGATCCAACACATACTGCTCATAATCATTCTGGCGTGCTGCTTTGTAAGCAAACTTCCATGCAAACAATACATGGATTTTATTCATATTTTCGTTAAATGTAACCTTCTTCATAGTGTTTCTCTAAAATTACAAGCTTTATTCCCTCCTTTTATATCGCAGCATCGAAGTGTGTGCTCCAGCAATGTAAAACTATTATACAATTATAAGAATTGTTCTAAAGTTGTTTTTCAATTTAATGGTTTGTGATTTTCTGCACATCCGGTTTGTTACACATTACACAGACGTCTGATAAAATAATCATATGTAGACCTTGCTCACACACTTTACATTTAATTTCATCTTTACAACAATCCATGGCACGCTTATAATGGGTGTTCACATGTATGTGTTTACCACGTTGTTGTTCTATGGCTAATAAAAAGTAACACTCGTGATCTAGCAGCTTTGCTTATTGGTTATCTGGTTCTTCACAAAGAGGTTAATAAAATAACACATAAATACAAAGAATACAAACTTTTTATTTAATACATCTAGATACATTTGTATGGATAATTTTTCTAAGAGTTTTAAGTTTATCTGGAGCGTTGGAAAAGTAAAGGTGTGTTGTGTTTGTTCTCTGGAACTGATTAAAAATATCCAACATTACTGCTGTCTCCATATCTGTGCTTATACTAGGATCTTCTTTGTACACAAACTTCGTAAGGTCCACGGTTGGTATCATATGTTTTATAACTTTGACGGTGGGATCGTAAATTTCTCCTTTAAACACGTTCCAAAAATGAATGTTGACTCCTATTTCATCATAGAAAATCTTTCCACATTTTGGTTCTACATGTACATTATATTTTTTAGCAAGTTCCCAAACCATTAAAGTTGCAGGTAAACAGGATCCATAATACTGGTTCCGACTGAATACTTCTTCAATGTTGTCAAGAATAATTTTTAATATTTCCGACATGTTAATTGACTGTCGGTCAACAGTTTACTAACCATTTCTTATAAGCTATTCTATTTAGATTACAAATTTCAGCTACACCACTACTTTTTTTAGCACTCTTAGATAGATTGGGAGGTGGATTGATTATTATTAAATTGTTTTCTATGTACTCTTGTGGATTATAGCTTTCGCAATGTTCTGTGTCCCATGAATAATCAATAGGGACTGCTACAGACATCGTTGTGAATTGTGTTAAATACTGTAAATATTGAGAATTTATAGCAATAAAAGTGGTGTGGCGGGTAGGAGGAATGGATTTGATATAAGAGTGGTAGGATTTGGTAGTGTGAAGAGTGCGTGTTGTGGAATGGTTTTAAGCTCCTGAGAGGAGAGGGGAGAGGAGAGGGGAGAGGAGAGGGGAGGGGAGAGGGGAGCGGAGAGGGGAGCGGAGAGGGGAGAGGAGTGGTGTGAAGAGTGGGGGGATTTTGGTGGGGTGAAGAGTGGGGGGGATTTGGTGGGGTGAAGAGTGGGGGGATTTTGGTGGGGTGAAGAGTGGGGGGATTTTGGTGGGGTGAAGAGTGGGGGGATTTGGTGGGGTGAAGAGTGGGGGGATTTTGGTGGGGTGAAGAGTGGGGGGATTTGGTGGGGTGAAGAGTGGGGGGATTTTGGTGGGGTGAAGAGTGGGGGGATTGGATTTGGATTTGGATTGGTCTGGTATGCCTGAAAGCCATCTACTGAAAGATAGTTTTCGACATCCCCACAGGGCGTAAAAATTTACATTCGTACATCGACCGAACATTTATTATTTTGGTAATCTGTCCAACAATTTTTTTTTCCTTGTTAGGTTTTCCTTCCACTGGAATTGAAACCAAAAAAAATGCGGCTTCCTCTACGTCCCAAACTTCCTTGTTGTTATCATTATTATGGATAATAAGGCTAGTTTCTTGTTCATCTAAATCAGAGAAATCTTCGGGTCCAACAGAAGAATTTGTATCATGTAATGATATTTCTATTTCTGATTCGGACTCCTCAATTTCTCTACTAGGACCAGCGATGCTTTTCCCAGGTTCTACAAGAAGTATTTTTTTCTTAACTGGAAGCTCTGATTGATTGCCATATCGCATGGCTTTAAGCTGTTGTTTTAATGCAGATGTTAAAGCAGATTCATCTGCGGAATTAGATTGTTGCCCAGGAAGTCTCTTTAATACTTGATCTTTATCTAACGGATAAATTCCACACGCTCGAAATCCGGATTTTATTATCTCTGCCTGCGTTTCCTCCAGACTTGTAAGCGTATCCTTAAGAAGTGTAGGGAACACTGCTTTAGGAATTGTCCCTTTAAAGGTCAAAGGTCTAAAGAAAGAAACGTCTAACGGTTGGCATAGATGTGTGCTGTTGGCCGGTAAAAGTATGAACTTAATATTGTTTTCTTGGCATTTTGTAATAACGTTTGGTGAAATATGACTAGAGAGATTGTCTCCAATAAGTGCTTTCGGTCCAGGTCCTAAAGTTTTAAAATATGGTAGCACTATGGCTGTTAACCAGTCTTCAAATACCTTGGCATCAAGTCACCCTGACTTGGTTCTATTATATCTTGTACCTTTCGGGCCCCTTTCTGTCCATGTATCATATAAGTGTTCCGCTTTGTAAATTATATAGGGTGGCAATAAAGTGCCGCTTGCAGTGCAAGCCATTACAATGGATGTGCTCATTTTTGATGTGTCTAAGCACCGTTCTGGATGTTTCGATCCTCTTTTTACCAATACTTTAGATCGTCCAGGATCATCTGTTAAATTACTTTCGTCATAATTTATAAGTGCTTCAGGAATAATTCCTTGTAGTTCTACTTGCAAGTTACTAAAGTATGAGGAGATCATTTCTGGCGATACTGCTGCTCTATTTCTCTTGATGTTTTCTCCAAACCGATTCGAGAGTTCTGGATGTCGTTCACGAAAGTGATAAACCCAATCTTTTCCAGGTCTATTTTGTTTAAAACGATTTTCTTGTCTACCAGCTTGTTCAAGATAAGAACATCTTGCAAGTCCTGAGTAGTTAATGGAAATCCCCACTCAGCTGCCACAAGCAGCCCCTCCACAATAAGATTCTCTTCTTCAGAAGAAAATACTGTCGGCCGACCGAACTTATTCATATTTTTTTCTCTGCTCTTTCGAGATAGTGTGCCCAGCGAAATATTATATTTTCTATGAGCATCACAACTGATATTGTTTTTGCTCTTATTTCCTCGACTGCTTTATTTAGAGTATCTTGTGTATATTTGGCATATGGTCGCGAAGTGAGTATTTTTTTATGGTGTCTTGGCATTTTTCTGAAACGAAATATAAAGCATACTGTTAGTAATATTTATGTAATTTCGAAAACTTGGAACAATCCCGAAAACTTGGAACAGTCCCGAAAACTTGGAACACATATGTTCCATTTTTTCGAACATATTCCCAATTTCGACAATTTATGGTGTTATTTTTTATATCGGCATCACTGTATGATATGAAGAAACGCCACAGTGATTATAACGTGTAAAACAGGTGTCTGGCCTAACCTCCAAATTTCGACTGGTGTAACATTATTGTCGTAGGCGCCATAATTGAAGTTTTTTTTAGTATAAAAAATTAGTTTTTTCTTACCTGTAGTTTTATCGCCTGAATACCAATGTACACTTGAGTCAATTGACTCAATATTTTGTTAAAAATATAGGACAATACACAACGTAATAAGCACCGGTCAACAACTAGACCTGGCATGACCATGTTGCCAGATTTAAAGCAAAAATATAATAAAAGAAGTTTTGATCCAAGTCACCCACCTGTTCCAAGAATCCACATTCTACGGTACATTTGTGATTTTAAACGTAGTATTCAATTTTGCCACTTTATTTTTCACATATGCCCAAATTAATTCAATTGCGTTGAATTCACAGTGTGCAACTGGCAACCATAGAAGCTTTACATTATCATTACGTAACTCCTTTGAAATTGTATCTAAAAGATACGTTTTTGGAAAGTGATAGTTCTTGCATAGGTCTAAAAGCATTGGTGTGGTTAATTCATTAAACGTTGTAAATCCATCGGGCAATGTTGCTTTTCGCTGGGACATCCATTCTATTATTTTTTGTTTTGTCCTGGCAGTTGTAGGATTTCGAAAATTAGGATCCAACATTGTATGATACGGTGCTTGGTCAATTACGATTACTGATTTGTCAGGTATTACGGAAAGCACTGTTCTAAACCATTCTTCGTAATGGTAATCCACTGACGCCGCACTTTTTTCCCAACGAAACACTTCAGGCAGCCATCCAAAAACCCATTTTTATTACCAATATGTAAGATAATAAACCGTTGTCCTGATCCTGATGGCCGTTTTATTCCACCTCTAAAGCCATTAATTTCCTGTATACCACCTCTGTATTCATCAAAATTATCCCGTTTTGTGGGATTAACTCTCTCAACCCACCCAAGCTTCCTTGAATGATTTGCACCGCACCATGTTTCATCTGTATTAAATATTTGCCAAGAATCTTCACGATATCTCTTGATGTCGTATCAGAATTCCGCTCTTCTGGCAGCAATTGTGTTTTGTTCCATTAAAATTGGTTTGTTAATTAGTTTTTTATAGGAAAACCCAAGTTCTTTAATCCATCGGTACAAAGTCATTTCTGAAAATTCTGTTAAATAATCGACATCTTCTTTCAATTTCTGGTAAACTTCTTATATAGAAGGAAACCGGCGCTCCAGGTAAAAATTGAATATTGTTCTCCTTATGACGCCCTGCAAAATCTCATCACATTCCAGTCGGGGCCTTCCACTTCTCCCTTTTGATGGTAGAATAATACCGGAACTTTTTTCTTCCGCAGTAACACGTTTAACGGTGCTTTCACTAATACCCAGGCAATCTGCTGTTCTTTTAACCACTTGCTCCATCAAAATCTTTTCCAAACCGTTGTCTTTCTCTTGTTGAAAGTACGCTCTGACTTTTAATATAATATTTTTCATTTGTTCATTGCACTGACGAGACATTTTAACTTATTAGACTGTAGTTTGGTACCATATTTTTGGTTCAGATTACATCAGGTATTTATATAAATTCGAACAAGATAATCTTAAAAATCGTGTGAAAACAATAATAATTTCAAATTAATATCTACCACTAAAACCAAAAATTTAAATCAACAATAAGTCGATATAAACAACCACAATCAAATAAATAATATTATTTTACAAATCGTTTCACTCCATAACAAATAGATTAACTTCTAAACAGATACAACATACATGGAACTACGGACTACAGACCGATAAGCGTGACGACGCCACCGTACTGTGTGTATGTCGGTAAAGGCGTTTAATACTTTTCATCTCTTTCTTATGTCGCTTGTAATATTTATTACAATTTTTACAAGAACTAAAGGTGCTTTTTTAATTTTGAGTAATAAAATACATTTGTATAATAATAAATACGTTTACGAGTGTAAAGATTTTTTTAAGGTTTTAAATTGTCCTCAGTACAGCTGATACACAAACATCATTAAAAAAGAAAAAAATACAATTTCAGACACCTACTACCAATCTCTTGCGAAAGTATAGATATTTTTCTATCTACCTTCAAAATTGCATTTAAATAGGGAAAAAATTAACCAATATACAGACATGAGAAAATCGTTTATCAGTATTAACGCAGTAAAATCGTTGTTTTTTTCTAATTGATTATGAATAAGTTCAATATCGTTTACAATACAATAATACATTTTTTGGAAGAAACTCTTGGATAACGTCCTAACAAGCTGTAATTTTTTCAGTTTATTCTGCCCCGTGGTTTTTTGTTATTGACCCTCAGACTGAGGGGTCAAAACTTTAGAAATGGATAGTAAGTTTATCCAACGAAAACGTACTAAACTGTAACACAAGCCAATAAAATATTTGTTTAAAGACGCTCTAAATAAATTTTAAATATAAAATAATACCGTTAAAAGCATGAAAGATTATTCACTTCGCACCAGGAATGTGCCTAAAAAAACATTTGGTTAATCCGCAAAAAATAAAAAACGATAACCTTGATAATGACCTTTTTGGAATTTTTTCAGCAAATATTTTAATAAATTCATATCTATTTCAAAAATACATTTTTCCCTATAAAAAAAATACAAAATCGGTACAATAGGCAGTTTGCGAATTTTTTTGCATAACTAAAAATGAAACCAAAGGTAATTATTCACTACAACGGCCGTTCTGGCCGAAACACGGTGCTCTCCACCAAGATTGTCACGGGGATCTTATTAAAACCACTGGCTTCATTATTAATTGTGCAGCTATATTTATTAAATTAAAAGAAATATAATATTTTACACATTTTTAAAATAACCCAGAAAGATTCATACCTGTACACTGAGGGAAAAGTATATTAACCATTATAGAAAATTACATAATGGTTATGCAAAAGTTATATACTATTTGTGACAAATAAACCGTTTGTTACGGTTATACAACGCGTTTTTCTAAAAACTTAGCAAATTTACCATTACCACTAAGTATTATTTTATACCGGTTATATATAACCAGTTATATTAAATATTACTAGGGCAAATTTTAGTTATATAGCCGCTATGTGGTTAAGTATATACCACCAAAATATCATTATATATCATTATATAACCAGTTATATTAAATTCTTTTAGAGCGAGCTCTAGTTGTATATCTACTATATGATTAACTATATACAATTAAAATATCATTATATACAGATTATATGAAATGTTAATAAAGCAAGTTTTCGTTATCCAACCGCTATATGGTTAATTATATACCATTAAAATATCATTATATATCAGTTATATAACAAGTTATATGAATTTTTCTAATGGTAATATTCTAGTTGTATGACAATAATTATATAATTTTTAATGCGTTAAATATCAGCTCTGTATTTTCAAATTATTATAGAGGTGCTTGATCATGAATAAATGTTTGTTACATATAAGAGCTGAACAACTTTACTAATGATAAAGCATCTATATAGGAGTTTGAAAATACAGAGAGAGCTACTTAACATACTAAAAATTACACATACAATTGTCATATAACTAAAATATATCCATTAGAAAAATGTATGTAAAATAATTATTACTGCAATGTGTAATTTAATGACAAGTGATGAGATTTCAGTCCGTTTCAAATAAATAAAACACCAATTTCTATAAACGTCAAATATATTTATAAGTAAAAATAATTCGGAACTGTCATAACTAATTGTAACGTAAAATGTTCAGTTTTGTTTTACATAATATCTAAAACTAAAAAATTGAAGATAGCGATATATCCCCGACTTTTGCGAAACGTGTTTGGGAACGTTTAAATCTCGCCTTAGTTCAAAAATATCTTCAACATATTGTAAAAGTTATGGCAGAGTTAACAGTGCTTTTAAGAGAGGACCTGAAAAATAAAACAAATACAATGAACAAAAAATATACATTTATAAATTCATCTTATTAACAATATTGTTATAGGCGCCCATAGAGTAAATTTCAGGGGAGGGGGGGGGGGGGGCAACCAGCAAAAAAACCGTATGTTACAATGTCACGAAGTTGCGCAGTTGTTAAAAAGCACCGTGGAACCCGACCCCAGGGGGGCAACTGCCCCCCTTGCCCCTCTCTATGGGCGCTCATGAATACTGTTAAAGTTTGTTGAGTTATTGGTGATTTTTATATTGCTCTTCATCAACAAAACACTTTTGTTGTCCTTTAACAATAATAAAACCCCTTGTTTTTTTACCTGTAAAAAACGTGATGGTTTGTTGACCGATTTACAGTAGTTTCATTGGTTCCGACTAGTTGATATCTGCGGGAGCAGTTATTTTTTTATTTCTTTAACAAAAACCTCCCCTTGTATCAAACTTTTTCCGTTGTTTCTTACGTTATCCCATTAAATTTTTCCATAAAGTTATTTTATTTTTAAATCAAAATAATAAATTTTCCCCATCAATCACCCTTTCAAAAATACAAAATTTTATGCTTACCTATTAACGTTTTGTTCTGGAACCACATATCTTTCATGCTTTGGCCCCTGCTGCTAGGATGGCATTAGCTAGTTCGGGCAGTTTGGTGTAAGTTAAATCATCCTTGTCACTATATTTGACATCGACGTCACTTTCAACCTAAGGAGTGCTTTTACTAGTTACTGGACAAACAATTTTTGGTAATAAAGTACACATCTCATAAGTATACAGTATACACACAAAATTGTATGCTTACCAATTTTTTTTCAGGAAGCACACATATCTTTCATGCTTTGGCCCCTGCTGCTAGGACGGCATTAGCTAGTTCGGGCAGCTTGGTGTAAGTTAAATCACCCTTGTCACTATATTTGACATCGACGTCACTTTCAACCTAAGGAGTGCATTTTACTAGTTACTGGACAAACAATTTTTGGTAATAAAGTAAACATCTCATAAGTATACAGTATACACACAAAATTGTATGCTTACCAATGTTTTTTTTCTGGAAGCACACATATCTTTCATGCTTTGGTTCCTGTTGCTAGGATGGCATTAGCTAGTTCAGGCAGTTTGGTATAAGTTAAATCATCCTTGTCACTATGTTTGTCATCGACGTCACTTTCAACCTAAGGAGTACATTTTACTAGTTACTGGCCAAAAATGTTTGGTAATAAAGTACACATCTCGTAAGTATACAAACAAAAATAGAAAATTGTATGCTTACCAATGTTTTCTTCTGGAACACGACATATCTTTTGTGCTTTGGCCTCTGCTAATAGGATGGCATTAGCTACTTCAGGCAGTTTGGTGTAAATTAAATCATCCTTGTCACTATGTTTGACATTAATGTCACTTTGAACCTAAGAAGTACATTTTACTAGTTACTGGACAAAAAATTGTTGGTAATAAAGTACACATCTCGTAAGTATGAAAAAAGTGGGGAAAATCTAACTTTTGTACTTTTTAGTAACTAAAAGTAACCAAAAATTAAACAAAAGAGAGGTTAGGTTAATTTATTAATCCGCTTCTCAACCTTTTGACACTGATCAAAGCATAATATCTATTATTATTAGCTTAATATCACTCTCGCTACATTTCAATACAGTTAAAAAAAAGTAATACAAACTAAAATCACAATAAAAGCCTAAAGAAAAGAAGAACATCCTACGCCAGGAAAAATAGTACCTATTTTCAACTGGTAAAATGATATTAAAAATTGCAAGAAAATAAAATAATCCGCTATTTTTTCACTACCTATATATTATTACAAAAAAACTGCCCTATTTTGTTAAATATTATTTTTGAAGGAAATTACGCATTGCGTTAGTGTAGAACCAAAAATATACATCACACTTGTAAACGACAAACTTCATAAGAAAAGCCGCCATGTTCACGATTCGTGTGTGGGAAGGTGAAGCTAGTAAAGCAAAAAAATACTTAGATAATATATAGATTCCTTTAAATTAACTTACTTACCCTTAAATCTTTCTAATTATTCCTTTGTGAAAACTAACTCCATCCTCCATCATTGCAAAACTACGGATCTAACAAATAAACTGCACATACAATACCGGTAATGTCGCAAAATGCCAAAATAATGCATTACCTATTAATACATAAATGCAAATGGCCGAGTCGCGAATCATATGCACGAACACCGAAATTAGACGAGCTACAATGTCGATGCATTTTGATTGGTTGGCAAACGGAAACCTTGAACAAAATTATAACTTGATCTTCTTGGGACAAAACAACTGGTATATTACCATTATATATTTTTTGTATAATGGTTATACAATCTCTCTAAATGGATCATGCATATAGCTAATTATATTAGCACTATGAAACAAGAATATAGCGGCAGCAAAGTATTTAACAACAAAAGGGATGTTGTATAACGGTTATATTCCTTGGTGCAGCATAACTGATATTCTTGCCACAATACAAAAGTATAGTAAATTTATAGAGATGCTTATTTATGGGTATGGAAAATTGTATAACCACAAATAACCTCGTGTCAGGATAACAGTTGTATTGGGGGATTTCTCTCAGTGTACATTACCTAAAAACACGTTGTCGGAGGAAAGTGGCTCTGGTCGCAGCAGACTCGCTTGGCTAGAGGTATTGACTGATATCGACTGATGTCCTACCGCAGACGGCTGTTCGCTGCTTCGAAGTCGACCCCTTCCAGCCCTACCGCCGGGCTGACGTATCGACATGCGTAGAACGGTGCGTAGGAAGGGGTGACCCGGGAGCGAGGGAAAAGCGAAAAGGTGACAATATTGCGCACCATAAATATTTCCATACAACTCTATAAAATTTTCTAAAAGGCTTTGAGCACATTTGTTTAGCTCATTGCAAAGATTTGGTGATGCAAGGATGCGAATGCTGCAAGATAAAAGCAAAAAATGATGGTATATATTATCTCGCAACACATCTTTTAAAGCAACAACATTTGTATATAATAAAAGTTGTCGAAGTTCTGTGGCTTTAAATCTGTCCACGTCAGAAAGACTCCGCGGCTTTCGACTAAAATCGTTTGGTATAAATGCGTTAAATGACATTATTACACGGCAGAGATTTTCAAAAACTGGAGTTGGCATTCGTACATCTTGTTTGCCTCTATGCCAAAACTGTAAAAGTCGCTTCATTACACCTAAACACACAAGATGCATATAGTCATTAGGTACCTGAGTAACCATCCCAATACTTAAATTCTCTAATACCGATACTCCAATATGGTGGTCTTCATCAATTTTGTTAAGAAAAGATTCATCAGTTCTTAGCTGGGATCGTAACTGTGGAAAAGTCATTCTATTATTTATGAAATCCCCTTCTTGTATACATTTACCACAGCCGTGGTAACCAGTATGACCTTTAGTACGTGTTACAAAGGCCTTGGCAGGGGCGTCACAGATGACATAATTGATTTTTAGTTTAATGTAACTGTTTTCATACAATATACCAGTTTGTTGAAGTTGAAGAAACTCATCAACAAAGGATTGTAAAAAATCATTCGATGATGCTGGCTTATTACGACCATGATATATGCCAATAGCAAAGGGTTTTAGAATATAGTTTTTAAATGTTTCTTTACTAATCCGTGCTAAAATGGGCCAGAACTGGCTATCCGAGCTCTTGCTTAACGACAATCCATCAATATTAATGTTAACTTTAATTTCTGATGGAATTTTGACATCTGGTGGCAAGGTCTTAAGATCTTTTATAATCCCTGCTTTCAGGCCAATATGAGTATAGTGGCCAGGATGAACTTCATTTATTTCAACAGTTTGAGGAGTACTGAGCAATGTTCTGGCATCGCAAGGAACTTTTAAATGATGATTGTTTAAAATTTGCAATAATTTTGATGTATGACTCATTGCTATGTTGCAATCAACTGCCCAGTCTTTTAAATCTTCTATCAAATTTTTAATATTAGGTCCGAGACATTCTAAACAAGAACACTGCGAACCTGCATCAGAAGATTCATCATAATTATCCGAGGGATTATTTTCAAAAAAATTAAAATGGTCATCATCGGGGTTAGTCAATTCAGTACTAGAATGGGCAGAAGAGTTGAAAGAATGGGTATGTAAGGGATCCTCTCGTAAACCTCTGATCAAATTTTGCTCATTTGAGAGATAAGACTCGGCTACTGAGGACGGATTTCGCGGCCCTTCTGCTGTATCAGGTGCAATATCTGGTGTTTGAAGTCCCACAAATACCCGGTTCTTTAATCTCCTCTTTTGTCTTTCAGACAATTCCCTCACTTGCTTACGTTTATACATACCTTTTTCTTTGCAGAGAAAATCACACACAAAAAATGAATTGCAATAACTGTATATTTAGCAAAAAAATAACGCAAACGGTTCAGCTTCCAGCAAAAATACCACAAGGATCTAGGGATTCCGTTCGCTTCTCGATGCAAAAGCTTCGGCGCATCTCTGATTGGTTCCGCTTGACAGCAGACAGCTTGCCGTTTGACTCTTGTTGGTTGGTTGTACTGTGAGGTTAATATCACACGAATTTAACAAAATATTGTGTTTTTATTTAGTTAAAATGTTGTTCTGTGAGGACTGTAATATTCAGTTTTCAAAGACTTCCAACTTGAGGGCTCATGTAAAGAGGAAGCATCATAATAGGTACCTACTAAATGTTGATAATACACTAAAATTTCCTATGTTAAATAATTTGGTGGTGGCTTAACGTTAAACAATTCGTATTGTTTCTTGTTTGTATATTTATTTATAAAATTAAACATATGTAATTTGTTACTAATAGTAATTATAATATTAAATTGTTAATTGTTAATATCAGTAGTAGGTAATTATAATATTAAATTGTTAATATCAGGTATAAGTAAAAAGTTAATTTTTAAATGACAATATTAAACCTCAAAATTATTATTTAATATTTAGTAGTAATATTTTCCTAAATAAATATAATAAAATAAAAATAATTAATAGTAATTTTCACTTTCTTCGCTGTGGTTTGATTTACTCTCTAATGAAATTATGCCCCTTTCTTTATGTAAATAATTATTGATTGAAATATTGCCTTCCAGGCTACAATCAGCCTTATTCTGGTGCACATTGGAAATTGATTAGATACCAAAATCCAAGAGATATGGTGGATTGCTCTTCTGGCGTTTGCCAAAATTATTGGTTATCTATTCAATATTGAACAACAACCAAGGTCATTTAGAAATATTAGACATCTAAAAATTTCCAATATTTGCAATTCACGAGAGCATACATTTTTCAATAAAGTGGATTAGACATTGATAATTTAAAAAAGTTGCGGACATCACTTTTTTGAGATTAGATATTGGTTATTTAATTAATCACGGCCGATGTCCTCCACTTCCCATTACTGATTCAAGCGTTACATCATGAAATTCAAAGGTAAATAAGTTATCTTTCATCAGCCTTATTCTGGTGCACATTGGTTAACTGGTACAAAATTGTCACGGGATCTTATCTAAAATACTAAAACCATGGCTTCATTATTAATTCTGCAGCTATATTTATTAATTTAAAAAGAAATAATTTATATTTTACACATTTCTAAAATAACCCAAAATGAGACATACCTGTATACTGTCTAAAAGCGTATGTGGCCGGAGGAAAATGGCTCGTAGACTCGCTTGCGCCGAGGTAATAACTCCCCAAATATAGCTTCTCAGATACGTTAGACTCCACACTATGGCTAGACCTTCTTTTTCTCCAACTCCATAATTTTTTTCGGCTTTTGTGAGCGTTCTAGACACATAGCAAATGGGATGCATTTCCTCGTTCATTTTTTGTAAGAGTACTGCTGCTATCCCTTGGTCTGATGCGTCTACATGTAGCTCTTTTTCTGCGTTGGGAAGGTAGTGGGTTAACACTGGAGGCGATTCTAATTTTCTTTTTAATATCTGGAAAGCTTCTTCTTGAGCTGATGTCCACCAAAACGGTGTATTTTTCTTCAGCAAATCGTATAACGGCCTGGCAATGACACTTAATTTTTCTATAAATTTTCTATAGTAGTTGGCGAGTCCTAGAAAACTTTGAAGTGATTTTTTATTTCGTGGAGTTGCAAAATGGTGTACTGCTTCAAGTTTTGAAGAATCTGGAAGAATACCTCGCTCACTAATGGTGTGGCCTAGTACTGTTAGTTCTTTATACGCAAACTGGCACTTAGATGGTTTTAGCTTTAGACCAGTTGCTCTTAGCTTTGACAGTACTTTTCTTAGGTTCTCGTTATGTTCTTCCAAATTTTTTCCATAGACTAAGATGTCATCTAAGTACGTCATTGCTCCATTCCACTTCATGTCTCCCAAAATTGCGTCTGCCAACTGCTGAAAAGTGCTTGGTGCTGTTGTAAGACCAAAACTTAGGCGGTTAAATTCGAACAAGCCATCAGTAGTGACGAATGCCGTTTTATGCCTGTCTTTCTCATCAATTTCTACTTGCCAGTACCCTGAAAACATGTCCAACGTAGTAAAATATCTAGCTTCTCCCAGGTAGGTCAAAATGTCGTCTATAACTGGCAGAGGATACACATTCTTTATTGTTTTTGCGTTTAATTTTTTATAGTTTACGCAGAACCTCATATCTCCATCTTTTTTGGAAACTAGGACTACTGGACTGGAATACGGACTTACATATTTTCTTATTACCTCATTTTCCAACATTTCTTCTACTTGTTTATTAATAATTCTTCGCTCTGTGTGAGACACACTAAATCCGTTTTTCCTAGGTCGCTGATGCTCCAAGCAAAAGTATCTTCAATATCTCGAACTACCTTATTTACACTTTGAAAGTCATTTTTACACAAGTCCCTATTTACATTATAACTTTTTACTAGATTATCGTTCGGTAAAGTCACTAAAGATTCGCTTATATTTTTTATAGAGTCACTATCTGCTTTAAACGCGATGCATGTGCCTGCAAAAAGTTTTTTTGTTTTTCTACCGTAGTTTTTTATTTCGGCGTACCACGTCAAATTATCACTAAAAATTTTATTAATTTGGAGTCCATTTTTTATTAAAAAATCATAGTTCGGCTTAAAGTTTATTTTATTTTCACCAGTTTTTTTAAAGTTCACTTCGCATTTAATAATGTCTTTCGCAATTACCGTATCACTACGCAACGTAATTTTCGCATTGTCTGTTCTGCAGTTTTCAATTTCTACAGGTAGCTCATCCCAAAAACAACTATTTACATTACTGATTTGACTATTTACAATTTCTTTGTGACTACTATTATCTCCTAAATTCATTGCCAAGGTAACTACTTCATTTTCATCCGTTTTCAAACTAATTTCGTTCGCTTTTAAATTTATCATAGCTTCGTGGGCCTTAAGAAATTCTAATCCTAATAAAACGGGTTGGGGTAGATTTTCTATAACTAATGCTTCCAAGGAAAAGGTACAACCAATAAAACAAACATTTATTTCTGCGTAACCAATAATTTTTACCAGCGAACTATTTGCTACTTTAATAAAAGTTATGCCTGTGCCGGGCTTTATTTCATTTTTATTTACATATTTACTATCTACAATATTTTTTACTGACGCAGTGTCTATTATAACCTTAATATTTACATTATTTAAACTTCCTTTTACGGAGAGAACATCTGTTGCTGCTTCTAGCTGATTCTGATTTTCTTTCTGTTTCTGGACAGTGCGTGTGTTAACACTGTCCGTTGGAGTTTTCCGACTGCTATTGTTGTTGCCAATTTTGATATCTACTAGTTTGCTGCTCTGGACGGCGGCCATTTTGTTCTCGACCATGTTGATTTGGCGTCCATCTTGGTCTTTGGTTTTCTAAATTTCGTTGACCCCTGTAGTTTTGGTTATTTCTGTTCTGCGGGTTGCTGAAACAAACTCTTGCCTTGTGACCTGGTTTTCCACACTGAAAACATACTGGCCGACTGTCGGTAGTACGTGGTTGCCAGTTTTTAAAATTTCGGTTTTCTCTTCTGTCTTGATTTTTATTTAGCATCGCTTTTCCAATTTCTTCTCTCACAACTTGTGTAATTTCCTCCATTAAATTCGATCCTGTTTTTTCTGGCTGAACCTGCTGACTCGTCCCTGTTACTTTTTCTGACATTGACAGCTGTGCGAAAATTTCCGAAGCATGGCTTATTTCTTTTTCAGCGTCGTTTATGGTTTTAACGAGCTCTTGTACTTCTGCAAAATTTTTTGGCTGCCTAAGCTTGATTTGGTAGGCGTATGTGGGTAGTAGACCTTGTTCAAAATGTTCCCTTCTAATTTCGTCCTTCATTTTTGGATCTACTTTGTCGCATAAGTACACCATTTCCCGTAGATAATTCATTACGTTTTCACCTGGCTGCTGTCTTCTATAACGTAATTTTAGTTTTGTTTCGTTTACATACGTGCTAAACGAAAATTCTTTTTTCAGGTCTTCTACCGTTGCTTTCCAATCGGAACCTGGGTTTCGTATTGCATAAATTTGCAACCATGTTTGCGCTTGACCCAATAAATATGACGAAAAATAACACAGCTTAAGGTTGTCATCCCAGGTATTAATTAAAGCTGTTTTTTCATAGTCTTCCAAAAACATACTTAAATTATCGCAATCCGGATTATACGAACGCGGCGCTACAAATTGTGGAACAGCCGGCGTTCTGCTCTGATTTATGAGATTTCCTAACGTGCAATTCAAGGTGTTAGGCATTTTTGAAAAAATATTTTTATCAGATTTTGGGGTTATCTCGTCGTTACTTGGCAATAAAGTTAGTGAATCGTTTGAAAAATTTTGAGAACTGGAGCTATTGCTACTGCTATTTTCCGCTGAAATTGACGACTGTATGCTTTCCGGCGTGTTATTAAATACTAATGACCTTCTAACACTTTCTTTACTTTTAGGGGTTGATGACGTTTCAACAACTTTGTCGTTTTCTTTAGTACTGCTTATTCCCTTATTTTCCGCTTTATTTTCACTTTCGGTTACATTATTTTTATTTCCTGCCTTCTTAGAATGACTTCTTAACACCATTAATTTTTCCATGTAGTAAGAAAAGTGCACATTTTAAAAAATAACGCATCCTTAAATATTAAAACCGCGATCAAAAATTTATTTTTAAGTCTTTCTCCAAACTAGTAAAAAAAATACGTAGCAATTTTCATACTGTATAACTGGCATAATTTTAATTTTGCTTATTTTTAGAATTCAAACCCAAAAAGGCAGAAGATATTTGTTAAATAAAAACAACTCAATAAAGTTAAAAACAAATTTTAAACAAGTTTTCTACCGGCATTAGTTACTAAAAAAAACCCAATAATTAAAAAAATTCAATATGTATTTTACAGAATTAAAAATCATTTGAAAATAAACTAAGTTTTTCCAACGAAAAACGTATCTAAATGTAACATAAGCCAATAAAATATCTGTTTAAAAACGCTCTAAATAAATTTCAAATATAAAATAATATCGTTAAAAGCATGAAAGATTGTTCACTTCACACGGAATGTACGTAAAAAAACATTTGGTCAATCCGCAAAAAATAAAAAACGATAACCTTGATCATGACCTCTTTAAGAATTTTTACCAGCAAATATCATTTTAATAATTTTATATCTATTTCAAAGATACATTTTTCCCTGTAAAACAAAATATAAAATCGATACCTATAAGTAGTTTGCGAATTTTGCAAAAATTAATAACGAAACCAAAAAGGCAATTATTCAGAAAACACGGCCCTTCTGGCCGAAACACGGCGACCTCCACCAAAATTGATCAAGTGGAGGACGTCGGCCATGATTAATTAAATAACCAATATCTAATCTCAAAAAAGTGATGTCCGCAACTTTTTTAAATTATCAATGTCTAATCCACTTTATTGAAAAATATATGCTCTCGCGAATTGCAAATATTGGAAATTTTTAGATGTCTAATATTTCTAAATGACCTTGGTTGTTATTCAATATTGAATAGATATCCAATAATTTTGACAAACGCCAGAATAGCAATCCACCATATCTCTTGGTTTTTGGTATCTAATCAATTTCCAATGTGCACCAGAATAAGGCTGCATATGTCCAAGTAAATTTTTAGATTTAACCTTTTCAGCATTGAATCAGCCTTATTCTGGTGCACATTGGTTAACTGGTAAAAATTGATTTGTTTTGATATTGGTTATTGATAAAATAAGATATTGAAATCTTCCCATATTCTGGTGACACTATTGAAATCTACAACCTTGATGACAGAAATCTAATAGATATCTGTTTGTAAAATAGGCGGCAACATTGCATACCTTTAGGAATTTTGGGAATTTGTTCATTTTTCGTTATCATACGTCAAAAGATTTGGACATAACTTTTAAATTGGTTGTTTTTCGTATGTTGCACAGTACACAGAATGTGTGTAATTTGTGTTGGTTCGTAAAAAAAGGAACATGAATTCAGTTCTAAAATCTGAAAAAAAAGAACAACCCGAAATCAATTTGATGTATACCTCGCATTTCTGGAAAAATATCCAGTTTTACTAACGGGAAAGTTAGCCCCTTCGGAAACACTAAAAAATTTATAATGTCTTTGGGTGGGTCTTGAGTACTTAGTTGGGAAACCTATTTTATAATTAAAATGTTCTATTAAAATATTGGTTACTACTTCTATGCAGCGGCTAACAGAAGTCTGACTCATTGGGCAGTTTGTGTCCATACCTACTCCCTTTTTATATCACCCTTGAGCATAAAAATGCAAAGCGCACAGTACTACCAGGGGCTTTGGAATAGCTATAGATTCCCTTTCTGCGTCTGGCAGAAAATTGCTTATTTCTGCGATTAGATGCCTTGCTGTAACTTTATTACAGCGATACATTTTCTTAAAGAAGCCATCTGGGAGGTCGAAGGGATCGGAGCTTTCCCTCAGTTTTTTTCGTAAACGGTTATATTCAATGCTGAAAAGGTTAAATCTAAAAATTTACTTGGACATATGAAAGATAACTTATTTACCTTTGAATTTCATTATTTAACGCTTGAATCAGTAATGGGAAGTGGAGGACGTCGGCCATGATTAATTAAATAACCAATATCTAATCTGAAAAAAGTGATGTCCGCAACTTTTTTAAATTATCAATGTCTAATCCACTTTATTGAAAAATGTATGCCCTCGCGAATTGCAAATATTGCAAATTTTTAGATGTCTAATATTTCTAGATGACCTATTTATTTATCATTTATCATTTATTGGTGTCAACATACAATTTTGTACTTACACAAGTCAATACAATCCATAAAATCTTGATAAAATTAGACATGTACATATCTGGATATAAACACAAATATACTAATATTAGACATTGAAGACTACTAAAGTTACATTTAAAAACAAATAAATACTAAATACATTTATAAAAAGGGATCGAAGTTAAAATTCAAAAATTCATCGACACCGAAAAATGCCTGACTGGTGAGGAAATCCTTTAATTTTCCCTCAAAATCAGTTCGAGATAAGTTTTTTATGAAAGCAGGCACCTTATTATAGAATTTAATACAGAGACAGCTAGGGCCATCTCGGCATCTCTGCAATCTCCTGTATGCAGGCACTAGATTGTCCCTTCCGCGAGTCTCGTAGGTGTGAATATCTCCATGCCTACGATGTTGATGGAGGCGATCCCTCACAAACAGCAAGCACTCCAGAATAAACAAAGATGGCAGCGTCAAGACTCCCAGAGAGACAAAGGCATGCCGACATTCTGCCCGATAAGATAGCCCAGCAACTATTCTTACAGCCCTCCGTTGCATCCTAAACACATCCCCAGCCCCGGTGCTGTGACCCCAAGCTAAGACTGCGTAACTAATATATGAGTGACATAAGGTAAAGTAGGCGTGTCTTAGGGTTGGTTTTGAGACACTATCTGACAGTCTGCACAGTAGAAATATATTTGGACCAAGCCTGTTCACGATTGAATTTGTGTGGGGGTTCCAGTGGAGTCTGGGATCCATATGTACTCCCAAGAACTTCACAGTCCTAGATACTTCCTCAGGAGGAAGTTGTCTAGTTGAAAAGACAATATCCAGCGTTTTGTCAGCATTCCTTGGTTGTTGTTCAATACTGAATCGATAACCAATAATTTTGACAAACGCCAGAATAGCAATCCACCATATCTCTTGGTTTTTGGTATCTAATCAATTTCCAATGTGCACCAGAATAAGGCTGAATATAACCGTTTACGAAAAAATCTGAGGGAAAGCTCAGATCCCTTCGACCTCCCAGATGGCTTCTTTAAGGAAATGTATCGCTGTAATAAAGTTACAGCAAGGCATCTAATCGCAGCAATTTTCTGCCACACGCAGAAAGGGAATCTATAGCTATTCCAAAACCCCTGGTAGTACTGTGCGCTTTGCATTTTTATGCTCAAGGGAGATTTCAAAAGGTATGGACACAAACTACCCAATGAGTCAGACTTCTGTTAGCCGTTGCATAGAAGTAGTAACCAATATTTTAATAGAAAATTTTAATCATAAAATAGGTTTCCCAACTACTCACGACCCTCCCAAAGACATTCTAAATTTTTTAGTGTTTCCGAAGGGGCTACCTTTCCCGTTAGTAAAAAAAAACTGAATATTTTTCCAGAAATGCGAGGTATACATCAAATTGTTTTCGGGTTGTTCTTTTTTTTCAGATTTTAGAACTGAATTCATGTTCCTTTTTTTATACAAACCAACACAAATTACACACATTCCGTGTACTGTGCAACATACGAAAAACAACCAATTTAAAGGTTATGTCCAAATCTTTTGACGTATGATAACGAAAAATGAACAAATTCTCAAAATTCCTAAAGGTATGCAATGTTTCCGCCTATTTTACGAACAGATATCTATTAGATTTCTGTCATCAAGGTTGTAGATTTCAATAGTGTCACCAGAATATGGGAAGATTTCAATATCTTATTTTATCAATAACCAATATCAAAACAAATCAATTTTTACCAGTTAACCAATGTGCACCAGAATAAGACTGAATAATTGGAAAACAATTTAAATCATTGGCTACAAATTGTAATAGTACCTATAATATCAGCCTTATTCTGGTGCACATTGGAAATTGATTAGATACCAAAAACCAAGAGATATGGTGGACTGCTATTCTGACGTTTGTCAAAATTATTGGTTATCGATTCAATATTGAACAACAACCAAGGTCATTTAGAAATATTAGACATCTAAAAATTTCCAATATTTGCAATTCGCGAGAGCATACATTTTTCAATAAAGTGGATTAGACATTGATAATTTAAAAAAGTTGCGGATATCACTTTTTTGAGATTAGATATTGGATATTTAATTAATCATGGCCGACGTCCTCCACTTCCCATTACTGATTCAAGCGTTAAATAATGAAATTCAAAGGTAAATAAGTTATGTTTCATATGTCCAAGTAAATTTTTAGATATAACCTTTGCAGCATTGAATATAACCGTTAACGAATAAATCTGAGGGAAAGCTCAGATCCCTTCGACCTCCAAGATGGCTTCTTTAAGAAAATGTATCGCTGTAATCAAGTTACAGCAAGGCATCTAATCGCAGAAATAAGCAATTTTCTGCCAGACGCAGAAAGGGAATCTATAGCTATTCCAAAGCACCTGGTGTGCGCTTTGCATTTTTATGCTCAAGGGTGATATCAAAAGGTAGTAGGTATGGACACAAACTGCCCAATGGGTCAGACTTCTGTTAGCCGCTGCATAGAAGTAGTAACCAATATTTTAATAGAAAATTTTAATCATAAAATAGGTTTCCCAACTAAGTACTCAAGCCCCCCCCCCCCTAAATTTTTTAGTGCTTCCGAAGGGGCTAACTTTCCCGTTAGTAAAACTGGATATTTTTCCAGAAATGCGAGGTATACATCAAATTGTTTTCGGGTTGTTCTTTTTTTTTCAGATTTTAGAACTGAATTCATGTTCCTTTTTTTACAAACCAACACAAATTACACACATTCCGTGTACTGTGCAACATACGAAAAACAACCAATTTAAAAGTTGTGTCCAAATCTTTTGACGTATGATAACGAAAAATGAACAAATTCCCAAAATTCCTAAAGGTATGCAATGTTGCCGCCTATTTTAGAAACAGATATCTATTAGATTTCTGTCATCAAGGTTGTAGATTTCAATAGTATCACCAGAATATGGGAAGATTTCAATATCTTATTTTATCAATAACCAATATCAAAACAAATCAATTCTTACCAGTTAACCAATGTGCACCAGAATAAGGCTGAATGTGCAACTAGTGTTGAAAATAGCACTTTTCACACGCGTTGTACACTATACTTTTTCTACGACTTCCGCCTACAACTAAAATATTTTACAATTTATTTATTTGACATTAAAATAATATAGGTACATTAAGCTTTTTAACACTGAACGGTTTCAAGGCAGTCTTAGAAAATCCTGTCGACTACATTCTTGCTTAATAATCCCAACGCGGTTATACAACCACATAAACACAGAAGTGTTTTGTTGGTTACATATCTATTACTTTACGCGTGCCCGAAGCTTTTGCATCGAGAAGCGAACGGGATCCCTAGATCCTTGTAAAATATAAACCACAAATCTATATACCCGGGAAACGTTAGCAAACGTGCCAAACTTGAACTGCATAACAAACTGGAAGGGTAGCGAAATGAGCGACAGCTGAGGCAAATTTTTCAGTAGAAAGAGACGGAACATAAAAGGGGTTGTTGTCTCTTTCTTACGCGTTAGTTTAAACGCTGAATAGATTTGTAATTGTGTTAAAACTTTATTTATTATTAACTTGGGGATATTTATTAATAAATTCGTGGTTTTAGCTTATTACTAACAACTTAAACTACAAATACCTTTACATAAACGTATATTTTTAAACCTCTTTCTTTTGAAAAATGGAAACAAATAAAGATAGCATACTGTATTAAGTGAAAGTATTTTTTTTAAATTATATATTGTATGATTTTTAATGAAAACATAATTACTTTTTTGTTTATCACTGATTTTATTACAGAAGTAGATAATTTGTAAGTTACATTTTTTGAATAAAAAATAAAACAAGTTAACGACAAAAAATATTATTTATTAACTTAACTTACTTACTTACTTTATTAACTTACAGTAAATTAACAATTTAAAAAAAAAAGAACGGTGAATTTTTGCCTTATACTGGTCGATGTTCCTAGTATTTTTAAATTTGCTAGTTTAGAATAATGATGCATTCTACACTTTGTAAAAAGTTCAATAATTTTTCTAACTAACTGAATTTCATGGGACTCCTCTGATAAAAACTCCTGAGTTACTGAATGCAGAGGTCAAAATTGATTTTTTCTTTGGGAAAAATATTTAACGGCTGTATTACTAAGTTTCCTTTTTTAAATTAAAATTGCCACATAAAACCTTTTGATCTTGAACAAAATATTGAAACTGTTTCTCGCGTAAAGGTAATAATGTCATATACTATTTTTGAATCATATACTAATCCACCCCGTGTTTCACTGTTAGTAAATTTCTTAAAATCTTCTTTAGGACTACTATACTCATAGTCATGGTCATTCGTGTTCTCTGATATATTTGGAATGGCATCAGCTTTAGAATTCTATAAACTCTGATGATATAAAATGTCCCGCACAAAGTTTACTTGATCTGGAGGTTTTCCATCTTCTCGGCGAATAGCTTTTATCCAACACTCAAGAATTTCAGGTCTTTTAAATGGAAAACTAAAAAATATATAGATATATAATATATATTATATATAGATGGAAATATTATTACCAAATAGGTACCTACTTGATATTTATAATAGTATATTTTCAGTCATATAGAAATACTTAGTAAGGTTAAGTATGTTTTGATAGTTTAAATAAAAATAAACCTTATTTATTACTTACCCATGAAAAGAAATTGCCTTTTTTGGGTTATATTCATTAGAACAGTTATAGGCGGCACAAAAATTAACCATTCTGAACAAAGTTTGAAGTTGTGGCAACCAAAACAAAAAAGTTTGCGAAGTACCTGGATACTCGCCGGATAATTTCACTCAAAAATCAAAATTGAAGCACTTCAACAACTAAAATTATACCTAAAGAACTTTCTTAATGTCTTTTAGAAAACGTTTTAGTAAAATAAAAACAAAACACCCACAAATTTCCACTAATCATGTAATTATACGAATTAGTTCTTAAAAGCTGCCAGTAATGTATACGTGCGCGACAGAGATGGCATCCCGTTTTATTAGCCATCTCACTCTACTGCGAAATGCGCCTCAAAAATCCATATTTGCGACACGGCCGGGCCCATTCCAGTTCGTAGATGGAGTTCAATGGTGCCAAATGACAAATATAAATAATTGAGGTTATGGTAGGGTGTAGGGTAGGAAACTCTAATTGAGGATAGCCGGCCCAGAGACCTCCGATGTTGCCAAATTTATCTTGATTTTAAATTTTGTAGGTTATGTTAGTTTTATTGGCAGATTGACGGGAATTATTGTTTTTAACGATTGGTGAAATAATTGATTCATAGATATTTTTATTTTTAATGTGGTTAATTATTGTAAATTTTCTGGTTGGCAGTAAAACATTTTGGCTTTCTGTAGGGTGGTGGATTTTTAATTTTATACATTTTTTGTTATAGGTGTGGTTTACTGTAAGTTTTTCATGTCGGATATGGCTGAATATTTTTTTAATGCTTAAGTTGAGGTGTTGGGTGAAGGTCAACCTTACCAAGAGCATCTATTTTGCTCATGACAATATTTACGGGACAAAAGTACCTATAGAGAGAATAATCAAGTTAAGTAAAGGTCAGCATACACAACAAACCAGAGATTTGTCTCAGAGTCATAAAGATGCCCTTAAAAACAGTGGTACTTTATATACTTAATTGTCGACTATAATGTAAACTGGGAAATTTCGAAAAATTAGCATACTTTGTATACCATTTACCAGTTAATATTAGACACAAAGTGCTGTGAACAAATATGAAATATGCTTGTTTTGTAAGGCATGTAGTCATATGGTTTCATGTGAATGTAAGTTTTAAAAAGGAAGGAAACTTATATGTGAAAGCATATTCACATAGCCAGGGTTAAATATTAAAGAGAGATCAAAAAATACTGACTCCACAGTCAAGGAAGTCCACATCTCCGAAGAATTAGCAGCCCTTCCTAAAGAACTTCAACCCCAGAAAGGTCTTCTGTGCATCGACTGTTAAATAAAAAAACTCTTAACATAAAAGCAATGACTGCAAAATTTGGAGGTTTGGATTTTAAAGAACTTGGTGATGAATCATAGTAAAATTCATTATCATTTAAAATTGCAACTATAATTTGACTGAGTTTCCAAGGATTTCTGATGTAAATAATGAATTTGAAATTAAAAATTAGTTTTCAAAAAGACTAATTGACCCCCAAACTAGATTTACTTATACAAAAAAGAAACGCGTCGAAGACAAGTCTTAAAAGAGCATCAGCACAAAAAGCTAAAAATATCCAAGAAAATTTAAGTCATACCCCCGAAGATTCATTTATTTATAAATTAATTTTACCATTAAATGATCATGAATATTGTTACCTAATGTTTTATTTTATTTATTTATTTGAACGGAAAATTCCTTTTATTTAGGTAGTACTTGTATTATTTTTACATTACTGCCATATTTGTTTCAATATCTGTTATATATGTTTATTTTCTTCCTACTAATTTTTATTGATGATGTCGCTGGTTTTTAAAAAATGTGAATATATATGCGTACGATCTTAAAATGTTTTGTGGCGTAAACTGTGTAAAATTTGAAATAAATAAGTTTTAACTTGTTTTGCTTCTTGTTAAACACTAGTCGGTATAGAGAATAATAATTGTTGAAGTACAGTTTGAATGTTAAAGATTTAATTTTTGTATATATAAAACTTGTTTTCTATGCGATTTATTTTATTTTACTCAACATAAGTTATATCTACTAAAACTATACACACGAAAAGTTCATCATTGTTCATCTCTAGATAGGAAAAGATAATACATTTACATCAAAACTAACACTGGTAAGTATCTTTTGGTGTCCATCCAATAATAATAGTTTCGATTCAAGAATAGATGAGTTTCCTGTGTACACTGGACAAAGTTGCATTAAATTTACTGTCATTTTTACTGGAATCTAACATATTTTATGTAAAATTGTAATACAAAATGTGTAAAATCATATAAAACGTAAAATTCCAGTAAAAATCATGGGATATTTTAGGCCAATTTTTGTAACAGTTTCCTTTTATAATGAATTATAATATACATGAACTGATGTCCACTATAAGCCCTTTTAAAAAACAATAATTCTAATAATTAGTTTAAAAAAAATAAAAACATTTTAATGATTTTTTTTATTTTGGTGAGAAAGAATTACCTCGCATGACGCTTGGTAACAAAAAAATTAAAGGCAAAGGTTCTTTTATGCATGATGGGAAAGCAAGACTACATACTTCAATATTTTAAAATTTCCCGCAAAATCCTGATTGAATAAGTTTGGCAACATCGGAGGTCTCTGGGCCGGCTATCCTCTCGTGGAAACTCATGGGCTGGCTATTCAGCCAGTTCCCAGTTGAAATTTTCGTAGTATGTGAGTCGCCTAATAAAGTACGTCTGTCTAATTGACATAACCCATGATTCTGGAGTTTCAGCTCGCGAAACGTTTTTCTGCTTGATTTACAAAAACAAAAATAAATCACGACAAAAGTTTAGTCCAGTGCACGAGAGGTTATATATAGGCCACACCCCGTGCGAGTCTTGCTCCCGCTGTGGTGTTCTGTAATACGTTCTTTCATAACGTACGTTTTTCGTTCGTCAAAATACATATATATTTAAAGATTTAAATCCCTGTGAGATTTTAAAAGTACATCTATGTAACGACAAAAGAAAACTTGTACAAGATCAAATAGAGTAACATCAGTTAGATGTTATGTACAGTACTTTTACATAACGTAAGCTTATTGCCTACAGAGTTGCACATCATACGCGTTTCATTGGGTATGTAAATAAGTTACCTTAGACAGAGGTTGTTCGTCAATATTTTACCGCTCTGTTATGTAACAAGTACGTTATCATGAAAAAGTTATAATGTAGACAAAAAAAGAACATCGCAAAACCTCCTTGCGATGTTTTGTGCTAGCTGGGCGTATACCTCTGTTTATGAGAGTAATAATTATCGCATACTGAACAAGGTTGAAGTTGAATATTATTCACTAATTCTGAGCGGTTTTCTTTGTCTTGATCTTTGGTGAAGTCCTTTTCGCTATCACATTGCTGTTGATTTACCGTTTCTTGTGCTCTATGTTCTTCTGCTGATGCCTCTGCAGATTCCTTTTCATGTGAATGTTGTCTATAAACTGAACAAATGCTGCATTCGTCTTGTGAAGGGGTTGAAAATCCAATATTTTCTTTTTCAAAAAACTTACGATAAGTTTCATAACTTACCCCTTTGTACTTTGAATTAAAATCTCCATGCATCTTGTGAATGGTAAGATCTGGTGGCAACTATCTTCTAAGTGGTGCATGCTTTAAATTGTAATGGGCTACTTGTGGATGGTATGCCCAGATAACACAATCACATTCTACGAATGATACTGGAATCACTTTCGTGGAACACCGAATATTCAACAAAGCTTCGTTAAAGGTGGTATATATCTAGGGAATATTCTACGAACCCGCAAAGTGCAACAACTAGGAATATTCTCAGAATATTCTGAAGGATATTCCTTAAATATTCTCAGAACATTTATTGACACAAGAAGAATATTCTTAAAAGAATAATCTAGTAATAACCTGAAACTGATTTAAAGGATATTCTGCGAATATTCCAAAACATCTATATATATGATAAAAATATTCATAAAGCCAAGCTAACCCAACCCAACCTGGATGGAGGTTCCTACACCACAAATGGACCTAATTTTTAATTTTTTGACAAAAAGTTATCCTTTATAAAAATTTTGGCTCGTAAAAAAATACTATGTGGTAAGAAAATTTAGTTTTTGTATACAGGGAGGTCAGAAACTTCAAAAATATGAATTTTACCTACAGGTATACTACCATTTTTCGTTTTAAAGAAAAATGCTATTAGGAAATGTTATTTAGAATTACTTTCTTAGTTATAATCCAAGATTTAAAAAAAGGCTCGTTTAAATCGAGTTTTTCCATGCCCGTTTTGTTTTGAATGTAAGGAATACTAAAACCAAAATACCTATCTGGTACTACAAAAGTGTGTAGAAGTTGGCGGCTTTCATGTTGAATAAAAACTTTGTAAATAAAACGTCGAGTTAAAAAGTTTTTTCTGAAATTATGGATTATCACTAAAAAAGTAATTCTAAGCAACTTTTTCAAGTGGAATTTTTCTTTAAAATAAAAAATAAAGGTAGTTTGCTAGTTTTTGACCTCCCTATATACAGAAACTATTTTTTTTACAAGCAAAAATTTTTATAAATAGCTTTTTGTCGAAAAATTAAAATTAGGTCCATTTGTGGTTTAGGCAACCCCATCCAGGAACACCCTGTATATTCAAAGAATATTTTACTAACATTGTTAAAACATTGATAAAAGTAAACAATATTTACAAATAACACATAGTAATATTCTGAAACATAAGGGACAATATACAGGGTGTCTGAAAAAGTATGCGCCATATTTCTAGTCCTGTGACCCTTAGTTACAGAGATAAAAGGCATTAAAATTTCCTCTTTCTGTTTTTTTTTTAATAATTTCAAAACTGATCTTAGATTTAATTCAATTTCCTCAGGTTTGTTCTGCCTTTTCAAATGGAAAATGGTACTTTTTGTTGTAACTACCCTATATACAGGTCTGGAAACGCGGTGTCCGCCCATATCCTAGTAATAAGTTAGAAGAGTAAAAATATTAAGTATCGCAAAGCAATAAAGATATGATATGATATGAAATATATAAGAAATAAGAAATATAAGAAAACAGAAATAGGTAAATTATGTTTCCCCCACTCTATCGTATCGCATCTCGCTCATTGTTCTGCTGTGCTGCGTTCTGCTCGATTGAATTTTAAATATTACTTGAATCGAACCGGGAGGCGTGACACCAGGAGAACAATGAGAACAATGAACGATGGAGTGGGGGAAACATAATCTACCTATTTCTGTTTGTTTTGCAATACTTAATATTTTTACTCTTCTAACTTATTACTAGGATATGGGCCGACAACGCGTTTCCAGACCTGTATAATAACTTCAATGTATTTGGAAATTTTATTGACTTTGTAGTGACGATAGTTAAAACAAAATTAACCTTACTAAAAGCCATCATTTATTGTATAGACAATTTTCTGTGTTGATAACATCATTTATTGTTATCTATAATAATTCATCAACGCGATTTTTTTTATTGGATGTTTTTATCCGTTCTTGAGCTTTCGAAACTCAGATTCCTATAGTGGATTCAATTTCCTTTTCGGATGCTTGTTTTTTTTTTCCTGCACACAGCTTCTAAAACATATGAATCACAGGTATAAAGTGGATATCGATTAATTGTTTGTATTGATTACATATCTAATTTGACCTCTATTAAGATTTTAGGTATGACAGAAATCAAAGGACATACAAAGTGCCTTTAAAGTCTAATCAATATGTATGTATATTGCATCTGATATTTTCTATTTAAAATACAATAATTGTCCCTCAACTAACTTTTTTTTGTGGCACTGTCTATTAAACCTTGTAGGTACTTACTGAATTCTTAGTAAACTGTCAACTTGAGAAAATTTATTCAAAGTTTGTTACTGGAGATGAGAATACTAAACAGAATAAAAAAAAACTTACCCACAACAACTTTGCTGACTTTAAATTGGCTAAAACTCATCTTGCCTTTATGGCCTTTGTATGATAAAAGCAGAGCAAGATTGTCATCTATAATTCTGGATAAAATTCTTCGGGTCATTTCCTTGTAATCATATCCCCCAATGCGACATAGATCATTAACCTTAAATAATAAATTCAATTTTGTGAAAAATTACTTCTTCAATGTAAAATAACACTTTACACTTACCAACTCAAAATAAATACTTTCCTTACTAATTTTTTCATCTATTTCCTTGAGCCCTTCAATACTTGTTATTAGTAAACTGTGTTTGGTCTCCGTTGTTTCCCCATTATTGTTATTAAAACCTCGTCCATGTCTTTGAACTTGGTCGAGTATATCATCCAAAATTTTCTCATGTGCTTTCTGGGTAATTATTATTTCATTAATTTTATGAATTAATTTAGTAAAATCAGAATCTACAAGATAAAAATGAATATTGCTTCAAAATAAACGGAATTTGTTTACAGAAAAAAATATCTGTATTTAACGTACTTAATTAAAAATCCTTAATTTAAAATAATGCTTACAATTGATAACAACAGCAGGAGGTTGTTGAGGCTTGGACACAATGCTTGATTTAGACAGGGGAGCTAGCGTTTGTTGAGGCTCGGACACAATGCTTGATTTAGACAGGGAAGCTAAAACAGATAGAATTGCATATTTAAGAATCAATTTTTGTGACAAATCCTTCTAATTTTTAAATATTATGTGCAAGATAATCTGTAAATTTTTGTATAAAATACAAACATTAGACGCCTGTTTAAAGTAAAAAAAGTGTTGACAACAGTAACTTAATCAGCATATATTTCACTTGTTGGTTGAAGCTAAATGTTATACTTATGAGAGACTGTGATATCGTAATTGCTTTTCCATATGTCAGCTCTGGAATGTTTTTTTTTCATATCGGAACTTTCAACTAACAGACATACTATAGATACTGATTTTCTGAAAATATTTTTCTATAAATACATAAAAATACCTACTACATACAACAGCTATTTTCTATAAAATTCAGCGATGATGCAGCTGGGCTCTGTCGTAATGTATCTAAAACAAAAAAAAGTAGATCACAGGTAACGGAAAATATATTGTTACCGGAAAAAATGATGTAAAATATTCGTTCGATCTACACGTTCATTTCGGTGCGTGGAATTTCCTAATTTTTATCGGGATAAAAATATTATTCAGTCCTGAAATTTATACCACCAGATACCTGAAAAATCTGGCTTTTATGCTGTGACTTTGAGAGTGATTTTTGTTTTAAATTGTGGCTTAATTTCGCAAATAAGTGTTTTAAACCAGAACTTGTGGAATCTTTATTGTAAACAAAGAGTTTTTGTAACATTTGGTGATAACAATAGGTACGTGCTTAAATGAACAGGCCCGGACTTAGTTGATTTCTGCTTGTCCGAGTCAATTCTTAAAATGAATTGCAAAATATGTAAAGTAGATGAAAATAAACAGCAGATATGGCCGTGTGATTTGTGTGGCAGCAAATACTGTACCTCTTGTGCAAGATTGTGTCCGTCTGAGATAAGATGCATGGAATTAAAAAAATCGCGTTTACTCTGTTTCCACTGTGATGATTGTCAAAAAAGGATCAAGGTGAATATGAAAACAGACATTGGAAAACTTTTGGATATGAAGCAGGAGCTCATTGAAGAAATAAAAACCGTTACACTCTCTGAAGCTATTGAAGCACAAGGATCAAAGTTCGACGCTTTGGCGACTGAAATCATGCATCTTAATGATAGAGTGCATAGCCTGTGCAAAACCCAAGACGATATGTTTAAAAAGATACAACCCAAATTGGACCAAATCGAAAACAGAATGGAGAAAGAGGGAAAACTGGATACAAATAAATCTGAGTCGTTTGCCAGTGTTGTTTCAAATAAAAATCCAGTAGTGGTTAAGCCAAAAAATGTCACCCAGAGCTTAGACGCAACAAAGTGTGACTTGCTGCAAAATGTGAATCCCTGTGATGAAGGTATCGTCGTGCAATGCATTAAGGGCACTAGCAAGGGTGGTATAGTTCTTAACTGCTCAACTAGAGAAGATGTTGAAAAATTTAAACAAATTATATCTGAGAAACTGCCGGAAAAGTATGAGGTCAGTAGTCTGAGTAATTTTCGGCATCGTATCAGAATCTCTGGATTCACAGAGAGGCATGATGAGCAGATGTTGATAAAGTTGCTTAAGCAACAAAATCAAACCCTATTTCATCAGGACGAAGACTTAAGAGTGTTAAGTGTTAAGCCGCTGAAAAATAAACCAGATATATTTCAGAGTGTAATATAGGCTGGCCCTGTTGCCTATAGGAGAGTCATGGACAGTGGTTCTGTGTTTATTGCTTATGACCACTGTAGAGTGTTTGATGGACTTGAAATCAGGAGATGCTTTAAATGCTGTGGTTATCATCATGTAGCCAATAAATGTGAAAATGATATGATTTGTCCGAGATGTGCAAAGAGTCATGAAGTGAGTAACTGCAAGGAAGAATCCTTAAAATGTGCAAACTGTGAAAGGTTCAACTTGAGGAGTAACAAAAAAGTAAACTCAGATCATGCTGCCTGGAACTATCGGTGTCATGTATATAAGCAAAAACTTGAGGAATTTAAGGAACAAATGCTCAAATAGCAATCACAGAATGGGGATCCGCCCGGAAAGTTTTCCGTTGCACATGTGAATATAAGATCTATTGTCCCGTCATTTCCGGATTTCAAGGACATGCTGTTGCAGGAACAGTTCCACGTTTTGGCTGTCACGGAGACTTGGCTATCTTCAGAATACCCCGACGCCCTGATACATGTTCCTGGCTACCAGCTCTATCGTTCCGATAGACCCACCAGGGGTGGTGGTGTCTGTGTATATGTGTCCTCTGGTTTTAGGTGCGAAGTTATAGATGTATCGGCAATCCATGGTAACGAAAGCCTGGTGGAACAATTATGGGTTGCAGTCGTGTATAAGAACAAGAACATATTAATTGGCGTATTGTATAGACCTCCTCTGATTAGTTATAGACAGCTAAGTTGTATCGAAAGTGTGCTGTGCTCTCTGTGTCAGTGATTATGGGCGACTTAGATATAGACTGGTCTGTTAATAACCTTGAAAAAAAAATATTTGGAATCAATATTTAATATGTTTAACTTAGATCAGGTAATAACTGATCCGACGAGATTGACCCGAAATAGTTGCAGTTTAATTGATATTATTGGGGTTGAAAACAAACTAAACGTTAATAGTGGCACTATTGAGATGTTCAATCTTACGGATCATAGACTGGTTTATTCTGTGCTAAATGTGGTATCGCCAAAAGTTGCTTCTAAAGTAATAACCTATAGAGACTTTAAGAGTTTTAACAAAGACTTGTTTGATCAGGAAATGCAGGGGCTTGACTTTGGGGATGTTTTGCGCCAGCAGACTATGGATGCTAAGCTTGATGTTTTTAACCGGCGGCTAACTGAAGTGTATGATAGGTACGCTCCATTAAAGGCTTCTAAAATTGAACGCAAATTCAGGCCCTACATCACAGATACAATAAAAGAAATTATAAAGTTGAAAAAGAAAGCATTTAATAAATATAAAAGAACTAGTAGCATTGTACACAAAAATTACTATCTTGATATTAAAAACTACTTATCTTTTGCAATTCGCAGTGAAAAAAAAGCATATATGTCATTTAAATTAAATAGAGTACAAAAAGATTCCAAAAAACTGTGGTCCAATATTAATAATTGGAATATACACTCCAAAAGTAATGATGAAATCCCTAATCACCTGAAAGATGTAAACAAGATAAGCGACCACTTTGCGAATGTCAGTCAGTTGGCCGTCCCGGTTGATAATGCAACGCTTGAGTATCTAAAAAATAACAAAATGAATGGACTGGGTGATAATCGTTTTAATTTCAAAAATGTTTCAGAATATGATGTATACAGGGCGTTTGCACGAATTAAGTCAAAGAGTATGGGTGTAGATGGTATGAGTCATAATATGCTGTTGTTTAGCATTGACCATGTCTTAACGGTCGTCACTGAACTATTTAATTTGTGCTTACAAAATGGAGAGTTTCCAACATTATGGAAGACATCCATTGTCAAGCCTCTGCCAAAATCCCCTAAAATAGAAACAGTAACTGAGTTGAGACCAATTTGCCTTCTGCCAATTCTAGCCAAAATGTTTGAATTACTTGTGTGTGACATGATCAATGAATTCATTTCTGAAAATGATATATTACCGGATATACAGTCGGGTTTTAGGAGGAACCGTAGTACAGCGACTGCACTCAGTAAAGTAACAACGGACATCGCGAAAAATATGGATGCTTCCAGGGCGTCTTGCTTGGTTCTCCTTGACTATAGCAAGGCATTCCATCTTATTAATCATGAAATGCTGATTGCTAAGGCCGGGTACTGCGGCTTCTCCAGGCAGGTGTGTGTGTGTGGCTATCGGGTTACCTGCTCTCGCGTGCACAAATAGTGGAGCTGGACGGAGCGAGATCGGAATCAGTGTTTGTGGAATATGGTGTTCCACAGGGAAGCATTCTTGCATGGCCCATTATTATTTAACTTATACACTGCTGACCTGCCCAGACAGGCAAAATTCTGCTCAGTCCACCTCTACGCCGATGATACACAATTGCTGGCTAGTTTTGCGCCTGAGGATGCTTCCTGGGCTATCCAGGAGATTAACAATGATCTAAACGAAATTTTCAAATGGTCTTGTAACCATGGGCTCAGACTCACTGCAATAAAAAACAACTATATGATAGTTGGTTCTGATATGGTCCGAAACAGATTTAATCTATATAATTTCAATACCCTGCATATTGATGGATGCCTGCTGCCATCTGTTGGACAGGCTAGAAGCCTGGGTGTCATATTTGATGAGCATTTGAACTTTGAGCCTCATGTTAAAAAAAACTGTGTTCTGTGTACATCAAATTAAAAAGCTTATATTCGTTTAAGTATCTTTTGCCTGAAAAGCTTAAACTCATGCTGATTGAGTCCCTCATCTATCCTCAGTTAGATTATTGTAATGTAGTATACTACAAATATTTAACCGTGGAGTTGCAAAACAAGATTCAGCTCGCACAAAATGCATGTATCCGTTTTGTGTACTGCATTGATAAATTTGATCATGTTACTCCGGTTTATGTTGAAAACAACCTTCTTAAATATAAATTTCGCGCGATGCTCCATTTTGGTGTATTTCTTTACAAGATCTACAAATTTAGATGCCCGAGTTACCTTCGGGAATATATAGTACCAAGACAAGACGTGCACAATTTAAATCTCAGGAATATGATTAGATTTGATATACCTCAGCACCGTACATCGGGGTTTAGATGTTCATTTGCCTTTCAGGCCGTAGAACTTCTCAACTCGGATGCTTACAGATTCATTGAAAATAACTCTCTTGTCAATTTTAAACGTAAATATAAATCTTACTTGTATCAAAGCATGTTATAGTTGAGGGTAACTATGTACTATTGTCCATTTTTCCTCTCGGTTCTATTTTTATGATCTTGATTACTGGTGTTACTATGTACGTAGGTTAGTGATTATAGCTATTGTGTAGGGTAGCATGGAAGAACTCCCTGAGAATGCTACCTTTTATGTTGTTACGACATTGCCTATCAATTTCTAGTAAACTAATAAACTAGTCGCACTAGGGTGACTTAACACTGACCAGTGCCAAGTCCAGCAAACTGTGCATAAGGTGTGGAATGAATATGAAGACCTTAGCTGGATTTAATAAGGATTCTTAGACAAACAACATTTAGAACTTCAACAAGTATATTTAATGTAATATACCTGAATCAATTACACAACTATTCAATGAATAATAATCTGGTAACATCACAACACAACCACTAAAATTTAAATTTAAATGTTCACTGTAATACAACTTATCAACAGTAGGTAATTATTTGTGACGCATTCACAATCAGCGACACCTTCAATCAGTACTTAACATTAACATAAGTTGGCGTGATAATCCAAATATTGTATATAGGTAAATAAGTAAAAATGTTTTTGTTATTTATTCACTTGCGAAAAGAGAAATAATAACTCTAAGTTCAAGCAAAGAAACATGTATGAATAGTCTTATAATAACTCTAAATTCAAGCAAATAACATGTATGAATAGTCTTATGATTGTTGTAAACCCAACAATATTTTAACTGACGAGAATAAATCAAGAAAGGCACTTTACAATAGGGTTAAATAAAATAGTCATTTATAAATTGCATTGGGTTTCATACGCAATAAATATACGCAAAGTCACTAACTTTCTGGACATTTCTCAACGTGATATTTACCACAGTCAACACATACCTGGTTAAAGTTTCTATTTTTGGTTTTACTGTGACTTACAAACCATCAAGCCGCCTTACAGATTCGGAGCCACACTTTCTGTCTTCTTGGTCACCAAACTGTTGCTAACTTTATTTTTCCATTGGCTGTGTGAAATTTACACTGGGGTTACATTACCCAACAATCCACATAAGTAACACAACTGATCACTTGGAGATAATATTATTTTTACAAGTATTAATGAGCGAAACCCTTTTCGGGAAGTGCTACCAATCATTGAGCATTATGATGGTCTTTAGCGATGTATTTTGTCAGCGAGAGAGACCCACCTTACTTGTCGAGTGCCTTGCAAACCCGAGATGCAAACACTGCCGGGGCCGGGGCAAACCCGATCTTTTAGACGCGACGAGTCAAGCGGTCAGAGGAAGAGAGGGAAGAGACCTTGAGCTCTTGGAGCCGTAACTGGATGTTTTAGAGCTGTTTTAATTTTATTCTTTTTGAATTTCCTATAAGTGGGAGAGTGAGAGCAATAGCTTGAACAGAAATGGAAGTTCTGGCTGTAAATTCCTGGGTATTTTGTTTGGAATTTACTATTTTTTATTATTAGGTAAACAAATATTTGAGATATTTTAATATTTGTCGGGTATGTAATAAAAATATGTTGCGTTTTCGCAACATACTCCCCCGCGTTGGAGTCTTTGACTTCAAGATGATAAGAGAAATAGAGCTAAAGAAAAGAAAGAGAGCACTGAAGACAAATAGCTGCGCTACTTTCTATTCGTTGTCATGAGACACACTCAACATTTGAGTGTCAGTACTGGGTAGAGGACATATTTTGGCAATGCTTCGAGTAAAAACGCTATCTGGGGTTTTTACCTTCACCATTCTTATTTTATTGTCCGCACTGGGGATGACCTCTAATACTCTGGCTAAAGGCCATCTCAAGGGTGGGGTGTCATCATCCTTTAGTAGAACTAGGGTGTCGACTGCTATGTTCGGGAAAGTACGATACCACTTCGGACGATTCTGAAGTCTATTCAAGTAATCTATGCTCCAACGGTTCCAAAATAACTGTTGAATTTGGGATATTTTTTGCCATAAGGATAGGCGGTTAATAGGGACTTCAGTGAGTGTTTTATCAGGGTATGAAGAGAGTTTGGTGCCAATTAGAAAGTGGCCTGGAGTCAAAATCTGGAAGTCATTTGGGTCATTTGATAGAGGGCACAACGGCCTAGAATTTAAAATTGCCTCTATCTGGGTCAGTATTGTGTAGAATTCCTCAAACGTGAAGCGAGTTTCACCAATTAGACGAATAAGATGGTACTTGGCACTCTTTATTGCTGCTTCCCAGATTCCACCCCAGTGTGGGGTGCGAGGGGGAATGAATTTGAACTCGATTTCATTCTGGGATAGAAAGTCTTTAATATCATTCATGTGACTCTTATTGTGGAAAAACTGGTACAGTTCCTTCAGTTGATTTCTCGCTCCCCAAAAGTTGGTAGCGTTATCACTAAAGATGGTATTTGGGTTACCACGGCGTGCGATAAATCTTTTAAGTGTCATTAGAAAGTGTTCGGTTGATAAGCCAGTCACCAGCTCAATGTGAACTGCTCTAGTTGCCATGCACACAAAAATGGCTATATAACACTTTATGAGTGGGGCTTTGCGTAAGTTTGACGACTTGATGAAGAATGGACCGCCGTAATCCACTCCTACTCGGCTGAAGCAAAGAGAAACATTTACTCGCTCCTCCGGCAAGTTGGCCATTATTTGTTCGGCGGGCTGTGCTCTGAAGCGAAAGCAAGTGACACAATTTGTAATAATTTTCTTTATTGATCTTAGGTCATTCAAGGGCCAAAACCTTAATCTGAAGTTTGAAAGTGTGTTTTGCGCACCTGCGTGACCTAAACGTTGATGTTCCTGTTTGAGCATTAAAGCCACTACATTGTTATTAGAGGGCAATAGAATAGGGTGTTTCTGATCAAATGGAAGGTCGGCATTTTCTAGCCTACCACCTACCCTGAGGAGCATATCTTGGTCAAAAAGAGGATTTAGTTTTGCTATGCTTTTGTCACTTATGGGCTTGGTAATAGATAGTTCATGGATTTCTTTAGAAAAGTGATGAAATTGTATAATTTTGACAATGAACTTTAAAGAGGAGTCTAATTCTTGCAATGTTAGAGGGCCGAATTCGCTGTTCTCTTTAGTTTTAGTATTGGAGATGAATCTCAACACATACGCTATACTACGTTTCAATCTCGAGAAAGAAGAGAATTTTTCAAATACTTGGAGCCAAAAGGTGTTTTGGTCAAGTTCTTGTGCACTCATGAGAGAAACCTTTCTTTCTTCAGGAAGTTCTGAAACAGTGGGTATTTCTGAGCTAATGGGGAGTTCTAGATCTGGGTCGGATAAAAATTTGGGGCCTTGCCACCATGACTGGCATTGTTCAACGTCACGTATTGGGATTCCTCTCGAAGGAAGGTCCGCAACGTTTTGTGATGAGCTAATATGACGCCATTTATATTGGGAAGTAAGATCTTGAATACTTGAAACTCTGTTAGCGACAAACACATTCCATCGACAGGCAGGTGAAGCGATCCAACAGAGGGCTATCTGGGAATCTGTCCAGAGATTCACTGTACTTACGGTGAATCTGGTCTCATAGATTGAAATGAGTTTTGTGATTAGTCGAGATAACAGCACCATAGCACACAATTCCAGGCGAGGGAGGGTTACTGTTTTCAGGGGAGCCACACGGGACTTCGAGGATATTAATGTGCAAGAGATACTGTTGTCATTGTAAATAGTTCGAAGGTAGACACAGGCCGAGTATGCCTTTTGGCTAGCGTCCGAAAACCCGTGGAATTCTATTTGAGCTATGGGCTTGTCTAGAAATAAATACCTAGGGATTTTCACCGTTTTAAGCAACGGAAGATTTTCAACAAAGGTTTTCCATTCTTGGAGCAGGGTCTTGTCTGTAACAGGAACATCCCAATCTATTTTTAAAGTCCAGAGCCTTTGTATGATAAGCTTTCCGCTGATAATGATTAATGACAGAAACCCAAGAGGGTCGTAGCACTGAGCTATTGTGGAAAGTATTTTTCTTTTTGTAATTGGGCCAGAAAATGTCACCTCTGGGATGGCAATAGAGAAACAGTCTTCATTTGGGATCCATTTAAGGCCTAAGACTTTATTGGAAGTATCATCAAAGTTGATGTCAAGGTCATCCTTTCCAATCTGTGATTTGTTTTAAAAATGGCTCTGAGTTAGATCCCCATTTATGGAGTTTAAATCCAACAGAATTTAAGAGAGAGTTCAGCTGATTATATACTTTTTCTAAGTCCGAATAGTTATCACATCCGGTTAGAATATCATCAACATAACATTGCCATAAGAGTGATTCAGAAGCGAGAGGGTAGTCATTCTGACCATCCACAGCGACTCGAGTGGCCAAAAAGGGTGCGCAGTTGGTACCGTAAGTGACGGTGGTGAGTTCTATACACTGAATTGGCTGATCTGGGGAACTTCGCCATAAAATATTCAAGAGAAAAGTTTGTTCGGGGTTGACTTTGATTTGTCTATACATTTTTTCTATGTCAGACGTAAGAGCATACTTAAAAGATCTAAAGCGTAACAGAATGTCATAGAGGGCCGGCTGAACTTGGTAGCCTTTATGGGTTATATCATTAAGTGATACACCAGAAGAGCTTTTGCATGAAGCATCAAACACTACACGAAGTTTGGTAGTACGGCTGTCCTCTTTTATGACAGCGTGATGAGGCAGAAAATATTTGGGCTGTGACACTTTATTCACTGGAGTGAGTGGTACGTACCGCGCATGTCCTAGAGAAACATATTCGTCTATAAATTTCTGATATTCGTGATAATACTCGGGGTTTTTCTGGAATTTTAATTCTAAATTGTTAAATCGCTTTCGAGCGATTGAAAGGGAGTCTCCAAGTTTTGAATTTTCTTGGGATGATTTCAAGGGTAGATCCACTTGAAAGGAACCATCCTCCAAGATCTTAGTGGTTTCAGTGAAAATAGCCTCTGCTATTTCATCGTCAGGGGAAAGGGATGCCTTAGCTGGCAGTTCCTCCATGGACCAAAATTTGGTGACAATGGTTTCTAGGGAAGGGGTCTCTTCGGCCTGCACAAACAAGGAGACGCTTGGTGGATGTTGAGAAACATTTAAATGAGAGATGCTTGTGCTATGATTGGAGGTCTGAGCAAAGGTTCCACCAATCACCCAGCCCAAATGAGTGTTTATTATTGTAGGGAGGTTACGTCCAAGACGAATTATACCCTTTGTCACCAGATCGTAATATACGTCGGAGCCAATCAGAAGGTCTATGTCTGAAGGTTCATTGAAAGTAGGATCCGCCAATGGTAGGTCATCTGGTATGTTCCAGGGATCACTATCAATAGTAATATGAGGGAGTTGAGTGGTAATGGCTGGTAAAATTGCGCAGATGAGCTCGAACTTTCTGTGCCGATATGCGTTCGAATAAACCGTCACATCAACCATTCTTCTAGATACATTATTGGAAAGGGCTATGCCCGACACGTGAGTGGTTTTCGTATAGGTTCTATATTTGAGTTTATCAACTAAACTTTCAGTGATAAAAGAATTTTGGGAGCCATTGTCCAAAATGGCTTTAGCTTGAACTTGGTGACCATTGGAGTCATAGAGGGAGACAATAGCTGTAGCTAGCAGTACTTGGTTATTTTTGGTGGAAAGCGCTGACACTGACATTTGTGGCGAATCTGATTGATTGGTTTGTGATGGAGCAGAGTGCTGGGTATTTGAAGGTACTGAGTTCTGAGAAAGGTTTTTATTATTAGAATGGGACTGGGTATATTGTGTATTTTGGCTCCTGTTTTGGGAGTTCTGACTATTTCTTTGAGAAACATTATTTTGAGATCTTAGATCTGATGGGTGAGAAGCTTGACGCCCATTTTGAAAATTTGACTGTTGAAATTGTTGGGTCTGAGTAGGACTTCTTTGGGTAGTACATATATTATGAATAAGGGTATGATGCCTTTGACCACAAATCATACAACCCTTTTTTGTCGAACAGTCAATCACAGAGTGTCTGGAACCAAGACAATTAAAGCAAAGATGTTTTGATTGTATAAAATTTTTTTTCTCCAACTCCTGTAAATTTTTAAACCTGTAACACGTATAAATCCTGTGTGAGTTATCATTACAATATAGACAAGAGCTAGGGTTGACTGCGTCGGTGTGAGTATTTTGCGTTTGTATGTGAAGAGAGGTTTTATTAAACTTTTGAGTTTTTGGTGCTGAAGGCACCTCTGAACTACCTAAATTTTCAAGCGCTAAGCACCTTTTTTCTAAAAATTCAAAAAAGTCGTCTAAATCGGGTAGTTCTTCCTGATCGCGCTCCAACTCGTAAGCCTTTCGCGTGCCAAAATCGATTTTTTTACCAAGAATATAAATTGTTAAGAGTTCAAATAGTTCTTGATAAGAATGTTTTAAATTTTTTAAGGAGCACAAGTTCCTTTTACAGTTGGTAACAAATTCCCTCAAGGTTGACGCACTACATTTAGTTAGCGGTGCACCTTCGAAAAAGGAAACAAAGTGAGTGTTAATAACAGATAATTTATTTTCGTAGCGCTTCTGAAGAATATCCAGTGCCGAGTTAAAGTTTTCATTAGTGACAGCAAAATTGTCTATCAATTTTAAAGGTTCATCCCTTAAAAAGGATTTCAAGTAAATAAACCTCTGAATATCTGACAGAGAGCTATTTTCAACAATAAGAGTGTTAAAAAGTTGAATGAAAGAACGCCACTCCGATGTATCCCCCTTGAAGGGCTTAATATTTATTTGTGGTAGCCTTACTTCCACATGATTCTGTGGGACATTTTGTTGTACAAAGCTAGGTGATACATTCAAAGTAGGGGGAAGAGGACTAGGTGGGTTTAGTTTTTTAAAACAATCTTGAAGCAAGGCTAAAGTGTCAAAGTATAAATTTTCAATTAAATCTCTATCTTCAGTATCGTCATCAGTCAAGTGGATAAGGTCACTTTCCAAAAAATCTTGAGCCTGAGAATAGTTTCGAAAAGCCTCTTCTAACTTATCTATTCGGTTTAAAAAGTTCAGAGAATTTTTATTATCTTTGTTATCCTTAGCCCACTTCGTTATGCGATTCATGAAGCCCTTAGAGCTTTCACGAAGCTGCTCAGCTTGATTACGATCCATTTTCCTTGTTTTTAAGACAATTTAGGAAATATGGCAAACGCGCAAATTCAAATTTAAGCTGTTAATGATGTCAAAAGAATCCCTATTATTTGCCAGATCTCCATATCCGGCTCGAAGGACCAATGTTACGACATTGCCTATCAATTTCTAGTAAACTAATAAACTAGTCGCACTAGGGTGACTTAACACTGACCAGTGCCAAGTCCAGCAAACTGTGCATAAGGTGTGGAATGAATATGAAGACCTTAGCTGGATTTAATAAGGATTCTTAGACAAACAACATTTAGAACTTCAACAAGTATATTTAATGTAATATACCTGAATCAATTACACAACTATTCAATGAATAATAATCTGGTAACATCACAACACAACCACTAAAATTTAAATTTAAATGTTCACTGTAATACAACTTATCAACAGTAGGTAATTATTTGTGACGCATTCACAATCAGCGACACCTTCAATCAGTACTTAACATTAACATAAGTTGGCGTGATACTCCAAATATTGTATATAGGTAAATAAGTAAAAATGTTTTTGTTATTTATTCACTTGCGAAAAGAGAAATAATAACTCTAAGTTCAAGCAAAGAAACATGTATGAATAGTCTTATAATAACTCTAAATTCAAGCAAATAACATGTATGAATAGTCTTATGATTGTTGTAAACCCAACAATATTTTAACTGACGAGAATAAATCAAGAAAGGCACTTTACAATAGGGTTAAATAAAATAGTCATTTATAAATTGCATTGGGTTTCATACGCAATAAATATACGCAAAGTCACTAACTTTCTGGACATTTCTCAACGTGATATTTACCACAGTCAACACATACCTGGTTAAAGTTTCTATTTTTGGTTTTACTGTGACTTACAAACCATCAAGCCGCCTTACAGATTCGGAGCCAAACTTTCTGTCTTCTTGGTCACCAAACTGTTGCTAACTTTATTTTTCCATTGGCTGTGTGAAATTTACACTGGGGTTACATTACCCAACAATCCACATAAGTAACACAACTGATCACTTGGAGATAATATTATTTTTACAAGTATTAATGAGCGAAACCCTTTTCGGGAAGTGCTACCAATCATTGAGCATTATGATGGTCTTTAGCGATGTATTTTGTCAGCGAGAGAGACCCACCTTACTTGTCGAGTGCCTTGCAAACCCGAGATGCAAACACTGCCGGGGCCGGGGCAAACCCGATCTTTTAGACGCGACGAGTCAAGCGGTCAGAGGAAGAGAGGGAAGAGACGAAGAGACGTTGAGCTCTTGGAGCCGTAACTGGATGTTTTAGAGCTGTTTTAATTTCTTTTTTGAATTTCCTATAAGTGGGAGAGTGAGAGCAATAGCTTGAACAGAAATGGAAGTTCTGGCTGTAAATTCCTGGGTATTTTGTTTGGAATTTACTATTTTTTATTATTAGGTAAACAAATATTTGAGATATTTTAATATTTGTCGGGTATGTAATAAAAATATGTTGCGTTTTCGCAACATATGTAATGATGTAACTGTTATTGCATAATAAATATTATTCTATTCTATTCTATTCTATTCTATTCTATTCTATTTTTACCAATTACCAACATTTATCAATTTGGTCCCGGTTTACTCTTCCCTGCTGAACAGTATCTGAAACAAAATTTTTGTTAAATTAAGAATGAGACACGTGCAGTTAGTTACACCAAGAAAGTTAATTAAAAATTAGATAATTTTACAGCACACGCAGTATTTATAAATGTTGTGTCACACAGAAGTGCAGGGGGAGATTCGTCCATTGAAAACATCAAAACAAAAATAAAATCTCTCTTAATAGGGCCCGCAAATCCTTCTTTCTCAGAGTGTCAAAAACAATTTTGTCAACCATTTTTTAAAACTAACTCTGAAACGACTGAAAACACTTGGATACATAAAATTGATTGGTGTTATTTGGGTAATGTAAGGGTATTTCTGTTTTTCTATTTCTCTAAATTTTAATAATTTGCTTACACAAGATGCTCGACAACAAAAGTTATTGTAACTTAATTAAAACATACCACGTTTGACCCTTGGAGGAGAAGGCACTGGTGGCAAGACAATATCGTCCTCGTCAGTATCTGTGATTGCGTTTTTTTAGAGAAATGTACTTGTTTTTCACTTTGGGCATGGTTTGTAATGTTCTAAATAATAAACCTTAAGTTTTATATTACCTGGAATCGGTCGATGAATCCGGATTTTAAAATGTTGAAAAAATTGCTTTCCTGGCAGCAACGAACAAGGGTCCTAAAAATAATAAAGACAAGCAAGAAATAAAGGAGCGTCTATTTGCAGCCGAGGCCGCTGACAGTTTTGACTTTTGCTTCGCGATGTTGCCAGATATATGACGCGGCTCACTCCGGCTATCAAAGATTTAAGGTTATGTTTTGGCCTATTTTATTAAACTTGATCCACTTGGCAAGAAAACATCAATTTCGCGTGATAATTATGTAACTTTTAAAAACGTTGAAATCTGAATTAACATTTTTTTAACATGAAAATAACGCTTAATGTTACACTGTTCTGGCGTTAGTAAAAATAACGTGTATAATTTTGACGTTAATTTTATGTTGAAATTTGGTTTTTATATGCATCGAAATAACATACAACCAACAGCACCTTACGTCAGCGGTGTGCCGTGGGATTTCAGCACCCCAAATCTCAGTTTTGATACATGGGACCCACACCAAATTTCAAGGGATTAATAAAGGACCTACCAGGAGAATTAAAACGAAGAAAAAAAAAATGACTAAAAGAACTTGCAATAATGTCAACATACAATTAATTGTCTTTGAAATAATTTTTTCTTTACCTGTTATTCTTAATGAGTCCTTTATTAATACCGATACTAATTTGGTGTGAGTAACATGTGTCAAATCAGAGATTTTGAATCTTGAAGTGCCGAAATTCCACGTTACGCCGTTGGCGTACATATGAATGTGTTCTACCACTAAAAGGAAAGAGCAAATTTAAAAATGGTAACATTAAAAAAAATAGTTTGGCTTCAAATCCAATAACACACTCTAAAGGTAAGTACAGACCGGACAACAAAATGTTGGCAACTTGTTGATATTGGTGTTGTCAACATGTATCCCGTCAACTAGCTACAAGTTGATGGATACTCGGCAACATCGGGCGGCATGACATCAAAGGAATTTGTTGACTGTTTCTTGTATCCGTGTTTTCCATTTCAAATGGAAAACATCGCTCAGTGTGGACGGTGTTGTCAACTTGTCAACAGGTGGTGCGGTGGTGCGGAAACAGTAGTAAAATTTCATCAGGCTAGTAGGTACGTTATTATTTGTGCATATTTTTTTTATACTGTAGTTCATGGCCTATCTCTTGTAGGAAACATGATATGGACGAAAGAGCTAGTAATAGAGCTAATCGAAATGCTGAGAGCTGCTCCCGCATTGTGGGACATTAAGTGCAAGGAATACCGGGATAGAAATCTAAAATATGATGAAACGTCGAAAATGGCTTCGCACTTTAAAACCAATGTGGATGAAATATCCAGGAAAATTAAGTCCCTAAAAACTCAATGGAGCCGGGAACGAAAGAAAATAGAGGATAAAAGTAAAAGTGGAGCTGGTGCAATTTCGGAAGACAATCAATGGTTTGGTTACAAGATGATGAGCTTTGTCGGAGAAAACAACATCTCTAAAGGCAGTCGCAGTACTGTAGAGGTAGATATACCTATATTATTATTTTTTATGTAATTAGGTTTTAAAAAGAAGTGAAGTGAGTGCCACAACAAGTGTTAGAATATATTTATTTCGAGTGGTGGCGTCATCATCAATTAGTAGAAAACAGTAATATAAGGATAAAGATGAATTATTTATTAGACTACACTATTTTATTACATGTAACTACCTGCGGTATATATGACCACTAATAGTATATTACGTAATAAGTGTTGTAAGAAGCATATTGCGCACGAATAGAAAAGTTACGCACGGAGTTACTCGTAGCGGCGAGTGCGTAATTCCATGAGTGCGTAATCGCCTTACAACTCGAATTATGTACTATACTTTACCTACGACCATTTTCTTTCACAAATATTTCGTAAAATCAGGCTTAATTTATCAGTTAACAAAAATTGCTGCACTTTTGACAGGGTTTCAAAATTAAGTAGGCGCATTTGTCATTTCCAATGCCGCGTCAGTGACAACACCTGCCTATACTTTTTCATTGCCCCGTGCGTTTCTTTTACCGTGCGTTTTGTTTACCGTGCGTTTTGTTTACAGTGCGTTTGTGCTTACAATATGTAAAATTCAATTTACATAGATGGTAGAAGTCTGCTTTTTTACTAATTACAGTAGGGGTCGTAGGTAAAAGCTATACAGATAGTCAAAAAGTAATGTCACTTTTATTTGAAATCAATTAAGACAAAAACCTATTTTAATATAATAACGTAAAGCAAAGTAAAGTATAATTATGCAAATCTATCTTGCCACGGTACTTTTCCTTCTTCTGAAATAAAAAATCGGCCGATTTCTTTTCTGATTTCTTTTGCGTCCTGAGAAGCATTTCTAGGGATGCGCTGTACATCGAGTAAACCTCTCTCATTTTCCGACCTCCACGAACCCGGCGTTACTGTGCCAGTGTCTAAGTCTTCACTGTCAAATGTACCAGGCGGTGTGTATGTCCGTACTGACTTTGCATCTCGTCTAAGAAAGTTGTGTAGAGAAATGCAAGCAAGTACTACACTTTCAACTTTATTAGGATGTAGTGAAATAGGCCTTCTAAATACTCGGAAAACAGTCGCCAGCAAACCAAATACATTCTCGATAATGCGTCGAGCTCTGCTCAATCGATAATTAAACGCTCTTTCTAAGGAACCTTTTGGGTATGGACCTGGGAAGGGCTTCATGAGGTTTGGGCTTAGTGCAAATGCGTCATCTGCTACCAATACAAAAGGAATAACCCTCGCTTGGCTTTTCTCTAATACAAATGTCGGTTTTGGAATTTGCAGTTCATTTTTAATAAGCTTCTTATAAAATGTTGTATTCGCAAAAACACCGCCGTCTGAGATTCTCCCCTGGCAACCCACATCGGCATACCGAATTCGGTAGTCAGCATCTGCAATAGCCATCAATACGACACTATATGTGCCATGATAGTTGTAATATACACTTCCACTGTTTTCTGGTGCTTCAATCTGCACATGCTTTCCATCAATTGCGCCAATGCAGTGAGGAAAATTCCATTTGAAATTAAACCCGTTTGCAATTTCACGCCATTCTTCCTCTGAACGTGGTATCGGTAAACAACAATACAAAATATAAAGGTAAAAAAGATTTAGGTACACCACCTTTGCTAGCAAAACTTGTTTTTAAACATAATTTGCAAACATTTTATATTAACGAAATAAATAATAATAGTGCTTTTTAATGTTTAATAGGAAGACGCAGCAGAAGACGCAAACCACGATGACGATGGCGCAAGTATTTTATCAACTGAACATGGCGATGAAGATGAAACACAACATGAAAGTGATGTAAATAGTAAATAACTCATCGACATCTCAGTCTATAACATCTCAACCTACAACGTCTAAACCTACAACTATAACTTCATCGGGAGCTTCAACGCCCAGTAAAAATCCAAAAAGAAAAACAAATATTGATGCCAGGGTGGATGAAGCCTACAAATTTATGCGAAGTATTCAAGAAAATGTGAAATCAAAAGATGATTTTGCAGTTTATGCTGAAAACGTAGCCAGCAGAATGCGCGGTGCAAATCAGAACAGTCGGGCTGTTTGTATAGCAAAAAATCGCATAGATAACATACTCTTCCAGCTGGAAATGGGTGAATTTGCAGTGCATGAAGTGGTAACGCCTGATCCAAGATCATCCTTCTATCAATATCCAAATCACCAGGGGAACAATAGACATCATCCAGCGGTTTACTATTCTCCGCAAGCATCACCTACATCGTCTGCAGCCTCAATGCCATTATCTATAACAACTTCATCACCCTACCCGTCACCGTCATCAACGCCAAGTCAGTCAATGCGTTCTTTTCATATGTTGCAACCGCGATATCCATCAGGACCACAATCTTCTAATTCAGAATCTCGGGCAGAAATGCATTCATATAATATGCCACAAAATCAAATACTTGAATCGCAAATGTCTTTGCCACAACAAAATTTTAATATTTCTACTCAACAGTCTCAACCACAGATATCTTTGCCGCAACAATCTTTCGATACGCCAGAATCTCCCTCACCTTTGGTAATGACAGACCTTCACGAATTCCTTGTTCCTAAAGATAATTCTCAATAAAACTTCTTTGTAATACATACTAGTTCTAGTTCTATTGACAATAAATTAATATTAAATAGTTGACGTGTTGATTATTTACTTACTTGACAGTATCCTTTAAGAACTTCAATGATGGCTTCGCACACTTCGGGTACAATTGAGGAAATTGATTGCTTCGATAATTTAAACAAATACATTAGACTAGTAAACGAATCGCCTGTGGCTAAATATCGCAGAGTAACCGCCAATCTTATTGATGGTGGAATAGCAGCACGGTAATTTGTATTCTTTTTGAAAATTTTAGGGGCTACCAAACAAAGAATTTCTTCGAAGTCAGATTTTGTTAATCTGACGAAATTGCGGAACGAGCTACCATCGTTCAAAAGTAAATCAGACATTAAGTTGTCGCCATGGCTTGTCCCATTTTTTAAAAAGTCTCTCTGCCACCACCTTCTTTTTCGTTTTTGGACATGGGCAGCTATTATGATGAAAGCAGCACTAGCACCAGCAGCAACAGTCTCTTCCATTTTTAATTTGACACTGAATTTGGTTTGGACACGCAACACTGTTGAAAACATGTATCCAGATACAAGTTGTTGTATCCAACAAATATGTTGCCAACATCCGTCAACGAGTTGCCAACATTTTGTTGGCCGGTCTGTACTTACCTTAAGAGATTTAGTTGGCAACATCAGGGATACAATTTTAACATTATATGTTATTAAAAAGTAGACATTTTTCTACTTTGCTCGCCTATTTTCTCCAATTTTATTATTAACATGTTAAATACTAGGTTCGGTGTGACATGAAAACAAAAACACAGAATATTATACAGCTCGTTTTATTTTAATAGGTGACTTTACAAAAAGACAACTGAACCTAGGGAGCAATGCAAATTTAAAAAAGGACATAAGGGAGAGTGGGCTTCTCTAAAAATGTATACATAACACAAGTATTTAAAAATATATAGTTTGGTACAGAAAAAGACCAATAACAAAATACATTGTTGAGAAAATGATAAAAGTAAAAATAAGGTTTGCTTAGGTTCCGCCATTATTCTGCGCAGAACATTCTGGCGTAGATATTAGGTATTTGTTACGGGAATAGCCTGCACGGTGCGCAGAGTCGGCATTGCCCGGGCAATGCCAGCATTACTGTGCAGGTTTGCTCTAGATATGTCTTTACAGAATAGTCTGCTTAAATTTAACTAAACCTACAGTGCAATGCTGACATTGCCCGGGCAATGTCCATTCTACTCAGGTAATGCACCTACCTTATTAAAATCAGCTAGTTCAGTCTGTTTTTAGTATTCCGTGAAACGGAATACTTATGGAATCACTTCTGTGTCCGTTCATGTGTCTATCACAGGCGATTTTCTCTGAAACTATTTGACGTAAAAATTTGAAATTTAGCACAGAGATAGTGTGGCGTCCCAGTTATAGATGTCAAGTACAAAAGTTGAAATTTGATTGGGGGGTTAATTTCAGGTGGTAAATTGGGAAAGGGGAAAATTTTCAAGGGAATCATGTAGGGTGTCAAATGAAAGCACTTTGAAGCACAAATTCAACAATATATATTATGTGTTTTTTTGTTCATAAAAATTGCTGTCTCCCACCCTTATCACCAAAAGGATCGCTCAGAAAAATCTGAAAAAATCATGAATATTGAGAATTGAGGGAAAATTAATTATTAAAAAGTTGAATTTTGATTCTGGGGGTTAATTTTCAGGGGGTAAATTGGGAAACTAAAAAAAAGTTTTTCCAAGGGCCTCATGTAGGGTGTCAAATGAAAGCACATTGAAGCACGAATTCAACAATATATAAGATGTATTTTTTTACGCATTGTTTTAAACATTCTCTGGGAAAAACGCTTAAAAATTTCTGTCCCCCGCCCTTATCACCGAAAGGATCGCCCAGAAAAATCAGACAAAAATCATGAATGTTGAGAATTAGGTGTAGATTGGGGGAAAATTATTAAAAAGTTGAATTTTGATTCTAGGGGTTAATTTCAGCGGGTAAATTCGGAAACTAAAAAAAAGAAGTTTTTTCAAGGGCCTCGTGTAGGGTGTTAAATGAAAGCTTATTGAAGCTCGAATTCAACAATATACATGATGTATTTTTTGTACATTTTTTAACATTTTTTGGGAGAAAAGCTTAAAAAATTTCTGTCCCCCACCCTTATCACCAAAAAGATCGCTCAGAAAAATCAGAAAAAATCATGAACACTAAGAATTAGGTCTAGTTTGAGCCAAAATTTTCAGAATTGAAAAATTCTATCGCAATCAATTGTTATATACAATTTAATTGTTTATTTCCTTGTAACCGCTAAACCATTGGTTTTAGAGAAAAGGTTTTTCGATAAAAAATATTTCTCACGATGTAAGGAACAACTTTTGTCCTTACAAGTTTTTTAGAACTTTTAATTTGGCTAAGTCGAAACGCGAGTGCATTACTATTATTGCTGTCACCCACCCTTCTCGACAAAAGAGTCGCTCAGAAAAATCTAAAAAAAAAATCACGAACATTGAGAATTAGGTGTAGATTGAGCCAAAATTATCAGGTTTAAAAAATTCTAGAGCGATCAATTGTTATAAACAATTTAGGGGAAAGTGGGGCAAAACCGGGTACGTAAAATATTATTTAACAAAAAAAAATCCTAGAATTTTATAGAAAATCGACAAACTCGGAACTACCTTGTATTATCTTTGTACTTCTGAAAAATAATGGTTTGATTATTTTTTTTAAGGATTGTATGAAATAATTCAACATTTAATAGATCTTGATGAAACCCGGTTTTACCCTACATGGTGGGGTAGAACCGGGTATCATTATAAATTCCTAGAAAGCTTTATATTGTGTATTGGACGATGTTTATTTTTACACATTAATTACAAAAATCACAAATAAATGTATCGTCTGTCTCTTCTGCACCGGAACAAGCCTCGTGAGCCCACCTATGGCACTTAGTACACTGAATCCAGCCGTCATTGAGCCTCGAATCAGCGTAAAGCTCATTACAAAATATGCAAGCTTCGGTGTCTTCATCATTTTCCTCATCTGATGATGAGTCTTCCTCCTTCTTTCGGAGTTTTTTTGGCTGTAGCAATTTATTCTTTTCTTCTGTTTCAAAAACTTTTTTTTTAACCATTTTTTTCCCTCTATTTTTCTTTGGTGTCAGAGAAGACTCCAGCTCTGACTTGTAAGGAGATGATGTCAATATGGCAGTTTTTCCTCTTCTCCTATTGTTTCTTGTTAACTTAATTCTTTCAGCTTCTTGAGGAGGAGGCATTAGAATTTTAGGAGAAATAGTAAAGGAGGATCCTTGCGTGGATATTGACACATGAGCAGGTGATAACTGGGTGGATGTTGATGGTTGATGGATGGATGGATGTAGCTGAGTGGATGTTGATGGTTGATCGATAGATTGATGTAGCTGAGTGGATGTTGTTCGATGGAGGGATGGATGTAGCTGAGTGGACGTTGTTTGATGGATGGATGGATGTAGCTGAGTGGATGTTGATGGTTGATCGATAGATTGATGTAGCTGAGTGGATGTTGTTCGATGGAGGGATGGATGTAGCTGAGTGGACGTTGTTTGATGGATGGATGGATGTAGCTGAGTGGATGTTGATGGTTTATAGATGGATGGATATAGCTGAGTGGATGGTGAGAACTTCTGTGGTTCTGTGTCACTAACAACAGGAATAACGCTGGCGTTCGATATCGGTTTAACTCCTTGTTGTGTAATATCAGTCATAATAGATTCATTATTAAGTAGTCTTTCAGTAGTCTCTGAAGGTCCATATAAGTAATCGGGAAACGCGTCTCTATTTAGCGGATATATGCCCGTTTTCTGAAATCCTTGAATAGCAGTTTGCATAACGGCTGCTTTTGAAAATGCTGCTCCAAAGAGTTTGGCTATCTGATATATTGTCACGCATCGTCCAGGATGAGCAACAAGCCACTTTCTCACCTCTTGTGAATAATATGCACTCAACGGAGCCATAAGGGTTACGTCCAAGGGCTGCATCCGATGAGTACAATGCGGGGGAAAGCACAAAGTGACGACATTGTTTAGTCGGGCCAGATTGATTAACTCTAAGCTCTTTGTGTGTGATGCGTGTCCATCAAGAAGTAATAGGACAGGTTTCTCTGGTGAAGGGTTTGAAAATTCAATGAATTTCCGGAACCATAAAATAAACGAGTCCTTTTGAATCCACCCACTGTCGTGATATACGGCAAAGGAGCCAGGCGGAGCATCATCCATCAACATAGGATTTTCTCTTTTTCTAGGAAATACTAACATACTTGGCATATATTTTCCAGAAGCACTCATACAAACCTCGGCTCTGACCAGAACACCTCTTTCCGCAGAGGACAAACAACCCACCTGCTTTTTTCCCCGAAGAGCTAACACTTTGGAAGCCTTGTTTGGCACTGTCATGATACCCGTTTCATCGACATTATATATGTCGTTGGGTGAAAATTTATATCTATCATAAAGAGATTGCAATAAGTCAAAAAATGCTTGAACTGCGGTACGATTAAAACCTTTTGCACGAGCCATAGAAGTTTTTTCAGGATTTCGTAATGAAATGGCTTTATTTCTATTCAGAAAGCCATAAAGCCAATCCTTACCAGCTCTCTTTTTTTCCTTATTGAAAGTATGTGCAATTTCATTCTTTTCTGCCAATTCAAATGCGAACTCACGTAAGTCTGTTAGGGTCAGGCCAAACAGCCTTTGTTCTAAAAGTAGTACGTGCTCTACAATCTCTTTTTCTTGAGCCTCTGAAAAGACTGTGTGAAAACGTCCCAACCTTTTCGTCGCGGCTTCTACTGGAGATAAATTATTTTGCCTTGCCTTCTTTACCCTATCCTCTAAAGTTGACTGGGGAATGTTGAAAGCAAGAGCCGCCCGTTTGTAACCCATCCTTCCCTCAAGAACTTCACTAATTGCTCCAGACATGCTCTCCTCAGACCAGCTTTGCCGTTGAGTCTTTCTTTTGTAGTTGCGAGGCATAATAGTTCTAAAAATAAAATTTAGACTGTTAGCAGGACGCTCATTGAATCACCATAGCCCGCCCGGCGTGGTCCGCAAATTATAATATGTACATAAACACATAGCTATTTTCTTCTTCCTGAGTTACATTTGATTACGTCCAGTTTATAATTTACTAGCCGCGCCGTGCGGACTATGCAGGCCTCCTGCATTAGAGAGAAAACAAATTGCAATATATTGATAAGAAATGTATTTTTTTGTTAATAATAGCAGAGGGGCAATACCGGGTATCCCGGTTTTACCCCTCACTAAGATACCCGATTTTACCCGAACAGAAGATCTTGCGATAAAAATGTGATATATCCCTTAAAGTCTAACAAACGAAGTCATTTTAAACACTAGAATACAGTGCGAAATACGTATGATCTGATGCAATACTTACCAAAACTAATTATCTAGCTAATAAATGCTAACTATAACAATACTGTAAGCGCGAAATCGATAATTTTTGGTAAGAAACCTTTAAATTTTAACGGAATCACAACTAACGTCCGCACAACGCTTTTGTTGATACCAACTGTTCTGATGTACGTCTACAACTGACAGATCGCTCGGGGAGTGTCTAACTAAACGTATAACGGAAAAATAAGAGTACCCGGTTTGACCCGCCTACCCGGTTTTGTACAACTTTCCCCTAATTGATTATTTCCTTAGAACTGCTTAACCATTAGTTTAAAAAAAAAGGTTTTCGGCGAAAAAAATTTCCCACAATATAAGGAAGAACTTTGGTCTTTACAAATTTATCAATTTTACTCGGTCGAAACGCGAATGCATTAACGATTTTTTTTATTGCGTTGAATAAGCCTTGCACTGAATAAGCCACACACTAAAATATCTTTCATCCAAATGTCACTAGACTTAAATGTCCAGCGCCATGATGTCTTTCGCGAAAATGTCGCTGCGTTGAATAATGGCGGAGCCAAAAAATATTACCTCTTGAACAATGGTGTTCTTGACTGATCTACAATTCTTAATTTTTCGTTATTGACATGTATAGTAACTAGTACAACCTCGACTGGGGAGGACAACTTAGAGTTTAATTTTCCGAAAAAATTATTCTACAGAATTTAAAAAAAAAAAATGAGAAACAAGGTTAACCTTGAGAGTATACTAAGCATATTTTCGACTTTAGGGCAAAATGTAAAATAAAAAGTTTTAAATTTAATAGACAGTTTAAATTCAATGTTTCAGTCGAATATTTAGATTTTGCACTTTTTGCATTTTTACCAGTTTTATGGCCACTTGCACCGTTAGTGTTAAACCAGGATTAACGCCTAAACTTCAGTTATCTTCAAAATACGGTTTGCACCGTCGCTTAAACTATGTTTATTTTCCTTAATCCTGGATTAAATTTAAACTGCCAAAATTGGAGGATTAAAATCCGTTTAACTACAAGTGCATGCGCACATATCACTTTTTTACAGACATAACCTGTTTTGTCTGTTTTGTGTTATATGCAGTGAACACATATCAAATAGACTTTTTTTTAATTATCATTTTGATATTTAACACCCCAGAAAGCCCAGAAAGTTTGATCAATCACATTTTTCATTAAGTCTCTAAAATGGAGAATTCAGACTCGGAGGAAGATATTTTCGATGATTTATTTGATTTGGAAATTATAGAATTTGGATTTCCTCGTAAAGTATACAACAGAAAAGAACACTTTCAAGAAATGGGTGAATTAACCTTTTTTCGGAGATTTAGGTTACACAAAGAAACGGTATTATATTTGCTAGAACTTGTTGAAGATGAGTTAGAATATCCACATGATTTGTAAGTATTTTAAAACGTAATATTTTTTTTGATAATATTTATTTAATTATTAAGGACCATGTTAACCCCTGTATTTACTAATAGACAGTAGATAGCTTCAAATAAGTAGTATGACCTAAGCAATTTTTAGGAATGACAGTGTTTCACCAATAAACCAGCTCCTAACAACATTAAGATTTTATGCTAGTGCAGGGCATCTGGCTACAGTTGGTGACTTTTGCGGGATGCATGAGTCTACTGTGTCAAGGATAGTAGAGAGGGTATCACGTTGTTTAGCAGGATTATACAAACGTTTTGTTAAAATGCCTGGAGCAGAGCAACAAATTAAGACACAAACAGATTTCTTTAACATGGCAGCATTTCCAAGAGTTATTGGAGTGGTAGATGGGACACATATCAAAATTCAGTCACCAGGTATTAATAAAAATATGCATATGTATAAAAATTGCAAGGTCGTCATAATTTTCGTTAAGAAAGGGAGTATAAACAACAAAATAATGGGGCAGTTTGATATTGAAAATTGGCATACCTAATCGTAATCGAATGCACAAAATGTTATTATCTGGTATTTACAGGAAAGATAAAAGTAAATATTGCTCCCACTCGCAGTTTAGATTATAGCAGTAGTGAATAGTATTTGATAATCCCTGTGATAATCTAATACCTACCTGGACTCCGTCCTCTGATGATCTTAGTATGTGAAAAGTGAATGGTTATTAGCATACAGGGTGATAAAAAAATATTTTAATTTCATTCTTCCTTCAATATATCAATTTATCACCTAGAACCATTTTCTTGTAATCTGGTAAGTAGGTAATACCTAACTATTTAAATATTGAGAGAAATCAGAAATCTGAAAATAAATACTTTTTTAACTGTATATAATTCATCATTCACTTTTCATATACGTTCTTAATGTTTATATATAGCAAACTATCATTTAGTTGTATGCTGTCCCATGGTAAAGTTTGACAATTATAAATTATAGGAGAATATTATTTTAGGAGGAGTAGATGCTGAAATCTTTCGAAATAGAAAGCACTGGTTCTCCATAAGTACACAGATTATATGTGATTCACACTTAAAATTTTTGGACGTAGTTGGGAGGTGGCCGGGATCTGCACATGACAATACAATTTTCAATAGTAGCAGAATTCGTCGAAAATTTGAAGAAGGTTTATTTCCTAACTGTATTTTACTAGGTAAATAGCAGAGATATTTATTTTGATGTAAAGACTCTAAAGTCGAGCATGTGCTGCAAATAAATCCTAAAAATCTCTTAATATTGGTAGATGTGATCCTTATATTGTATCTGTATGAATAGATAAGATGTATCTTCTTGAATGCCTTTAGATATTTAGTACTGTACACTGAAAAATTAATTTTTTGTGTTATATTTTAGGTGATAGTGGCTATGCTCAGAAAAACTATCTCTTGACACCAGTAGCTGACCCGAATACAAGAGGTCAGAGGCTATATAATGAGGCACATATTAGGACCAGGAATACAGTGGAACGATCAATAGGTCTCTGGAAAAGCAGATTTCCAGTCAAGGCTTATGGTCTTCGGGTGAATCTAGATACTGTTTTAGCCATTATTCCAGCTACAGCAGTTTTGCACAATATAGCTATTGCAATGCATGAACCAGAACCTCCAGTAGTACATGACATTGACGAAAATGAATTAAACCACCTAATAGAAATGGGACAAATTCCAAATATGCCTGCAGATCCTGAAAATATCGGATATCAAACTGATTTAATAGCAAATTATTTTTCTAATCTTTAGACAAAAAATGACTAAAATAACTAGTTTATTTCAGATTATTAGTAGTATACTATTTTGCTGTGCAATTACATAAATAAAAAAATATCACTCTACTACTTTGTTTTATTCCATGAAACTAATGTTATAATGATGTACGAGTTTATACTAACTTCATAAACGATTTCTTATAAGCAGAGTATTGTCACTTCTAGATGTTGGAGATGCAAATATTGTGAATTTATTGAAAAAGAAGATAGTCCCAGAACTACCCATAATTAATACATTATTGTCTGTGACCTTCAAAAGTGAGCAATGTAGTCATTAAGAACCACTTAAGTAATTTAAATCATATGATTTTTCTAAGCTAACAAATAAACTTTTCCAAAAAGTTTATATTTATACAGAATAGATATTTTTCCTACGTTATGTCTTCTTTAAGTAAACTAAATTTGGTAGTTATAAATTAAACTCACGACATACCTAATATAATAAAAATAATAAATTCAATCCCTATTATAATCTGCTAAACAAATGAATGGCTAGAAAAACAACTACCTGTCCACTAATTCTTTAGCTTTATTACCTCAAAAATTACAAACTTTGGAATAATTTTTTGAATACTTTGAACAATAGGAGAACATCTCTAATTTAAATACATATAGGGGAGCTTCGGATAAAATGATCCCTCTAAGCAATTTCATTCATTTTGTCCTTAGTTAGGAATAATCTTTGTAGTTTCTTGCCTGAGAAGCTTTGATAGTAGGCTTATGTATAATAATTACACAACTAAAACTTCTCAATATTTATTCTAAGAAAAATATAGTGCAAAATTTCAACGTACAGAAAAGGATCATTTTGTCAACAGGGTTCTTTAAAATGATCCCTGGGTCGCGGACAAAATGACCCCTACCGCTAAAAATTATGACTTTATTTTAAAACCACATGTAAAAAAAATTTTAATAGTTATAAAATAAGATAATATAAAGGCAGCAAAACCTGTTTAAAAAATGCGTAAACCAAACTAAGAATTCCAAAAATAAACAAACTTTAAAGTAAAAAAAAAAGCTTAGTTGCAGTAGTCACAAATATAAACTTCACACATTTTATTTATTCCTGCGCAAAGTTCATGGGCCCAATTATTACAAGACGTACATTTTCTCCAAATTTCTCGTGGTTTTGATTTGCAAAACTTTTCGCCACAGAACATGCACTCAGAATCTTCTTCTCGTTTTTCTTGGATATCTTTGGCTGCCTCTTTTAAATTTTCCGCGACGCCTTCTGATCTTTTTTTACGTTCTTTTTCAAATGTAACCTGTTTCTTAAAGTGTCTTTTTGGCCTGTTGTCTGTGGTCTCTTTATTTTTAAGTTCTTCTAAAAATGGTGACGAAGTTAAAACTGACGTTGTTGATTTTCTTCCTGTTCGTCTGTTAATGCATGTGGTTTCCATTTGTGGAAGGGGAATTATGTCTTCAGGGCTAACAAGTACATTTGCTTTTGTGGACTTTGCAAAATTTTCAGAAGGCAAATCAGTATCTGAATCTGACATGTTAACAATCGATACTACTTCATCTGAACTTCTCCCACTTGCATGCCAGGATTCCGATGCTTCATCACTATCTGATTCTTCAAGCCCTCGTGTTTGTGGCGGAATACTTTTTTTGCTTGGCCCAGCAATTGGTTGAAAAGGCAGAATGTTTTCTTTGCTGGGACCAGCCACTTGTTCCAAGAAATTATTTTCTGGACTGCGTCCTGAAGGATCTCCAATATCGTCATTTTCCTGCAGGGGTCGCTCTGTTACCGACGCTGCCAAAAACATCCACTCCGGAAAAATATCTTCGTTGAATGGATACACTCCGGTTTTTTCAAAACCCCTAATGGCATTTTCTGGGGTCGCAGCTTTTTTGTAAGCACTGCAAAATAACTGTGAAACTTGTTGCAGTCTTATCACCCTCCCTGGATGTGCAGTAAGCCATCGTCTGCATTCAGCCGCATAGTACGTCATTAGTGGCCCAAAAACAGCTATATCTAAGGGCTGCATTCTATGAGTACAATGCGGCGGCAAACATATCATTGTAATAAAGTGCTTTCTACAAAATTCTATGGCGGCGATGGTTTTATGGGACCCATGTCCATCTAAAATGAGCAATACTTTGTTTGCTTCAGAGCTTTGAGTATGGGACTGAAAGTGTTGCAAGTATCTTAAAAATAACTCAGAATTCATCCAACCTTTCTGCTGGCCAACAACCAGGGAATCAGCAGGTGCCCCATCTTGAAATTCCGGTTTCATTCTTTTTCTTGGGTAAATGAGCATTGGCGGAATAAAGTTACCAGCTGCATTGCAGCCTACAACGGCAGTTACATTTCCCCCCCTTTCTCCGTTAGTCACAGAACCGACTTGTTTTTTGCCTTTTTCGGCTAAAACTTTCGGAGGTTTATGACAAGTTTGTATACCCGTCTCATCCAGGTTATATATGTTTGTTGCTCGATATTCGTTTCTCCCCATCTCAGACTTAAGCAAAGTAAAAAACTTTTGAACATTTACTCGATTAAAAGACTGAGCCCTGGCAGCGGAGGTGGCCTCTGGTGCACGTAAAGAAATCGCTGGATTGCGGGCTAAAAATGATCTAAACCAAGTATTACCAGCTCGTTTTTTGTCATTGTTAAAGTGGTGCTCTAAATTATTCCTCGCTGCAAGTTCGCAGGCAAGTTTGCACACTTCTTGTTTGGTAAATCCAAAAAAACGCTGTTCCATAGCTAATATATGTTGAGTCAGCAACTCTTCCAAATTTGCTGTTAAACTTGGACGAAACCGTCCAAGTACTTTGGATTCGCCTTTTGCATATTTGTTTGAACCTCTGATTCTTCGTTTTAAAGTCATCAGCGGAACATTACATTGTCTTGCTGTTCCCTTAAATGATACTCCCCCCTGCACTTTACGTATGGCTTCGGCCATAGCTTCCTCCGACCACGCCTGGCGGTTTGATTTGCGTATATACTTTCCCATAATCTGTAACAATTTTTTCTATCTATGTAAAATAATAATCTCATAAATCCAAAATGACCCCTCAAATGTTCACAAGATGATCCCGGAGATCATTTTGCAAACCAATTAAGGGATCATTTTGTCCAACGGTACGTATTTTTAAACAATATAACCTCACAACCAGATTTCATCGAATAGATTCAAAATAAATATCCTAAGAAGTTAGTTGGTTGGTCTAATTTATATTGACATGTGACTACTTTCATAATACTTACTTACCTACAGGATAACGTAAATTTTTCAATACTATATTACTATAATTTTTACTGGCCAGCAATTAATTGACGATTCACTCGGACGTTTTAAGTTAAACTAACCGCCGGTAACTTGTTTCGGAGGATAAATGCCGCGCTCTATCAGGTGCAACCGTCGCTGGTGCTGTCATCTTTATAACAGCTTGGAAACTTATGGGGGATCATTTTGTAAGCGGGATCATTTTATCCGAAGCTCCCCTATCATAATTTTTAAAAAATCTGTCAAAAACCTCTACTCTCTGTAAAGACTCTCTTCAGGACGGTATGCCAAAGCTCAGTCCCAGGATATGAAAAATCCAAGGGTAACTAAAGGATAAGTAAATTAGAATATTAAAAAAATAAATAACAATAATTTTTAATCTGCATCCTCATTAAAGAAATTCTTCATTCCGTTTTCATCTCTCCTTAATTTTTTTAGTTTTTCTCTTTCAATTTCAATGTGCAAGTCTAACAGCTGAACTCTTTTTGTGTGTTCAACCTTATTTTGGGAGGCTCTTGTCTCCATATCATTCTGTCTAAAAGTTACAAGTTCCATACGTTTGTCAAGAAAAGAATTATATTTCTCTGATATCTCTGATGTTGTTAAAGCTTTCACTGCAACTGCTGGACGTCGCCGGTTTAATGGAAGTTGTCTTTTTCCCTTTGGAGTTATATTAACATTTGAACTAGAAGGTACTGTTTTCTTTGTACACTCTATGAATACCTCAATGTTGTTTTCATTTTCAACAGCACCTAAAATATTACAAAAAGGAGTGATACTGCTCTACAATGATTGTCTCATTATTGGGAGTATTCCTGTTAGACAATAAATTGAATTTGAATTTGAATTAGAAAACTTAAAGAGAATTAAATAATGACATTACAAACATCTTATTTAAAAGTATGTATTTCAAATTAAACGTTGACAATATAGAATGAGGGTTATTATTTATATTAATTATAATTGGAATTAAAAAACAATAACAAAGTTCAAGCAATTAAATTATTTAGCCTAAATTATACAATGATCAATATATTAATTTGAACATTTTGCAAATATAAACGTAAAATATAATGAAAAACTCACCTATTGATGAAGCTTTCATTTTTAAGGCAGGGCCAATAGCTTGCTTGAACTGAACTGGTTTTTTCCAAGAATTTTCTACAGAGCACTGAAAAATATTAAGATAATAAATATATAAACAGTTCTATTAGGTTATTTTCAATCAATTTTTTTTACACCAAGCAAATGAAATAATAGGTATCAGCTTTGTTAATATTGACTAAAACTGATAGGAAAATAATCCATTTAATATAATGCAAATACCTACCTCTGGTATCATACTAATATTGTTCTCACTGCGATCATCTTCTGAATATATATATTCAACATGACAATCATTGCTGCCAAAAGTTACCGGGGGGTTTGAATTTTGTGAATTTACCTCTTTGGCTACTAATTCTTCAGTTTCGCTGTCGGCATCACCACCAAACTGTGCTGGCAAGCCAAAAATTGTCTTTTTGTTTACTATCGAGAGAAGAATTTCATCACAAGGCTCTTTTTTATCTGATATGATAGGAATGCCACCACCAGTTTTTTTTGTTTCAAATCGTTCATCGCAGCTTTTTTACGTAAATCTTTCTTTTTATTTTCGTACAATCTTTTTAAAGATTCCTTATTTCTGTAATTGTTATCAGGACATTGCGAATTAAACTCTGTTGTAATCAAACCCCAGACCCGTTCTTTCTCTTGGTTAGTTACGGTGTCTGTTTTTTTGTTCTCCAAAATATTTTTATATTTTGCAGCCAAAGTTACCAGCAAAAGTTTTTCTTGGGATGAAAAATTGGCTGATCGTGCCCTTCTCTCCTTTTCAGCCATTTTTCACGAAACACAATACAACAAAAACTTTCTTTTTAGCTTCTATTTTATCCAAAACCTGTCGCTAAAACCGCCAAAAAACCTCACCACAGAACCTCACAGCTGATTAAAAGTGAGGTTAGCTTCATCGGTCTGAAGTTGTCTGTGGAAGTAAACCAAGGTCTAATCTACGCATTGTTAAACCTAATTTAAATTTTGACAGTGCAAGTAAATAATTATAAACTCGGTTTAAAAAATTAACTGGCGTTTAGTTATGGGTGGTTTAAATAACAAACGGTGCAAGTGGCCATTATCCAATAACACTTAACTAGAGATTGGATTTCAATAACACTATTCTCATTTGTGCATCATCTACAACTAAAGTCAGAATTATATTTACAAGAAATAAGTGTCATGGCAGCTATCAAATTATAAAAATACTTTATTCGAAAATAAAAAAATTCTAAAATCGTTAAATCGTGCCTATTAAATTAGAAACTTTCTTATTTAACTTTTAACCTTAAAATGAAAAATAAACCTAGTTACTTTTGTCCACCCTTCCAATAACTTCCCTCAACTTTATGTTATAAAATTATTTATTAGGTTAAGAATATTTTATTCTCTTAAGTATGCCAACAGAGACCTTAAAAGTTGCAAAAAAGGTGAAAAGAAAAACCGAAAAATTAGTATATTGTCCCATGTTTAGAAATAAAATAGCATTTAATATTAGTTTTCTGGTTATTTTACGTGTGGTCTCAATTGGTTTTGTATTTTAGGTAATTTTTTTAAGTACAGGTTTGTTGTTTTTATATTGTAGTATTAATAGTTGTGATTACCAGTACCTTTACCATTTCATTTAAAACTATATTTTCTTTACTAGGGCCCTCTAAGCCTTTAAAAGGATTTTTTTCACATAAACCTAAAATTATTGTTGAATATATCACATTTACTATATAACAGGTTTTGTGAATTGCATGATTCAGATATTGTAAAAAAATAAAATTTATTTTTAATGTTTGTTTTTGTTTTTTTATTTCAATTTTCTGAAACTACGTTACAAAAAAAATAACCCCCTTTCTCTTTGGTCAAAACCAAAACTTATCTTTTTTGTAGTAGAAATTGGCTTTAACAACGCCTTAAAATTTAGAAAATTCTTAACCAATCCAGTCCTTTTTAAAGCCTTAATTAGCCTTCAAAAAACCAAAGTGTATGATAGGCACAGATACAGATTACTTTTTCTTTCCATCTTTATTAGAACTGACAAAGTAAAAATATTATTTATAAACATTTTCCTCCTAGCATCAGCTTTCTGGTATAACGTTAACTAATGTAAAATTCAATTTTCCAAAAGTTTATAAAATGTAAAAATAGTAAATTATTTTTTTTCCGTGTAAGATGGCTTTCTTATAAAAACTGAACATGTTTTTACTGTGTAGTTAGGATTACAAAAGAATTTGAAGGTTACAGGAAATGGGTACATGAAACATCAAAGAATCCGACAAAGCTTTCGCCTCTTATAGGTCGGGTTACTCTTTGATGGTACTGTCTAAGATCAATCGGTTAGGTTCGAGGGGATTCGGACGTCTCGAGGAACAGTCGGAAATAGGAAAAATAGAAAGAGTTGTTAAGCTCTTGCTGTTTTACTATGTCTGTAGCATACTCTTTGTATAAGTTTTTCTTTGTTTTTTCCACGTTTTAAGGTTATGCGATTATTGCGATTTGATTTTGTTGCGTTTGCAATTTTCGAAGTTGCATGTTTATTGATAATGATAATCAGCTTGATTCAATTTTCTTTAATGATAATAAAAACGTTACAGGGGCTTACCATTAAAAAATATTGACAGGTAATAATTTGTGTGATACTACTGAATAAACCGCGTGAAAAATTGTTGCATTATAGTATAGATAGCTCAGAGTAAGGATTGTCATTAAACGAAAAGTTTGTTTTTATGAATTCTGAACAAAGAATTTCCAAAAATTAGGTCTGTTTTCAAAGTGTCACTTGCTCTAATTTGAATTGTTAATTTTTTACCTTTTTTCTATCTGATTTAGATATTAAAAAACGAGAATTTAAAACTACGTCCTAACAGTGGAAAGTTATGGTTGATAATCTTAAACAATATCCCATATAATAGATACGTTTTTTATTACTCCCAAAACAAAAACACAGGTTAGAAATAAACATGTCAAAAGAGTGAAATTTAAAATTCCCTAAAATTTCACTAGGAAGGACTGAATGTTCTTAGGTTCAATAATACGCTATTTTCTATTGCCGATTTAACCCGAAGTGTTTTGGAAAGAAACGTAGAGAGTAGGAACTGAAGATAGAAAGAATATTTCTTTCTATCTTATTTCCTCTCTACGATCTTACGGAGTTCGCCCGCTGACGGGTTATTTCTTTCCCGAATAAATTTGGCAGCAACGCTAAGAAAAGTATTGCGCGCGAAATGTAAGTTTGCTTGGGTTATGTAATCGGTTGCATAGCAGTGAACTCAATTGCGTAGTCCTTGTTGGTTTCTTATGCTGTCGGCGAATATTATTGTATTTTGTTTTAATTATTTATAAATTGGCCATAAAAGTGTGTTTGTGCTGTTTCGTTATGCCACCATCACCGCAAACTATGATAACCTGCCAAGAATGCCGTGTGCATTTTTCAAAAATATCAAATTTACGGGCCCATGTTAAAAGAAATCATCCAGGTAAATCTAATGTTTTTAATATTTTATATTAATTATTATCAATCAGTCATGATTTTAGATAAACTAAATGATTTATGCCCAAAGAAGTTATATAAAACTGTGGAAACCTGCAGTGAATGCAATAAAACATTTGTAAATAAATGTAATCTTAATTCTCATATGAAGGATTTTCACCCAGGTAAATGAATTTTGTTAGTATGTTAACATAAAGTTTTAACAAACATTGAATCTGCTTTTTAGATTATTATAGTATGATGAATCAATCTAAAACCATAAACTCATTGGATTGCATGTTATGTGAATATAAGCATCACTCAAAATCAAATCTTATTACTCACTTTGAACAAAGCCATAGTTTAAAAATATGTATTCAAAAATATGAATTTTCTGACTTTGATAAATTTCAATCTTGGAAACCAAATCGAGCAAGAAACCAAATCATGTTTTGTTAAGATGCACGGATCTTATAAAACTAAAACTTATACTAGAGTTAAATACAGCTGCCATAGATCTGGGCAAATTAGGCAGCGGGGAACCGGACAAAGACATTTAAAAACACAAGGTTCAAATAAAAAAAATGGCTTTTGCCCTGCTAGCATTGATATGTAGATATAGACGAAGATAAAAGATGTAAATGTACATTTGTAAGTACGCATATAGGTCACAAGCAAGACCTGGGTCAACCTGAGCAAAGAAAGACAAGACATAGCAGCTAAGATTGTAAATAAAATTCCTTTTCAAAGGAAGATTCAAGACTCTGATTGATTTGAAACTTCTGCAGAAACAAACCCAAATAATTTGATAGTATTACCGTTGTTTGAGGAACAAACAACGGTATTGCCAACATAAAATTTAGACTGTACGTCTTGTGTACAAAAATCGTCACAATTTTATTTCTGGACCCTCGCAATATGATACTAGACAATCTCTTAATTTACCTTTGCCCACCCCCTCCTTAACATTTACCAAAAAATCCATTATAAATACAGTGTTTTCAAATGTTGAATAAACTATATTAAAGTTAATTTACAATTATTTGTTTGTATATTATTAGATATTATATAATATGGTATCCATATATAACATATAACACATGGATGTATTCTCTCGATTTTAAAATACCGCCGCAGGTCCAGCCTGCCCAATGAAGAGAAGAATATTCCTAACCAATAAGAAAACGGAACGCAACTTGGTATTTAGCCGCTAGTATTATTTGTAGCCATGCATTATAATAAACCTCCGCCATGTCTGACATAAAGACTCGAGGGTTAACAGTTGTTCCTATGTTTTCTTTAACATGTGAAAAAAAATCTTCATTATTTCTTCATCTGCACGATTTGATATAAGGAAAGCACAACGATATCCTACAATTTAATTTGAAATTATTATTTTTTCAATTACAATTTTTAATTTTTACCTTCTCTTAGATCGTCTAGAATTAGGAGAGTGTGCATTTCAAAACCATGACCATTTAACCCATGGGTACCATCAATGCAAATAGTGTCATTTCCAAATTTTTTTACTAATTCAGTTTGTCCTTGTGTCATAATAATAAGAACAAAATCTTCTTGTTTTAACAGTGAAAAATTTTCCAACAGAGTATCTTGGGGGGGCTTGTGGAATAAAACTGAAGTTGACATTTCATTGACCCAAGATTCTATGCTGATAGCATCTTTAGCATGACGAACAGTATCTTGATTTAAATTAAAACACTGCTCAATGTTGTAAAGATCCTTTTTCTTTAATAAATGTAATCTCTCAAGTTGGCAATTTGAAACTGAATCTCTGATGCTGTCCAAAATATTTTGAAAAGGAATTTTATTTACAATCTTAGCTGCTATGTCTTGTCTTTCTTTGCTCGTAAGAAACAGATGACCCAGGTCTTGCTTGTGACCTATATGCGTACTTACAAATGTACATTTACATCTTTTATCTTCGCCTATATCTACATATCAATGCTAGCAGGGCAAAAGCCATTTTTTTTATTTGAACCTTGTGTTTTTAAATGTCTTTGTCCGGTTCCCCGCTGCCTAATTTGCCCAGATCTATGGCAGCTGTATTTAACTCTAGTATAAGTTTTAGTTTTATAAGATCCGTGCATCTTAACAAAACATGATTTGGTTTCTTGCTCGATTTGGTTTCCAAGATTGAAATTTATCAAAGTCAGAAAATTCATATTTTTGAATACCTACATATTTTTAAACTATGGCTTTGTTCAAAGTGAGTAATAAGATTTGATTTTGAGTGATGCTTATATTCACATAACATGCAATCCAATGAGTTTATGGTTTTAGATTGATTCATCATACTATAATAATCTAAAAAGCAGATTCAATGTTTGTTAAAACTTTATGTTAACATACTAACAAAATTTATTTACCTGGGTGAAAATCCTTCATATGAGAATTAAGATTACATTTATTTACAAATGTTTTATTGCATTCAGTGCAGGTTTCCACAGTTTTATATAACTTCTTTGGGCATAAATCATTTAGTTTATCTAAAATGATGACTGATTGATAATTAATATAAAATATTAAAAACATTAGATTTACCTGGATGATTTCTTTTAACATGGGGCCGTAAATTTGATATTTTTGAAAAATGCACACGGCATTCTTGGCAGGTTATCATAGTTTGCGGTGATGGTGGCATAACGAAACAGCACAAACACACTTTTATGGCCAATTTATAAATAATTAAAACAAAATACAATAATATTCGCCGACAGCATAAGAAACCAACAAGGACTACGCAATTGAGTTCACTGCTATGCAACCGATTACATAACCCAAGCAAACTTACATTTCGCGCGCAATACTTTTCTTAGCGTTGCTGCCAAATTTATTCGGGAAAGAAATAACCCGTCAGCGGGCGAACTCCGTAAGATCGTAGAGAGGAAATAAGATAGAAAGAAATATTCTTTCTATCTTCAGTTCCTACTCTCTACGTTTCTTTCCAAAACACTTCGGGTTAAATCGGCAATAGAAAATAGCGTATTATTGAACCTAAGAACATTCAGTCCTTCCTAGTGAAATTTTAGGGAATTTTAAATTTCACTCTTTTGACATGTTTATTTCTAACCTGTGTTTTTGTTTTGGGAGTAATAAAAAACGTATTATATGGGATATTGTTTAAGATTATCAACCATAACTTTCCACTGTTAGGACGTAGTTTTAAATTCTCGTTTTTTAATATCTAAATCAGATAGAAAAAAGGTAAAAAATTAACAATTCAAATTAGAGCAAGTGACACTTTCAAAACAGACCTAATTTTTGGAAATTCTTTGTTCAGAATTCATAAAAACAAACTTTTCGTTTAATGACAATCCTTACTCTGAGCTATCTATACTATAATGCAACAATTTTTCACGCGGTTTATTCAGTAGTATCACACAAATTATTACCTGCCAATATTTTTTAATGGTAAGCCCCTGTAACGTTTTTATTATCATTAAAGAAAATTGAATCAAGCTGATTATCATTATCAATAAACATGCAGCTTCGAAAATTGCAAACGCAACAAAATCAAATCGCAATAATCGCATAACCTTAAAACATGGAAAAAACAAAGAAAAACTTATACAAAGAGTATGCTACAGACATAGTAAAACAGCAAGAGCTTAACAACTCTTTCTATTTTTCCTATTTCCGACTGTTCCTCGAGATGTCCGAATCCCCTCGAACCTAACCGATTGATCTTAGACAGTAGGTACCATCAAAGAGTAACCCGACCTATAAGAGGCGAAAGCTTTGTCGGATTCTTTGATGTTTCATGTACCCATTTCCTGTAACCTTCAAATTCTTTTGTAATCCTAACTACACAGTAAAAACATGTTCAGTTTTTATAAGAAAGCCATCTTACACGGAAAAAAAAATAATTTACTATTTTTACATTTTATAAACTTTTGGAAAATTGAATTTTACATTAGTTAACGTTATACCAGAAAGCTGATGCTAGGAGGAAAATGTTTATAAATAATATTTTTACTTTGTTAGTTCTAATAAAGATGGAAAGAAAAAGTAATCTGTATCTGTGCCTATCATACACTTCGGTTTTTTGAAGGCTAATTAAGGCTTTAAAAAGGACTGGATTGGTTAAGAATTTTGTAAATTTTAAGGCGTTGTTAAAGCCAATTTCTACTACAAAAAAGATAAGTTTTGGTTTTGACCAAAGAGAAAGGGGGTTATTTTTTTTGTAACGTAGTTTCAGAAAATTGAAATAAAAAAACAAAAACAAACATTAAAAATAAATTTTATTTTTTTACAATATCTGAATCATGCAATTCACAAAACCTGTTATATAGTAAATGTGATATATTCAACAATAATTTTAGGTTTATGTGAAAAAAATCCTTTTAAAGGCTTAGAGGGCCCTAGTAAAGAAAATATAGTTTTAAATGAAATGGTAAAGGTACTGGTAATCACAACTATTAATACTACAATATAAAAACAACAAACCTGTACTTAAAAAAATTACCTAAAATACAAAACCAATTGAGACCACAAGTAAAATAACCAGAAAACTAATATTAAATGCTATTTTATTTCTAAACATGGGACAATATACGAATTTTTCGGTTTTTCTTTTCACCTTTTTTGCAACTTTTAAGGTCTCTATTGGCATACTTAAGAGAATAAAATATTCTTAACCTAATAAATAATTTTATAACATAAAGTTGAGGGAAGTTATTGCAAGGGTGGACAAAAGTAATATTTTTCATTTGCTCCAAGTATTTATGTGAAATACCTGGCATTGAACAAATATCGTCGAATGATGAAAGAAATAATTTTTCTAACTGATAAACATAATGTATAAAAGTTTCTGGTGGAGATTTAAGGCCGCCAAAATCACTTTTTTTTGTATTGAATGCTTTGAAGTGGATTAGTAGTTTTGTATTATCTAACAATTCAGACTCTTTAGAAAATTTGTCACAAACTGAACACCTGTGTACGTTGAGTGCCTTTCTAATGAGGTAACCACAAACATAAGTAAACGCATTTTGTGTGGTTAAGTTTTCTTTGCGATAGTCATAATCAGGTAATGATATGGCTTTCAATTCTACATTTGGGTTTGGATTTTCACTAATCTGTATAATTGGAGTTTCATTAATTTTTGTCAAAAGTTCATCCAAGTCTTCCTTGCAGTTCATTTGACTTGTATGAAGAAAGTTTTGACAAAATAGCTTTCTGTAGGCCCTTTCAAATTGAATTGGCGTCGGATTAATGCAGTTACCACCTTGTTGTCTAATTGACCCAAAATAATTCTCTAAGCTATCTGTGTTAACCCTTCTAGTTTTTAAATATTGAAAGCCATCTGCAGACAGCTTCTGCCACATTACCTGAATTCCCTTTATTGTTATAAGCCAGCACTTTCTAAATTTCGTCTTGGATGTAACGTCTTCTCCCTTTTTATTAAAAATTTTAAGATTTTCTAAAAATTCAGTCATCTCATTTAAATACTGAATTTGGTAATCAGCACCTTCAAATACATTTTTAAATTTATTTGAATCATTTTTTCCGACGAATTAAGCAGATCGAAAAGGTTGTTAAATTTGCTTATCACTTCAATGGTACCAATAGCATCAGCTGGAAGAGCACCTAAACTCATGTATGTGTTCATGCCGCTAGCCACGGAGTTGCTTAAAACTTGAACCGCAAGCTTAACCCTCATTTTTTCAAAGTTGGATGGATAGATATGCGCATGGGTTAGTTTGGGAGCACATCGGTAGGCTTGTTTTTCTCTTGATTATAAAACGATTCGAGAAATGTCCATGAAGTCCGTTTATTATCAAAACTGAAAACATTTCTTATGAAATTATTTTTTGTGGCTTTTTGTAAATGACAAGTGTCAAAAAAATATAAAACACTTAACCCTTCCACTACAAATTCTGGATTGTCAGGAGTAACATTACAAGAGTTTGCTAACTGAATAAAATTTGTCCCCATATCAGTCACTAAAGCATCAACATATAAACCCACTTGGGATAATTTCACTACAGCTGTCTCAATAACAGGCTTTAGTTGTTCACATTTAAATTGTGTATTAACAAAAAATAGGCAATTGGCTGCTTCCAATTTAAAAAAAGACCTCTAGCCATAATAACAGCAGCTTTTGGGCTATTATTAATTCTTTATCTCCTGAACCTATATCCTGTAAGCCGATAATTTCATCACGTCCTGTATGATAATACAAATTTGATTTTAAAGACATTTCGTCTATACAAATAAGGCATTGTCGGTCTACATTAGACATTGATTTTATTTTCATTTCAAGAGCTTTAAATAAAGCATCGTTATTAAGACCTGGTGTACAGACTAATTTTTCAGTAAGCTTTTGTAAACAACGTTTGCTTGGTAAGTATAACATTTTTTTAATAAAAGCATATGCCCTAGGGCCTAAAAAAAAGAGTAAGTGCAAATTGCTTATACTCCATGGAATACCTTCGAGCAATAGGTTTCTTATCTTTTAATGTGGCCTGAGCCTTTACTATTTGTGTGTTTTCATTCTTCTTAAAGCCTTTACTTGTTCTCTCAATTTCTGCTTTCTTGGGGTTCTAGAACTCAGAACGGCAGACGTTTGGAGACATTTTGATGGTGATAATAAGGGAGATGACGCAGTTTCCCGCTCTGTTTGATCTTCAAACACACATGGAGCTAAAAAATATGTTTTTTTAATAAAAATCACATTATTCACTGAAAATCGTAGGTAGTTTAGTCGTTGGATTTATAGGTACATCAGAAAGCAAATGAATGGTAACACACTTTTCTAGGTTGCCAGAGTTTAATAAACTTTATTTGCATTTTAACAATACATTTTTTTATATTACTTAGGGTCAATAGCAAAATATTTTCTTGATTGTAACATTGTAATTAGCTGTCCCGTTTTAAGTTTATTTGTAAAATCCTAAAATGTCTGATAACCGAATAAGATAATTATAAATAACACCTATATTTTTTATGGTTTTTATGCTTCTTACAAGAAACTTAATATGTAACTCAGATTATACCTACTCGTAACATCAAACAGTGAATAGCCTTGTTTAACTGTGCTTCTTCCTGGTTCTATCAAAGGTTGTGCCTTGGAAGGACCTAAAATATTTACCGTATAGTTTAAAAGAGTTTATTTATTTGGTTTAATTCTATTAATCACTTTGTTACAATCATCTATTTACATAACGTAGGGTCAATAGCAAAATATGTATTATTATTATTATTATTATTATTATTTTCTTGATGTAACATTTTAATTAGCTGTCCCGTTTTAAGCTTGCTTGTAAAATCTTAAAATGTTGTCTATAACCGAATAAGATATTAATTATAACATTTTTTTTATGCTTCTTAGGAGAAAATTAATATGTAACTCGAATTATACTTACTCGTAACATCAAACAGTGAATAGCCTTGTTTAACTGTGCTTGTTCCTGGTTCTATCAAAGGTTGTGCCTTGGAAGGACCTAAAATATTTACCGTTTAGTTTAAAAGAGTTTATTTATTTGGTTTAATTCTATTAATCACTTTGTTACAATCATCTATTTACATAACGTAGGGTCAATAGCAAAATATGTATTATTATTATTATTATTATTATTTTCTTGATTGTAACATTTTAATTAGCTGTCCCGTTTTAAGCTTGCTTGTAAAATCTTAAAATGTTGTCTATAACCGAATAAGATATTAATTATAACATGTTTTTTATGCTACTTAGGAGAAAATTAATATGTAACTCGAATTATACTTACTCGTAACATCAAACAGTGAATGGCTTTGAATAGCTGTACCTGGTCCTGGTTCTATCAAAGATTGTGATTTGGAAAGACCTAAAATATTTACCGTTTAGTTTAAAAGAGTTTATTTATTTGGTTTCATTCTATTATTCACTTAGTTACAATCATCTTCTAAGTATGTTATTATGTTAAAATAGTAAAGACAATAAATACTGCAGTTAGTAAAACCTATTAACGCTAGTGAAAGTGTTTCCTTCTCTAGTATTTAAACAACATAAAATTGTAGGCAAACCAGAGCTAAGATCCAAAATTTGAAAGTTTATCAAAACCTAAGATCGGTAGGTAGATATCTCAGAAAAATTTAAAATTAGACATGCCTATGTATGGTATGTAATATAATGCAGAAAATTTAAGGTTAAAGCATAAGGATGACGTATACTCACTCAGCTTAACTGAAACTTGACTAGCATGCAAAATGCACTACTATCGAACTGATAAGATCATGCTCATTTCTCACTAAATTTGAGTGCAACATATTTTATATGGGACAGTTTAAGTATCAGCCAAACTAAGTTCGAGAGTTCTTGTACAACCAGGCCTCAATTCACCAGTATTAGGTTACATAAAATGTATTTGGTGATGTTCACACGGAGAGAGAAAATGATCAAGCTTAAGCAAAGAAATATTGTACTGCCCTGGCCTATGTTATTAAAGTGGGCATATAAAAGTTAACAAAAAACTCAAACTCGGTTTATTCATGTCAATACAATGATTATCGCTTACACACGTCAATATATTTAACTTAAAAAAAACATAATAATAATACTAATATATAAAATTTCAACACTTTAAAATGCGATTAAAATATACATAAATACTTTCAGACAACTCAAAATCTCTGAAACAAATGAAAATACAGAATTAAAAAATTAAAACACAAATAACAGTCACTACATGTATCAAAATGACAAATCGAACCTTAACTACACAACAGACAAACTAAAACCTATATGATAAAAATTCATCAAATGTATAGAAAGCATTGTTAATTAAAATGGACCTTATTTTGTTCCTGAAACTTACATATGGCAAATGCATCATTTCTGTTGGTACAACATTAAAAATTTTTATAGCCCAATATACCGGACCACCCTGGCACCTTTTAAGTCTCCAATAGGCTGGGACTAGATCTTGTTTGTGTCTTGTGTCATGTTCATGAATATCTTCATGCGTTCTATAAATGTTCTCATTCCTTTTAATGAATAGGAGGTTCTCAAGAATATACTGTGATGGCAAAGTAAGTATATTAGGGTAGACCGGGGTCGAAAGTAACAGGGGTCAAAAGTAACATCTCAAATATCTTCATAAACGTAATAGATATGCATGCGCTAATTTGTCAAAGATTCCGCCTATTCAGGTGCTAAACTCCCATTAGTACCATTACCGGCTCCATGAAACACAGTTGTGCGTATAGAGCCATTTAAATTTTTTATATCAAAAAGTAACTTTTTTCGAGTTCGTTTTTATTGTGATAAAGTGCAGAAAAAGCCATGTAGGTACAATTTATCGTACTAAACAGTTTTTTTAGGTATTTTGTTATTGTATAGGCATAATTTTGTACCGTGTTTTTGTGTTTTTTGCTTAAAAACTGTAATACAAATTGGCAAGTACAGTCGGGGACGGTTGTAACAAGGCAACTCGGGGACGGTTGTAACGTTACAACCGACCCCGTTGTAGTACAGATAATATAGTTTTTTATTGCTTTTTTTAAGAATGCCCCGTACGGAGAAAAGGAAGACATACCGTGGTACGAAAGATATAACCTTTTACGAACCAGCATATAAAGAAGTTACTAATGAGAATCTCTCTATTAAATCATAAGCAAGACAATATGAATTATGCCACGTGTCATTGACAAGATACAAGAAGAAACAGGAAGCCCCCAATGAAAATTTACCAGTGTCCATGATTGTCCTATATAAATATTTTATTATATCCCCCATTTTAAGCATAGTCCTATCATAAATGTGGTGTTACAACCGACCCCCCTTAGTGTTACAACTGACACTGGGTGGGGGCGGTTGTAACAAATTACATCACTTTAATTTTTAGTTACCTGTGAGGTTTTTACTTTGTTCAGCCCTAAAATATCACTTACATAATAAAGGTAACTAATTACCTTAACTATAGCCATACAAATAGTATTTCCAATTCTAATAGTTTTTTCATAATTAAATACTAAAGTCAGAATGTTACAACCGACCCCGGTCTACCCTATATGATGTGAAGATCGGTCTGCACTCCTCCCTATAACCAAGGCCAGCCAATATTCGGACTGCCCTACGCTGCATTCGAAATATCCCGGATGTACCAGCAGAGTGTCCCCACACAAGAATTGCATATGATAAGTGGGAGTGAAAAATTGAAAAGTATGCAGCTCTAAGCACATCCCGAGACACACAGTTAGCCAGATTGCGCAGAACAAATACATTCCTGCTCAGAGTTTTGCAGAGATCGTTGAAGTGCGGGCCCCATTGTAATTTTTGATCAAGACGGACCCCTAAGAACCTCGGATAGCAAACATCCTGTCCTCCGATCTCTCTAAGCGAGAATATAACTTGCTGGGTCTAATCCTGGTTCAGCAGCAATCTATTTATACAGAACCACTCCTCAGCTCTCTCTCGTGCCGCCGTAGACCCCTCCAGCGCTCCCTCAAGGGTATCAGCAGTAAAGGAAACTGTAGTGTCGTCAGCAAAAAGTGTATATTTGGGTTCACCTGGATTTGCTGATAGGTCATTTATATAAATAAGAAATAGGACTGGTCCAAGCACAGAACCCTGCGGAACACCTATATTAATAGTGCTTTCAGCTGACGACACACCAGAAACCCTCACCACCTGTGTCCTATTTGAGAGATATGATTTGAGCAGCATTGTGCTCTCAGAACTGCAATGGTAACTCTCAAGTTTGTGCAACAGGACTCCATGGTCGACACAATCGAAAGCTTTGCTGAGGTCACACAGTAACACGGCACTAAACTGGAAGTTATGGAACGACTCAGTGATAAAAGAGACCAGGTCCAGTATACCCAATACAGTGCTCCTGTTCTTCCTAAAGCCAAACTGAGACTCTGAGAAATAGCCATTTCTTTCAAAATAGTCAACTATCTGCAGAGACATACATTTCTCCAGAATCTTCGAGATTACTGGAAGCAAGGATATTGGTCGATAGTTCTCTGGGTGGTCTCGGCCACCTTTTTTAAAAATAGGAGTTACAATAGCTCTCTTGAGCATTGATGGGAATACATTTTTATGGAAGCACAGATTTATCAATTTTGTTAGTGGGACAATGATAATATTTTTTATTGATTTTAAAAGTTTTGGATTCAAGCCAAAAATGTCCCTACTGTTTTTGTTTTTTAAATTATTTATAATATCTCTAACATGACTAAAAGAGACGTCACGAAAAGAAAATTTTTCTGTAGGGGACTGACAGTTGATATTGTTGGATGGGTCGATGTCGATATTCAACTTTGGTATATCCCTAATCAGATGACTAGCAATTTCCGAGAAATATGTGTTGAATGTGTTTGAGTCAACATTCGGACTCTGGGACTGGCTCGAGTGTGATATACCACGGTGGTCATTTATAATATTCCACATTGCTCGTGCGGGGTTTTTAGAGGATTGGATAATGTCATCATTTCTCTTTATTTTGGCCCTACGAATTGCTTGCTTATACTCCATACTTAGTTGTTTGTACATCTGAGACATGTCATTGTTTTTGTATTGTTTGTTTAGCTCTTTCAAGAAACACAATTGAAGGGGCAAGTGGATGAAGGTGTTATGCAACAAAATGATTATTTTGAGTAAATTGACATTAAAGTTAATTTGTTAGCATTTTTTGTTAAGTATAAAAAGTTAAATTTTTTTGGTATTGTACGACTTAAAGCTTTAATGGAAATTTAATGACAGTATATTGTTTAATGTTTTTTTTTCAAAATCAGCAAAAAAATCAATTTTTGTGTACATAACACCTTCATTTATTTTAATACTCACACAAACGTAATAAAAAGGCTTGTTATCTATAAAAATGTATTAAAATACTACATAAAGAAATACATTTGAATGAACATTCTTGATCTATAACTAAAAGTTACTTTTTGCGTTTACGTTTCTCTGCTGGTTCATCATTTGCAAATTTCAAAAATAGCTGTTCATAAAACCATTGATGCTCAGTAGCAACAAATGGTAACTGAGTTTGAAGATTTTGAATTTTTTCCTTGGACACACTTCCTGTTTTATCGACCTGTTGTTGAAGCTCGAAGTTATTTGGAGCTGCCCCATTTGGATTTTTTAATATGCACACCTTCTGAAATGGTGTGTTTTCATCGTAACTTTCTTTGTATAAGTAGCTACCAAACTCCTCTACTCTAATCCACTTAATTCCATCTCGAAACCGTACCTTTTCATTTAATATGTTCTTTTTCTTATTTACCAATCCTAATTTAGTGGTAAGGTCTTCAACATTCATAAAATAGTTATGCATATCAGTTACAACTGAATTTTTGGTTATGCCACTTTTTATTATATTTCGATATTGCTCAGGAGTTACAATGTTTTCATGTTTTCGGAGCACCTTTTCGATGCGACCAAAATCCCTGTCTGAGTCAAGATACGTATGGCCGACTTCGGGATATTTGTGATCAATAACCTTGAACATACCTTTTAATACCAAATACTGGTAAAAACAAATCATGCTAAAATTCTTATTTTGACCTGCGCATGAATCTGACCATACAATTAGATGATTTTTTGCTTTAATTTCTTCTGAAGACTGTACACACTGCCATAGACTACTGATAACTTCTGAACTTCCTCTGTTGGCCACATCTTCAGTCCACGTTTGCATAAAAGCTTTTTGTCCTTTTGTGGTTATCAAGTGAATGCCCAAGTTATAAAACCAAAGTTGCCGTAAGTAAAATGCCTTGGATGTCGTTATTTTTGGTAACGGCATAGTTTGTTGCAGGTAAACTGTAATATAGCAAATATTTTTATCTAAACTAGCCTTACTTCGATCATTCTGCATTAATTGAAATCCAGCCTTAATATTGTCTTTATGTTCATCACTGGTCTGACCAGAATCACAAGTACTACATGTGTCACTTTTTGGGGAACTAAAGGAGAGATTAAACTGTGTGTTAAAAATATTTGCATATGATGCCTTTTTAATAAAAAAATTTTGAGGTTGATTTTCTTGTTTACATTCTTCTAAATATAAGCGGTACATGATTGACATATTAAGCGTCGGTGACAAATATCGCTTAAAGGGGTTACTATTTCTTGAGTAATGAGACTCCTCAGAAGAAAATTTGGAAATATGACTTTTAATGCATTCTATAACTTCATTTTTCATTTTGTGTGGGCGGCTTGTATGTTTACCCCGTTGGTCTTGGGTTGGTGCCCATGTTCCGGTTAAAATTTTTTCTTTGATGACATCAACTTTTCTTCGACCTATCTGATACAAAGAACAAAGCGCTGATTTGCATAAAAATATTTGTTTATTTTCTATAGTTATGCTGTATTTGTAGGAATTTTGTTTATGTTTTTTTGCATTTTTTCTTATACGAGCGACAGCCATAGGGATTATACTTTTAAATATTAGAGAATTTTTTGCATTAACATCAAGATTATAGAAATCTTTTAAAATTGCTGATCGCTGTTCAAGTGTAAATTTTTCGTTACATTTTAACCTACAAAGTTTTCCGCATAGGTTGTTCAAATTTGGACCTTTGGCAGGTACTATTTTGCCCTTGTAAGATATATATTCTTCACCTTTCGCTCTTGCAAGTGCTGCCTTCTTGCTTTTCCAATCTTCTGACTTTCTTGTTCTTTTCTTGGATCGCTTAGGCTTCATCATAAAATTTTTCTTTTTTTTTTTGACCTTGGTCAATATTAGTACTTGTTTGTTCAGGAGGAACATTTATAATCGCTACATTGCTATCAATGCTGGAATTTTCACCTGAATCAACATTTTTTTCTGGAATATATTCACTGCCACTGGATTCGAAATCAGAAAACTGCTCAATTGCCTCATCTACAAAAAACCCTTATATTACTAGTCGGCTAACTATCTACGGCATTCTTAATTTTATAATTTTTTTAAATATGCGTAGAAAAACAGCATAAAAAGAAAACTATAGCGTATGTGTACATGCTTACCATCTCTTATAGTATTAACTAATATTAGTTTTTGATTCTCATGGAAACTTTTCTCTGGGGAGAGAACAATGTTTTCTAAAATAACCACGTTTGTAGATTGTGAGATGGTCGACCTTTCTTCAAAATAACCATCTAAAAAAAACATTTTAAATGAAATACACATACCTAAATACACAATATTATGTACATTTGACTAGTTATATTTTTACAATTTAATATAAGTAATATGTAATCACGTCAACCCTTATAGGTAAGTATATCAAATACAAAAACTATTGTTTCAGATACTAATTAAAAAATTATATATTTAATTACAATTTTATTATTACTTTATTAAAATGCTCTAACAGCAGCAGTGCTTGAATAAATAGTTAAAAAATAGTTTATCTAAAGAAACCGTTGAAGTTCTCGGTTTAAAACCCTCTAACCTAAAACCTAAAATTTACTTTTAATAGTTAACGTACCTGCCGTGTTGAAATCCAGCAAAACATTATTACTAGTCTTCCCCGGTATTATTTCCTTATTTGACACATCATCAGAACCATTTTCCAGGGCCTTTTGAACCATTAATTTCCCTCTGGATAGCATATTTCCCACAAAAACTACTTGAAACGTGTTGACACTTTAAGGTTATGTATGTTTCGTATTTCAGGAATCGGACTGGATGAATGTGTCATGTACACTACGCTGTTGCTACTTAAATCGAATGAATGTGTTAAGTACTACTGTTTTGCTATATTTTATTTATTTATTCAAGTAGGAAATCCTAATATAATAATAATCTAAAGTCAATACAGTATTCAGTCAAAATACAAAATTCACAAGTAATTAGTTCGCCAACACTTACAAATATGAAACAAACATAATAAAATACAACCAAAAATGCAGGGTTAGGTCACCCTCACTCAACTAGACACGCTCAGGCACACGAGACAAGATAAGAGACAAATGAGGACATCAAAATATAAGAAAAATTAAATTATGCTTGAAACTAACTTTTTATGTATCGCATTAATCTTGATTTAAACTGTCCAATAGATGTTGATTGTTTGATAACTGAAATGAATGAAAGCGTTATGTGCCCTTAACACATTTATATACTACATTTTGGATTAGATAAGGTACATAACACATTCATCAATAAAATATTGGCGCTAATAATGATACGATTGATTATTGCTTTACATCCATGGGGGGACAGGTACTTAACTCTTTCATCCATGCCTTTTTCTAATTTTTTTTTAAAATGTTACATAACACCTTCATCCACTTGCCCCTTCAATTGCTCTCTCATGGCTTTTAGTTCTTCAGTAAACCATGAAATTTTATGGCATTGATCTGAGCGAGTATTATAAGTTTTTTCTGGAAAAGAGGCTATGTATGCATTTTCCAGTTTATTTATGAAACAAGAGAATTTGTCATCTATACTAATACTGTTGTCAGTCACAAAGTTCCAATCACTCTCTAAAACCCTACTATGAAACAAGAACATACCCCTACTTGTCAATGATCTACAATTCATCTGGGCATGAAGAACTCCATCTTGCCCCCTTTTTACTCCAAGTTTGACAAGCTGTCCTCTGTGGTCTGAAAAATCAAGATCGCAGACACATCTCGAGTAAACTGATACCTCAGAGTCCACAAAGATGTTGTCAAGACAGGCTGTCTCATGGGTTGGCTGGAATATAGTTTGTTCCATATTAAAAAAGGATGGAGTAGTTATAAAAAAGTAAAACTATTAAGTAATACCAACGAATTGACTAATAGTTAAGTCCTTGCTTAGTGCATATTCTTAAAAATCAAAGTATTTTTTGGAGAAAGAAAGGCTTACCTGAAACTATAATTTTTGACAAGGTTTCTTCAGATGTGCTGGCATCAGTGGTCTTATGCTTCGTATGATAGAAAATTGTTGGAACAGCTTGAGCGAACAAATCTTTACGTGTCCCACCTTTTGTCATAAATTTGTCCTCAAAATGTTTTTCACAGAGTCTGTGGTTATTGTGTATGTCCAAAACATCTTTAGTTAGCAAATCTTCCCTATTACAGGCGACAAGCCATGCTTTAGTTCTAAAAATTAGAAATAAAAAATTATTTTTGGGCACAATTTCTAATATAATACCTGTGCACACACTGATGGTCTTATATTTATAAAAACCCAGTTTTAATTAAAAAACTGTATTGTATAGCCTATTTTCCCTCCTATTTTCTTTATTTATAGGTATATATTTGATATGTATCTGTCCAAGTATTGAAAGGATGGTTATTTTAAAATCACAGCTTTTTATAAACAGCCAGTAAATTTTACATAAATTTCAGAACAAACACATCTTATATTAGTAACAACTTATTTTCAAACCTACCTAGCTATATCTTTTGGAAATCTGAAAAGTGAAATCCCTTCGCCAGTTTTTGATGAACATCCACGGTAAGTACACGATGTACCACCTTTTTGCTTCTTTCCTGCAGACATCATCATTGTAATCAAACACACACACACACACACACACACACAATAAAGTTCTGTTCTGTTCGAGGATTCCTATGGCCTCTTGCCTGTCCGGCATCCAGCCAACATTATCAGTTTCTTGGCTAGATTTTGGTTATTATTGGTGATTATATACACGGTGTCACTACCGAGTCCCCTTGTTTTGGTATGTTTAGGGAGTTGGGATATTGGAATGGATACGCTTTGGCTTATTATACTGAGAATCTACAAGCAGCCTACATGCACCTCGTCTCCCATGTACCCGAAGCAAAGCCAACTAACTAAGTGCGGTAATTTCATGCATTTTTTGTTCTCTATTATATCTTTAAACCTTAATACTATGCCTATCTAAGAACTTACACAGTTCTCTCGCTGGTGTCCTTGTTGGGTCCTCCATGATATTGGTTAGGTGAATAGGGGTTTTCATCTTTGTCGCTAAAATTTTGTATAGCTCCTTCATCATGGGATTTTCCTCACATCCCCAAATAAAGTGGTTCAGATCTCCTTCCTCTCCACACTCACAATTGGGTGACTCCTTCAGCCCTATTTTATACATGTGTTTTGGCACTAGGCAGTGCCCTGACCTCATCCGACAAAGGTTTGTGATATATCTTCTTTTTACATATTTCTGACTGTGAAACCATGGTTTTCTAGGAGTTTCTTTCTGCACCTTATAATATGTTGAGCCTTTTGTCCTACATATCCTTCTGAATGAGTGTTGCCAGTTTGACCATAAGGAGTCCCTTATGATACCCAGTAAATCTGTGTAATGCAATTCATTTCTCATAACCATTCCTTGCTCTCTTCCTTCCTGCGCCAGCCTATCCGCTCTTTCGTTCCCCTCAATGCCCGAATGACTAGGTATCCACATGAATTCTACACTTATTTGATTTTTCTTTGCTACCGTAATTTCTCCTCTAACGGACAGGGTATTGTAATCACTTTTTGCCATTATTCCTTTTCCTGTTATTTTCTGCAGTCCACTCTTTGAATCCGATACAATCAGTATGTTGTTGCTTCTGCCCTTGCTTACTTCTATGGCCTTTCTGATTGCAATTATTTCTGCTGTGCAGATTACTGTTCTCTTTGTCAGTTTACTTGAGAGCTCCATATTCCACTCAGGACAGAATACTCCTATCCCACACGTCTTTGTTTCTGGGTCGACTGATGCGTCCGTATACACCACTGCATAATTTTGAAATTTTTGTCGAATAATGTCTCTACATAGTTGGTTACTAAATTGGTCGTTTTTCTTGATTTTTGAGTCCGTGAATTCAATGTTCGCAAACTGGGAATCGTAATCGTAGTCGTAACAGGCTAACTTTCCTGATTTTTTAATATTAGCGGCGTACTGCAATGCCAAGTCAAATCCTTCCATAATTGGTGGAGCCTTGTTGTTCCTCCAATAGTTCGGTTCCTCATTATATAACTGATAAAATTGCAGAAGTGAATTTGCTACAATGCTGTTTGTCAATGCCAAATGTTTTATGGAGAATTTGGCGCATATTAGGTATCTTCTGTATTCCAGTGGCATTTCTCCAGTTTCTGCTAACAGTACGTTTGTCGGTGTTGATTTCATGCATCCTGTCACTAGTCTTAGGGCCTGATATTGTATTCTATTAAGTTTGTTCCAATTTTGTTGTGACATTTTAAATATTGCTTGACAGCCATAGTCCAGTTGAGCTCTTACCATTCCTTTGTAAATGTTTAATAACGTTTTGGGGTCTGCTCCCCACCATACCCTTGTTAGGGCTTTCATAACGTTTATTGCTTTGCCCGCCTTGATACAGATGTTATCTACATGCATTGTCCACTTCATTCTTGAGTCAAATATCACCCCTAAATACTTATAACTCTCTACAACTTCGATGGGTGTATTTTCATATCTGATTCTTCCTCTGACTGTTCTCCCCCCTTTGCTAAAAATCATTGCCTTTGTCTTATTCACTGACACTTCCATCTCTTTCTCTTTCATCCATTCTTCTATCCTGATTAGCGCTCTTTGTAGTTCCTCTCCACACCTGTTCACATCTGGTCCTGAACAGTATATCACCACACAGCATCATAATAATAATACGTCTGGGTCCGCATATTGTAATGTTTTCACCTGTCCTGGCACCACTTCTTTGAAGTCTACTGTGTAAATGTTGAAAAGCAGGGGGCTTAGGGGTGATCCCTGTTGTATGCCTTTAAAACTTGTTTGGGGACCGATGCTTCGTCCTGAGATTGGGGATCTTATGTACACTTTCCTAGACCATAGCATTTGCATGATTATTTTGATGTAGCTGTTACTTATATTGTTCTCTTTCAATATTTGTTTTAACTTAAGTATATCCACTCTGTCATATGCCGCCGCCATATCTATGAATACAGCCATAACGGCATTGTTCTTGGTGAAGGCTGAATATATTTCTGATGCTAAAATGGTAATATTTTCCATCGTGCCCCTGTTCTTCCTAAATCCATTCATAGTTTCGGGGAACTTTTTTTCATGTTCCGTGTAGTATTCCATCCGCTGTTTAACCATAGTTTCCAATATTTTCCCTGCGCAGCTTGTTAATGCTATTGGTCTATAGCTCTCTGCATTGTTTGGGTCCTTCCCATTTTTTAGCAATGGTACCACCAGAGACGTTTTCCAGTCCTCTGGGACCTCCATTTCCCCTTTTAAAATTTTGTTGTATATATTTAATAATGAGTTTATCATGCTGTCTGGGAGTTTTTTTAGCATAGTGTACGATATTGTGTCCAAACCTGGGGATGAATCTTTATTTTTTCTGCTTAAGGCGTATTCCAGTTCCTGTTTAGAGAAGGGAGGTGTGTCCTCTTCCTCTACTGCCTCCGTCTCCACGTTCGTCGGTACATATGTTGGTGCCAGTTTATTGATGAGGTCTTCAATCCACGACTCCTCTGCTGATTTTTCCGTCTGCTTTAAATTTTGATTATTTGAAAATGCTCTCACCACTTTCCATACTTTTGCAGCCGTACTTTCCCTGTTTAATGATTCCGTGAACTTTATAAAGCTCTCTTTTTTCTTTGTCCTAAGTATTCTAGTGGCTATTGCCGCTTTTCTTTTATATTCCAGGAAGTTTTCCATACTAGCTCTTTCCTTGTACTTTTTAAGTGCTATCCGCCTATTTTCACTTGCTGTCTCGCAATTTTGGTCCCACCACCTTGGTTTTCTTAAGCTGGGTTTCTTTCTTCCAACTTCCACCTTCCCTATTGCTACCTCTGCCGCGTTTATGACCCTTTCCTTCCATTCCCCCCAGTCTCCTACCTCCTGTAGGTCAGCTAGGTTGTTATATAGCTCCCAATTCGCTTTGTTAATTTTCCATTTATATCTTTTGGTAGTGAGAACTTGCGTATACTTTGCGTTATTAATTTGGCAGACAGTCGGATAGTGATCGCTCCCTACCGTGTCTTCACATACGTACCATCTTCCTCTGCAAGCGATACTTGGCGATACAATTGTCAGATCTGGACAGCTTTTTCCTTGGTTTGGTGGAGTAATCCGTGTAATGCCCCCATCGTTTAAAATGACTCCATTTGTTCGGTTAACTGCTTCCCGTAGATTGGTACCCTTACTATTTCCTGTGCTAGATCCCCATATTGGATTTTGAGCATTTATGTCTCCCATTATAATATACTTTTCACCTAAGAAATCTAATATTTTTTCAAATTGTTGTATTGTTATGTAAATGTCTGGTGGACAATATATATTGCATATTTTATTGTCACCGATTTGTGCCACTAAGATTTGCATTCTCCGTGGGAGATTAAAGTTAATGTTAATTTTCTTCCATATAATGTTGTTTTTGATCATGATTGCAATACCTCCCCACCCATCTAATCTATCGTCTCTAATTATATCGAAATTTTGAAACTGTATTGTAGAATTTATTTTAAGGTGCGTTTCGTCTAATAATATTACGTCTGGGTCTTCTTGAATTATTAAGTTTGTGAGGCAGACCCTTTTGGCCACTACCCCACATATGTTCCACTGTAGAATTTTTAACCTCTCCATTTTTCTCTCTTTCTTTTCCCTTCTCTTACTGCTTCCTCTCTTTTTTTTCCCCTTCTTTTCTTCTTTCTTCCTTTGTGTTAGTACTCCGAGATGGGACTGGAGTTTCCTCCCTCCTCTGTCATTTCCGTTTCTACTTCTTCTAGCCAATTTTTCGACTGCATGGATATTTTCCCCAAATTATTTTCTTTTTTTCCCTCTATGGGCTTTTCGCCCAGCACTCTCTGACATTCGTTTATTACGCTTACTTTAATCTCTTGACTGAAGTTTGTTTGTGAAATTACGTTAGTGACCACTGACATGAGAGATACTGCTTCCATCTCTCTTTCCATGTCGAGCCTGCTAACTGTCGATCTGCAGGGTGAAGCCAACAAGCATGCCTCATGTTCTCTCTTATCGTAACCTGCGATTTCTGGTGAGATAGGTGATACGGACCTTCTCTTTCTCTGTACTTTAGCAACGTAGGTCTCTTGTACCTCTGGTGTTTTGTTATTTGCGAGTCTTCTTTGTGATATGTTTATTGTTTCGGGTTCCTTTTCTTTTAAATGTGGGAAATCCTTAGGATGACTTTTAAATGTTGTCTGATTTATTCCTTGATCTGCTACCTCCCAGTCTTTGGGGAATTTTTTCCTGGCTTCGTAGTATGAAATATTGTTTTCTGCCATATCTTTCTTAATCGCTTTTTGTCTTATATATTCCCTACATTTCCTGTCTGTGGCAAGGTGGCACTCCTTACAGAATATACATATTGGTTTCTCTGAGCAGCTCTTCTCGTCGTGCTCCTCTGCACATCTGGCACATCTTGCTTTTCCCCTACATTGTGAGCCCACATGTCCATATCTAAGGCACTTAGTGCACTGCGTAGGTAAGGGTATAAATAGACTAATCTTTGCTTCATGATAATATATTTTGATATTTCTTGGTAATGATGTCCCTTTGAATGTCCCAATCAGTGTCTCCGTTTCCTCAAATCGTACTTCCTTATCGACTTCAGCTACCCTTCTGCTCATTCTTCTGGCCCCTATAATTGGAACAATGGATTCAGCCTCTTTTATAAACTCTTCCATGCTAACATCTAAGCTAATGCCCCTAGCTACGCCCCTACAAGAAGCAAGAGAAAAAGGAATATAGGCTTTTAGATTTTCTCCCTTAATTATACTATGACCAAGCAGATCGTTTGCAGCTTTAGCTGTAGCGAATTCGATAGCTACCCTGTTTTTCCCTTTTTTAGTAATTTTTAATATATCCTTTATGTTTGCGTTTTTAAATTTTTTTCCTATGACTGTTGGATGAACATTACCCACATTTCTTTCTAGGCCCTCTAAAATTACCAAGAAAGGTCCTTGGTCTCTATACGAATAAGTTATTACCTCTCTGTCAGCTTTCACCCAATCTTTTTGGGAGCCCCCCGGGCCCCCTGAGTTTACCCCCATGCGTTAAGCCAAAGCGTTTTAGGTTAGGAAAGGGATAATTTTTTGGACAGGAAAATATTCACCAAACTTTATGGGATTTCTATCCCTGGTCCCTATTAACTTTAATCTGATCACTTTTTTTAACGGATTTTCAAGATTTCCCTTGATTTTCACTCTCGACAGTTTTTCTACCGCACTTTCTCAGCTGTCAAAAGCCAAAAAAAAAAAAAAAAAAAAAAAAAAAAAAAAGACACAATAAAGTAACTTTTAAACACCATAAACCACCCAAAAACTAAAGAAAAACATGAAACGAGAGGCGGGAATTTTGATTGATTTCCTATGTTTGGCGTCAAAAATGCGAACCATCCTAACCTCAAATCTCTTATTTTGAAGCAAGCTTAGACGAGACTATTTATTTTTGTGAATGTCTGAAGGATAATATGCGATACAAGAATTGTTTTTAATTTTAAGAATATGGTTCTATTATATTTTGAGTGCGGTACTTAGCTGGGCAGTAAAATCGTTTAGTTGTACTGAATTACGGTAAAATCTTCATTTGTGTTCTTAATTTGAACGTGTTACATAGGTATCTATTATAAAATTTAGTTTGTCATGAATCAATAAACAAAACTTTTGTTTATTTACTCTTAATTAGTTATTGAATGCAACACTATATTAAATAAAAAAAAACGTACATAATATTAAAGTCCTTTATTTATTTAAACTTACTTAGTTTTAAGAAATCCACAGTTTCGATTACAATCCGTAAGAAAAAACTGCAAGAAATTTACGAGTGAAATTTTCTTTAAATCCAACCTATAATTATAATATCACTCAGAATTTATTAAAAGGTAAAATACAATAATTATTAGCTTTTCCATATAATTGGCCACCCATTTACAGACTTTATTTAACGAGATACAACAAAAAAGTTTATATGAAAGCGGTAGGATTTTCCATGAAAATTTTTATTATGTTAATTAGAAAAATAAATGTCTGTCACATGACCAGTAAATTCGAAAAACATGATTTTTTCAAATGGAACACCCCGTATATTATGATATTTTTAAAATCTTCTTAACTTACTCTTTTCAAAAATATAATATGTCTATATTTGGATCAACGGTTTTCGAGTTATTTGACTGTAAATATGTTTCATCTAGTTAGCCATGCCTGGCAAACCAAAATAATAATATATGACGTGTTATCGCACTGGCCATGGAAATCAAAACAAAGAAATTCTAATATTATTACATTATATTTTAAAAATTTACAGAAGGCTTCTTATATTAAATAGTAATGAATTCGAAAAATAAATTTGAATTATACGAAGTTTCTCTTCCTCGGTAAAAGCATTTTCACGTCAAACGCAAATGAAGATTGAGTGTCATGTCATATTATAATTTCTTTGTTTTGATTTCCATGGCCAGTGCGATAACACGTCATTTATTATTTTGGTTTTCCAGGCATGGCTAACTAGATGAAACTATTTACAGTCAAATAACTCGAAAACCGTTGACCCAAATATAGACATTATATATTTTTGAAAAGAGTAAGTTAAGAAGATTTTAAAAATATCATAACATACGGGGTATTCCATTTGAAAAAATTATGTTTTTCAAATTTACTGGTTGTGTGACAGACATTCATTTTTCTAATTAGCATAATAAAAATTTTCATGGAATAACCTACCGCTTTCATATAAACTTTTTTGTTGTATCTCGTTAAATAAAGTCTGTAAACGGGTGGCCAATTATATGGAAAAACCCTGTAGGTACATATTTATATATTTTAATTTTTATAGTACAGTTTATTAGTTTACACATCTAAATAAAACCTAAACCATACTAACCATAGTACAGAACTACAATTAGCGATTTCATAATAATTATAAAATACGAAAACAAGCTCTGTCGCCATTACCTGCAATACAAAATAAATATAAAAACCCTTAACCAATAATATTTCTTTCTTTTTAAAGCTATTATAGCAATCATACTATTTTTACGTTTCTTCTTCATTACATTGTTTCTTCATTAAATATGACACATCGTTCCTATTCAGCATATTTATTCTTTGAATTTTCTCAGATGTTACTTTTCTGGCATCGGAGATACCTAATTCTGTTTACGGTTACACCACTACATAATTTTTGTAACTGTTTCAGTTTTTTCAAGTTTTGACAAGTGCTGACTTCTAATCTCCTCTTCACGGCCCATTCCAGATCTTTATATTTATAGGAGATGGGCAGACTCCATACATTTTTATCGAACCATCAGCCTTCTTCTCTTGTTTGGAAACTAATTGCTAAGTAATTATAATTAAACAAATATTTTTCACAAATCAACTGTATAAGCACAATATTTTTAACAAAATGAGGCAAAACGATTTACAAATTACAAAAGCGAAGAGTTCAAAAAAGTGCCTGGTAACACGGCAATCAAAGTAAAGACATACCTCTATAAAAAGGCGACAACGATCTGTAACTGTAAATATATGGTTAGGTTTGCTTGGTTTGTTTGGTTCGAGTTGTTCGCAAATTCAAATTCCCGCCACTACTACCTCTCGCCGAAGCTCTCCGGATCTCTGGAAGGGGCCGAATGCTTCCGGGGTTTCTGTGATATTTAGTGTCGTCTCACTGCACCCACTCCATCTCAAGCGCTGTCAAAGTGTCAAACCGGCATTTTTCATCATCTTAATTTCATAAAGAAGTGCTTTTTAGCGAATTTTTAAAATCTCTTTGTACTTTTTAAGTCAAAAGCGATTCTTCCTATCCATCAGGTAAGTTAGATAATAATTAATTCATAACACATTTGTTTGACTGGCATTTGTATTTTATCCTAGAAGTTGAAAATTTGGTCCACCTCCACGCTTGCCTTCTTCATTTTGGTTAGGGACTGGGGATTTCGTGAGAGAGGCCTGCAGGCAAGTAATGTAAGTGTAATTGTAAATTTATTACTTGGGTTTGATCATCAATTATTGAGAATTTTCAGAAAAAGGGTTACATCGTTGCAACTTTTTACATTGAACGTTTTATATTATCATTAAACCTTGTATATATCGAGCTTTCCTAGACAAAAAGATTGGTAAATGTTTTTAGAATACCTACATCAAACAATGATTTTTTTTATGAAATCCTTACTTTGAGATGCAGGTTATGAATGTGAATTTTATTCAATATAATTACATTGTTTTATGACCATATTTAAAATTGTTTGGGTTAGAGACTGTTAAATCAATAAGGATTGTGATAATGGGGCTAATATTTGTTTTTTTCACACTCAGTTGCTGTAATTTTAAACTTTTGTACCTTAAACATACAAGTGGAATGTTAGTATTGGTAAATAAACTTGTAGACAAGTGGGGCACCAAATTATTTGAAAAATTCATGGATCTATTATAATAAGGATTCGATGTTCCGTATACTGTGACCGTATCGAACATGAAGCCTTATATTTGTTATTTGTTGTGAAAACATTTACCCTAGTGGTAGAGTTTACGAATTTTAAGGAAATACCACAGGAAATACGTAATTGAATCAAGAATGGTAGTAGAAAGAGATAAAATAGCATTGGAGTGTTGGAGGTTGAAAAATCACACCGGTGTATCACCCGGCGATGATATCGAACGCAGCCCAGAAGTTGCTGTCTGTGCTGGTTGTTTAGGAAAATGGCTGAACCTCGGTCTGAACACTCGGTTACACGTACGTCTTTGTCTAATGAACTAGGAAAGAAAAACTGCGACTCATAGATTTATAAATGACTCGAAGCGACTTTAAATAAACACCAACAACGAAATAAGATAACCTATAAATAATAAAACCTTTTTAAATTAAATTTATTATTAAATTATTATTTCGCAGAATATAAAGTATTTTAGGGCTTTTATTACTTTTAGTAAATATTGTGATGCTTCTAACGTATTTCTTGTACAAAAATATAAGGTAAAATCAGATGTGGCCAATGTTTACAAATTGCGCTTACAGTGTCACTTAGAATGGTTTGTTTTGGCTTCAAAGAATGTTACATCATCCCGTATCCATATTATAATAGATCCATGGAAAAATTCCTTAACATACAATTATTTAAAAACTGATAAAATGTAATTGGTACTTTAAGGGTAAAGTAAAATTCAAAATGTACCGTTGATTTTTTGACTGCAATAAATCCTTAATGATGTCTTAGGCTATAAAAGCTCATAAATGTCCATCCCTTTCAGACAGGGCTGGCCCTTAATATTTTACCTGCGACATGAATTATACCAATTGTTAAGATTATTATTTTCCAATTCATTTTAGGAAAAAATGGTTAAAATTAAATTTTTACAGGTAATTAAATTAATTACCTGTAACTTAAGCACTTAATATTAATAATATATAATGATAGACAATAAAGACAAACCATAATGGAATCTCAACGCTTACGGGAATGGCGCCAAAAATACTTAACGGCTATTAAACAATATAGAGTAGAAAATCGATAAAGAATTATTTCAGAATTTAAAATTAATAAAGAATACGTATGTGATAAACTTGCAACAGAAAACGGATATACAGTGTTGCGTCTTCCCCCCTACTATTGTATATTTAATCCAATCGAACTAATATGGCACCAAGTAAAATCAAATATTAGAAGGAATAATACTTCCCCAACATTAAATACGTCTGTAATAGAATTAATAAAAAACATAGTAAGTAACAGCAGACAGCTGGAAAAACTGTATACAACATGTAATTAAGGTGGAAAATTGTTATATATGTATCAGTACTAATGTTCACCCTTAATAATAAGTGTAGATGAAGATAGTGATAGTGACACAGAACTAAATTTAGAGTAAAGCAGAATTAAGTCGATTATTGTAAAACTTTTCTCTGTACACACACTGTGCTGTATTTTAATCTTAATATATACATTTAATTTTACTATTATTATTATTTTTATATTATTAATTGATCTTTATTTTCGTTTGGTTTAAAATGTCTTTTTAATTCTAAATAAAAATAAATAATTATGTATAATAGAGTCATATTTTCAAGCCGACCCTGCACCCATTTATTGCGGTTTGAAGATGTTGGGACCTACACAATGGGGTTTAAGCAGGTAGTTGATTTATTGCAGAAAAGGTCAACGGTATAATGTGAACTATACTTTACAAGTAAGATTTTAATATTCAAATATTTTTAGTTGAGACCCTGTACGTTCCATTTGGAAAGACAAAATTTTTGCTTCGGAAATTCAAAATGAAAAGCTTATTTGTTCAGTTTAAGGACTATGAAATAAAAACCGACTGAAATATGCCAGTAAAAATTTGATAGATATGAGTGAAAATATCTATAAAATGGTTGAATCATTTCTTAAAACTCGAGGACATGAACATCATCTAGAGGACAAGATTAAATGTAGCTATGTCAGTTTTTCAGTCTTCTATATTTTGTACCGACAATTCTGAGGTATACCACGAACTAATAAGTGCTTACGGTTGTCTATATTTAAATATTGCAAACATAGAAAAAAGTGTCCCGAATTTTCCAAAGGGCATTACAAAAAAGGGGGTAGATATAAGAGGCAAAAATTATGTCATGAGAAAGAAAATACTGATAATGACATAGAGACACACAGCCATTAATAATTTACTGTCCGATGGGACAGCTACCGACCATAATAGGTACAGTACCTGATGATGACATAATACACGAATTTGAGATTTTACCAGACTTTGAGACACTATCACCTGATTTTGAGACATTACCTACCTGATTTTGAGAAATGACCTACCTGATTTAGAGAAATGACCTACCTGATTTAAAGTATTTACCTAACGTGAGACTATGTATGATACAAACTACTTTGACACATCTGATGCGACCTTATACCATAGAAACTCGGTGATGACAGTAGCTTTGGTACACCCTGGAGTTGATGGCAGGTTACATAATAAATATTGAAGTTAGCAGCATGTTGCTTAACTTCTTACTTGTATATTTACGCCTATGTATTAATTTTCTGTACTTAACATCCATTGTTGAAAAAGTTGTTTCTTATTTAGGCCACTTGAAGATGCGGGTACTCAAAATATGTAGGTACTCTTATAGATATAATATTAATATTTGGTACTTATTGAAAAAAATGTATGTATATAGGTAATTGTTACCAAAATAAAGGCATTTATTATTATTATTATCCAATTGGATTTTTGTTTACGATTTCCAATTTTAACTTTATTAATTATTAATGTTTTAAATAAATTTTACTTTTTTATAACTTTTGGATTTTATTTACCCTTCCTTCATTTAAAGAGTCTTAGTTCAGTTGCACAGACAATTCGATCAAGAATTAAAGCAATTATCAGCACTCCTGCCTAAACTTCAATTACATATACTACTGGATAACTGGATTAAAAATTTTGAGAAACATGTTATAGCTGAAGATTTTAATTAAGTCATAGGTTTAATTAACGTTAAAATGTAATAATTAGTGTTGAAACATCGTTCAAAATGTTAAACTGAAGAGATTCAAAATTAAATGTAAGGTAATGCTTTAAGCATCGTACTGAAATTTATTTATTTATTTTATTTATTTATTTATTCATTTACGGCCATAAAACCACTTATAAACATACAAAAAGTTACACACTAATTAAATCTAAATTTTACATTTCTTAAATATACTCCACACACCCCAATCAACAACCCTACGAACCATAGTGTGGTTCTCGAAATTCTTAATGAGTTCTAAAGGCCTTTTAAATGTATTACTCATTGTATGTTACAGAATAACAAGTAGAAGTAGTAAAAACTTTGACAAAAATAAACATTACATGTTTTTCTCTTAACTTGGGGAAATTGTTTTATCAGGTGTAATATGATTTCGAACTTTCTATGTATATTAATAATTATACCTTGTTACCAGTACTACTGGTACTTTTAGTAGTTTGTCATTTTATGCTATTACTTGTCATAATTTATATGAATGCTTTCTGCTAATTAAAGCCTAAAGTACAGTCAAGGTTAGTCTCATTTCAATTTAATTAGCAGAAATACTATATGGATAAGTTTTTGAAGCCGGAGCGATTTGAAGCAGATCCACATGAGGTCTCATCAGCAAAGGAGTGGAAACACTGGCTTAAAACTTTCAAGAATTTGTTAGAAACTAGTGATACAGATAATAAACTCGATGATAGTGCGAAACTAAAGCTCCTAACTAACTTTGTATCACATAGTGTCTACGAATATATCAGCGAATGTGACAAATTCGAACAAGCTACCAAAATTTTAGAAGATTTGTATGTTAAACCAGTTAATGAGGTTTTTGCGAGACATATGTTAGCCACAAAAAAACAGCAGCCTACAGAAAGTATAGATCAATATGTCCAAGCTTTAAAGGTATTAAGCAAAAATTGCAATTTTAAATCGGCCACTGCAGATCAAAATAAAAATGATTTTATTCGCGATGCTTTTATAGGTGGATTATTAAAAAGTGAAATCCGTCAGCGCCTTTTGGAAAATAATACTCTTAATTTAGAAGATGCTATTACTCAGTCTCGAGCCTTAGAAGAAGCGAGAAAGCAATCAGACGTCTACTTTAGCCACAGCTCCTTAAATGCCGCTTGTCCCGGTGAAATAGTCAATGAATGTCACACAAACCCAACTACATCTGCAGCTGCCTCATTACAGCGTTGTTATTTTTGTGGAAACTCCAGGCATCCCCGGATTAAATGTCCAGCTTGAAACGTAACCTGCACCAACTGTCAGAAACTTGGACATTTCGCAAAGGTATGCATGAAGTCAAAATACTCTAAAACAACATCAGCCTCAACACATCTCATCGCTTCTGCATCACGACCAATACCCTACTGTTTATCACAAGCACTGGTTAAAGCAGAAGTAAATGGTACACCTGCAAATGCTCTCATAGATACTGGAAGCTCAGACAGTTTTTTAGACTACGATTTCGTCTTATCTAATAAAATAAAAATGTATCCAACTCATGGTCAAGTTTCTATGGCAAACGCCTCTTGTTCTTCACCTCTAAAAGGGTACTGCATAATAAATTTAATATTACCTACTGCAGAATATAAAAATTTTAAAATATCTGTTCTCTCCAAACTATGCACCGATATAATTATTGGTCATGACATAATGAAGCAACATATTAGAGTTGATATGACTTTTGGCGGCTCAAAACCGCCATTATCAATTTGTTGTCTTGCTGAAGCAAAAATAGAACCGCCCCTTTTGTTTTCAAATATAACAAAAAACTGTAAACCTATAGCAACTAAGTCACGCCGGCACTCAAACGAAGATGAAAAATTTATTCAGCAAGAAGTTAAAAAGCTTTTAGAAGAAAATATTATTGAAGAAAGTACCTCCCCCAGTAGCAAGCTGCCGTCATATTGACGTAGTATTTTCGGCATCTGTTACGTCGAAATCACTTTAGGCCTGACGTAGCAATGACGTAAAAGTGACGGGCCTAAGTCACAGCATTCTGACGTCATTATTATGACGTAATATAGACGTATTAATCTGACGTGATATATACTTATTAGTCAGTAGCGGACGGAGGATTTTCAAAGTTGGATATCTCTTTCTACTTACAGGACCCATACCAAATTTAGGGGTTTTAATAGTGAGCCCACTGGGAATGTTTTGGTAAAGAAAAAAACATTTTGTAACTTGCGAAAAAAAGTTGAATTTTTCCTCCCACAACCACCCCCCCACCCCGGAAAAAGTGAATGCGTTTAGGTATTTTAGTAATTATCTTTTATAAACAAATTTTACATTACTTTTTTGAGAATTTTAAAATTTTAAGAGAAAAAAGTGTGTTAGTAGAAAGTTATAGTTATTTGATTTTTTTGTTAAATTATATTTTAGGTTTAAAAAAATTCAAATGAGTATAACTTTCTACTAACACATTTTTTTCTCTTAAAATTTTAAAATTCTCGACAAAATAATGTAAAATCTGTTTATACAAGATAATTACTAAAATACCTAAATGCATTCATTTTTTCCAAGGGGGGAGGGGGGGCAGGAAAACTTCAACTTTTTTTCGCAAATTACAAAATGTTTTTTTTCCTTTACCAAAACATTCCCAGTGGGCTCACTATTAAAACCCCTAAATTTGGTACGGGTCCTGTAAGTAGGAACAGAGATATCCAACTTTGAAAATCCTCCGACCGCTACTGGTATTAGTCAAGACGTAATACCGACGAAAAATATGCCTTCCTCAAAATGTCAGATTTTACGGTTTTATAGTTTTACATGCATTTCTTCTCGAGCATTGCATCATAAAGTTTGAATGAGACAGATATTCTACATAACTTTAAGCAAACTTTAAATAAATACATAAAAAATGCCCAGAAGACTACAAAACTGTAAAAACGGCATTAATAAAAGAATTGGCTTAAAAAAACTCATAGAAGTATCAAAGCCATTTATTAACAAAAAATATTAAGTAGGTAAGAAACGAAAATGAAGTATCTATTGAATAACAAACAAAAAATTTTTTAAGAACAAATGGGGTTATATAATTCTTATTAACTCACTAGTTGTTTCCTTCGCTTAACTCGCTGTGGGGCATGCTTCAGCCACACCTTTATTGCATCTTCGATTTCTTGTTCCTTCAAATTCTTATCGCTGATTTTAACTGCTTCTGGAAATATATACATTTGTATAAGAAAAACTATTATATATAAAACCCGTCTCTTAAAAATATAGTTTTTGTATGAATAAATCCTGCTTTGCAAAAGTAACTGATCTTTTTTAAAAGGTGGACATTTTTACATAAAAGCCCATACTATATACCTATATTGGAAAATGTCCCATTTTGTTAAAAACTGTTTTAAGGCTAAGGAAAATGGTAGCAACAAAAGCACTTTTAATGTTTATTTGTCCAGAAGTATAAATTTTCACAAAATTCTTTCTTGAATTATCTAAATTCCCCGATTTCTGGTTTTATAGCCGATTACGAACCCTAGGATCATCACAAAGTTTTCATTTTTTTTTCAGTAAAAATTTAAAAAAACCTGAATTCGTGTTGAAAAGTCTAAATTTTACATCTAAATATGTTTTAGTTATATCAATAAAAACTTTAAATGTTACTGATGTACGTACATACAACACAATTCTTTAAAGTAAGCTCTCCAAATACAAACTTCTCATTTCTTTTTCCATAAAAATTATACAGTGATGCCAATTCATCAGTAAGAAGGGATTTTAAAGCGTCATTTGTTTTGAATGTTATATCTTTTTCACCACCCAGTGACGCTAAGTAGGAACTCTGCAACAAAAAAAAAACAATTATAAAGATAGTTACTAGTAACCTGAAATTCTATACATATTTTTGTTACATAAGCAGTCCAGACACACACACACACAAAATTTTCTGCTTTTACATCAAAAAATAAGTTATAATTTTCCATGGGGAAACTAGAAATTGCCCCATTTTGATAGAATTTTCATTTTGAAGTTTTTAAAGCCCCCTAACATTACAGTAGTAGGACTCTACAAGGTCATAGTTTTCTGTTTGTAGAGACAAAGGGATATTTTTTCGCTCTGTTTTATGTTCGCTGTCTAATGATCGGCAGACAAAAACAACACGATCACTTTGTGTCTATTATAGAAAACTATAACTACCCTGAGTAGGACTGCAAGATTTCTAGTCAATTACAATCCTGGTGACTTCCTATACACCCATAAAAGTATGCCACTACAAGAATTAACATAAGAACTTCAAATTTCATGCAAAACAACTTGTGAAATAAATTTACCGAGGGGCGGCTCACTCCCTTAAATCTGTGTACATAATATTGTTAAATCACATTAAATCATTTTAAATCTTTCTTAAATCATTAGATTTTTTGATTTTGTTAAATCACTTACATCAATTTAAATGGCTTTAAATCATTTGAAATCAAGTTAAATCACTTTAAATCATGTAAAATCACCATAAATCATCAATAAATCACAAAAATCACCTAACATTCCTTAAATCATCATCACAATTTGGCATCACCTACAGTGCTGGGCAGCGCGTTACAGCAATTAAATCGTGTTAAATCAGATTAAATCAATACTGATTTAAAATCTGTGTACACCTCTTTTGGAAGTTAGCCGCCCCTCGAAATTTACTAACCTAACTTTGGAATATTTTAAATTATAATTTTTTTTAACACCTTGCATAATGCCTACACAAAGTTGTTTAACAAATTAAGGTAATTATTGATATTACTGTAAACAGCGAATTTTTTCATGAAATTTTGCACAGACCCTAATTTTGGGTCGTAGAACACGAATCCGAAGTCAGCTTTTGGCGGTCTCGTATGGTTTTTCCAAAAAAAAATTGTTTTTGGAAAACTTTTAGGTTAACTTTTAGGTTACCTTTTTGTTATAGATTCCTTTAAGTTTCGACACTTTCACTTCAACATATCTGTAAACTTATAATTTTTATTAGTTTTCGTCACACAAAACACCACATTTAGGCAAAAATAGCTAAGAAAATTGCTGTTTTCTATAGAAAATTCCATTTTATCGCTCTAGACGTCATTATTTTGCCAGCTGTCAATTTTCCGGCGTTGCCACGTTTACAAAACATTTTTCTCGCAAATTTTAACAATTTCCGGCCATAAATAAATCCAAAAAAAGAGATGGCAATATGAGAGTAAAATAAGACAGATAGCATTTTATTTTCCCTAAAAGGGCAAAAAGATGACCCCAACCAACACCCTGGGGCACCGATCCCTCTTCGCCTGCGAGGAAAGAGACTGGTCAGGGCCCCTAACCAGGTGCTAACCCTGCTCCGACCTTAGGGTGCCCTCCAATCCACCGTTATACCACCGTTATATCGAAAATATTAGATCTGTCACCTAATTCACCGACTTAGAAAAGTTTTTGATACGAACGGTGGATCGGAGGGCACCCTAAGGTCGGAACAGGGTTAGCACCTGGTTAGGGGCCCTGACCAGTCTCTTTCCTCGCAGGCGAAGAGGGATCGGTGCCCCAGGGTGTTGGTTGGGGTCATCTTTTTGCCCTTTTGGTTAAATTTGGTTCATTTTCGCATTTTCCCGCCAACTTTTTATTATTCCTAATTTACAACTTTGTCTTGAAAAATAAGTAAACCTGGCAACGCCGGACATTTGACAGCTGGGAACGTAATGGCGTCTACTACCAAATACAATGGAATTTTATATAGGAAAAAGCAATTTTCTTAACTATTTTTGGCTAAATGTGGTGTTTTGTGTGACGAAATAAAATAAAAATTATAAGTTTACAGATATGTTTAAGTGAAAGTGTCGAAACTTAAAGGAATCTATAAAAAAAGGTAACCTAAAAGTTAAAAAAAATTTTTGCGGAAAAACCATTCGAGACCGCCAAAAACTGACTTCGGATTCGTGTTCTACGACCCAAAATTAGGGTCTGTGCAAAATTTCATGAAAAAATTCGCTGTTTACAGTAATATCAATAATTACCCAAATTAACACTATCTTGTTATAAGGTCAAATATAAAAAGTTTTTTCATATCTGCCTTAGTTTTATATATGTATAGCATACAGATGCATAGCCATGGATTTATTATTATTTATTATTCTTAATAAATCCGTGGCATAGCCATGCCCATTCCATGCATTTACTTTTATTTTCTCCGATTTGCAAAATCGTCACGCCATATATTTTTACATTAAACATGTGTAGTATGTACAAATATTTGTAGTATGTACAAATATTTTCATTATTAAGAACATGTTAGAAACAAGAGCTCATTCTTTCTATAAAATTTCAGAAATATTGATGCACTTTACATGATTTTAGCCTATTTTTATTTTTTTGTTTTGTCTAATATAAATATGTAAATGTTAACAATATTTGTCGAGTCAACAAGAACATAAAACGTTGATGCAACTCACCAGTTTCATACATACCTACACCTTTTAATAGGATGCAAAACCCATGTATTGTCAATTGTTGGGTCACGTTGTTTAACGATTTTATTATATAACTTCTGAGCCTTACAGGGTGGCCAGAAAGCCTCCTTTTTTTAATGGGGTCAACCATGCCTGGTTAATTACTGAAAGGGCTTCACTCTCCTCCCACTCAACCACAATATAAGCCATATTCCTACAACCAAAGAGCAGTTTTATGCAAACAGGTATGCTTATGCATGCAAGCAGCAAAAACCATTGTTTACGGTTTACGTTATGTTATAAATTGAAATATGTCAGCCACCAGAAAAATCACCAAAACTTACAATTTTATATTTGTACATACCTGTATTTTCTCAATGGATTAAAAAAGCTAAAATTAAACATAAAAATATGGAAGTCGGCGTCTGCGTCTACACAAAACCATGACCATGAAAGTCATTTGACATTTGACAGACGCAAGTTGTCAGAAGTCGGAACCGCGTTCACGTTCCATATTCCTAATTGGTCAGATTCAAATTTTAATGTCAAATTGACCAATGAGGACATTACTCGCCTTTCCCGATTCTCGTTTGTGAAACAAGAGCTGTATTTGATTAACAAAAATTGAATCAATCCGGGTCACTTTACGACACTCCAATGTTACTTTGTCATCTCTCTACTATCCTTTTTTGATTCAACTGCATATTTCGCTAAGAGTTGGTAAACTGGTCCGGATCGATCTAATTTTTGTTAATCAAATAAACCTCGGTCGTGTTCAAAAACTACACCGTACGACGCCCCAGTGTTAGTGTCACATGACTATAAATGAGCAATTTAAATACTAAGTCACATGATAGTGCGTCACACGACGTAGTTTTGGAACACAACGGTTTTTTTTTATTTTTATCTCTCTGCCAAAATGCGTTATATCTCGTTGCTAACCGTTGCTGATGGGGTGTTCTTTATGAACGATAATATAATGGAAAAAAGCAGATACGGAAGCTTTTAATACATTCATCGATAATTCGGGCTAACAACTGAAAGAATTATAATAGTGGCATATTTTCGTTGATGCATCAGGATAGGTATAGGTACCTACCATTTCAAAGAGGCCCATCGATAAAAGGATATTTTTTACACACCCCCAAAATCCATCGGAAATAGTGCACCAATAGAGCACATAATCTACTTAATAACGACGTCTCAGTGTCGTTAGTTACATGACGTCTTTGAGGCGTCGATAAAATCACGTCACATCCACGTCGTTTATTAGTGGCCTGACCTCAGTGACCAAAAATAACGTCGCTGCGACGTTAAAACGACGACAGCATGCTACTGGGGTCACCATGGCGAGCACAGGTGTTAGTTACGCAAAGTGAACATCACAAACGTCGAATGGTTATCGACTACTCACAAACAATAAACAAATTCACTCAATTAGATGCATATCCTATACCCAACATAGAAAATATTGTATCAAAAGTAGCAAAGTATAAGGTGTTTAGCACTATAGATCTTAAAAATGCCTATCATCAGATACCAATTAGGGACCATGATAAACCATTTTTACGGCTTTCGAAGCAGGGGGAAGTCTTTATCAGTTTCGCAGAATACCTTTTGGTGTAACGAATGGTGTGTCCTGTTTCCAAAGAACAATTGATTCTATTATTTCAAAAGAAAATTTGATCGGCGTTTTTGCTTACCTAGACGATGTAACTGTTTGTGGAGAAAACCAAGAAAATCACGACATCAACCTAGAAAAATTTCTAAATACCATAAAAAAATTTGGATTAACCCTAAATCAAAACAAATGCCAGTATAACAAAAATTCTATCAATCTGCTGGGATATACTATTGAAAACGGGACATTAAAACCAGATCCAGACAGACTTCAACCTCTCCTACATTTACCAGTACCATGCAATGCTGCTGAACTCCGCAGAATAGTTGGAATGCTGTCTCACTATTCAAAATGGATCCATAAATTCTCCGATAAAATAAGAAGCCTTGTAAATTGTAAAAAATTTCCTTTAACACAAAGCCAAGTTCAAGATTTCGAAATTTTAAAAAAAGATGTTGCCAATTCCTTTTTTTGGACTATTGACGATAATGCTTCATTGATTGTAGAAACCGACGCCTCAGACTATTGTATAGCTGCTACTTTAAGTCAGTCTGGAAGGCCGGTAGCTTTTTTTTCCGAGAACTTTATCCGAAACGGAGCGACGACACTCTTCTGTCGAAAAAGAAGCATACGCCTGTGTAGAGGCACTTCGAAAATGGAGACATTTCCTCATGGGACGCCATTTTAAATTAGTAACTGACCAAGAAGCAGTATCCTTTATGTTTCATGCTAAACAATCAAGCAAAATTAAAAATGAAAAAATTATGCGATGGCGTTTGGAATTATCTTGTTTCAACTATGATATTGTTTATCGGCCTGGAAGAGAAAACATAGTTGCTGACGCCTTATCAAGGATATGTGGAGCAAGTACCACTAACAAATTATATGAACTTCATAAGTCTATATGTCACCCGGGCATTACAAGAATGTATCATTTTGTTCGTGTCCGCAACTTACCATTTTCTATCGAAGATGTCAAGAAAATGACAGCAGCATGCCCCATATGTGCGGAAGTGAAGCCAAAATTTTGCAAAAATCATAGTGGTCACTTAATAAAAGCCACATCCGCATTTGAACGTTTAAATATTGATTTTAAAGGACCTTTGCCGAGTGCTACAAATCACAAATATTTATTAACAATTGTGAACGAATATTCTAAGTTTCCTTTTGCATTTTCTTGTTCAGATATGACTAGTTCTACTGTCATAGAATGCCTAGACCAGCTGTTCACTACTTTTGGTATGCCAGCTTATATTCATTCAGACCGAGGAACTTCTTTTATGTCTCATGAATTAGTGTCCTATCTTCAGTCTCGTGGAATAGCCCTTAGCCGGACTACACCATACAACCCAGAAGGAAACGGACAAGTAGAAAGATATAATGGGATAATTTGGAATGCTGTAAATTTAGCACTTAAAACTCGAAATTTAAAAGTGACACAGTGGGAACTAGTTTTACCTGATGCTTTACACTCTATACGTTCCCTGCTGTGTACATCAACTAACTGTACGCCACATGAAAGGATATTTTGTTATCAAAGGCGATCGACTAGTGGTACTTCCATACCTTCTTGGTTAACTCCTAAACAAAAAGTACTCCTTAAGAAACATGTCCGGGATAGCAAATATGACCCCCTTGTTGAAGAAGTGGAATTGGTGGAGGCAAATCCAGAGTATGCAGTGATTCGTTATGAAAATGGGAAGGAATCTACAGTTTCCATAAAACATTTGGCACCAAGGGGAGATTTAAGTTTAATCAACCCCGACAATTCTGATCCTGTCACTGATACGAATCCAATTATTCCATTAATCGAGGCTGATACTATTGAGTCTAGAAATGATGAACAAGGCCATCCAGATCCTGCTGAGCAAGATGTAAACACTTTTGATGACCCGAGACCTAGCACTTCGGAGATAATTATTCAGCCGCAAGAAGAAGATCCCTCCGCTGTTCACGAAGCTACTGTTAAGAATTTTCCAAATAAAGTTCGTCAATCCTCAAGAAAACGCAATCCCCCAGCATACTTAAAAGATTATAATTGAAATTAACCCAAGGGAGAATGTAATATGATTTCGAACTTTCTATGTATATTAATAATTACCTTGTTACCAGTACTACTGGTACTTTTAGTAGTTTGTCATTTTATGCTATTACTTGTCATAATTTATATGAATGCTTTCTGCTAATTAAAGCCTAAAGGACAGTAAAGGTTAGTCTCATTTCATCAGGTAAATCAAAATACTTGCTAATTATCCCTGTTATGTAGATTACTATGAATAAGTCGAACGTTTAAGTAGGTCTTTAGAACACAATGCAAATATTGAGATCAACACTATTTTTTTGTGCGGTGCTTACGCGTTGCCTTCAATAATTTTTTAAAAATTTTTGAATGGGTTTCCCGCGCAAAGTTTTCTCAGTCGGTAACAGTTTTGTCAATAAACAGTGTTGCAATTCAGTACACTTGAAAACAGCTGATTTCGTGTTTGGACGGAAATACACTGTTCCGTATTTTCTCGTACCGTTTTATTTTCTTTGGTAGAAAGCGATCAAAATCGTTGTCGCTTTTTTTGTTATAGAGTTCGGCTGCTGTTCAAAGAAAATAAAAGGGTTTGATTGGCCCTGTTCTGTCATCTGTCACTATTCACTCCGAGTACGCCAAAAAGTAGAAATAAAATTAACTTTTCAGCGGATCGTCAACAGACTCCGAACGGATTTGTGACCGCACTTTTCACAGGCCACGTGATGGTTTCGGCCAATTACATCGCTGAACGCCGGTGCGCTCGTTTTGTAGTCCGCCCATGGGGACCCACCATTAGATAATAATCAGTGCAGTTCCGACAACCACAAACGAACAAACCTATTAGTAATATTCCTTTCAGGTGTCTGACGCCCCGGAGTCACTCGACACCATTCCGAAAGGAACAATTGACAAGTTTGACATTAAGCTCAAGTGATAAGTGATGCACGAGAGGGCAGGGGGGATAGGGCTCGAACCTTAGACAAGGGAAAGAGAGTGGACGCGTAACGATGCCTGCCTGCCTGTTACCACCGTATACAGACAAAGACAAGTAGAAGCACTCGACGTCGGTCGTTTGATGATTCGAGATCTAAAGCGATGTGCCGACGCACCGGCTGGTCGGGGTAGTGCATCGAAATACGAGATACAAAACCAGCCAACAACCTGCTAGAAGCAAGGCGGGATGCGGGCCGAACGACGGCAGGTCGGACTAGACCTTGAGCGAGAGTGATTCTACTTGTCTTTTGTCTGTATACGGTGCTGTTACCGACTGCCACATAAATCATGGCCGGCCAAAACAGCAAGGTCTCTCCAGTGGCTTATCGCGCAAAAGGAGTAAACGAGGATTTTAAATACGGTCATATTGATATAATTTATTAAAAATAAAGTTGTTTTAATGACGATGGCAGTTTTATTGCAACCTAAAAGTTACATTTTAGTTTAAACTAATAGTATGTTTTTGTTATGGATACTTTCAAGTTGTTGACTTATAGAACCAGAAATGAACTGTATAAAATAAGAATTAGTTAAAAAACATTTACATGGTTAAATAGGTTTTTTTTCAGATATTGATTATTTTTCGTTGTTTGTGAAAAATCTGGTTTAGCTTAATATAATAAGAAACACAAATGCAAAACAAATTTTTATTAATTTTAAATAAATTAAGTACTTACTTGTCATTTTGTTAAACACAAAAAATGTAAAACTACATACAAACATAAAAGACAAACTATTTTACAGCATCAAAAGTAATTAAAGGATAATAATTATAATATATAAGTATACAGAAAACGCAAATATAAACATAAGTAATGTTGAAGAAACTCTTCAACAAAGAATTATTAAAACAAATCCCAAAAATAATATTTTATCTACTACATAAAAATCCGCAACGTTAAAATCGCAAATACGAAATTATTTTTCTAAACCCGGCCTTATTCATTTCTACAGAAACCAAGACGTGACATCTGACATTGAAAAATAATATTCCCTTTTTTTGTTGCACTAAAAAACCCGCCATAATGGCACGCGTTAATTGCCTGTGTTCTCGAAGGTTGAAGAAAGAAAGAGTCTTCCCGATAATGTTGTAAAGCAAGCACGTCGACCGCCCCGGAGAGACAGAGGCAGGTAGTACAGTGTGTACAACCGACGCCATTTTTCTCTTCCTTTGTGTGCCGCCCCGGCAAATTGCAATCATGATTTTTTCTCTTGTGTGATGCCAGTGTGGCAAATATCTCTCGTGAAGCCATAGTGCGATCTCTTGTGAAGCCTTAGCGCGATCTCCCGTGAAGCCAGTGTGGCATTATCTCGTGAAGCTAACAAGGCAATCAACTCGTGAATTATTATTCTCCAGTGTGACCGTCTCACTCAGCAATCTTGCAATCGTGAATTAATCTCAATTAGTAGCCGTCCCGCCGGCATTTGAAAACGTGATTTTCTCTACAAGCAAATGTGTTGTTGTTAAATGTCTCTTTGTTTTCCTGGAATTTTATCTCAAGATTCTCAAGCAAAGTGGAGCTAAAGTTGCTCACATACAGAAGGATTTGGACCCAAACATTATCGTAAGAATTTTCCATATTATTAGTCGAAAAACTGCTCGAAAAAGCTGTCATCAAACCTCTCAAGAAATAGTGAATTTAGCGGATTTATTCTCATTAGAACTGAAAGTAAAACGACATCAATTTGACTGTTTTTGAACTCTAAAACGTGTCATTTATTCTCAAGATAAAGTAAACAAATTGTCTGCACTCTACATTGCTTTATTTGAACGAAAAGTAAAAACTTTTTTGACTGTGTTTTGCCTGGTATTATTCAGTAAATATTGCCAGCTCTTTGTCGCTTATTGCAAAACAGTGTTGCTTATTCTAATGACTGTGTAGCTGGTTATTATGCCTAGAAAATGTGAATAAAATTGGACTTGTTTTCTGATTTATTTACAATCATCTTACCTATTTTACGTGATACTGTTTTCTGACTTTTTTGTTTGTTTATTGCCAAGAAACCAGTGTGGTTTTTTTAATCTAAGAATCGCTGTGAAATCTAGATAGCTTATTGGAAATTTTCCTGATTTGTGACAACTTTTAAGATAATTACAGCAGGTGATTTTTGGTGACATTTAAAGTGAATGTTTATTCTGAAATAGACGATTTTAGTTTATCCCTGCGCACTACATATTTATAGATAATAAGGTTGACATATCGATTATTATTTTGCCTCATATTTTCTATCCTTTTTACTGTAGCTAGTAGTGTATTTATAAGTCTGTTCTTATCTGATATTTTGCAATTTATGAATACCTTTTTTGCGCTGATAATATTTAGGTATTTTTAGCAGTAAGAAGTGTTGTTTAATTTTGCCATTACCTTTTTTTCGATAATATTTGCTAACGACATAACCGTTTATATTTTTTATAGCGAATATTTACTATTTAGTTAATAGATAGATTTAGTAGATTTGCGTTGTTTCATTGTTTGTATGTCACACCCAAGTTAGTGATTTAAATATTTTTATGCGAACCAGTGGTGGAGAAGCAGAAGGTGGTTGCATAGTGATCACCCCCCTCTTTGTGTTGTAGTAAATGACCAGTTCGTTTCTACACCAAGTAATACAGTAAATGTGAAGCCTGGGGCAGCATTAATATTTTGCAACCATTTCTCTAGTGTACAACAGTGTGGTAAGCAAATATCAAAAACACTTCTTACATAATTGTATGCCTTGGGAGAAAAAAAATTTAAAGTGAGAGCAAATTTCCGTAATTCTGGCGAATATGTTCTTTTTTTCCCAATTTTTCTTTGTAACATTTCTTTAGTTACAGATGTTATATTCCCTAATAGCATTGCTTTTTCATTATCTAATAAATTATTTTTTTGTAGTAAAGTTTGTACCATTTGCTTTAAAGAAACAACTTTTTTTTATATCGTTTTAAAGACTGAGTTAATACCCGAATTTTTCTGGTTTTTGCTGTGCTTTTAGCAACCTCACGGAAAAGCTGTTTTCTTAATGACTTCTTTCGTGGCTTCAGGATCTGCTACAGGCAATGTAGGCTCATTTGAAGGGACTGGTTGTGGACTACATGCTCTCTTTCTTGTCTACAAAAACAAACAGTTTTACTTCAACTAAATAAAAAAAATATTTTTTTTTAAAAAAGCTTTTATACGTTACAACTAAAAATACCTTCTTTGACTGCAGATAGTGTGGAAGCTCAGAAAATAATGTTGGAACTGCTTCTTCATTCAGTAAACGAACTCTTGACTGCGAGTTACTTTTGTAGAACCAATGTTTTCAAAGTGTTTTGAACAAAGGCGATCATGTTTTGAGGGCATCCAATCACTTTCATGTTTTCTATCCACTTTTTGCATTGCTCGCACTCTCTAGGAAAACTGAAAGAAAAAGTTAATTACTTAAGTAGGTAGGTAGGTACTACTCGTCCTTTTTTTCCCTCTTTTATTCTTCTTTAGTTACCCTTTTTTACAACGAAACATGTATTCTTTTACACATTTTAAAATATTTAAAATTTCTTTCAAAGAAAATTTATAATTTTATAACAGTACATTAGGTACGCCTATGAACACAAGGCGTGTTTCACCAAAGAACCTGAGTTTAAATACATAATTCTGACTAAAAGTAACTAAATACTTAGATAAAATTTTGCCTATTGTTACATTTTTGATCATACTTTAACATATTATAAAGAAATAACTCAAAGACTAGGCTTTATATCCAAAATTTAAACATAAACTAAAAGGGACAAAAGCATCTCTATTAGTTTTTACCTGTGAAATGATATTCCAGGCTCTTTCTTCTCACTTCGACTTTTACAACAATATGCTGAACAGTTCACCATAATGAAATTTAATATACTTCACTTCTCACCTTCACTTTACTGATATAAATTCGCAAAATAAACTTTCGATGCGTTTTGTTTGTTTGCCACATAAACAATGGCCGCCGCTCGAAAAGCGTAACAGTTTCTGCTCATTGGTTTAATGGCATGCGCGGTATCCTCTCTCTTCCCTCATCTAAGGCTCGAACGGTTCAGGTGCTTGATGCCCCAGTTGAATGGAACAACTGTGTGCGGCTCTGGAGCTGTACGGGAGCACCTCCTTGGGGTGAAAGGAAGACACCTATTATTTCAAAGTCGATGTTGCCAACAGTAAAATATTCCACGACGCTCATTGGCCGATCCCTCGACATATTTCGGACTATCCGTAAAAAATCGATTCCAGTCATATGACTGTCAGTGGGTTGGCCTGTGTTGGTTTTTCAATTTTAGTCAAGTGATATTTTATTCCTACATAAAACATCTAACCGTTTATTAGTTTTGTAAAAATGGCAAGCCAGACACAAGGCATTCAACAACTTTTAGCGGCGGAAAAAAGAGCAGCGGAAAAAGTATCAGAAGCCCGTAAACGTAAGTATATTTTTCTGAAAAACGTACAGATTCAGGGTTTGGGTGTAGTGTCTTAGTTTTTATGAATATTATATTGCAATATTATCGTCGCCTTGTATACACTTTGATTTCAATTTTTCTTAAGCTACATATATTTATATGAAGAAAACTATAAAAATCTTTTTTCTTGTTAGGTAAAGCACGAAGACTTAAGCAGGCGAAAGAAGAAGCTCAAGATGAAATTGAGAAATACCGCAAAGAACGCGAGCGCCAGTTTCGTGAATTTGAAGCCAAGCACATGGGATCCAAAGAGGATGTTGCAGCCAAAATTGATGCAGACACCAAGATAAGAATTACCGAAATGAACAGATTGGTGCTGGGGCAAAAAGAGAAGGTAAGTTTATTTATGATAAAAGTCACATGATTGCATGATGGGTGTTGCTTTTATCTTTTTTATATACTTTAGTAATTTGTGTAATTCTGAATTAGGTACATTGCTAAGAAGTAAGTTGAGGCAAGTGACAAAAAAATTTAACTAGAGTTAGTTTTTTCCATTTCACATTCAAGGTCAAATTTTTAAGGAAATAGTCATTCCTTAAGTATTCCTAAAACCCGGAGTTTGCTTTAAGCATGGGTGACACCTTATACTCATAACGACCATAAAGATTACTTTTAGTTATCCATTTAGGTATTCACATGTGACTTGTTTGCTTCTCAAAAACTATATAAAATGTAATGCATGTTACATCCTCGGTAATGATATTCTAATAGCAAATTATCGATTATCATCATGTAAAAAATGTTACGTACTTCTTTTCAAAAAAGCTTTTAAAGCATTAAGAGAGATATTAAATAGGTCTATGCTTAAGTTATTTGCATTTTTCATAATTCTGCAAATGGCAGAGTTCTGACCATAACGGGTCCCATGAAAGTCAAAGTTAAAAGTATTTACCTCTCTCAGCTGTCGCTGTGGAACCCTGAAGTTAAGAGCCGATAATATATCAGGACAATCAATCATATTATGCATAATTTTATATGCAGTCATTATGTCAATGTTAATTCGTCTCTTATGCAAATTTTGAAGCCCAAGTTGTATCTCAAGTTCCCCACAGTTCACATCATCAACTGGAATGTCGAGCTTATATGAAACATGTGTGCAACAGGGAAGTATCTTGGGACCATTGTTATTTATCCTTTATGTTAACGACATTGTCCAAGCCGTCAGTGGGGTTAACATACATTTATTTTCTGCTGATACACTGGTGTATTTTTCATCTAAGGATATTAAACATATTGTAGATACTGTAAATGAGGCATTAGACAGTATTAACAAATACACCTGCAAAAACTTGTTGAAAATAAATGCAAATAAAACAAAATTTATTATTGTAAGTACAGAAAGGGTTAGAAGTGAATTTGTTTCAAGTCGTTATTCGTTAAGTATAGGGGGTTCTCTAATTGAATGAGTTAGTAAGATTAAGTATTTGGGCGTGATTATTGATGATAACTACATAATATCTAAAATTTCTTTTCTTATAAACTACTTATCAAGATGCTCTTTTTACATGTCGATGTGGTCAAAATTGATCCTTTTTAATACCCTTATTTTACCCCATTTTAATTACTGTTCAACCATCTTTTATTTACTTAAACAAAATTAAATTTCAAGGTTACAAAAATTACAGAACAGAGCAATGAGACTTATCCTGTCTTGTAATAAATATACGTCCATCAAATTGATGTTAGAGTGCCTCCAGTGGTTGCCTGTCTTGGAGCATGTAAAATATAGGATGTTGGTTTTCGTTTTTAACATAAAGACTGGTAATGCACCTACTTATCTTTCAAGTAAATTGTGATATAATAATGAGGTGCATCAATATGAAACAAGACAACAGAATAACTTCTATATTCCACGTAGAAATAAAACATTCGAATGATATTAAAAATGCTTCGTCCTTGTGCGTTTTTAAGGGAAAATTAAAGTCATATTTATTAAATCAATAGAGAGTGGAATTTAAATATTTTAAATTCAGTGTAGGTTGATGTGGATCTTACCCTTATCGTGGTTTGATGTTTTGTTGTAAATTGACTTGTGTAATATTGATGTTGACCTGAATAAGGAAGTTTTGGTAAAGTTTTAAAGTGTACATATATTCAGTGTTTTGGTCTTTTCTTGTGTGTTCTAATTTGACTAGGATGATTTGATGTTGACCTATTTAGGAGATTTATTAAAATTTTAAAGTGTGTTTACATATAATGTATATACTTGGTGACTGTTGTTGGTTTTTGTATTTTATGTGTTGTCATATTATTATGACTTATTCTGTTAGATATATTAATTTAGGCTAGTGCAAATGACACGGACTGTAAACCATAGATTGTAATTTTTGTAAATCTTTTGATAAACTAGCAAGTGCTAAATAAAGGGTAATAACCATATCTGATAAATTTTCTTTGGACTTTTTCTATCTTATCAATGTGAATTATAAAAAATGGATTCCATATAGTAGTACAGTTTGTTCTCCAAATGAGGTCTAACTAGAGAAATGTATAGTGTCTTAATAGCTTGAACATTTTTAAAATCCTTATTGTTACGTTTTACAAAACCAAGCATATGTAATGCTTTATTGCAAGCAAACATTAATATGCTGTGAAAAAGAGGGCTTATTATCAAATAAAATACCAAGGTCTTTGATTAGAGTAGTTTTCTCAACAGTAGCATTATTTATTTATTTTATTTTATTTATTTATTTAATACATTAAGGCCCAACACAAAGTAATTAATAGGGCCGAGCAAATATAACTTACATAGACAATAAATATTCCTAAAGTAATAATTTTATTTTTACACACACAAGTAATAACAATTACAATAACACAAGCAGCTTAAAATCCGTACAGCTACAAGTTAGCTACGGCGGTCCGAACGAACTGGTTGAACGACATATCCAAATCACAGTAATTAGAAATCTGATTATACTTAGAACACATTTTGTAAACAGGAGATGTCAACATGATATTCGTTCTCGCAGCTGGCAGGTAGAAGCAAGTGCGAGCTCTAACAGAGACCCTAGGTATTAAAAAATATAGTTGTTCTAGCAGAGATGGACATGCGGTGATACTCCTCACAATTTTGAATAATCATATCACCGCCTGCACATCCCTGCGCCACTGCAAACTTTCAACATGAAATCTATACAATAATAAATTATTATCTATCCCCCTTTCAGGATACATTCCATCTTCTTTTAGAGACAGGAACTTTAAAAATTTTCTTTGCACTTGTTCTATCATTAGAATATACTTTGAATAGATCGGGGACCATATTAATGCTCCATACTCCAGCCTGCTTCTAACCAATGTAAAATATAAAGTCTTAAGTACCTCTATATTATTAAATGACTTACAGTTCCTTAAAATAAACCCTAACATTCGATCAGCACTTGACACTATTTTCATTATATGATCTCTATAAGATATCCCAGAATCCAGCAGAACACCCAAGTCACCAACCTTCTCCGCCCGCTGCAATATATTTCCATCGATGGAATAGTGATAAACAATAGGACAGTGCTTTTTAGTCAGTGACATCACTGAACATTTGGCAGAATTGAGTAATAGTCTGTTTCCTATACACCATCGTTGTATCACTTCCACTGTGGATTGCAACCTCAAACAATGTACGAAACCCCTTTTGAATATCTTACGCTTAAGTTCTCTTCTCCATTGTCCTTCCTAATGTTCATCTCCTCATACAATTTTTTGAGTTCTTGCCGTTGCATAAATGTTAGATCTGCACTTATTCGAGCAGTATGATTTGACAGTTTCTTTTTTCGCTTTAAAATGTTTAATGCTATATGGGAATCTGGAAGCATTATCTTCATTGGTCTTGGTTTTGTGCCTTTCTTACCTATTCTATTAACTTTAAATTCAATAGTTGTATTTATCTCCAATTTGTCCAAAATTTGGAGAACCTGACCTTATCAAAATCTATTCTTTCAGTTGTATTTGTCGAGTCTGACTCATTAACATTATGAATAATAATGTTACTGGCTCTCAGGTTTCGATCTTGTACTTCATTAATTAAATTTGCCTGTCCAGTTTCTTGTTGATCCAAGTCTGCATTTCCAATTGGCGTGGATTTTAGTTGTGACAGTTCCTGTTTAATGATTTGCATTTCCTTCTCCATTTCGTTAATCCTTCCTTGTTGGGAGGTTATTAAATCATCCAGCGCAGAACGCATATAATTTTTTTGATCCATAATGACGTCAAACAGTTTTCCAATCATAAACACGACATCTTTATTACTAACTGAGTTCCTTTTCTGCAATTCATTTACACGTTGTTGAATTACTTCAAGATCCACGCTGGCCACTGCTGTGGATTTATCGCCGACACCTGTGCCAAGATGTCTATTCGTTATCTGTCCTGCTTGCGCCGCAGGAGTAGTTGGTGTTTGCACTAACGCATGAGTCTGTGCATTCGGTACACACGTTGTCGTAGATTGTGCACCTCCTTTAGTTGTCCGGTTACCGTGACGTGTTGCAGCGCCACCAATCGACACGCGCTTAACCTCGCTTTTTGAACAATATTTACATTCCCATGAATGGGACCCGGTACGACGTGCAGTGGAACAAAATTTATTAAAAGCGGTGTCTGAGAGACCTGTACAACCCTTATGTATCCATGCACAGCACTTGGAGCACTCGATTGCGTTTTGATTCGACTTAATTTCCCGCTCACACAAACAATAAACTACACTGTCCGCCATCTTTACTTTGTTATATTATATATATTATATATTATTGATAATAATAATAACAATAAACGTCTTTATTTTTAATTCGGCGAAGTTCAGTCAAAGACTGCTCAGCTTAACCGAATACAATAATTTCAGTAAAATTAAGTAAGTAATTATTCAGCAAAGGATAACTAAGTAAGTAATAAAATTTATACATTCCATAACTACCAGAATAATCTAAAAACATTACATAACATAATTAAATATACAATTACAAAGATTGAATTCAATTAAACTTTAAAAAATACAATATAATTAAAAATACATTTACAAATTTTTTACCAAGAAGTAAATTATACATACAATAAAAATAAAAGAGCACATTTCTAAGAAGGCAATATCATACAGTCAAGCAACAGCCTGTTGCAACAGGAATTTTTTGTATGCCTTTTTAAAACCATAAACCAACTTCAATCGAATAGTATATATCAATTGTTAGTATACTCGCTTAGAATAGAAGACTTAAGCCTGCCAAACTGTATGTGTTTGCATTTGTTAACATTTAAATGAAGCATATTATTTTGGACTTCTGGTGTCCGTTAACTTTGGGCGGACCATTGACCTATTTTAATACACTGGGTTTTTGTATTTTTGATAATATTTAATAACATTTTTTTATTATTAATATACAGGAATAATAGATATTTGTAATACTTGTAATGCCATTTTTGATGATGAACAGCACGCCACCAGCAACACTGCGGTCCCTTGTAGCATTAAAATTAAACTTCCGCTGCCGCGAAATTCAAAAGTCAATGTTCCCTGCGACATCTATGATACAAGTCAAAAGCTTTAAGTGGTTAATGTTTATACAGCCAGAAAGTTAAAGCTTGCTGTGTACATGACATACCGCCGCCCTTGAAAGCTCGTACTTTCAACCATAAATCAAAGATATATTAGATATCGATCGGCAATACACTAATTTTAGTCACTCTCCGTTTGTAACATCCATCACAGGTTTTAACAGTCACAACTCGAACAACACCATCGTCACCAGAATGCGTTTCTTCCACTCGACCAATCTTCCAAGACATCGGAGGCATGTTATTTTCCCTTAACAACCCAAGACTACCCTTGAGTGGTATTACTCCTTCCTGACGTTTCCATTTTGTTCTTTCTCGTAAAGTCTGCAAATAATCCTGGGACCACTTGTCCCAAAACTGTTGCAGTAAGAATTTCATGTGTCGATACTTGATTATTTGTGTTTGTCGATCATTGGGTACAGTAGCTTTAGGAAAGGCAATCAATGATGTACCAATTAGGAAGTGCCCTGGTGTCAATATCTCCATATCTTCTGGATCCTCTGTAAGGGGACATAGGGGACGAGAAGTGATTGATTCTATTTGAACAATAATTGAATAAAAATTTTCATAAGTTAAACGTGTCTCATGCATTACTCTTTTTAAATGATGCTTCATTAAACGAACGGCTGACTCCCACAAACCAACAAAATGTGGAGACCGTGGGGGGTATGAAATGCCAACAAATTTTATTTTCTAAAAGAAAGTTTTTAAATTTTACATCGTTAACCTGGTTTACAAATTCAGCCAGAACTCCTTTTGCGCCCACAAAATTGGTTGCATTGTCTGAATAAATGTCGGTACAAAGGCCTCGACGAGCAACAAAACGTTTAAATGTATTTAAAAAACCGTCTGTAGATAGCTCTGTAACAACCTCCAAGTGCACAGCCTTTGTAGAGAAACAAATAAATACGCATACATGAGCCTTAATCAATGCCTTGTTTCTTAATTTACTATCCTTAATATCTTAAGGACCAGCATAATCAACTCCACATACCTTAAAACTTAAACGGAAAGGAGGGGGTAACCCTAGCTGAAGGCAAATCACCCATTTTTGGTATAGAGTTAGATGGAGAAGCTCGAAAACAAGTGACGCATTTATGCAACACACTTCTCGCTATTAAACGCTCCTAACGTTAGACAAAACTAGTTGCGATCCCTCTTGTAAGTTTTTTAAGTGTTCTTGTCTAATGACTACAGAAGTAAAATGATGCTTAGCAGGAAGAATAATAGGATGCTTATTCTCAAACCTTAGACTGGACTTTCTAAGTCTACCACCTACTCGCATTATGCCAGCATCATCCAAAAAAGGATTTAAGTCAATTAATTTGCTTCTACGAGAAACAGAGTTACTAAGTTTTAGAGTCTTAAGTTCATCGGAAAATACGTTAGCTTGAACCATTTTAACAGCTACTCTAGTACTGTTGTCTATTTCATTTGTTATTAAGTCACCTAATATCCTCGAGTCATGTTTAAGTTTAGCGTTTTTTATAAAACGTAGAACATAAGCTAATACACGTAATAGTCTTGTAAGTGAAGAATATTTAAATATGATATTGTCTTCAATTTTAGTACAAAGAAAAGTATGGGTATTTGTCTTAATTTCCGGTACTTGAGCAACTTGTCTATCAGATTTGAGATTTTCAGGTCAGCGACCTTCGTCTAAACTCAACCATTCCGTGCCTTCAAACCAAAAGAAGAAATATACTATTTCATCCGGATTCATACCTCTCGATACTAAATCCGCAGGGTTTAACTTTGTACGTACGTGCCGCCACTGACTGGGTTTGGAATATGATTGAATTTGTGTGACACGATTTGAAACAAATGTCTTTAATCGACTTGGATCACAAGATATCCATGATAAAACTATGGTGGAATCACACCAGTAATAAATCCCCTCAATCTTCAATTTTCAAATCAATTTTTATTGAATTTAATACTGTTTGGCACAGTTGCGTAGCAAGAAGTGCGCCGCGTCTCTAAGCGAGGTAATGTGTTAGTTTTTAATGGAGCTACCCGTGATTTTGCACACGCTAATCTTACTAAAATGTCACCGTTTGCATTTTGTGACCTATAATAGATACAGGCTCCGTAAGCTGCCTGAGAAGCGTCTGAAAAACAATGTATTTGAATCTTTATGGAGTCAGGTAATAAAATAACTCTAGGTATACGGATATTATTTAATGAACCAATCTTGCTGTAAAAATTAATCCATATATTAAGCAGGCTTTCGGGGATTTGATCATCCCAACCAATTTTTAACTGCCATAATTTTTGCAAAATTATTTTGGCCTTTACTATCACTGGGGCTAGCAATCCGAGAACATCAAAAATCTGACTAACGATGGAGAGTATGATCCGCTTCGTGAAAAAATTTTGGTTGTCTGAATTAACAACAAATTGAAAATCATCCTGACAAGAATTCCAGAGAATCCCCAAAGTTTTGGAATTTTCATGGTCTTTAATAATGTACTGACCATTTGTACTATTCCCTTTACCCGTCAGGTATTCAATTATTTGAGTGTTATTTGAAGCCCACTGTCTCAAATTAAACCCTGAACTACTTAAAATGTCATAGACACCCTTAATCAGATCTAATGTCGATTCTAAATCATTGGTGCCAGTTAACCAATCATCCATATAAAAATCTGTCAAAATAGACTGATATTTTCTATTGCTAGTTGTTGAAGACAACGCGTAGCCAAAAAACTGGCTGGTGCCGTGCCATAGGTAACAGTGCTCAATTTATAATGCACTAAGTTCTCAGTCGGATTTGCTCGCCAAACAACCCGCTGATAATCACGATCGTTTTCATGCATTAAAACGCACCGATACATTTTTTGCGATGTCTGCCGTAAAAACAATAGAGTGAATGCGAAACCGAAGAAGTATCCAAAATATAGGTTCTTGTATACATGGACCGACCATCAGTGTGTCATTCAATGATAAATTTGAAGTAGTTTTAGCCGACGCGTCAAAAACTACACGTAGCTTAGTTGTAACTGACGAATCTTTTATAACACAATGGTGTGGTAAGTAACAGACGTTATTTTTTTAAGTATATCATCGGAATTCACGGCAGACATGCCCTAGTTTGATATATTTGTCAATAAATTCACAACATTTTTCTTTAAGGGTTGAATTTTTTGATAACCTTCTTTCTAAGGTTTGAAATCTCTGAATAGCTATATCGCGAGATTCGCCTAACTCTTTATAATTTTCTGTAAAGGGCAGTTTAACGATAAAATTATTACCTCTATCCCTTTCAAAATTATTTTTTCTTTAGAAAACATTGTTTCTTTAGACGTACATTCTTCAATTGACCAAAAGGACTCAAGTCGTGTTTCAATATTTGACATATTAGATGGTGTTTGTACAAAACTACAAATTACATTTGTTTGCTTTATATTAATTTGGCATGGTCCGGCAATGACCCATCCCAATTTAGTTTTTTGTAAAATGGGCTGATTCCTACCCAGTAAAATCTGACTAGGCACAAGCAAACTATAAAAAATATTACCACCCAGTAAAATATCTATCTCTGAAGAAATATTAAATTGAGGGTCTGCTAATTTTAATTCTTTTGGTATGTTAAGATTTGTATTTTCAAAGCTACACTGAGGTATATTTTCAGTTATTTTATCAATAACTAAAAAGTCAAAACTAAAATAGGAATTTAAGTCAGTAGATGAAACCTTTGTTTTTATTAATTTTGAAATATTAGTTGAGTTCATACTAATACCCACCACAGGTATGTTAACAGGTCTGTGTGCTAATTTTAATTTTGTCGATAAATCTTTAGTGATAAATTTTGACTGTGAGTCACTATCTAATAAAGCTCTACACAATACCGGTTTATTTTCTGAATCATAAATGCAGACAAGTGCTGTAGATAGTATTGTAAAAGAATAATTATTAGCAGATATACTGGCATAAGAAAATTCATTAAATTGGGAACATGTGGCAACAGTGGACTCATTATTGTTAATAGTTGAAACATTCGCCTGATTTCCTTGTGGCAAACCGTTGTGAAACATGATTTTCTGATTTTGGATCTACATCTTGTATGTTTGTTTGAGACTGATTTGATTCTTTTGAATGTGAACCCTGATTCTGCTATTTATTTAAATGCAAAATAGTGTGGTGTCTTTTTCCACAAGTTCTATCTACATGAACTTGATGTACAGCTAAAACTATTATGCCCTGATTTAAGACAGTTATAGTCACCTTCCATTTAACTAGGCGGGCAAAAGAAATGGTTCTTAATCTAATAGAATACTTTGAAAATGAACAGAAGAAGACTACTGAAACCGGCGAGGTATCAAATCCCAGGTCCATTAAAGAGAAAGTCTCGGAAGCACTCAAACTAGGTTTAAGATCTATACAGAGAATTGTTCATGAAAGTAGTAGAAGTATACCAATGAAGAAAACGCAACGACGATCAAGGAAAAAGAAGACTGAGACTCTACAAGAATGTAAAAAAATGGATGTGAGGAATGTTATATACGACTTATATGCATCACAGATTAACATAACGCTTCCAGTTTTGAGAGATGCTTTGAAGGAACAAGGTATTTTAGAAATAGGACTCATTGTCAGCGTTGACAAAAAATTTAGGATTTCGTTATAGAAAGGACTGCAACAGAAGATATTTGTGCGAACAACCAAGAATTGCAAGTCAGCGAGTCAAATTTTTAAAAAAATATGTTGAAAATTATGATTCGAAATTTAGAAAAGTTGTTTTTTTAGATGAAACTTGGGTATTTTCGAATGGGAGTGGGTCCAAATTATGGCAAGACGACTCGGTGAAGTCAGTGAAACGAAAAAAAGGTTGTGGTTTGGGAAAAAGATTTATTATAATAAATGCTGGCTCGTCTACTGGTTTTATAGAGGGAGTGAGTTTGATTTTCTCCTCTAAATCAAAGAGCGCTGACTACCACGACAATATGGATTGTGAGCTTTTTGAAAAGTGGACCACAGAAAAACTTATACCAAATTTGGATGAACCATCGTTAATTGTTCTAGACAATGCGTCTTATCATTCTCGGGCAATAAATAAACAACCAAATTCATCATGGAAAAAAAGCGACATCTTTCAGTGGTTGGTTCAGGAAGATCAGAATCCATCACCCGATTTATTAAAATCTGAGCTTCTAATGAAAGCGAAAACTATTCAAAAACAAAAAATATATGCCGTCGACGAAATGTTGCGGGAACACGGTCATGAGGTTTTGCGGTTACCACCTTACCACTGCCAATTTAATGCCATAGAAAGAATGTTGGTAATGGTCTGAGTTCACAACAGGTAGAAGAAGTTTGGAAAAAATCCCTATCACAAATTACGGGGGACTACTGGAGGAAAGCAGTAGAGCACACGGAAAAAGTTATCCTGGACTGGTGGAAGAGAAAAAATACTGGATGTCCAAGTGGAACCACTAATTATTTCGACTGCAGAAGATAGTGAAAGTACTGCAGATGAATTTGATGATTCTGAATTTGAACAATGTTAGAGCTATTTTTAATTATTTATTTTGTTTTCTTATTCACTGACCTTTTTTTTAAATTCTGTAATATAGTTTTATTAGAATTAATGTTATATATCTATGTGTTATCCTATTTATTATATTTGAAACATACTAAAATTTGTTTTATTTATCTAATTTTCTATATTTAATTTATTTCTTCAATTTATTAATTAACCAAAATATTCAAAAGTCGTATTACAACCTCATGCAACAATACGAATGCACCTCTGAAACATTAATTTCGGAACGAGACATTTCAATGCCCGGTGGCCGTCAGTTTAATTATGCCTGTCAGTTTCAAATAAACTGTTAACCTATTATCATTAAATTTTATTAAACATCAGCTGTCCATGTACCGCCATATTGTTTTTTACTTTTAGAAATATTTTTGGGACCTCTGCTTCTGCTGATTGATTCGTAGATAATAAGCCGCCTAGTTAAGTGGAAGGCGACTATAGTGCATAATTTTAATTTTTTGATTTCAAAAACCCTCGTTGGTACTGATAATTTTAACAGGTTTTTACAAAATGCGATGGAATGATTTTGTTTGTTGCAAAAGGTACAAAGATAACTACCGCTAGTTGTGGCATACACATGCGTCTTTTCTTTAACCTTCATATTTTGAACCTGCAAATTTGTCTTACTCATTTCAATAGATTCCAAAACTTGACAACGTTCATTTGAAAATTTCAAAAATTCATTGACTGTGTTGGCGAATCATTATTTTTTGTTTTCATTTCCCACTCACTTTTTGAAATTTTATCTAGTTTAGAAGTAAGTAAATAAATCAACATAGTAGACCAAGAATTGACTGACTCGTTAAGATTTTTCCAAGGCTCTACAATGTTTCTGAACGATGTCTAAAAATGACCTAAGTAAGGCATAGGATTCTTTATCGATGTTAGGTAGGTCAAACAGTTGTTTGACATGACCACGAACTATAAATTTTTTATTTTCAAATTATCCATTAGTAAACTCCAAGCTACCGAATAATTTAAGTCGTTGACTTCCAATGAGTCAATGACCTTAGAAGCTTCACCCTTTAACACGGATTGTAAATAATAATATTTTTGAATATTTGACAAGTTGGTATTGTTATGTATCAATGAAACAAATGTATCATGAAAGTTTGACCATTTATCATATGTACCGTCAAATTCTGGTAGTGTGACAGGGGGAAGTTGTATGCTAAAATGTGTACTTGACTGTGTAGTAGGTAATGGCTGTGCACCTGATGCTGCCACAGACCCCCCCGATGTGCGTTTAGCACGTAAATCATCATCTATGATTTGTTTGGCCTTGCCACTAATCGAGAAATATTTATCTTCAAAAGAAATTCTCTCTTGAAGTTGATCGTCAGCGCCATCCGTATCTAACAGTTCAATTTGTGACTGCACAATACAAAATTCATTAAAAGCTTGGTCAATCTTTTCGACCTGAGATATCATTTCCATTATTCTAGTGACATTTGCAATATCACTGACAAAATTTGTAAACCGAGTCAACTGAGCCTTTAATTGACCTCGAACAGCTATTAGCCTTTTAAGTTCGGCCTTTAAGTCTGTTTCAGACATGATGATAGGACAATAAACAAATCTATTTTGCCTTGTTTGCGAAATACTTTAAATATTTTTACTAAAGAATTAATCTTCTCTAAAGTGAGATCTGAATGAGTACATAAATTGCACTATTGATTCAAAGAATAATGTAAAATCAAAGCATACATTATTTAGAATGGAAATGTTTAGAATCAATCTTTACATAGGTAAGTAAATGTAAGGAAAAATTGGAAAGGACTTACAGAATTTCCTTTTGTTTTCCTCTTCGAGCACCAATTGACTTCTAGCACGTAAATCATCATCTATGATTTGTTTGGCCTTGCCACTAATCGAGAAATATTTATCTTCAAAAGAAATTCTCTCTTGAAGTTGATCGTCAGCGCCATCCATATCTAACAGTTCAATTTGTGACTGCACAATACAAAATTCATTAAAAGCTTGGTCAACCTTTTCGACCCGAGATATCATTTCCATTATTCTAGTGACATTTGCAATATCACTGACAAAATTTGTAAACCGAGTCAACTGAGCCTTTAATTGACCTCGAACAGCTATTAGCCTTTTAAGTTCGCCCTTTAAGTCTGTTTCAGACATGATGATAAGACAATAAACAAATCTATTTTGCCATGTTTGCGAAATACTTTAAATATTTTTACTAAAGAATTAATGTTTATACAGCCGGAAAGTTAAAGCTTGCTGTGTACACGACACATGTTCTGTTCACACCATTCAGCAAACCTACACAAATCCTCCTGAATTAAGGAAGCATCCTCAGAGTTTTTTAATTTAACATATATTTTGAGATCATCCGCGTACATCACAAACTTACAATGATGAAAGCAACCAATCACGTCATTGACAAAAATGCTAAAAAGTAAAGGGGCTAAATGCGCCCCCTGAGGGACCCCTGAAGTAACTGCCATGCTTGAAGACAAAGTACCATTTATCTTAACCTGCTGCGTTCTTTCAGACAGGTATGAGTGTATCCAGTTATAGAATGGGCCATGTATCCCATATAAGGCAAGTTTGTGAAAGAGTAGACCATGATCCACCCTGTCGAAGGCCTTGGAGAAGTCAGTGTAAATGACATCCACCACATATCCCTCCTCCAAGGCCCCGACAATGTAGTCATGGTACACCATAAGGTTTGTCATAACTGAGCGATTCTCCATAAAACCATGCTGATCAGGTATAATGATGTTTCTGAACTGAAACTTTAAGAATCCGGAAACAATAGACTCGAACAATTTAGGGATTAAGGATATTTTAACGATTGGACAGTAGTTTGTAACAGAGTTTTTATCACCAGAATTTTTATATACTGGTACAACATGCTAAATCTTCCAAACATCCGGGAAACAACCGCAGGACAGAGACAAAGTAAAAAGGAGCCACAAAGGTCTGGATAAGGAAAACGCAGAGTTTCTAAGAATCATTGGAGGTATCTCATCGGACCCAGGACCCTTACTTAAGTCAATCCTATTTAGCCCATCAAGAACATCACTAATCTTAACATAATACGTTCCTATATTTAGACAGAAATTCACCTGTGCCACCCCCGATAAACCAACTATAGATGAATTAGAGACGGGGCCAAAGTACTCAGCAAATAGGTCTGCGACCTCCTGAGCACCAGTACCAGTGTAATCGTTATAAGTCATCACACTGGGTATGCCATGCACTTCAGTTCTGCTCTTAATAAAATTCCAAAACGACCTAGGATTACTGATCACATCCTGCTCTACCCTGCTAATGTACTCATTATAGCACAATCTTGACTGTGTCCTGCATGTCTGTCTAAGCTCACAAAAGATTTCGCAATCAATCTGAGAGAGGGAAATTTTATACGTTCTATAAATAATAATAATAATAATAATAATAAATTCCTTTATTGCCAGCAAAATCATCATTTACAATGACATAGCAACGTCACACAATGTGCCAGTTGTAGCTGACAGCACAATAAGTTTATTTACAAATGAACAAATAATTTTTTATATAAACGAATTGATAGACAAACAAATGTATAACTTACTATATACTTACATTGCAAACAACATTCAGACACTGAATTTAAAAATATTCTTCAAAATTGAAGGAGTATACACATTTTTGCAACAGTAGCTCTGTCACAGCTCTCTTGAACTTAGTGATATTATCAAGCTGTTTTATTTGTGGTGGTAATATATTATAGGCCTTAATGGCTTTGTAGTATGGACCTTTTTCATAAAAACTGGAACGATGTGCAGGTATAGCAAGATTGCCCCCGCCTCTAGGAACAATAGTCATTTCCTCCGAGTACATCTGGAGGTTGGTGTTAAACAGGTTTTATGTTTTTTTTGCAAACAGTACCAGAGAAAGGATATATGAAGATGGAGTTGTCAAAATTCTTAGATTCTTGAAGTAAGGTTTACTTTACATGATGTTCTACGATGTACTTTTACTATACATCTTATTATACGCTTTTGCGCTTTAAAAATATTAATGGCATCTCGGGACGATCCCCAAAAAAGAATGCTATAATTTATTGTAGACTGAACACCCGCATAGTAGAACTGACGAATGCTGTCCGTCGACAGAACATCTCGAAGTACACGAATCAAGGCACAGAAACTATTCAGCTTAGCCTGCAGTTTATGTAGGTGATTACACCAGTTTAGCGCTGGGTCTAGTGTAACACCCACCACTGATTCCTATTTCTCTTTTTTTTTTATTCGGTTGGCAGGGCGAGCGGTAACCCCGGAATTCAGATGGCGGTGACAAGAAAAACTTTTGCGTGGAGTCCGGAAGAGCCCCGTGTCAACTGCTGTTGAACCACCTATTAATTTAATCCCTATCTAGCCTTGCAATAGACTTCTAATTGTTTTATTCTTACTGCAGAGGTTTTCGTATTAAACTTGATTTTTCATGAAATTCTGACTTTTATTTGTTTTTCCTAACTATTTTCCTTGTTTTCCTGTTCCCTAACAGTAAAACGCAAAATTCTGGATCAATTACACTTTTATTTCCACATTTACGGTTGAGAGCCACCCAAAAATTTACAGTTTTCCAATTCTCTCAATAATTTTCCAATAAATTGACAGTATTTTAATATTTCCCAAATTTTCTCAAAATTCACAATAGTTTTCTAATAATTCTAGTCAGTATTCTTTTATTTCCCAATTTACTAAAGGTTCATAATGATTTTTCAATAATTCTAGACAATATTATAAGCGGCCTTACTTTTTCACTTTAATTTCCGCGCTTTTGTCAAAATTTCGTCGAGCTCCAAACTTCCGACTAACACCGTAATTTTTATTGTATCCAGATGTTTGTACTTTCCGAAGGACAGAGACCGATTTTCAACCGGGCAGGGGTTCCCCTAGCGACACGAAAGTTTCTATCTGACTGACTGTCCGAACAGGCGCTTTTCCGCTTAAATAGCCAATTTTCCCATAATCTTTCCCCATTCTCGCCCCCTTTCGTAGAATTGAGGACAAAATAACAAGTTTAACGACCGCTTTCTCGGAAAAGTTAACGCGTGGGTAGCCTTGTTTTCCAACCCAACAAAGGAATTTGCGTGAATCAGCACGTTTTTTATTACCTTTTTATTGCGAAGGGGGCGGTTTTCCTCCCTTCTCTGACATTTATTGCTTGCAGGTGTTCCTAACATGTTCAAAACAAAGCTATAAAATTATCTAGGCCGTATTATTGTGCAATCTTACGCAATCCCGGGGTTGATCGCTAATTCTGTGCGTACGTGACAGGGCGTTCCCTTTTGCAGACCAATTAGAGAAGGCCACGAACCGATTTCTTTGTCTTGCTGGATAATTAAAATGATCTTCTTTAAAGAGGAAGGGGAAAATTTCATCATCTAGCATAGCAGAACAAAGGGTGGTTTTTATTCCGATTTAGAATGTTCGCGCAATTAGAAAAGTTTTTATACTTGATGAAATTAAATGAATTTAATTCATTTTTCTCAATTGTAATTAAATCAAAGTGTTGGTTCCTGCATGCATGTAAGTTAATTTGGTTAATTATTTGATAATTTGCTAAAACATTTCGTATGAACAAGTATTCGGTCCCGTAGATATTTAAATAAATTTTAATTCAATTATTTCTTAGCGAAATTCAGCGTTTTCTTTGTGTGAACACTTCTTTAAGAATTTTGTTTATTAAAAATGTCCCTTAACTTGCAAACGATTAATTTATTTTAAATATTTCCCATCGTATCGCAAAATTTATTTCTTTAAAACTCCTCCGATTATTTTATAAATTTAATTCCGGTTAAATATTTTAAAATTTTATTTTCATTCCTTTATTTAGTATGCGCTATCCCCTTTAAATAATTGCTTAAAAGCCGTGACATTACATCACTCCCTTTCCCAGAACATAACGTACCTTTCAAATAAAGGTACTTTATGCGTTGACAGATGCCTAGCATCAGTGGCGCAGCCAGGAATACGCTCTGGGGGGGGGGGGGTTTTGACAAAAAATTTTGACAAAAACGCTCTGGGGGGGGTTTTGACAAAAAAATTTGACAAATATTGCTTTATTTTGGTTAATTTGGGAAATGGGTAGGGTAATCTTTAGGCCTTTGGGGGGGGGGGGTTAACCCCCCCCCCCCCCGTGGCTGCGCCACTGCCTAGCATCCCAGTTAAACTTTACTGGGTCACCGTAACCTAGGTCATGAATTAGGCTATTAAATTCTCGGCGGTGCGTTAGACACGTGCTTGTCTTTGGGTTATTCTTTCCGTCTAGTGAAAAAGTAGGTGCTTATTAAATTCTACAAAATTAGATTACATTTCTACCTGGTTTTACCTTATTATTCAATGTGTTACACAGTTCTTAATCTACAGATAAAATTTTATAACAATAATTTTCTTCCAGGAAACGCTTTCGTTATTTCTAAATATTTTATTAAATTAATTGTTTTCTGCCCTCAATTAATTTGTTAAATTTCGTCTTTTAACATTAACTTTTTAATACTTTTTGTCTTTATTTAACGAATGGGTTTCCTTATGGTTCATTATAGCAATCATAGTAAGTCACAATGTTTTTAATAATTGTAAATGACAATTCCTTAAAAATTTCACATCTTTTCAAGAGTTACAATTGTATTTAAATTTCTTAGCCTACTTATTAATTTTGTCATACTTTCAATATAATATATATTTTAATATTTTATGTTATCATAGTAATTAAATAGGACCTTGTATTCATTTTCTCTATTTAATTTTTATTTTTCGCACATTATTTTCAGAAATATTAATTTTCCTTAATCACACATTATTTTCCAAAATTTTTACTTTCCTTAACAGTAGAGTGGCGTAACACCCAAGCAATAATTCTTTTAAATATGAATCTGCCACAATCATACAGACATTATGTATATTATTTTAATCTTATTACGTTTTACAATACAGTCTAAATCTCTCTCTTGACCCTTAACTTCGTATTCTACAATTCTGACTAGAATTCACTCAGTTAATTTAAATTTACAATTCTGCATATATATAACTATTATTACTTACTATCTAAGGAATGTACGTATGGACTAATTCGTAAATGGTTAATAAATTTCCAGTATTCTTAATTTGTTAAATACTAATTTCTATAACATTTTGTCATTATCCAACCTCTATAATACTACATACGGATTTTTTTTTCTACATCTAAGATGATAATTTCTGTTACCCTTTTCATACTCTACTACTCACGACTGTACACTTGTCACTTTTTCGCTTTACATTACTCACTGTCACTTTCACTGTCTCGTTCGGCTGGGGTCCGCCGCAGCACGACGATGGTCTCTGCACATCGCCCACAAGGTGGAGTTGTCCCCCTGCTGGTCCATTGGAGGGACCAGGGACAGGCTCTGGTTCAGCTACTCGGGTTGCTAGCTCCGCAGCATGGGGGAGGGGCGCCGGGGGTAATTTTTCTAAACTCATTCGATCTCTTTTTACTTTTTAAACTGTTTTTATCCTGTTTTGTTTCTTTACAACACCATAAACTTGTCTCTTATTAATAACTACCTTTGTTTATTGAGAAGTTAACACTTTTTCCATTTTTCTAATGTATATTTGAGGCCTTCAGTGCAATAACGGACTAACCCACGAAATTACCAATTCTCAACTAATGACATTAATAGCAAGTATACAACATAAAGTTTGATGCAAAAATGGTCTAAGCCACCTTTACTTTATATTCACTAGATGGCGGCACTTAAACCGTTATTGCGTTTTAGAATTTTAAATATTTTGAGGAGCAAGAATGGACTAAAGCGGGTTAGTCCATTTTTGCACTTGTGACCAATCAAACATGTGATTTGTTGAGGTTATATTATTTTATTTGTCACATTTCTTCAAATTAAGAAAATTCGTGTTTACTGTCAAAGTGTATTTATTTCTTGTCTAATTAGTGATTGAGAACAATGAATAAATTTGTTGAAGAGGAACTGCAACGTGAGTATAAATGTGAATTTGTGTTTTGTTATATTTTATTGAATATTTTTATATTAGGTTTGTTCGAGAGTGACGAAGAGCCTCCTGAATTTGCTGATTCTGGTTCTGAATACAATCCTACTGGAATAAGCGACTCTTCCAGCGAAAGTAGTTCAGATTCAGACACAGAGCCTCCACCGCAAGCCGCGCAAGAACCAGGTGAAACTATTAAGCCAAAAGGAAAAAAACGCGTAAAAATAGAGGAAACGTGGGAAAGGAATGTTAGAAAGAGCAAGCACTTAAAAGGTAAAGAATATGTCAACAATAGAGGAAATGTTATACCTCAAAAACAACCAAAAATAGGTCCCTGTTCTTGTAATAACAAATGTCACACAAAAATCTCCCAGGAAAGACAACTACAAATTTTTAATGAATTCTACAACCTCGAAACTTACAATATGCAAACATCATATTTATTTACAATCATAAAAGTATGTAATAAGCAACGCACTTACACTGCAAATCCTAATGATTCTAGAAGACAGAAAACGCGTGTTTATTGTTTGATAGATGATAGGGGAGTTGAGGTTAAGGTGTGCAAGGAGTTTTTTCAAAATACTTTAAAAGTATCAGCTGGAAGGATCGATAGAGTTCTCAAACATAAAGGACAGGAGTCTACCCCTCCTTGTGACCGCAGAGGAAAGGCTCCAGCTGCAAATAAGACATCACCGAATAAAATTGCTGAGATAAAGGTTTTTATCGAAAAATTCCCAAAATATGAAAGCCACTATGCTCTTCACAAATCGAAAAATCGTAAATATCTGGCTCCTGATTTGAACATCACCAAACTCTACTCACTATACACTCAAAAAGTTTCAAATCCCGTGTCAAATTTTGTCTTCAGAAAAATTTTTAACGAAGAATTTAATCTGTCTTTCCATCCACCTGTATCAGATTCTTGCAGAAAATGTGATGCATATGCAATTAAAATTAAAGCTGCGGCAACCGAAGCTGATAAGCAAAATCTGAAACAAGAATTGGAATTGCACCAAAGAAAGGCAACTAGTGCACGTAATGGTCTTCAAAATGACACTGAATTTGCTAAAAACAATCCTGAAGTAACAGTGATTACGTTTGATCTGATGAAAACATTACCTACTCCTTTACTGTCAACAGGCATTTGTTATTATAAACGACAACTATGGACATATTGCTTCGGAATCCACAATATGGCAAACGACGATGTTTATATGTTTCTTTGGGATGAGTCAGTAGCCTCTAGAGGACCCCAAGAAATAGGATCCTGTATTTTGAAGTTTATAGAGGAATCTGTTACAACAGAACATCTAATTATGTATTCCGATCAGTGTGGTGGCCAAAACCGAAACATTAAGCTATCTCTTTTGTGTCAGTTTATTGTTTCTAGTCCTGATTACACAGTTAAAAAAATAGATCATAAATTTTTAGTCAGTGGGCATTCGTATTTGCCATGCGACCAGGACTTCGGTCTTGTGGAAAAAAAAAAGAAATTGTTTCCAAACATTTTCATTCCAGAGCACTGGAATAACGTTATTTTGGCGGCACGCAATAAAAACCCATTTAAAATTATTTGTATGGATAAAAACGACTTCTTTTCAACAAAAAAACTGGAAAATAATATCACAAATAGAAAAATTGACGTCGATAAGTCCAAAGTTCAGTGGCTAAAAATTCAGTGGTTAAGATTTTCTTCTGAAACGCCATTTAAAATATTTTATAAATACTCAAACAATGAAATCGCTAACTTTAGTGAACTTAATGTAGAAAAACGAAACACCACACTGATCGACAATTTAGATTTACTTTTTCCCAATGGAAACTGTATAAATGTCCTAAAAAAGAAAGACCTGTTAAATTTGTTAGATTATGTTCCACCCATTCACCATGCATTTTATAATAGTCTTAAGACCAATGCTCAAATCGATGCTGATGAAGTACCTTTAGTAGATTTCTCTAGCGATGAAGATGTTTAATAAAATTTAAAACCAAATATTTTTGTTTTTCTCTTTAAAAAAACGTATGATTCTTATAGGGACCATCCACACAAAAAAAGAAAAAGTCGATGTAAAAATGGACTAACCCACATCAAAATCAAAAATCGCCATAATTTCAAAAATAAAATATTCCACTTTTAAATGTAACACTATACCTGAAAATAATGTGCTAAAAATAAAATTTCTTACGGTTTTGGCTTTTGTAGAATCTTTCTCATAAAAAGAACCATTTTTTATTTTCCATTTATCTCAATTTAAATAATTTGGGCTTAGTCCATTATTGCGCTGAAGGCCTCATTTATCTTGTATGGACCCTAACTCATAAATGAATTTTCTAATTTATTCATCATAAGATGAACTGAACATTTTTTCCAATTTCATAATCCCATTTTCATAGACTCATTTCTCACATAATTAATTAAATAACCAGTGGCCTCTTGGTCCGCCTATGCCTCTATTTCTCGCACGTGAGTCTTTTAATGGGTTCCTAACAGCGCGCAACGGTTGCAAATTTTATTCAAGTTTGACGAACTACCGGCTAGTAAACAAACGGATTTATTTTTCTCGGGGTTGGAAATTTTAAATGCTTTGCTTTGTCGCCCTTTTCTAGTCTTTAGCGGCGTCTGTGGTTCTTTCCTGGCGACTCCGGGTGTCTAGCATAAATGTTTTTATAAGGCGTTAATTAGGGTGTTAAGCATTTACGTTAGGTGGCTCTCCGAGTATCGTCTTTAACTTTTTAATTCTTTCTTGGTATAAAGACCGCTTGCACGAAGTTCTTTAATAGTATGAAATATAGCAGCTTCTTCTGCACCAACACGTAGTTCTAATTAATTTAATCTATCCAGTTTTTGTTTTCTTATCTTCATGATATACATTTTTCTTAAGTTTTACTTGGTTTCCTAATTTTTTCTTACATACTTCTACAAGGTTTCGAATTAATTCCTATATACGTCTACAGGGTGGCTCTCCTAAGATATATTTTTATTCTACTATGTAATCATCGTATCGCCGAGGTAATCTCACTTCTCGTGTGCGAGTACGCCTTACTAAAGGTATTTCTCTAACTTCTTCGTTAGAGTCCGACGAAGAATCCTCAATTTGTTCTTCATCCTCATCGTCATCGTCGTCGTCTTCTTCATCTTCCTCTTCCTCTTCTGGCGGGGGTTCCCTTCCTTCCCGCCCATGTTCAAGGAAGTCATCAATTTCTCTTTGTCTGTCTTCCTCATGCTCTATATTCTCAGTTTCCTCTTCACGTACGTCATTCTTTTTCTCTTTATTTAGCTGAGCTTTCTCCAAAGTATAGTCTAGCTCCTTACATGGTTTCAATCTGTTGGCATGTACCATATGCTCTTTTCTTCCCGTATGTTCCTTAATTTTAAAGGTCACTGGTCCTTTCTTTTCTATAATCCGATACGGACCTGTCCATTTATTATAAAACTTTGAAGCAAGTTTCTTTCCTGGAATGGCTGGAGTGTAAAGGTACACTAAATCTCCTAACTGAAATTCTTTTCTCGTCCTCTTTTGATTATGTTTTTCACAGCGTTGTTTAATACTTGTTTCTAAATTTATTTTTGGTAGCTTATGAGCTCTATGCATTCTGATCATAAATTCACTCACGTAGTTTTCGTCTATATCGTACTTTATACGAGGTTCTCTTATACTCAAGTGTATAGGAAGTTCCATATCGCGTCCAAACATTAAAAAGAATGGCGATTCTTTTGTTCCTTCGTGCGGCAAATTCCTGTATGCCATTAAACAATAGGGTAAAATTAAATCCCAGCTATCATTGTATTCACTAACAAAATGACCTATCATTGTTTTAATTGATTTATGGAAACGCTCAACGACGCCGTTTCCACTTGGGTGATAGGGAGTTGTTTTCAATTTCCGAATTCCCAGAAGTGTACAAATTTCTAGGAACATTTTTGATACAAACTGACTTCCACAATCAGTTAAAAGTTCTCTTGGTGTTCCAAAACGACAAATTATATTTTCTACAAAAGCTCTAGCTACTGTTTCTGCTTTTATATCCGGTAGAGGTATACACTCAGGATAACGAGTTAAGTAGTCTACACATGTCAGTAAATATTTGTTGTTATTTTGGGTCCTATTCAAAGGTCCTACTAGATCTAAACTTATTCTCGTCCACGGTGTAGTTGGAATTGAGATTTCTTGAAGTTCAGCTGGTGGTTGATAATTCGTTTTTCTTAAATTACATGAACGACATTTTTCGACATAACTTATAACATCTTTTCTAATAGTTGACCAATAAAAATCCCGTTGTATTATTTCTTTTGTTTTCTTTTGTCCTGGATGAGAACCAAATACCGAACTATGGTATAGTTGTAGAATTTCAGGAACTATGGCTGCTGGTGCCATTATTGGATCGTGCCTTTGATTTTCTTCTCTATGTCGATATAGTATTCCTTCAGGGCTAAAATAATAATGTTCGTCTTCTGGCCCTAACGACGTTATTATTGTTGATAACTTTGGATCATTTTGCTGTAAACTCTTGAGCTCTTCCTTGCTCCAAATCACATTAATCATAGGGGTAATATTTTCATTTTCTTTTTCTTTTATGACAGCTATAATATTTTCATTTGGTTTTCCTTCTGATCTCAGACGTGTAAGAGAATCCACATTATCGTTCTGTTTTCCTGGCCTGTATACAATTGTAAAGCTGTATTCCATAAGAAACATGGCCCACTTTGCTAATCTCGAACTTGGATCCTTAATAGTCAGCAAATATTTCAGGGGACGATGGTCTGTCATTATAGTAAAATGTGTTCCAGTTAAATAATTGCGGTATGTCTTTACTGCAATTACAACTGCTAGACATTCCCTTTCGATTGCACTGTAGCGTCTTTCTGCATCATTCAGCGTACGGCTTGAAAAGCATATTGGAAGCTCTGTTCCATCGTGAACTTGTGTCAAAATTGCAGCAACTGCTGAGACGCTTGCATCCGTATTTACTATAAAAGGTTTGCTGAAATCCGGATATCGTAAAATTGGAGGTGAAATAAGAGCTTCTTTCAGGTGTACAAAAGCTTCTTGTTGTTCTGGACCCCAGTGGTATTTTATATTTTTCTTTGTAAGCAATGTTAATGGTTGGCTTATTTTCGCAAAATTTGGCACAAACTTTCTATAAAATCCACATAGTCCAAGAAATGCTCTAATTTCCCTAACATTTCTAGGAATGGGGTAGTTTTCAATTATTTCCGTCTTACTAGGATGTGTGGTAAATCCTCCTTCTTTTATAAGGTGTCCAAGGTATTCTATTTCTTTTTGCATAAAATGACACTTAGTGGGTTTAAATTTTAAGTTACTTTCTCTCATTTTGTCAAACACATGCCTAAGCCGTTCCAGATGTGTATCTACGTCCTTTGAAAATACTATTATATCATCCAAATAAACAAGACATTCACTATATGTTAACTTTCCTAAAATATGATGCATCATCCGGCTCCAGGTAGCTGGCGCATTCTTAAGTCCCATGGCCATTCGTAAAAATTCATAATGATTATCGGGAGTTGAAAAAGCTGTCTTCTCTTGGTCATCAGGATGTACAGGCACTTGGAAATATCCTGACGCTAAGTCCATGGTTGAAAATAGAGATGCCCCAGACAGTTTGTCTATAGTTTCTTGTATATGTGGTAATGGAAAAAAATCTGTCTTTGTAATGGCATTCAAATCTCTATAATCAATGACTAATCTAAACTGTACATCTTCTCCAGGATGTCTTTTCTTTTCCACTAAAATCGCTGGAAAACTCCACGGAGACTGACTTTCTTTAATAATTCCATCATCCAGTAATTTTTGGATTTCCTTTTTCAAAATCTCTTGTCGGTGGTACGGCACCCTATATGGCCGTTTTAAAATAGGAGGAACATCTTCCGTTATAATCCTATGTGTAACATTTGACGTACAACTAAGTTTCTGTTCAGGGCTTTTAAAAATCTCAATATATTCCACAATTAAATCTCGCAATTTTATTTCACTTATTGCCGTAACATTGTCTAAATGAAGTGTTTTCAAAATATCTTTTGTTTCTTTTTCATTTACCTTTCGTATCATAAGCCCATTATTCTTCTCACTAGATTCTACGACTTCTGTTTCGTAAGCTCTTGCTATAACCATTCTTGGCTTCAATTTTATTTCACTTTCTGTTACATTCGTTATCCTCACAGGAATGGTTTTCCTTGTTTTACACAACACTCTAGCAATGATGAGTCCTTTCGGAGCTTCAGTGCTTGGTTCTAAAACCATGAATGGTGTAGAAACACTTGCCAATCCTCGTAAATTTGCAGGAAAGATCGCCTGTGTCATCGGGGGAATTACTATCTCTTCTAACACAGAGATAATTGCGCCTTCTTCTAAGGACTCAGGACCTCTATTCTCATTGTCCCTATTTTCTAAATATTTATTAACTGTTTCGACAGTCTGAGAACCCATCTCTTTCTTTTCCTTGAAACTAGGACCTATATTCCCATAGTCCTTCCTTTCCATACACTTATTTTCGGAAACTGGACCTATATTTCCACAGTCCTTCTGTTCCATACACTTACCTTTGGAAACTGCAGTTTTCCTAAATGATGTCGGGAGCTCTTCACATATTCTCTTTAGATTTTCCTCAACTTCAGTTTTCAGGTGACCGCCAATCACCTGATAGCTGCATCCCTGCGTCATTGGCGGTGACGCGGGACAATTTACGGACGTAACTTTTGACATCACTTGTTTTTCTAAATTTTCTTCTTTATTTCTTAAGTGTTTTTCTCGTAGCTCTTTCACTTCGGCTTCTAACTGAGCAAGCCTTTCTTCCAATTTATTCGTCGGTTTCTCCTCCATTAAGGAAATGACACTGTCGAAAGCATCCATACAATTATTTCCCCAATCTATCTTGACTCCGTATTGTCGCAAAAAGTCAATACCCAAAAGCATATCTGCTTGAAAACTATAATTTTCTATCACAACAAAATTATGTTGCACCACTATATCTCCAGGGAATGTAACCAAAACATTCGATACCCCTGACGTGGGTATATTATTCCCTTGTATATCTATCAATTTGACATCTGTGTCACTTACGAACCCCTTGGCAATATCAGGTTTTATCAGGGATATTACTGCTCCACAATCTATCAAGGCTAGGCATGGCTTACCATCAACACTAACCTTAATCACACTACACAACTTTGGGGTTCTTTCCTCAGAGCACGTAAATATCCCTACCTTATTCTCCTTACTACTTACTCCCAACTTGCCTGATCGGCAGCCGAACTCCGGGGCTGAAATTCGACTGCGTTGGTGTTTAACACCTGCTGCTGTGTTGGCTTATAAACACGACTTGCTTTTCGAGGACAAGTCCGAACCAAATGTCCAGGTTCCCTACAATTATAACATATTTTCTCAAATCCTTGTCCGCTAGCATTTTTCTTTCTAGGACACCCACTACTTATGTGTCCAGGTTGGTTACACGTATAGCACGTACGGGTTTCTTTCTCTTTGCAGTAATTTGCTGTGTGCCCCTCTTTTTGGCACTTAAAACACTTAAATCGATGATTTCCATTTGCTAATTTCTTATCATAGCTTCTGTTACGTACAGTATTTGCGTTAGTAACCATTCTGCAATCCCTACTGCCTGACGGATGAACCAAATTTTCTATTGACTCTTCCCTTTCAGCTATCCTCAAAGCTTCATCCAAAGATTGCGGGTCTCCTGACAGAACTCGCTGTTTCAGAGGCATCGTCAGTCCCAGCGTAAACTGCATGGTAATATCCTCCTCCAATTTCTTCTTAACAACATCATCATGTGTAGGATCTCCTGTCAGGTTTATTGTTCGATTGCCCAGTAATTTTAGACTAGTCAGATACTGTCGGCAAGATTCTCCTGTCCTCTGGCGGCATTCAATAAAATTTTTCATCGCAGCACCCTTCACATACTGCCGTTTAAATTGATTCTTCAAATTTTCCTTCAGCGTTGTCCAACTCTTCGTGTCCCTTAACGCTGGATCCGAATCAATAAATTGCTTTGCCTTGTTACGCAATTTTAACAAGGCTATCGCCACCATCTGGGATTCTGTCCAATTTGCTAGCACACTTGTTCCTTCAACTACCGTCAAAAAATCGTCTATTGAAGTTGTTCCATCATAAATAGGCAGGGAATCTAAGCCTATCATAATGTTTCCGGTGGTAGCAGTCATCGTTGCAGGGCTTGTGGTGGTTATGGTTGCTGTTGTGCTGGCTGCTGATGTTGTAGTAGTCATATTTTATTGCAGGTTGACACTTTTTGAGGGGGTGAAGTAATGTCCTCAAAATTAGGGATCTTCTATGGCTGGTTACTGGAGTGGTAAATGGATCTATACACAACCAAAGCTAAAATTTAAATATATTGCACAATCTTATCAATATTTAAATCAACCCTACAATGTAATCCAACAATTGTATTCAGTCACAATCTATCCAATATTTCAATATTAAAAAAAATAAATTTCAAATTTTTCTTCCAAATTTTTAATCAACTATTAATCATCCATTAATCAATTAATCAACCCCACACTTGACACCAATTGTAACACCCACCACTGATTCCTATTTCTCTTTTTTTTTTATTCGGTTGGCAGGGCGAGCGGTAACCCCGGAATTCAGATGGCGGTGACAAGAAAAACTTTTGCGTGGAGTCCGGAAGAGCCCCGTGTCAACTGCTGTTGAACCACCTATTAATTTAATCCCTATCTAGCCTTGCAATAGACTTCTAATTGTTTTATTCTTACTGCAGAGGTTTTCGTATTAAACTTGATTTTTCATGAAATTCTGACTTTTATTTGTTTTTCCTAACTATTTTCCTTGTTTTCCTGTTCCCTAACAGTAAAACGCAAAATTCTGGATCAATTACACTTTTATTTCCACATTTACGGTTGAGAGCCACCCAAAAATTTACAGTTTTCCAATTCTCTCAATAATTTTCCAATAAATTGACAGTATTTTAATATTTCCCAAATTTTCTCAAAATTCACAATAGTTTTCTAATAATTCTAGTCAGTATTCTTTTATTTCCCAATTTACTAAAGGTTCATAATAATTTTTCAATAATTCTAGACAATATTATAATATTTTAAGCGGCCTTACTTTTTCACTTTAATTTCCGCGCTTTTGTCAAAATTTCGTCGAGCTCCAAACTTCCGACTAACACCGTAATTTTTATTGTATCCAGATTTTTGTACTTTCCGAAGGACAGAGACCGATTTTCAACCGGGCAGGGGTTCCCCTAGCGACACGAAAGTTTCTATCTGACTGACTGTCCGAACAGGCGCTTTTCCGCTTAAATAGCCAATTTTCCCATAATCTTTCCCCATTCTCGCCCCCTTTCGTAGAATTGAGGACAAAATAACAAGTTTAACGACCGCTTTCTCGGAAAAGTTAACGCGTGGGTAGCCTTGTTTTCCAACCCAACAAAGGAATTTGCGTGAATCAGCACGTTTTTTATTACCTTTTTATTGCGAAGGGGGCGGTTTTCCTCCCTTCTCTGACATTTATTGCTTGCAGGTGTTCCTAACATGTTCAAAACAAAGCTATAAAATTATCTAGGCCGTATTATTGTGCAATCTTACGCAATCCCGGGGTTGATCGCTAATTCTGTGCGTACGTGACAGGGCGTTCCCTTTTGCTGACCAATTAGAGAAGGCCACGAACCGATTTCTTTGTCTTGCTGGATAATTAAAATGATCTTCTTTAAAGAGGAAGGGGAAAATTTCATCATCTAGCATAGCAGAACAAAGGGTGGTTTTTATTCCGATTTAGAATGTTCGCGCAATTAGAAAAGTTTTTATACTTGATGAAATTAAATTAATTTAATTCATTTTTCTCAATTGTAATTAAATCAAAGTGTTGGTTCCTGCATGCATGTAAGTTAATTTGGTTAATTATTTGATAATTTGCTAAAACATTTCGTATGAACAAGTATTCCGTCCCGTAGATATTTAAATAAATTTTAATTCAATTATTTCTTAGCGAAATTCAGCGTTTTCTTTGTGTGAACACTTCTTTAAGAATTTTGTTTATTAAAAATGTCCCTTAACTTGCAAACGATTAATTTATTTTAAATATTTCCCATCGTATCGCAAAATTTATTTCTTTAAAACTCCTCCGATTATTTTATAAATTTAATTCCGGTTAAATATTTTAAAATTTTATTTTCATTCCTTTATTTAGTATGCGCTATCCCCTTTAAATAATTGCTTAAAAGCCGTGACATTACACTAGGTGCACGCCCAAAAATTTTAAGCTGTCAGCCAAAGAATTACTATTTAAATTAACATACTTAATTCTGTGCGTAGAGATTGGAAAAGAGAGATCAAAGTAATAGTAAAGAGTTCTATGAAAAGTATCGTATTTTTCATTGACACCCTCAGTGACCCTGACAGTTTGCCAGGATTCATGAGATATATAATTTATAAAGCGGTTTATATTAGGATATGTATAAAAGCGTTTTTTAAGAATGCATTTCCTTTCTCCGCAGCTGTTGTTTTAATATTCAAGATTTGGCCAAAATGATCAAAAATCTTTGTTATGTATATTTTACATGATAAGGAGTTTTTATTGATATTGCTAAAAATATTATCAATTTGTGTACCAGAGGCACTGCCGCTCCTAGTAACACCCTGCACGTGCGGTTCCATGTCATAACTAGCAAGGAGCTGTAACAGAGAAAAAGCTACATTATTGCTACATCCAAAATCAATATTAAAATCACCACAAACAATAAGACATTTACTTGGACTATACAGGTCATCAAGAATGTCTGATAATTTTGAGAAAAATATTTCAAGGTCCCCTGTGGGAGATCGATATAAACACACAATTGTATATGTCTTCCCTCTTCTTGTCAAAATTCAAAGTGTTTCTCTTCTGGTTGTATTTTTGTTTCAAGGTTATGCATTTCCATCGTTCTTGTATATATTGCTGTTCCACCACCTCGGTATTGGTTGCGTGCAAAGTAACTTATAATGGTATAGTTACATAGGTTTATGTCTGTTATGATAGCTCCTTGTAGCCAGTGCTCAGATATACAAAATATATCTGGGTTTACATCAGCGAGCATGACTTCTATTTCGAGTATTTAATTGTTTATACTTTGGGAATTGAGATGTAGCAGAGATAATACATCACATTTATTTTCTTCACCATTGCACATTGGCTGTGGAATGTTCAGAGTGCTGTGATGTACAATGTTTGACTGGGGTGAGTCTGAAATCTGGTCTGTCTTTTTTGGGTTAGTTACATTACAGGATTCTCCTTTCTCTGCTCCCGATCTAAAAAATTATGCCCTAAGGAAAAATCAAAGCGTTGGAAAGCCACTCCAGTTGGCCAAAGGCCCTCTCCATAAATTACCTCCTTAAGGTCCATGTTAACCCTTACCATGAAGCAGTTTTGTTTTGGATATGGTTTCTTAACCTTGCAGAGTTTTACATCAACGTCTTCTGCCTTTGCTTTAGCATTCTTTGCAATATAACTTTGAACTATTTCTTCAGTTACTGAGGTTTTAATTTTTGAGAGAAATACCCAAATTTTCTTGTTTTGGTTTACCCCCTCAAAACTACATCTATCATTTTTCTGGCCTATTTTCCTGTTTTGTTTACTTTTCCGTAGGATATCTTTCCACTTTTTGTTTTGATTTTTTGTCTTGTCATATCCTTCTATGTGTTCGTCTTCATTTTCATTGTGATGGATTTGTGTATTTTGTTTTCGTCGGGTTCAACCTCTTTTTTCTGTTGGACGAAGTCATCCTCGTTTTCATTTTGTGGCGCCGGCTGCTCCACTGTTGCCAAGTTTTACTGTTGGGATTTCAGGCGTGGATTGCTTTGATCGTATGCCAATGTTGATTTGTTTCCGTCGTCTTGGTAGCTGTTGCCACTTGTGGGGTGGCAACCTTGCACGTTGTCGGAACGAGAAGGGACGGAGGGAGGTATTTTTTGTTGCTTACCGCTTTTTTCCCTCTAATTTTCTTGCAATTGTAGGGTTCGGCTCTTCCATAGCTCATGATAAGTCTTCTAAGATAGAAAATTTCAGGTTCGTCTACCATTAAATTTGCGTTACCGGTATCGGCATCACCGTCCTGGTTGACAGTTGGCTTAACTAATATTTGGGATGTTTCACCTGGTTTTTCTTGCAGCAGACACTCATTTTCACAACATTTATTGCTTTTTTTGGATGTACACGATGTGTGGTAAAACGATGCACAGTTTTTACATTTAACGCGTTTATTTACTGCACGCGATTTACAGAATTTACAGATTTGAATTGAAAGCAGTTCATCACCTTCCGCCATCTTGATTTGATATGAGCTTCCTTTTTAAGAATAATGTTGCGAATGAGTTCATCAGAGAACCAGATTGGAAATCTAAAATCACTCTTTATTAATTTTTTTGGTACGTGCATTTCAAAACAGACATTTATAATTTGGTAGAAACTGTGTACAGGGTCTTCCAACGAGGACTGAACAGGGGCTCATTTTTGAGCTTCCTTGTATTTAAAGAAAAATCTAAAATAGCCAATCGATGTACTTTTTCCTGCAGAATTCAAAAATTAAACCAAAAATTTATTTGAACCAGAAACAAAAGAGTTAGTTTTTTAAATGGAACATAGCTTTTTTTATACGATTTCCGGAACGAGTGATTTTTTTTATGTCCGTTCTGAATAAAATATTTTTATTAAATTTTAATGTTTTATCCAGTATAATTTAACTTCAACCTGTTTGAAACATACACTAGGTAATAAAGGTAAAATCACCTTGAAATCCTTCAAAGTCAAAAAATTTGACAAATTTACTATAATATTGCCGAAATGAAATATTCATTAGATGAGAGATTGCAGATTGTTATCTTGTTCTACAAATGCCAAGAAAATGCAAGAGAAGCAAGGAGAAGATTTATTGCAAATTTTCACAGAAATATATCCGTCAATACTATTCTAAGGATAAAGAACCTATTCGAGGAAAATAAATCATTACATGACAGAAAAAGAATTCCAACTCTATACTAACTAAAAAAAAACACTAATAATTTAAATGTTCAATGTGACCTCCGTTGTTCTCGAAACAAGAGCGATAACCTCTTTGTAGCCTTTCCAAACTTGCTGTTATAATGTGATTTTCCTGGTTAAGGCGATTTATTTCGTTCACAATTTTCTGCATGATCTCATCAATATCGTGGTTTCGCTGCTTGTATACCACGTTCTTTAAATGGCCCCAAAGAAATGAGTCTAATACTGACATATCGGGACTATTGGGTGGCCAAGCATAGGTTCCATTTCTACCAATCCATTCTTCGTGGCGTCCGTTTAAATATTGAATAACTTCACGCACGGCATGCGGAGGGGCACCATCATGTTGCCAAATTAAATTTTGATATTCTTCCAATGTTAAATCTTCCAAAAAGTTCTCAATTTCGTTTTCTAAGAACTCGTAGTATCTCTGTCTATTTAAAGTGCCGTTAAAAAATATTGGTCCCAAATTCTATTATTTTTTATGCCACACCAAACATGGATTGAAGTCCTTCCCTGAAATTTAATTGTCTGAAATTTTCTTGGATTTCCAACGGCCCAGTGATGATTATTATGTCTATTGAAACCCCCCGCTGTTGTGAATGTGGCTTCGTCAGTCCATAAGATATTTCTGAATAAATTAGGGTCTTCGTTTTCTTGCCGAATCACAATTTGGGAAACAAATTGGAAGCGAAGTTCTTTTTGTGCCGGTGTTAGATGTTGAAGTGGAAGGATATGATAAGGCTTAAATTTATGATTTCTTAAAGTCCTGTGAACAATTCCTTGGGTAACTCTTCTGCGTCTTAGACCGCCGCCGTATTGAACGTCCCGAACTGCGTCCGAAATTGATTTGGTTGGGTTCAGTCGAAAATAATTCACAATGGCACGGTCTCGATTTCTTTTCCTTTCTGGAATTCTTTTTCTGTCATGTAATGTTTTATATATATTAGTTAACCTTGTATCTAACTGACATTTTATAATATATTTACTAACATTTTACATCATTTATTCAAGAAAAAAGTAATATAAAAATATAAAACCAACAGGAGAAGATAGAAAAAAAATTGCTCTATCCAAGGAAATAGAAGTTCAGTTGATTTATATTAAGAAAATAATTGGATTAATATATTTAAAATATTTTTTCGACATTGAAAGTGACAGAAATGACAAGAAGGAATTCTAAAAAAAATACCAGTCAAAATATTGAAGAAATGTCAATTGAACACATTGTTAATCAAAATTTAAGTGACGAAGACGATTATCTTCCATTAAAATACCCAACAAGATCAAGCCAGGATAAATGTAAGGAAAAAATTAGGAATTTTAAAATATGCACCCAAGATAAAGTAACAGCAGGACCATCAAATTCTTATTTCTGTGTTAGCTGTAAAAACATTATAAAAAAAAATCAAAATTCTATTCAGTGCAATGGTACCTGCCAAAATTGGTACCATGCAAAATGTTCCAAAGTTGAAAAAAAAGACTTAGATTTTTTTATCAATGAACTAAAAAAAGTAAATGGTAATAAATGGTTTTGCGGTAAGTGTAAAAATATTAATGAAGATTCTAATCTAAATTCTAAAAACACACTAAAGCTTATTCTGGAAATTCAACAATCTCTAAATTTTTTATCTGAAAAGTACGATTTAATTTTTAAAGAAAACAAACAGATATCTACAACATTAAAGGAAATACTGAGAGATCAATGGGAATTAAAAAAAGAAAACAAACTGTTGAAAGAAGATATATCTAGTTTAAAAAAAGAAATTGAAATTTTTAATCAAAAAAATGATTTGGAATCTCAAAATTTATTGAAACAAAATATAGAAATTAAAGGTGTTCCAAAAAATCAAAATGTTGATGATAGAGAAATAACAGAAAGAATTTTAAATAAAATTGGATTAAAAGTAAACAAAGAAAATATATTAGATGTTAAAAGAAAAGATACAAAAAACGAAGATGTCCTGAGTATTAAATTTAAAAACGAAGAAATTAAAAAACAAATTATAGAAAAATCTAAGCAGTATTTTAGAAACAAAGGAAAATTATTAAATTATGACATTAAATTACCAGACACACAAAAAATAATATATATAAATGAAGAACTAACAACTAGAACAAAATATCTATTTGGAAAGTCAAAAGAGCTAAAAAAAAAGGATTTAAATACATTTGGATCAAAAATGGAAAAATTTTTATTAGAAAAAATGACCAAGAAGAAATAATAAATATCACCACAGAAAAACAAATTAACGAAATCTTTTAGTTGTATTGATTTAGAATTTCTATTAATTCTTTTATTTCATTATAAATTTATTATTAATATTTTAATACATTTCAATTTTAAATTATAGAAAAAAAAAATGATAAAAGAATTGAAAGTAAAAAAAATTCAGACACAACTGGTAAGTAATAAAAATGAATATAACAGTCTTAAATTTGATAATAAAACGTTTTCAATATATCACAATAATATACGTAGCATCTCGAAAAATTATGATGAAAGTAGGTTATTTATTCAACATTTAGAAGAAAATTTTGACGTTATAGTATTTACAGAAACGTGGAATATTTTAAATACAAATTTATATACTATACCAAATTATAATTTAATTTATAACAACAGTAATTCCAATCAAAATGATGGAATTATTGTTTTTATAAAAAACAATCTTATATACAATTACGAAATCATTCCCTTTAGTGAAATGAAAATAATATATATTAATTTGTTTATTAACAAATCAACACAAATTAATATTATAACAATTTATAGACCTCCATCTACATGTCCACATAAATTTAATAATGATTTGAAACTTTTTTTTGTAGAATATTATAAAAAATTTAAAAATGATGAAACAACAATTCTTATTGGTGACCTAAATATTAATATTCTATCAGAATTAAGTAATAAATATACCAATGATTATTTTAATATTTTAAGTGAATATAATTTCGTATCTTATATTAATAACTTTACTAGAGAAATAAATGATCAAAAATCATGTATTGATCACATTTTTATTAGAACTAAACAGGACTTATTCAATTTTAAGTCATTTATATTTCAATATCAAATTACAGACCATTATCCAATTATTTTACAAAATCTCTCAAATACACCCACAAATGAACCATCACAAATTAATAAATATAAGACTTACATAAATTATACTAAATTAAATCAAAATTTTAGCAGAATTAATTGGGATCCTTATTTTTTATTAAAATCCCCAGATGATTTAACTAATTTTTTAATTAAAGAAATTAAGCTAAATGTTGAATGTTGTAAATACCAAACAAAAATTAAAAATATGCCAAAGAAAGAATGGATAACAAATAGTTTATTAGTATCAATAAACAAGAAAAATCAACTTTACAGAGAAATGAAAAATTTAAATAATGAAAATTTAAAAAATGAATACAAAATTTATAAAAATAAATTAACAGAAATTATTAAAAAAGCTAAAATAAATTATTACAAATCTCAAATAGAAAGTTCGTGTAAATCATCAAAAGAACTATGGCAATGTGTAAAAAAACTTTGCAATGAAAACAATAATAAAAATAATTTAATTAATTTTATGAAACTTCAAAATGGAGAAATAACAACAGATCAAAGTTTAATATCAAATAATTTCATTGAATATTTTTCTAAAGTTGGAGAGTCACTTGCTAATGATATAATAAATAAAAATCAAAATAAAATAAAAGTAGAAACTTTACAAAATAATTTAAATTCTTGTTATTTACAAGAAACCAATTATACCGAAATAAAAGAAATTATAAATGACTTAAAATTTAAGAAATCCCCTGGAATAGACGGTATCACATCTGAAATTTTAAAATCAATTAATTCGTATATTTGTAAACCTTTGACTTACTTAATAAACACTATTTTTAAAACAGGAATATACCCAACTGCTTTTAAAATAGGTATAATTAAACCAATTTATAAAAATGGTAATAAAACTGAAATTAAAAATTACAGACCTATAACACTAATTTCATCATTAGCAAAAGTTTTTGAAAAAGTCTTAAAAGATAGAATGGACAGTTTCCTAAATAAAAATAAAATATTATCTGACAAACAATTTGGATTTAAAAAAAAAAAAACTACAGAAGATGCGATATGTTATCTAACCAGTCAAGTATATAACTCAATGAATAATAAGATGAGTAGTGCGTGTATATTTTTAGATTTAGCAAAAGCCTTTGATACAGTAAGCCATAAAATACTTTTAGAAAAATTAGAAAAAATTGGATTTCGTGGACATACATTAACTTTATTTGAAAACTATTTAAATAATAGAATACACCATGTAAAAATTGGAGAAAACATTAGTTTACCTAAAACATTTGATTATGGGGTTCCTCAAGGCACTGTCTTAGGACCATTATTATTTAACATATATCTAAATGACATATTTAACCTAAATTGTCAAGGAAAATTACATAGTTTTGCAGATGATACTGTAGTTTTTTATGAAGAAAAAAATTGGAATGTTTTAAAAACTACAATTGAAAAGGATTTTTTAAAAATAAGCAACTGGTTTGATAATAATTTATTAACTATAAATTATAAAAAAACAAAATATATACCATTTACTTCATATATAAATAATTCAAATAATATTGGTAAACTGAAATTTAAAGATATCAGTATAGAAGAAACAGAAAGTATCAAATATCTTGGAATAATTATTGATAAAAATTTAAAATGGAATTTTCATAGTGAATATATAACTAAAAAATTAAGAATTCTTATACCAAAATTTAAACACTTAAAACAATTCTTAAATATTGATCAACTTGAAATATTATATTATTCATTGATACAGACACATTTAAATTATGGAATACTTGGCTGGGGAGGTATCAATAGAAATTATCTTCATAATATAGAAACAATACAAAAATATATTTTAAAAATTATTTATGGAAGAGATTATTTATATTCGTCTGACTTGTTATATAAAGAAAGCAAGAAAATGGATATCAGACAACTTTTTTCATATAATATGTTAATATATATTTTTAAAAATAAAAATAAAATTAACTATAATAATCACATTCATAACACTCGTAATAAAAATACAACCACATATAAAAACAGAGTTAACAAAAAAATTGGTCATAAAAATTTTATAAATATAATTCCATATATTTTTGATTTATTGCCAAAATCAATTAAAATAATTAAATCTTTAAATAAATATAAAAATGAAATTAAAAAATGGATATTATCAAATCCAAGACAAATAATACATAATATAATAAATAATTTATAAATACTTAATAAAAACCAACTAGATATTCATTATGATATATTGTAATTTCAATTCGGGATTATTAATAATCTAGTTATGTCTGATATATTTATTATTATTACTATTATTGTAAATAAATAATTGTATAAAATTATTAATATTATATTTTGAGTCAACTCACAACAAGTGTATTACTTAGTGAGTCAAGTGTTTATATTGGCTTATTCAAAAACTATATATATCTCAATTGTACATGTATCATATGAATTATTGAATAAACCTATTATTATTATTATTATTATTATTATTATTTTCCTCGAATAGGTTCTTTATCCTTAGAATAGTATTGACGGATATATTTCTGTGAAAATTTGCAATAAATCTTCTCCTTGCTTCTCTTGCATTTTCTTGGCATTTGTAGAACAAGATAACAATCTGCAATCTCTCATCTAATGAATATTTCATTTCGGCAATATTATAGTAAATTTGTCAAATTTTTTGACTTTGAAGGATTTCAAGGTGATTTTACCTTTATTACCTAGTGTATGTTTCAAACAGGTTGAAGTTAAATTATACTGGATAAAACATTAAAATTTAATAAAAATAGCTGTCACAATATTAAATATTTTAATCAGAACGGACATAAAAAAAATCACTCGTTCCGAAAATCGTATAAAAAAAGCTATGTTCCATTTAAAAAACACCTTATCCATAGCGTAACTCTTTTGTTTCTGGTTCAAATAAATTTTTGGTTTCATTTTTGAATTCTGCAGGAAAAAGTACATCGATTGGCTATTTTAGATTTTTCTTTAAATACAAGGAAGCTCAAAAATGAGCCCCTGTTCAGTCCTCGTTGGAAGACCCTGTACATTAGTGTTAATATCTTTTGTAAATAAACTATCCCAATTTACATTCAATAAGAAGTTATTTACAGCTAAAAAATCGCAATTTTTAAAATCATAGATATAGGTTTCATGGTAAGAACATTGTGGGCTAACATTGCCAATCAAATTTACTAACAAGGCAGGATGATGCCTATCACAACTAAAAAGATTTGAGCTGGCACAGCTCAAGTTGTATTGATCATGATTCAAAAATATGAAATCTCAAAGAATCCCGTTAGCATTGGTTATGTTATTTATTTGCAATAGATTAGCAAGAGAAATAGTCTCAATGAGTTTTTGTGAAATTGCACTTGTATCTCCCGAGTAATAACCTAAATCATCATCATACATCAATTTCATGTTAGGGAGGTTATAATTACAATAACTACGGTGGCATCACTGAGGGTATCACACAGTTCCTCAATTATATCACAGTGTTGTTGCTAGTCCACTAACTTGGAGTTCGGAGGAAAGTAAACAACACAAAATAAGTATTCTCTATTTTCAAGTGAAACCAGTACCGAGGTTTCTTCATAATTTTTATTATTGCGGGTTACCTGTATTTTTCTGGAACTAAATGTGTTACGTATTGCTGCAAGAGTACCACCTCCCCTACCATGGACAGATTGGTAGTTATTGAACATTCTAAAATTATATCTTCGGAATACTATGCCAGATGGCCAAAAATTGGAATCATTTAACACATTATAATGTTCTGGATTAATGCCCACCCTAAATGCTTTGGATGTACCTGTACTCTGCAAGGCGTCAACGGTAAAATCATCCTCATTTAGGTGACCTTTAGTTTTGATCCAATTGATAACCTGAGTTGTTGTTACGGACTCGGCCGCCTTGCCTACGTGGAGCCACATTTTTCTTGGTGCAGCAACGAAACCATTAGGATTTGGATCGCCTACTGCTCCCACTTTTCTGGTTACAGTTTTTTGATTACCAGTGCTATGTGAATTTGCAGTTGAATTGATTGAGTCTCCAATTTGTCTGTTGGTAAATGAAGTGGTTCCATTTTGTCTATTTATATTCCATCGGTTAAAGCGTCCGGTATCTCGCGGACCATTATGTCGGTTATCCAACATCTGGTAGTTATCATTATTTGCTATGCTAGGAGCTTCATCCATAAGAGCACTTGCAGTAACCTCTGGATTGGGCGGAGCTGTATGATTCTGAATGAATGGTGAACTTTTGGTTAAAAACCTTACTAACTCGGTGTTGGTACTCTTAATTGCTCCAACTATGCCTTCAAGTGTGGTACTAATTTCATCAGATTGATTTTTTAGCTCTTTTTTAAAAACTTCAAGCAAGTTCATGTCTACACCCGTGTTTAGAGTCTCATTACGGAGTAGGGACGCGGTATTTTTTTCACTGGTAGGAAGCTGCTTGCTCTTTAAGAGCGCTACTTCATTTTCAAGCATTTGAACTTTTTCAGTTAGCTCTGTTGATATAACGGTAGAATTCAGAATTTCTGGATTTTTGGATTTTTCATTTTCGTTTAATTTTCGTATATTTTCTTCCATAGCACTGATCTTAGATAGCAATTTTTGGATAAGTTTATTCTGCGCCTCGACTTCTCTAACCAATGCCTTTCCATCCATATGACGACATTGTCGGTTTTTAGCCTCATTAGCCTGTGCTATATTTATTTACCTGAGTATTGTTACCTGTTAATATTTGTCATTTTAGTCAAAGTCATTTTACCTTGTCAAGTTCTGCGAAATAAAGCCTAATAATTCGATATAGGTTTTCATTACAATTTATTTCGCAGAATATTAAAGTATATATTAAACAAAACGCATGGAGAAATACTTCCGACCAGATCGATTTGAGACAGATCCAAATTCCGCAACTGCAGCAAAAGAATACAAACACGTATGAAACTTTTAGGAATTTTTTAGATAACAATTCATCAACATAAAATCCAATCGAAGACAAAGATAAATTTAAACTTTTAGTTAATTTTATATCTCCTTCCGTATATGAATATATTAGTGAAACAAAGTCATATGATGAAGCCATACAAATTTTAGAAAAATTATACATAAAATCAACCAATGAAATATTTGCAAGACATATATTGGCCAGTTGGCCACCAGAAAACAGCAATCAAATGAAACAATCGATCAGTATGTACAAGCATTAAGGCGAATCATCAGCGAAAAGAAATTCCGGCGGCATACCGATCTAACATAGGACAGCAACACGTCTGTCTCTGTCTAAGACCGCCCCCCGGTAAATTATATTTTTGCACCGGCATCACCGCAACTATCATGACGCGGGGACCCACACAGCTGATCGACCGGAGATATTCACATATTATTTATTTTATTATTTAGCTTGGTTCTTTAAGCCGATCCAGTGACGTTACCGCGACGTCTGTCGCATCGCATGGATAAAATGAAGTACAAAGAAAATACATACCTAATCTTTATTGTATTTTACCTACCTGCGCGCAAGTAAAGGTGTTTTTCCCACATGTAACGTAATGGTGCATTTACACATGCATGGATTTAGTGGCGCCAATAAAAACTGGCGCACCAGTAAATAAAATTAGCAAGTGTAAATATCGACTTGCATAAAAATTTATTTTTGCATGCATAGAACAAAAAAGTCTGCATCCTTCTGAAATCACTGGCGCCAGTGGTGACAAAGTCGTACGGAAAATCAAAACTTGCAAGTGTAAACAAGTGCTTGCACGTCGGCGTCCGCTCGCCAGTTGTTGATTGTAGTTTATATAGTTTATTATTGCTAAAAAAAGTGGTCAGCAGAACTGACAATCAAATTTAAAATGAAACTGGCGTACCACTTATTTTTGTTTTCTCAACAAAGTGTAAACCTTTACTGGCGTGCAAATAGAACTAGCGCGACCACTGGCGCCACTAAATCCATGCATGTGTAAATGCACCTTAAATGCAAAATTTATGTAATGCAAATATACGCGCGATGTATGTATATAGGGGTGTATGTACCATAATGTGTATATATTACGTGGAATGGAGGGACCAATTCCACAAAATGGCTCGTCGGTAAATTATCTTCATACGAAGAGTGACATAAGATAGGTGAAGTGTAAGAAAAACAGATATGGCGGCCGACAGCAGCCATTGTGTTGTACAGAAAAAGAAAAGTTTTTCCTCACATTGCAATATGGATACCTGCCAAAGGAAAGGTGGTGATGAAGGCATTGTAAATTTGAAAGATATATCTATACGTTTTCCAGAAAAAAAAACAAATATGGCGGCGATGTCGTTAAGTTGTATCTAAAACCAACTTTCCGAACATTTCACCGGGGATGCCACATTAAAGGTCTTGGTGAAACATATGTACTCCGTAAATAATAGCAAATACGGCGGCCGCCAGCAGCCATTTTGTTCTAAATGCAACAATTTTCACAACCATTGCAATACGAACATTAACGTCACGGACGTGATACCACGGTTTTAAAGATTAGATATACCTATTTCACAAAAAAAAAAAACACATGTACCTACTTAGATGTAAAAAATTATGTGCCAAATAAAAAGTCGTAATGAAGGGCTGCAGCACATGGGAAAAACTAAATACAAAAATAGGTACAGGTGTGGTGTAGTTTGATTATTAGTGATAACTGGCTGATGCGTTGTTTCCGCGTACAACTACATCATCAATAAACATTCCATGGTATCGGCAGATAACCTTCGTGTTTTTTCAGTAAACAATGAGGTGAATTTTGAAAATGAACGTTCTGCATCTAAGGATGTTATATTGGCATATGCGTATTGTTGTTCATAAGCACTTGCTCGTCCTTCACGCAAACACTCACAACGGCACGTAACTGTGTATAATTCGGATTTTTCCGTAAAACTTCGTTTGACTTTTGTGTAGTACATATCGTCGCTGGAAAGACAAAGGAGCGTAACTCCATTTAACATATTTTTCAGGAGAAGCGATTGAAAATTAAGCCAGTATTGCATTTGTTACTGAACCTTCTTCTTCTGTTATAATTTACAGTACACTTATGTAAGTTGTTTAGTAGACTAAGTAGTTTATGCTTCTTGCAAAGAAAGATGTATTTACGGAGTTACCGAATTTTAAAAGAGAGATACTTTTTGTCTATTAACTTTTTTGAAAATTTTCATACATGGCTGACTTACGCCTATATAATTTATAATATCACGATAACCATAAGAGAGAGAGAGAGAGAGAGAGAGAGAGAGAGAGAGAGATACGCCAGTTTGTATTTTTATAAATATGACCTTGGGAGGTGGCCATAACACGAAATTCGGGTTTTCGGAAACGCCTTTTTGTCTCGACGATATGCCTGGGGTATCTGTTAATGTCTGTAAATGTAAATTTAAATAGTCCACAATATCAAAATATTCCCCTAGCCGTAAGGCAGGATTTTGAAAATTTCCGATGGCGTTAAATATAATGTATAATTGTCACGTATAGTTTTACCAAATCTTATATTATCGCTTCTTGCATTTTGGTTTTTTTTTGCTCTTGCGGTATTCACTTATGTTTAATTTTTCATTGGCTTGTTTGCCGTTCTGGTTGGTCGTAGTCGATGTTGTTGGTAAATTAGTCATGGTATTTTTGAAAAAAGTAAGGGCTACTAATTAGGGATGTAACGGGTAGCGCTTTTTAGGATCCGGCCAAACCGGGTGCCCGGTCAATTAAGACCAGGTAAAACCCGGTACCCGGCCGGGTACCCGGTCCCGGGTACCCGGTCTTGCGGAATATTACTATTGGCAATATCTTCTTTTACTTCTAATCAGTGGGTCATAGCAGAAAAGTTGCTGGAGCTGCTACAACCATTTGAACAAACAACTAAACATTTCAGCAGTACACACTGTACTATATCGGAAGTAATTCCTACAGTTTTTTCGCTAAAGAGGTTTTTAAGAGAAACACAAGTTCCAGGCTTAGGATCCATGCAAGAAAATCTTATGGAAGGATTAAGTCGAAGGTTTTCGAATATCGACACGAACAATAATTATCTGGTTGCATTTTTTACTGACACAGATAATTTGAAGGAAAAAGTAATAAAATATATCCTTGAAGCAAATTTGTTAATCCAAAATAATGAAGTTAATTTGTCATCCAATTCAGATTCAGATGACAATGTTCCTCTTAGTTTGTATACAGATAATCCATCCTCATCAAAAAGACCTAGAGAAGATAAACGCTCAGTTTGGGATGTGTTTACCAGTATTGCAAACACGCGAGATACAAATAAAAAATCATCTGCTAAAGCACCAAACATACAACAGGACGTGGAGGATGAAATAAGTTCATATTTGGCGTTGCCGTTAATTGATAGACAGTCAAGCCCATTTTCGTGGTGGCAAATAAATTCGCAGAGATTTCCTAATCTAGCAAAGCTTGCTAAAAAGTTTCTTTCAGCACCTGCCTCAACAATATTTAGTGAACGGTTGTTTTCAGAAGCGGGTAATATTTATGAAGAAACCCGAAACCGACTATCCTCTGAGAATGGTGAAATTTTAGTTTTTCATCACAATTTGCCATTAATTGATTTTAGTTATTAAATGTTTTAACAAAGTTTATTATTATAACCTTTTAAAATCTGTTTTTTATGTATTTTTTATCATCACAAAAATACACCGTTTCAGCTCTTTTATGTTTTATTTTATCAAAAATAGAAAACATAATAAAAAAACCGGGTACCCGACCGGGTAACACCGGAACCCGGCAAAACCGGGTATCCGGCCTTCCCGGCCGGGTACCCGGTTTTGGCCGGGTAGACCGAGTACCCGTTACATCCCTACTACTAATGAAACAACCTAATTTAATACATCTTTTTTTTAAGCTTTTTGCTGCTATATTGGCTTTTTAAATGAGTAAATTACCAGCTACCCACACTTTTCCTTTAAGGTAATCAAAGTGTAGGTCACTAACTAAATTATGTTTATGAACTTGAAATTTTGCACAGAGGTTTCTTATATAACGGAGGCATCCACCAAGGTAGGGTTTTTCAAAATTGAACCCCTAAGGAGGTAAAATAGGGGTTTAAACCGTGTATGGAAAAAGAATATTAGATTGTCCTATTAAGTCGAAACTTCATTGAAGTACTCTAAAAAACAAATGTTTAAACACGTGTTTTGCAGTTTTTACTAATTCAACCTCAAATATTTTCTGTGTACAGGGACAGGGTGTCCGGATTTCGTTGTAATTGCAGGGTATCTCGGTTGTTATTAGTGATAGAGAGTTGCGATTTTCGCGAAGTGTTGCTACTTTTTGATGAAACCAAAGATGGCATAAAAATATTCATGGTCCCCTCCGTTTTTGAGATACAGGACGAAATTGATTTTTTTTTCATTTGCGGACCCCCTCGCATTTCTGTTATCTTGTAACTTATAAAAAAGTAAAAATGGATCCTACTAGAATTTTCTACGTAGAATCGAGTGGCATGGTTAGATTTTCAGCAGATGTGATATTTTTCGATATATTAACTAAACATATGTTTTTTTTAAATGGAACACCCTGTATATTTCTTAACCATTAAGTTTCCCCTTTCGAGAGCTTTTCCAAAATATCTAACACTTTATAGTTATTTTTTATTTTTAGGCCTTAAACGAACTATTTAATTTTAAACTTTAATTTTGCGTAGTTGGTCGTGTTTAACATGTGGTTTAACGTCAATTCAAGTATTTAGATTTAAAAAAGAAACTGGTTAAATCCTGTATTTTCATTAATTTATCAAAATTGGTATTATTTTTTAAAATACAACACTACTTGTTATCTAGAACTAAAACTGCTTAGTTTTTAATCACTTGAAGATTAAATTAGTTGTCTTGAATTATAGTATTAATAGCAATAAAAGTCAAATTTAAAAACACAACACACAAAACTTCAGGTAAGAAAAGAGTTAGTCCATTTTAACACTCTTCGTTACCTAATGTTTTGTATGTTTTGCTTTTAAATTGGACTTTTATTTGCTATTAATAAGCCAAGACAACTAATTTAATCTTCAAAGTGATAAAAAATAAAGCAGTTTTAGTTCTGGTTAGGATTTTCTGTATATCTAGGACAGAGGTGTACCGCTGGGGGGGGGAACCCCCCCCCCAGTGATCTCTTATAGTAGTTATTATAAACATTATACAGCACGGTAGTATATACATATTTATATAAAAACAAGGGTTTTGTCTACCAAACCCCCCCCAAACCAAAAGTGACCTACAAAACCCCCACCAAACCAAAAGTCACGGTCCGCCTCTGATCTAAGATATCAAGTAGTGTTGTAGTTTAAAAAATAATACCAATTTTAATAAATTAATGAAAATACAGGGTTTAGCCAGTTTCTTTTTTAAACCTAAATACCTGAATAATTGACGTTAAACCACATGTAAAACTCGGCCAACTCCGCAAAATTAAAGTTTAAAATTAAATAGTTCGATTTAAGTGCTAAAAATAAAAAAGAACTTTAAAGTATTATATATTTTTGAAAAACTCTCGAAAGGGGGCACTTAATGGTTAAGAAATATACAGGGTGTTCCATTTAAAAAAAAACATATGTTTGGTTAATATCTCGAAAAATATCACATCTGATGAAAATCTAACCACGCCACACGTAGAAACCTCTAATTGGATTCATGTTTACTTTTTTAATAAGTTTTGATAACTGAAATGCGAGGGGGTCCGAAAATAGGAAAAAATCAACTTCGTCCTGTATGTCAAAACCGAAGGGGGCCATGAAAAATATTTTATGCCATCTTTCGTTTAGCAACACTTCGCGAAAACCGCAACCCTCTATATTTAAGAACAACCGAGATACCCTGCAATTACAACGAAATCCGGACACCCTGTACACAGAAAATATTTGAGGTAGATTTGCGAAACACGTGGTTGTACATTGTCTTTCCAACGGAGTCCGTTCCTGGAATGTAATATTTGAATCCGGTCTCTAGTGATAACGCTACTGAAGAGGGTAAGTGCTTCGCACATTTTTCACAATTATCACTGATTTACTTCCTTTATTTTATTTTTCTGTTATATTTTACTTAGTATGACGCGCACGCCTATGTCGGGGGGAACATTTTGGACGGCGCTATTTATGATTCCTAGAACTAACCATTTTCTGTCTTACCCAAGGCCGGCCGCACGTTGCGTCGTTGCCAGCGTTAGGCAAACGTACAAATAGATGGTCTGGCGCCGAAAGAGGGCGTATTGCACCAGGGCTTTTTTTGCAAAATCGTTTTTCCAGGATTATGGACAAACTATTCAATTTTTACTTTTACTTTTTTTACCAGCACGTCTAAATTAATACCCACGAGGGCTGTTTACGTCTATATTTTAAAGTATCTTTTATTTCAAAAAATAAAACTTTAAAAAATTAATATTTCAGTTTTTGGCTTTATAGCGTAATAGATAAAGTAATTCTCTGTGACATTTATATCTAAACATTTTTTGATATAATGCATATTAACGGCAAAAAATTGGAAATACAAAAATTGTTGGTGATGAATCCCCTTAACAATTTTAAGCAAATACTGTAATTTTAAATCTGTGACTGCTGAACAAAACAAGAACGATTTTATACCAGACGCTTTTATTCATGGACTTCTTCAACCTGTAATTCGTCAGAGATTATTAGAGTCTAATCATCTAACTTTAAATGACGCTGTATCTCAATCAAGAGCTTTAGAAGATTCTCAAAAACAATCAGATATGTATTTTTCACCTCAAAACGTACTAAATGCTACGTTTTCAAAGCAAGATACCAATCACATTCAACAATCGACATCTGCGACTGCAATGCGTTCCCAAACATGTTACTTTTGTGGAAATCCAAGACACTCACGTACTGTATGTCCTGCACGGGATAAAACCTGTACCTATTGTCAAAAAGTTGGACACTTTTCAAAGGTATGCATGAAATCAACGATAGCAAAAAATAAGTCAACTTCAGCTTCAACTTTTGTCATTGCTTCTGCGCGCAGAATTTCAATGCTGCCTTGCAAAAGCCTTAATTAAGGTTATGATAAATGACACTTCTGCAAATGCATTAATAGACACAGGCGGTTCAGGCAGTTTTCTGGATATAAATTTTGCAACCAAAAACAATTTTAAAATTTTTGCATGCCACGGGCAAGTTTCAATGGCATCTACCTCATGTTCGACACAGCTTCAAGGATATTGCTTCATAAATCTTAAAATGTGCAATGAAACCTACCATGAACTAAAAATTTTAGTGATTTCAATTCTTTGTACCGATTTAATAGTTGGCCATGATATTATGAAGCAACGTGATAGAGTAGATGTTACATTTGGGGGACCCAAGCCACCTTTATCAATTTGTTGTTTAGCTGAAGCCAAAGTAGATCCACCGTCTTTATTTGCCAATCTAACTAAAGACTGCAGACCCATAGCAACTAAATCACGCCGATATTCCGAAAATGATATAATTTTTATACAGGAGGAAGTAAAGAAATTGATTGGTGAAGAAATAATTGAGGAAAGTATATCACCGTGGAGAGCGCAAGTGCTTATTACTCACACTGAAAATCACAAACGTCGTATGGTCATCGATTACTCCCAAACTATAAATAAATTTACATTACTAGATGCCTATCCTCTTCCAACTATAGAAGCTCTAATTTCAAAAATTTCTAAATATGACATATTCAGCACTATCGATTTGAAATCATACCATTAGATCCCGATTAAAGGTAACGACAAGCCTTTTACCGCATTTGAAGCAGCCGGTCACCTTTACAAGTTCCGAAGAATTCCGTTTGAAATTACAAATGGAGTATCTTGTTTTCAAAGAATAATGGACTCCATTATACTCAAAGAAAATCTGCAAGGTGTGTTTGCGTATCTTGATGATGTTACAGTTTGTGGGGAAGATCAAGTCAGTCATGATTCAAATCTGAGACAATTTTTGAGTGTAGCGCAGAAATATGGACTTACTTTAAATAAAAACAAATGTCATTATAATAAGAGATCCATTAATCTCCTAGGATACACAATTGAAAACAAAACATTAAAGCCTGATTCTGCTAGATTAAAGCCGCTTCAAAATTTACCTGTTCCTCAAGACTCAGCCAGCCTCCGAAGATGGGTAGGAATGTTTTCTCATTATTCAAGGTGGATTCAAAATTTCTCAGACAAAATAAGAAGTTTAATTAAATGCAAAACATTTCCTTTTCCACTTAACCTAGTTTCAGATTCTTAAAACCTAAAAAGAGACATGGAAAATTCACTTTTATGGACAATAAATAAAAACGAAAATTTGACTGTTGAAACGGACGCGTCAGATTTTGCAATTGCAGCAACTTTAAGCCAATCGGGAAGACCAGTTGCGTTTTTCTCCAGAACATTATCAGACACGGAAAAAAGACATTTATCGGTAGAGAAAGAAGCATATGCTATTGTTGAAGCACTTCGCAAATGGAGACATTTTTTAATTGGAAGACATTTTAAACTTGTTACTGATCAGATGTCTGTTATAGTAGGGGAGTTAACGACAGAAATTTCCGGGCCATTTTCGCAAGCTTTATTTTTTTTGTATGAGTTACGTGTGTAATATATAATAGTTATATGAACGTCTGCCGGCGCACCCACATGACAGTGGCTTACAGGAGGGTTACAATTACAGCTGAAAATAAACAAAAAAAAAACATTATAGCCGCATACGCGAAACTTATTGTACGTAGCAGTTGAAACATAAGAAGCTTAGAAAATACCGTCTGCCACCTAAATTCGACAACAAACCTCGTCTGCCACCCACATAAGTAAGCGCAAAAAAATATTAAAAAATTTTATACCCGCAAAGATGAAATTAATGAAACTTCTTCTTTTTATAGTAACAAACACAAAAATAATAGTCTGCCACCAATAAGATACAACGAAGGTCGTCTGCCAAGCCTATGAAGTTGCGCTCGGCATACACCGCGCGAGCACCACGACTACGACGCTGCATCTTTATCGGCTTGAAAGACGATCTTTGTTGTTCTAAATTGTTGAACGACTATCATGAAGTTGTTTTTTATGTTATACATTTATTCACTGAATTTAAATCTGTTCATTTGTAGAGTATAGAAGGAGTCATCGCGTACACATACTCTCGGTGTTCAAAATGTATCTTAAATATATTGATGAATTTGGATAAAATATTACTGTCTTACAATGTCATTAAGAGATTATTTTTTAAGGCATAATTATTTATTGATTTTCATTTTAAAGAATTCTATATTTATTATTAATAAATATGAATGAATATGAATATATAATTATTAATAAATATAGAATTCTTTAAAATGAAAATCAATAAATAATTATGCCTTAAAAAATAATCTCTTAATGACATTGTAAGACAGTAATATTTTATCGAAATTCATCAATATATTTAAGATACATTTTGAACACCGAGAGTATGTGTACGCGATGACTCCTTCTATACTCTACAAATGAACAGATTTAAATTCAGTGAATAAATGTATAACATAAAAAACAACTTCATGATAGTCGTTCAACAATTTAGAACAACAAAGATCGTCTTTCAAGCCGATAAAGATGCAGCGTCGTAGTCGTGGTGCTCGCGCGGTGTATGCCGAGCGCAACTTCATAGGCTTGGCAGACGACCTTCGTTGTATCTTATTGGTGGCCGACTATTATTTTTGTGTTTGTTACTATAAAAAGAAGAATTTTCATTAATTTCATCTTTGCGGGTATAAAATTTTTTAATATTTTTTTTGCGCTTACTTATGTGGGTGGCAGACGAGGTTTGTTGTCGAATTTAGGTGGCAGACGGTATTTTCTAAGCTTCTTATGTTTCAACTGCTACGTACAATAAGTTTCGCGTATGCGGCTATATTTCTTTTTTGTTTATTTTCAGCTGTAATTGTAACCCTCCTGTAAGCCACTGTCATGTGGGTGCGCCGGCAGACGTTCATATAACTATTATATATTACACACGTAACTCATACAAAAAAAATAAAGCTTGCGAGAATGACCCGGAAATTTCTGTCGTTAACTCCCCTACTATTACATTTATGTTCCATGCAAATCATAACAAAATTAAGAACGATAAAATTATGCGTCGGCGCTTAGAACTTGCATGTTACAGTTATGATATTATTTATCGACCAGGAAAGCTTAATGCAGCAGCTGATGCATTTTCGAGAATTTGTGGTTCAACTTCAAGCAATAAACTTTTTGAATTACACCAGCCTCTGTGTCATCCTGGAGTAACCAGAATGCATCATTTTGCCAAAATTAGAAATTTACCCTATTCTGTGGAAGAAGTTAAACAAATGACATAGGCTTGCCCTATCTGTGACGAGATAAAACCTAGATTTTATAAAACGTCGAGCTCATTTAATAAAAGCAACGGTGGCATTTGAACGCCTTAATATCGATTTTAATGGTCCACTACCTACTTCAACCAGAAACTCATATATACTTACTATTGTCGATGAATATTCCAGATTTCCATTTGCTTTTCCATGTAAAGACACATCAACAACAACTGATATTGAATGTCTTGATAATTTATTCTTTTTTTGTGGTATGTCAGCTTACATTCATTCGGACCGTGGAACATCATTTACTTCAAAAGAGTTTGAAACCTATCTGCAATTTCGGGGAATAGCGTCTAGTCGGACTACCCCTTATAATCCTGAAGGAAATGGACAGGTCGAACGATATAATGGTATAATATGGAAAGCCGTTAATCTTGAACTTAAATCTAGAAATCTAAAGTCTACTCAATGGGAGATGGTTTTACCAGATGCTTTACACTCCATTAGAAGCTTACTCTGTACAGCAACTAACTGTACCATGAGCGACTATTCACTTATCAGCGACGATCAACCAGTGGCACATCTATCCCGTCATGGTTAAAACAATCTGACACTGTGTTGTTAAAAAAGTTTGTTCGTCAAAGTAAATATGATCCTTTAGTGGAAGAAGTTGAACTTTTAGAATCTAATCCCGACTATGCTCTAATTCGGCATGAAAATGGAAGAGAAAGTACAGTTTCTGTCAAACATTTGGCGCCCAGAGGAGATCTTGAATTGTTAAACCCAAGCGCGGACCAACTACATGAATCTGGTAAAAATGATAAAAACGACGACTTACAAAACAATTCTCAAAATATACCAGACCTCACTACTCCCGAACTTATCGAACATTCCAGTACCGAGATGCCCCAACTACGTAGATTACCAGATCCAGCAGAAGTCAACCCAAATATCTTTCAGATTACATAGAAAAATAAACTGGGGGTGAATGTAGTATTAATGTTTCTGAATTTCCCTATATTTATTTACCTGAGTATTGTTACCTGTTAATATTTGTCATTTTAGTCAAAGTCATTTTACCTTGTCAAGTTATGCGAAATAAAGCCTAATAATTCGATATAGGTTTTCATTACACGTTGTCTGTGCAGTTTTATTTTCTATAATTTGCTAAACAATAGAACTGTTATCTCTTAACAAAATAATTTAGGGTAACAGTACCAGTAGTTGGCACTTTAAGCATCAAAAATTCGCTTTTGTGTAATAACAATACTACAAATCAAAAAATGTACAAACCTTTATTTTTGTCAAATTTAAAGATCTTGACAAATACTACATGCTAAAAGTAAATTGTCCTTTATCTATCAGTTTTTTTTAACAGGCAAAAATGCCAATGATTTTGATCCAGTAGTTGTCATCAGAAATTTTAGGTTGTCCTAGTAGTTAAAATAAATAAATAAGCTTTTATTTCGTAGACCAAAGTACATGGTATGGGAAACGTCGGTGGGTTGCCGCCAGGAACATGTTAATGGCTAGGCATCGCTGTTTTATACCAAAAAGAAAAAGAAAATATTACTTTAATAGTGTCCAATGGTCCGGAAAGCGGAAGAACAATCTTCAAGGGAAGGCTGATCTCTCGAGTCCAGTAAGACAGTCAGCCTAAAGGAAGAAAACCTTGATTAAAAATAACCTTCAGAAGGCAACGGGAAACCACTGAAGTATTGTTCCCAAGAAAACTACATGGAAAGGAACCAAGGAAAATGGCCCTCAGTCTCCGGCAAAACGAGGGTGCTAAGAATCACCGGAGTCAAGAATAAACTAAATATTGGAACATGGAATATTCGCAGCCTGTTTGAAGCAGGAAAATTGGCTAACACGGTCAAAGAAATGCGACGCCTAGAAATATCAATTCTGGGAGTGAGTGAAGCTCGATGGCCTGGTTCAGGGAAATGTAACACCGATGGTGCCGTCTTTTACTATTCTGGTAACCAAGATGTACATCACAGAAATGGAGTAGGCATAATAATCAACAAAAGTTTAAGCAAAAGCGTAACCAATTTTATACCATACTCTGACAGACTTCTTCTACTCAAAATACAAGCTAGGCCAATCGACATAAACATAATTCAAGTCTATGCCCCTACCCTTGATAAGCCAGATAATGAGATAGAAGCACTATATAACGATATCAAAAGGCTGTTGGACTACACCAAGCCACATGAGTTGAACATTATTATGGGAGATTTTAACGCCAAAATTGGCAAAGGAGAAATGGTTGAAAATATAGTAGGCACCTTCGGTCTTGGTGAGAGAAACATTAGAGGGGATAGATTGATACAATTTTGTCAAGAAGAACAGTTCAAAATAACTAACACATGGTTTGACCTGCCACCAAGACGTTTATATACATGGAGGTCCCCCCAGGATACCGCAGATAATATCGTTCGAAATCAGATCGACTTCATTCTCGTCAATAAGAGGTTTGGTACGTTCATAACAAAGGCTCAAACTTACCCTGGTGCAGACGTACCATCGGATCATGTTCTCCTGGTTATGAGTCTAAAACTAAAGCTTCACGTAATGAAAACAAATACCTCTGGGCCCAGCAAACTGGACGTTGATAAGCTAAAACAAGAAGACATTAGGACACACCTGAAGATCGAACTGAACAAAAACCTTAAAAGTATAATGGAATCCACGCAGGTGGTCGCACCTATAGACTTATGGCAAAAAGTAGAAAAAGAAATGGTTACTATTGCTACAGATACCCTTGGCCATAAAAGGCAAAAAGGCAAGAAACCGTGGATGACCCAAGAAATCCTAGATCTAATGGAACAACGTCGACAGCACAAGAATAGAAACAACAATGAATACAACAGAACACACTCACAAATACGCAGAGAAATCAGAAAAGCTAAGCAAGATTGGCTGAAGAAGGGATGTGAAGAGATTGAATTGCTACAGCAAAGGTATGACTCCCTGGGGGAGCACAAGAAGTTGAAGGAAGCTGCTGGCGTCTACAAGTCAGGGAAATCGTCGATCTTGGCAGGCGAGAACGGTGAAATAATAGTGGAGGACAAGGATAGAAAACAGTTATGGGAAAGATATATCGACAAGCTCTTTGCGGACGACACACGGGAAGAGCTAGAAAACCACCCACCAGACCCAACACTGACAGGCCCGCCCATCTATAACAGCGGACGAAATAAGAAAAGCAATATCCGGAGCTAAAAACAACAAATCTCCTGGCCCAGATGGTCTACCAGCTGAAATCTTAAAACTGATAGACGATGAAAATATGACTATACTGCAGAGAGTATTCAATGATGTTTATAATACTGGGCGATTCCCCAAAAACTAGTTAAGCTCAACTTTTATACCAATACCTAAGAAGAACTCCGCTCGCTGTTGCAACGATCATAGACTTATAAGCCTTATGAGCCACACGCTTAAAATCTTTTTAAAAATACTACATAACAGAATATATCAGAAATGCGAGCGCAACCTCAGTTTAAACCAGTTTGGATTTAGATCCGGCATGGGCACCTGTGAGGCGCTGTTTAGTTTACAAGTTCTGATACAAAATTGTCGGGACGTAAACAAGGATTCTTTGCTTTGTCGACTATGAAAAGGCGTTCGATCGAGTACAGCATAACAAACTTATTAACATCCTGAAGAAAACAGACGTGGACGAAAAAGATATTAGGTGCATTGAAAACCTATACTGGTACCAAACAGCACATGTAGCCACGCAAGACCTGACTACTGACGACATCCGCATTCGCAGAGGAGTTAGACAAGGATGTGTGCTTTCTCCATTGCTTTTTAACATGTACTCGGAAGAAATATTCAACGAAGCCTTTGAAGATCAAGACATGGGCATAAGAGTGAATGGGGTGCCAATTTCGAATCTGAGATATGCCGATGACTCAGTGTTACTCGCGAATACCGCTGAAGAACTACAAAACATGTGCACCCGATTAAATGAGAGTAGTAAAAACTACGGACTAAATATAAATGTAAGTAAAACTAAGCTCATGATTGTCAGCCGTGGTGGACAGACATATGCTGACACCAGGATTAGAATTGAAGATCGGCATATGGAAAGGGTAGATAAGTTTAAATACCTGGGATGCTGGCTACACGCAGATTGGAGTCCCGATAAAGAATTGAGAGCCCGAATAGAAATAGCACGAGCAGCTTTCATTAAATACAGGAAAATCTTATGCAGCAGGGATCTCCCTTTAAAGTTAAGGATGCGCTACGCCAGGTGTTATGTGTGGTCTGTCCTGCTATACGGAGTGGAAGCTTGGACTATGAAGGCTGGGATAATCAACAAAATTGATGCCTTTGAAATGTGGACTTACAGACGCCTCTTGAGAATATCCTGGACCCACCGAGTCACGAATGATGAGGTATTGGCTAGAATGCAGAAGGACCGAGAATTGCTAACAACAATCAAAAAAAGGAAAATTGCTTACCTTGGACATATCATTCGGAACGAAAAATACAGCTTTTTGCAGTTAATCCTGGAGGGTAAAATAGAGGGAAAGCGAGGCATAGGCAGAAAGCAGACATCTTGGGCGAGAAACATTAGAAACTGGACAGGGCTCAAATCAATCGACGAACTTGTCCATACCGCCAGGGACAGGGAGAGATTCCAACATGTGGTCGCCAACATCCAGTGAATGGATAGGCATTCGAAGAAGAAGAAGAATAGTGTCCAATGTTATACTCAAAATTGTCCATTTGCATGTAATCTTGTATGCTATAGGGAACACTGTTGATTAAGATTCGAGATATATTCTTTTTAAACAATTGTCAGATTGTTTATTCATGTTAGTATTGTAATACAATGTACACACGTCAATAAAATATGAATAATATAACATTTAGGTCAATACAATTAAAAACATAAAATAATTTAAATTTACAGACAGTTAAAACTCATAAAACTCAAATATAGTGAATAAAATTGAACAAAACCTTGTGAGACACTTAGGCTTTATTAGGCAAAAAGTTGGCATATAGTTTGACAATACTAAACTTGTAGCATTTTTATTTTACGCATATTTCCCCATAAGGAAAAATGCTACTACGGTTATTATTTAGGTAAACCCTTTCATTTAAGTCCTTTGTAACTTTCTTATTCTGTCTTTATAACAAATTAAACAACTTTCTACTTTCTAAAAAAGAGCAACATGGTATAATACGACCTCTGATTTCATTATCAGTAAGTAGTTTCGAGAGTTCGCTATTCCGTTATAACGTCAGTTCGCCATTCCGCTCACAATATTTTGATTATGAATGAACCCTACATTTCTGACCGGACATTTCTTCGTTGTTCGATGGGAGTGAGGTTAATCACGAAGTGAGTGGAAGCCAGTGTTTTGTTTGGAATAAGTTTTTTTACCGAGTCTATAAATATAGGAAAGACAAAGAAAATGCGTCTTTCGTCGTTTCGAATCTGCAAGGAAACAGATAGACAAGACCCATTTCAGGGAGGCCTTCTTCAAAGTTTGAAAATTATTGATATAGTGCGATTTTATTTGCTTCCTGGATGGTCTTTTATTGCTGTATGTCTTTGAGGATGTTTTTTTTTGATTTTCTGTAAGTACTAAAACGCCATTTTGTAAAAAAGTACATTATGCTGAGAATTTGTGTCATTCCTTTTAGTTCGCTGAAAGTATTAGTGACCATTAGAAAAGTATTTTTGTTTTTGGCTTTTAATGGCATTTTGGAGGTCCAGTATGGATTTATGTTTTTATGGTTCCCTCATAAAGAGGTAAGTTTTCTTTATCCAAGCCCTCCGTACCATAGCTTTTGTCGTGTGACATTATAGGGTGTAAATTCATTTTAGGGTTCACCGTCGGGATAGTTCACCGTCGGGGTAGATCACCTTCGGGATAGATCACCTTCGGGATAGATCACCGTCGGGATAGACCACCCTAGGGATAGATCACCACCTGTGAGATTCACCACCTGTAGTATTAACTCCCCTTAAAACGCCGTTAAGATTCACCCTCGGGATAAACCCCTTTTAGACCATTTTAAGAAGAGGCAGTATGGTGGGGCTTTGATGCCAAGATCGAGAAAAAACAATAATTAAGGCCAGTCTGTTCCAATTTTATTTATAATTAGTTAAACATTTAATCTCACAATTTTATATGGTAATTTAAACAAAATTTCTTTCATTAATTATGTAATGACAAATTGGTTGCGATCATAATTTACTATTTTAGCTAAAATAATGTGCGCCCTATTCGAATTCATGAATCTCGACTTGCGGTTAGTATTTATTACAATTTACCTAAAATTTCTATCAAATAGTACAGACCAATTTACCATGAATCATTTTTGGAAGTCTTAAACTGTAAATATGTAAAAAATGTAAGTAATGTTGCCACGCTCTTTTCCGCACAGAAGAAGAATTTTACTTCTACTTGCCCTTCATAAATAAAAATTCAAAGTTCAGTAAAAATTAAAAAAATATATTGAGAATTTACAAAATTAACTCACGTAAAGAGTTGAGTTGAAGGCGAGAGGCTTGCGCATGCGTGCCAAAAAAATTGCCCTAGCTCCAATGCCGGAGAGAGGGGGGGTTTGATAATGGCGCCACTGTCTTTAATGCCGGGTTAAAAACAGAAACCCTCCAAGATGGTATTGGGACCTCGCTTTCAGCTCACTCACTCACATATAGCTACCATATTATCCAGAAAAAAAGAACTAAAAATTCCAAGAATCTGCGCTGTCTGGTGAGGCAAATAAAACACTACCTTTAAAACAAATTTACAATTTATTTACCAAAAAAAACATATTAGGTCATTTCTACATTTATTTAACTCGAAAATCAAACCCTGAGGGGGGACTTCAAGTAAAAATATGAAGATTCGAATCGATTCGACGTTAGGCGCAAACCAAAAGTTTTTATGAATATTGACATTAAATATATATTAAGGTTACCAAACAAAATTAATAATAAATAAAAAGACGTTGCCTGAAGAAGTTTTCCTCAACTGAAGGTGTCCAGGCCCAAGGCTATGACGGCCTAGGCATGGCGATTGGGTGTCCCCCAGTAAGAGGAAAGAGCCTGGAGATGTCTCCCAGTAAAAGGAAGGAAAGTTGGCATCTCCACCAAAAAGAAAGATTTGTTCCCCAAAAGCAAAGAGATTGGTATCTCCACCAACAATAAAGAGAGTTGTGCGGTCTCCCAGCAAAAAGACCCTGATAAAACAAAAGGTATGCATCAAGGCAAGGTAAAATTCAGGTACTATGCAAATATAATTTCAAACATATTAAATTTAAATAATACATAAAAGAAACTGTTACTGGCGGAAGGCCTTAAAATTTAGTTATATCAAGAAAGTGAAATGAAAGAAAATATTTCAAATTAAACAGTGACATCAGGTTCAAAAAAAATAAACAGGCATTATCGAAGCCAATTAATCAACAAAACTAAGTGAAGATAAAATTTACATAAGAGTAGACATTGTGCGCTATTGTTCGCACAAAAATATTCATTATACACTAATTATATTTACATAAGTAATGCAGGTACAAAATTATAAAAAAATCAAATTGTACACTTGTACAAAAAACCCAAATAGTTAGGTAATCACTTAAATTACACCAAAGAAAAGTTATAGCCGCAAAATACAATGTTATAAAATTTAGAAAGTTACATACAAACCATCAAAAGAAAGAAAGAAAATTTCCGTATTACTATTACTAAACGTGTACATCAAAATATAACAACGTAGCTTAATATTTATGAATATAAATGAAACATACAGTAGGTATCTGTAAGCGTAACCCAAGAAACTTCACTACAGTCTTGCTTGCAAAATAACAAATTAGAATTTTAACCTTGGGTCACCCTATACAGTTTTTATCAAAAGAATGCAGCAAATCGATCTAAGATAGTTGACAAAAAAAAACCCGTATTAAAAAAGACTGCCAAGAATTTGACCTTCGTGAAGGACGAATATCAACCCATCGAATTCTTAATAATAATAAAAAAACCCCCCATCTGTACGTAATTAATTAATTGCCACGAAATATAGCGATCTACTTGTATTAGAAGAAAATGTTTAATTATAAAGAAACTGATTAAAAACGCGGATGTCTTAAAAAAAATTAATCAAAAGGATATGAACGAAAATTAATTAAAATAGCAGTTTGAACGCGGAATTCGGTGTTTTTTTAAGGGTGTAAGAGTGGCCAAAAGGGCTTACCTGTCGATTCTGTGTCGGGTCTACACGTGTGTCTGCTAACATCTACGGCGTAGATCCATTAAAAATGTGATTCTTCCGGAATAAGGTAACGGCATTCAAAGCCAAACAAAAACGGTATCAAACAACCAAACGGCACCAATTGCCAAACAAAACCCGGAGGAAAAATTCGGGGTCACAACCCCAAATCCTTATGAGCCCGACAGGGCTGAAAGGGTTGCACCCCTACCGACTTCAGCCAGCAGCAAGGTGGAAATGATCGCAATTTTCAGTACCCCAACGATCCCAAAATTCATTCATTTTTTCCCTGGTCATCACGCTATAGAGCGGTGCATAATAGTATCTATACGAACAACGCTAGTCGATACCGTCAAGTATCGACAGCAACGAAAACTAACCCCTGAACACGTCAAACGGTCGGGTGTCAAAACTAGCTACAAAAGAAACATATCGCGCCCCGTCTCGCTTATAAGTTCGTAACATATTGTCCGCTATACAAAAATCAAACATCTAAAATAGTATCGACACCCTCTACGTCGATCTAATCGCATGTCCCTACGACACCGTCGCGCGCAGTACTCGAGCAAGGTAGAACCTTAAACATGAGTTGCCTATACCGTTGTTTAAATAAAAGGTCGCGGCGATCTCTAGGAACACACACATAAAACTCAAACCGGTGGTTCTGTTGGAAACTACCTAGATCAGAAGTACACCTCAAAACCGGAACCAAAGGTGGCGCTACTTATATCAATATTATAATTCGGCAATAGAAATATATTATAAAACTTTGTGACAAAAATTGAATGTTATAAACTCCCCCTCTTCTACGGAAGGAGGGAAACTTTCTTGAGAAAATTGACCTAATATATTTTTTTGGTAAATAAATTGTAAATTTGTTTTAAAGGTAGTGTTTTATTTGCCTCACCAGACAGCGCAGATTCTTGGAATTTTTAGTTCTTTTTTTCTGGATAATATGGTAGCTATATGTGAGTGAGTGAGCTGAAAGCGAGGTCCCAATACCATCTTGGAGGGTTTCTGTTTTTAACCCGGCATTAAAGACAGTGGCGCCATTATCAAACCCCCCCTCTCTCCGGCATTGGAGCTAGGGCAATTTTTTTGGCACGCATGCGCAAGCCTCTCGCCTTCAACTCAACTCTTTACGTGAGTTAATTTTGTAAATTCTCAATATTTTTTTTTAATTTTTACTGAACTTTGAATTTTTATTTATGAAGGGTAAGTAGAAGTAAAATTCTTCTTCTGTGCGGAAAAGAGCGTGGCATTTTTTTTTTTTTTTTTTTTAACACATTGTAAATTTGTTTTAAAGGTAGTGTTTTATTTGCCTCACCAGACAGCGCAGATTCTTGGAATTTTTAGTTCTTTTTTTCTGGATAATATGGTAGCTATATGTGAGTGAGCGAGCTGAAAGCGAGGTCCCAATACCATCTTGGAGGGTTTCTGTCTTTAACCCGGCATTAAAGACAGTGGCGCCATTATCAAACCCCCCCCCCCCCCCTCTCTCTGGCATTGGAGCTAGGGCAATTTTTTTGGCACGCATATAATTTTATTTTTTTTTACTCAATTCAATTTTTTTCTTTGAGGAGTTTATAACATTCAATTTTTGTCACAAAGTTTTATAATATATTTCTATTGCCGAATTATAATATTGATATAAGTAGCGCCACCTTTGGTTCCGGTTTTGAGGTGTACTTCAGATCTAGGTAGTTTCCAACAGAACCACCGGTTTGAGTTTTATGTGTGTGTTCCTAGAGATTGCCGCGACCTTTTATTTAAACAACGGTATAGGCAACTCATGTTTAAGGTTCTACCTTGCTCGAGTACTGCGCGCGACGGTGTCGTAGGGACATGCGATTAGATCGACGTAGAGGGTGTCGATACTATTTTAGATGTTTGATTTTTGTATAACGGACAATATGTTACGAACTTATAAGCGAGACGGGGCGCGATATGTTTCTTTTGTAGCTAGTTTTGACACCCGACCGTTTGACGTGTTCAGGGGTTAGTTTTCGTTGCTGTCGATACTTGACGGTATCGACTAGCGTTGTTCGTATAGATACTATTATGCACCGCTCTATAGCGTGATGACCAGGGAAAAAGATGAATGAATTTTGGGATCGTTGGGGTACTGAAAATTGCGATCATTTCCACCTTGCTGCTGGCTGAAGTCGGTAGGGGTGCAACCCTTTCAGCCCTGTCGGGCTCATAAGGATTTGGGGTTGTGACCCCGAATTTTTCCTCCGGGTTTTGTTTGGCAATTGGTGCCGTTTGGTTATAAGTTCGCCCCGTCTCGCTTATAAGTTCGTAACATATTGTCCGTTATACAAAAATCAAACATCTAAAATAGTATCGACACCCTCTACGTCGATCTAATCGCATGTCCCTACGACACCGTCGCGCGCAGTACTCGAGCAAGGTAGAACCTTAAACATGAGTTGCCTATACCGTTGTTTAAATAAAAGGTCGCGGCGATCTCTAGGAACACACACATAAAACTCAAACCGGTGGTTCTGTTGGAAACTACCTAGATCAGAAGTACACCTCAAAACCGGAACCAAAAGTGGCGCTACTTATATCAATATTATAATTCGGCAATAGAAATAGATTATAAAACTTTGTGACAAAAATTGAATGTTATAAACTCCCCCTCTTCTACGGAAGGAGGGAAACTTTCTTGAGAAAATTGACCGACGATAAGAACTCAAAAAAAAAATTAGTTAATAGAAAAAAAATTAAAAAGTTACAAGTGGATCGCTACTATCAAAATATATACATGAGAAAATTAAAAAAAAATAATTTGGTCGAAAACTTTTACTATTACAGTAAAGAAAAGAAATAAAAAAACTCAGCCCAAAGGCATAATAAAGTAATTTCCCAAACTGTCTGACAAAAACAAGTTCAGGACACGCAAATATCAAGTGAAATACTTAAATAAGACCTAAAGATATCAAGGTAAATTAACTGAATAATTAAACCGAAGGTAAGATAAGGTAAATCAACGCAAGATAAGGTAAATCAACGTAAGATAAGATAAATCAACGTAAGATAAGATAATCAAGATAACGTAAGGTAAGGTAAGAAAATCAAAATAAGGACATTAAACCAAATCAAGCTAGGATAGCGAAATCACTCAGCAAGACATGGCTCAACGTCATAATACAAATCAAGTTAAGGTAAACTACATCATCTAAGACAATTGTCAAGCAAATGGTCAAGTATCATAGCAATCAGTGTATTACGAAATTCAAAATAGGTAAATTTAAGGTAAATTCAAATAAGGTAATTTTTAAGGTAAGTACAGATAAGGTAGATTTAAGGTAAGTTCAGATAAGGTAAATTTATAGTTACTAAAAGATATTAATGAATTAATGACTCCAATAAAAATATGCTAAATTTCAGGTAGTTGAACTAACAAAAAAAAGAAAAATCATCGCCTTAAGAAAAAAAAACTAATGACCATGCGTCGTGTCTACCCCCATCCTGTCTCGCGCCAAGATGGGTGTCTGCAAGACACCGCCAAAAGGAAAAAACTCTAAGTTAATGTTACTAAAGCCACAAAAGTTAAAGAAATTTAAAGATAAGGTAAAGATAGATCATACCATAAGCAAAGACGTAAAGCGATGATAGCAAGTAAAAGTAGTAAAAATGCTGAAGGCAGACTTACTACGCGCAATAGAAGCAAGTTGACTGAAGGCCTATCTTGCCACGGCTTTCAGAGGACTCCTACCCCCACTAGTTCACCAGTGCAGCACAATTCTAAGCGATGGTGCTCAAATGCATCAGGTCTCGCGCCCAGATGGATCCAAAGACCACCGCGCCCGCCACTGCAGGGCATAAAAAAACTAAAGAGAAACGGGATAAAAGTAAATAAGAAAAAGATAAAGTTTACAACTATTCATTATCTGAACTCTCATACTGTGATCCATATTGACTTACTCCAAGTCAAATACTACTCGCGAACAAAGATCAATAAAATAGCAACACTGATTGCGCTTGACGCTACAAACCGCAAATAATATGCACATCAAAATCGTAGGCAAGTTTTACCATATAACTTTGCCTAATAAAAAAATATAAACCCTTCAGAACAGCGAAGTTCTGACGGTTAAAACACCATAATAGATAGGACGCAAAAAATAATATTACACAACAATAGACCTATCAGAACAGCGAAGTTCTGACGGCTAAAACAATACACTAGAAAGGTCGCAATAACAATATTACACAATTATAAATCCACCAGAACAGCGAAGTTCTGATGGCTAAAACAATACGCTAGATGGGTAGAAAAAAAAAGTATCACATCACCGGCAACAATCTCATCAAAGGTAAGGCAAAATATCAAAAGCGCAAATATCAATAATAAATAAAAAAAAATTCAAAAAAAATTTAGTAAAGTCGCTCAAAAGTGTTATTATCTGATCTCACCAGACGCAGTTTTTTATATGTTTATAAGCCCCAGACGTTGGGCGCTAAAATTTGCCACGCTCTTTTCCGCACAGAAGAAGAATTTTACTTCTACTTACCCTTCATAAATAAAAATTCAAAGTTCAGTAAAAATAAAAAAAAAATATTGAGAATTTACAAAATTAACTCACGTAAAGAGTTGAGTTGAAGGCGAGAGGCTTGCGCATGCGTGCCAAAAAAATTGCCCTAGCTCCAATGCCGGAGAGAGGGGGGGTTTGATAATGGCGCCACTGTCTTTAATGCCGGGTTAAAAACAGAAACCCTCCAAGATGGTATTGGGACCTCGCTTTCAGCTCACTCACTCACATATAGCTACCATATTATCCAGAAAAAAAGAACTAAAAATTCCAAGAATCTGCGCTGTCTGGTGAGGCAAATAAAACACTACCTTTAAAACAAATTTACAATTTATTTACCAAAAAAAAAATATTAGGTCATTTCTACATTTATTTAACTCGAAAATCAAACCCTGAGGGGGGACTTCAAGTAAAAATATGAAGATTCGAATCGATTCGACGTTAGGCGCAAACCAAAAGTTTTTATGAATATTGACATTAAATATATATTAAGGTTACCAAACAAAATTAATAATAAATAAAAAGACGTTGCCTGAAGAAGTTTTCCTCAACTGAAGGTGTCCAGGCCCAAGGCTATGACGGCCTAGGCATGGCGATTGGGTGTCCCCCAGTAAGAGGAAAGAGCCTGGAGATGTCTCCCAGTAAAAGGAAGGAAAGTTGGCATCTCCACCAAAAAGAAAGATTTGTTCCCCAAAAGCAAAGAGATTGGTATCTCCACCAACAATAAAGAGAGTTGTGCGGTCTCCCAGCAAAAAGACCCTGATAAAACAAAAGGTATGCATCAAGGCAAGGTAAAATTCAGGTACTATGCAAATATAATTTCAAACATATTAAATTTAAATAATACATAAAAGAAACTGTTACTGGCGGAAGGCCTTAAAATTTAGTTATATCAAGAAAGTGAAATGAAAGAAAATATTTCAAATTAAACAGTGACATCAGGTTCAAAAAAAATAAACAGGCATTATCGAAGCCAATTAATCAACAAAACTAAGTGAAGATAAAATTTACATAAGAGTAGACATTGTGCGCTATTGTTCGCACAAAAATATTCATTATACACTAATTATATTTACATAAGTAATGCAGGTACAAAATTATAAAAAAATCAAATTGTACACTTGTACAAAAAACCCAAATAGTTAGGTAATCACTTAAATTACACCAAAGAAAAGTTATAGCCGCAAAATACAATGTTATAAAATTTAGAAAGTTACATACAAACCATCAAAAGAAAGAAAGAAAATTTCCGTATTACTATTACTAAACGTGTACATCAAAATATAACAACGTAGCTTAATATTTATGAATATAAATGAAACATACAGTAGGTATCTGTAAGCGTAACCCAAGAAACTTCACTACAGTCTTGCTTGCAAAATAACAAATTAGAATTTTAACCTTGGGTCACCCTATACAGTTTTTATCAAAAGAATGCAGCAAATCGATCTAAGATAGTTGACAAAAAAAAACCCGTATTAAAAAAGACTGCCAAGAATTTGACCTTCGTGAAGGACGAATATCAACCCATCGAATTCTTAATAATAATAAAAAAACCCCCCATCTGTACGTAATTAATTAATTGCCACGAAATATAGCGATCTACTTGTATTAGAAGAAAATGTTTAATTATAAAGAAACTGATTAAAAACGCGGATGTCTTAAAAAAAATTAATCAAAAGGATATGAACGAAAATTAATTAAAATAGCAGTTTGAACGCGGAATTCGGTGTTTTTTTAAGGGTGTAAGAGTGGCCAAAAGGGCTTACCTGTCGATTCTGTGTCGGGTCTACACGTGTGTCTGCTAACATCTACGGCGTAGATCCATTAAAAATGTGATTCTTCCGGAATAAGGTAACGGCATTCAAAGCCAAACAAAAACGGTATCAAACAACCAAACGGCACCAATTGCCAAACAAAACCCGGAGGAAAAATTCGGGGTCACAACCCCAAATCCTTATGAGCCCGACAGGGCTGAAAGGGTTGCACCCCTATCGACTTCAGCCAGCAGCAAGGTGGAAATGATCGCAATTTTCAGTACCCCAACGATCCCAAAATTCATTCATTTTTTCCCTGGTCATCACGCTATAGAGCGGTGCATAATAGTATCTATACGAACAACGCTAGTCGATACCGTCGAGTATCGACAGCAACGAAAACTAACCCCTGAACACGTCAAACGGTCGGGTGTCAAAACTAGCTACAAAAGAATCATATCGCGCCCCGTCTCGCTTATAAGTTCGTAACATATTGTCCGTTATACAAAAATCAAACATCTAAAATAGTATCGACACCCTCTACGTCGATCTAATCGCATGTCCCTCCGACACCGTCGCGCGCAGTACTCGAGCAAGGTAGAACCTTAAACATGAGTTGCCTATACCGTTGTTTAAATAAAAGGTCGCGGCGATCTCTAGGAACACACACATAAAACTCAAACCGGTGGTTCTGTTGGAAACTACCTAGATCAGAAGTACACCTCAAAACCGGAACCAAAGGTGGCGCTACTTATATCAATATTATAATTCGGCAATAGAAATATATTATAAAACTTTGTGACAAAAATTGAATGTTATAATGTACAAAATTTGTAAAAAGTGGGTCAAATTATTATTAATATAATATAAGTTTATTTGTGTGGGACCCAGATCTTTTTGTTTGTGATATTCAGGTGCGTTGGAGGCGAGATTTTCTAAAGGGTTTCTGTTTTTACCCCGAATCAACAACAACAAAAAACACAGTGGCGCTCATAATTAAAACATCACATTTTAACACCGAACAAGAAAGTAGCCATGGCCGTACCAACGGATCTCAAATCTCACCGAATGCGAGCTAGGACTTATAATATTACCCAGGTAATGACAAAGTTGTAAGGTAACAGTAATCATACAAATAAGCAACAGGTATAAGGTAATTTTCACCACATTCTCCCCAGCTATCATTTTGTAATATAGTCCGCTAAATATTTTGGGGGTCGGCGCAACCTTGATGGTTCAGGTACAGGTCCTTTGAAGTCGATGTTAAGTCTTTCGAATGGTTTTGTAGCTTTAATTAATTTTCCTTGTCGATTGACAAATCTAGGTTTAATTTCTTCACAAATTGGACACAAAGCAGTCATTTTTCGAATTTCTTCAATAGAATAGGGCATATTCCTTGATTTTATCCAATGTACCATTCGAGTTACTCCAGGACGACATAGGACTTTATGAAGATCATATAGCATGTTTTCACTTACTGAGCCACAAATTCTGGAAAAAGTATCAGCAACTGTGTTATTTTTCCCTGGTCTGTATAGTAGGTCATAACTGTAGCACGATAATTCTAATCGCCATCTCAGAATTTTTTCATTTTTTATTTTACTTGAATGAGTCATATGGAACATAAATGAAACAGACCTTTGATCAGTAAGTAAAGTAAATTTCTTCCCAATTCGATAGTGCCTCCATTTTTAAGCGATTCTACAATTGCATAAGCCTCCTTTTCAACAGCTGAATGCCTTTGCTCACTTGTTGAGAGTGTCCTGGAGAAGAAAGCCACCGGACGATCTGACTGGCTAAGGCAAGCTGCAATTGCGTGATCTGAAGCATCAGTCTCCACTACAAAAGGACTGTTTGGATCTACAGACATAACAACAGTGGTGGCTATATCACGTTTAGTTTCTTCAAAGTCTTTAGTAGCATTTGGTGACAAAGGAAATGAGTTAGAATTGACAAGACGATAAATTTTTTCGGAAAACCGAGGTATCCATTTTGAATAATGAGAGAACATTCCTAAACTTCTTTTTAAGATTTGAGAATCTCGTGGTACCGGCAAAGAGGTTAAAGGTTCTATTCTTGTCGGGTCTGGCCTGGTGGAACCATTTTCTATTTGGTATCCGAGTAATTTAATGGATGATTTGGAAAACTGACTTTTTTTTCGTTAATCGTTAAATTGTATTTATTCACAGTAGTTAGAAATTTGTCCAGATTTTGATCATGTTCTTGCTGAGTTTTTCCACATATAGTTATGCCATCCAAATAGGCGTAAACCTTTGTTAATTTTTCTTCTTGGATAATGTCATCAATGGCTGTCATCAATGGCTCTCTGAAAGCTAGCTACACCTTTAGTGACACCAAACGGCACTCGAGTGAATTGATACAACTGCCCATCGGCTTCAAATGCCGTAAATAGTCGTTCCTTTACTTCTATCGGCAGTTGGTGGTAAGCACTTCTGAGATCAGTTTTGATCAGTTGTACTGAATATTAGATATTTTGAAACAGAATCAACTATATCTTCTATGTTTGGCAACGGATATGCGTCTAAGTATGTAAAACGGTTAATCGTTTGGGAATAGTCTATCACCATTCTCTTATGATTATCACTTCTGGTGACAATGGCTTGTGCTCTCCAAGGTGATTTACTTTTTTCTATAATACCTTCAGCAACCTTCTTCAATACCTTCTGCTGATTGATAAGCTATCAGCGTATGGAGTGGGGGGATCTGTGATACGATGGATGTACTCTTACCTTGTTGGTCGTACGCAGGCAGTAAAAATTAAGACTTATATATCCAGTACTATTAGCGTTGCATCTGGAGTGCCTCAGGGTGGCCATCTTGCACCGCTGCTATTTAATCTGTTTATCAATGATATTCTATTGTGTTTCCAACACTCTAAAATATTACACTATGCAGATGATCTTAAAATTTTCAAATACATTGATGCAGACAATGAAAAATGACCCTTTTTGTTGCAATTTCGACAAATAGTATCACGAGCTGGGCATACATTTCTAGAGTGTCGTTTATTACCGCAAAAGTACCATTTGCTTGCAACTGCAGACGTAACGGAAGATAATTCTGTGTTATAATTCGGTTTGTTTGCATCTTCAATACTACAGACTAAATTCGATGGTGTTGTATATGTTTCGGAACATTTTTGAGCGGATTCTAAGGACCTGGCTTGATTTATAGCTTCTTGTAATGTAAGTGTATCGTTTTCTAGTAATCTCTGTCGAATTTGTTGTGACTGTAAACCACTAATGAATGCATCGCGGATAAATAAATCTCTGTTTTCCTCACCTGTAGTAGCTTTAAAATTACAGTCATTACCAAGCTGTTTTAAAACTTGCAAATAGTTATCTATATTTTCATTAGATTGTTGTTTTCGAGTGGACAAACAATATCTGGCAAAGATTGCATTTTTTTGTTTTATAAAAATATTTTTTAGTGTTTCTATAGCGCTTCCGTATCTGGGGCATTGTGAAATATATTCGTAAATGGTATGACTCACATGGGCAGTTAGTAATTTTAGTCTGTCAGCGTCTTGAAGTTCTTTTATGGAAGAAGTAAAGTTTTCGAATGTTCTAAGCCAGTGTATCCATTCTTGATCTGCATGGGGTTTGTTGGATCCGCATCAAATCTTTCAGGTTTAAGAAATTTATCCATGATTGTTGATTTAACTCTACTTTTATTTTTTTTTATTTGCCTAATAAATTGAACAAAACCTTGTGAGAAACTTAGGCTTTATTAGGAAAAAAGTTGGCATGTAGTTTGACAATACTAAACTTATGACAAAGTTGTAAGATAACAGTAATCATACAAATAAGCAACAGGTAATTTTCACCACAAAAATTACAAACAAAATATTAACACATTAAAAAAATATAGGTTCTAATTATTAAATATAAGGTTCATATTCATCAAGTGAATAAAAAGCTTTCGAAATTAAAATCTGTTTTATAGTTTTTTTAAATTGCTCTATAGGATGATCCTTGACAGTTCTGGGAAGAAGATTAAAATACTTAACTGCTAAAAAGTATGGTCCATTTTGGATTTTTTTAAGTCTGAAAAAGGGAACAGTTAAATCATCTTTATGTCGTGTGTTATATGAATGAAAATCGCTATTTAGATTGTAATTGTTATAATTTGTCCTTGCATAGAGAAAATTTTGATATAAAAACACACGGAAAAGTAAGGATACCGAGACTGACAAAAGAATGTCGACAGTCCTCCCTGTAAGGCAGTTGAGCTATGAATCGTACAGCCCTGCGCTGTAGGGCAAAGATCCTACAGGTTGTTGCAGCTCGTCCCCACACTATTACACCATATGATAGCAGTGAGTGGCAAAGGGCAAAGTGCCACGCTCTTTTCCGCACAGAAGTAGAAGTTTACTTCTACTTACCATTCATAATTAAAAATCCAAAGGTCGGTAAAAATTTAAGAAAATAAAAATATTTAGAATTTCCAAAATTGACTCACGTAAAGAGTTGAGTTGAATGCGAGAGGCTTGCGCATGCGTGCCAAAAAAAATGCCGTAGCTCCAATGCCGGAGAGAGGGGGGGTTTAATAAGGGCACCACTGTTTTTAATGCCGGGTTAAAAACAGAAACCCTCCTAGATGGTGTTGGGACCTCGCTTTCAGCTCACTCACTCACATAAAGTTACCATATTATCAAAGTTAAAAACAGAAACTGCGCTGTCTGGTGAGGCAAATAAAACACTACCTTTAAAACAAATTTACAATTTATTTACCAAAAAAAAATATTAGGTCATTTCTACATTTATTTAACTCGAAAATCAAACCCTGAGGGGGGACTTAAAGTAAAAATATGAAGATTCGAATCGATTCGACGTTAGGCGCAAACCAAAAGTTTTTATGAATATTGACATTAAATATATATTAAGATTACCAAACAAAATTAATAATAAATAAAAAGACGTTGCCTGAAGAAGTTTGCCTCAACTGAAGGTGTCCAGGCCCAAGGCTATGACGGCCTAGGCATGGCGATTGGGTATCCCCCAGTAAGAGGAAAGAGCCTGGAGATGTCTCCCAGTAAAAGGAAGGAAAGTTGGCATCTCCACCAAAAAGAAAGATTTGTCCCCCAAAAGTAAAGAGATTGGTATCTCCACCAACAATAAAGAGAGTTGTGCGGTCTCCCAGCAAAAAGACCCTGATAAAACAAAAGGTATGCATCAAGGCAAGGTAAAATTCAGGTACTATGCAAATATAATTTCGAACATTTTAAATTTAAATAACAAAAAAACTGTTACTGGCCGAAGGCCTTAAGCAATTATTAATTTATATCGAGAAAGTAAAACGAAAGAAAATATTTTAAATTAAACAGAGACATCAGGTTCAAAAAAAAAATAATCAGGCATTATCGAAGCCAATTAGGGGCCAAAAACAAGTTAAGATACAATTTACATAAGCGTAGCCATTGTACGCTACTGTGCACAGAAAATTATTCATTATGAACCAATTATATTTACATAAGTAATACAGATACAAAAATATTAAACAATTAAATTATACACTGGTAACAAAATAACCAAAATAGTTAGGTAATCGCTTAAATTACACCAAAGAAAAGTTATAGCCGCAAAATACAATGTTATAAAATTTAGAAAGTTACATACAAACCATCAAAAGAAAGAAAGAAAATTTCCGTATTACTATTACTAAACGTATACATCAAAATATAATAACGCAGCTTTATATTTAGGAATATAAATTAACCATACAGTAGGTATCTGTAAGCGTAACCCAAGAAACTTCACTACAGTCTTGCTTGCAAAATAACAAATTAAAATTTTAACCTTGGGTCACCCTATACAGTTCGAACCAACTTTACCCAAAAGAATGCAGTAAATCGATCTAAGATAGCTGACAATAAAAAACCTGTATTAAAAAAGACTGCCAAGAATTTGACCTTCGTGAAGGACGAATATCAACCCATCGAATTCTTAATAATAATAAAAAAAAACCCCATCTGTACGTAATTAATTAATTGCCACGAAATATAGCGATCTACTTGTATTAGAAGAAAATGTTTAATTATAAAGAAACTGATTAAAAACGCGGATGTCTTAAAAAAAATAATCAAAAGGATATGAACGAAAATTAATTAAAATAGCAGTTTGAACGCGGAATTCGGTGTTTTTAAGGGTGTAAGAGTGGCCAAAAGGGCTTACCTGTCGATTCTGTGTCGGGTCAACACGTGTGTCTGCTAACATCTACGGCGTAGATCCATTAAAAATGTGATTCTTCCGGAATAAGGTAACGGCATTCAAAGCCAAACAAAAACGGTATCAAACAACCAAACGGCACCAATTGCCAAACAAAACCCGGAGGAAAAATTCGGGGTCACAACCCCAAATCCTTATGAGCCCAGCAGGGCTGAAAGGGTTGCACCCCTACCGACTTCAGCCAGCAGCAAGGTGGAAATGATCGCAATTTTCAGTACCCCAACGATCCCAAAATTCATTCATTTTTTCCCTCGTCATCACGCTATAGAGCGGTGCATAATAGTATCTATACGAACAACGCTAGTCGATACCGTCAAGTATCGACAGCGACGAAAACTAACCCCTTAACACGTCAAACGGTCGGGTGTCAAAACTAGCTACAAAAGAAACATATCGCGCCCCGTCCCGCTTATAAGTTCGTAACATATTGTCCGTTATACAAAAATCAAGCATCTAAAATAGTATCGACACCCTCTACGTCGATCTAATCGCATGTCCCTACGACACCGTCGCGCGCAGTACTCGAGCAAGGTAGAACCTTAAACATGAGTTGCCTATACCGTTGTTTAAATAAAAAGGTCGCGGCGATCTCTAGGAACACACACATAAAACTCAAACCGGTGGTTCTGTTGGAAACTACCTAGATCAGAAGTACACCTCAAAACCGGAACTAAAGGTGGCGCTACTTATATCAATATTATAATTCGGCAATAAAAATATATTATAAAACTTTGTGACAAAAATTGAATGTTATAAAAGGATGCTGTTCTAAGCACACTAGAAGAAACAGCGCTAGCCAATTTGCGCAAAACAAACACTCCCCTGCTGATTCTGGCTGACAGGCTATTAATATGACAATTCCATTTCAATTATTGGTCCAAAGTTACCCCAAGGAACCGCACCTCGTCCTCCGTCTCCAAGTCTGTCTCACGGTTTCGCAAGGAGAAAATCATCCTATTAGTCTTTGTCTCGTTCAGGACAAGGCTGTTGCCGCGAAACCAAGCAGCAACAGCCGACTTCGTCTCCCCCGTTCTCTCAGCAAGCTCCTCACGGTCACAGAGCCGAAGGCTGATGGTCGTGTCGTCAGCAAAAAGGTTGAAGGATACAACATTATAGCTTTCAGGCAAATTGTTTATATAGATTAAAAATAAAAGTGGTCCCAAGACCGACCCTTGTGGAACTCCGACCCTCAACCGCAGGCTCCCGAACAACACGTCCCCCACCCTCACACGCTGCGACCTGTTGACTAGATATGATTTTCATAGTCTAGGCTCTTATTGTCAAAGCTGTACGATTCTAGCTTTTTAATGAGTAAGTCGTGAAACTCTGCCATTTGCAGAGTTATGAAAAATGCAAACAACTTAAGCATAGACCTATTTAATATCTCTCTTAATGCTTTAAAAGCTTTTTGAAAAGGAGTGCGTGAGTGGCGCCACAGAATCAAAAATGATGTCATCCATATGTATTTTATTTTATTTTTTTGTACTTAGGAGGCTTCACATTGTGTATATGTATGTTAAGTTTATTTTAGTATTGCGAAGCTTAATTTAAATGATTACTGTTATTTTTTAAATAATAATAATAATAATTGTAACACTGAGTGGGCATGTCCCGTTGAAATAAATAAATAAATTATTGATTTCCTCAGCAGTAGTTATTAAAAGTTTGAGCATTGAGTAGTTCAGATGTTTTGTTGTGTGTCTCTGAGTTGCTGTTTATAATGTCCCACATAGCAGACTGGGGTCACTCTGTGGTTTGTATGTACTGGCCATGTGTACTTTTTTTAGCTTCAGATAATTCACGTCTGTATTGGGTTTTATAATTTTTTACCATAATTGACGCCATGGGAACAGGGTTTTGTTTATTAATGAGAAATAGCATGTGCAGTCTCTCCCTCATCTCCTTAAGTCTGGCATCAAACCAGTTAACCGAGACAGTGCGAGGCCCCCCCAGAAGGCACTACCCTTGATTTTAATGGAAGAGAAGCCTCCGCTGCACAGGTAACTGAGTCAACCAACAACCTATTATAGTATTCCTGCACTTCAAGTTTGTGTTTTATCATGTTTCTTATTTGCAAGCTGTAATAATGATTTTCTTGTGTATTTAGTTTTTTATATTTACTTGTTTTCATTTTCTAATAATTTTAATATCAGTTATTATTACTATTACCAGGTATTACTTGTAAAAAAGTACTGTCTAATATTATTTGACAACGTTAATACTTTGTGAATTTATTAAGCAGTAAATTAATAATATACCTACTTACGGAACAAATGCTAAATAATATAAATATAACATTTTGAAATAAAGAAAGCATCTATAAATTCATCTTTAAGCTGTAAAGGTGAAATCAGTGTCGTATATGGACACAGAAAAATTCATACTGATTTTATTAAAAAGTTAATAAAAAACTCAACTTACTTTCATATCTCATTATGTTGTTACTATAGCTAGGATAAATAGAATGCTGGGTTCATTAAAAGGTATAACCTCGGATTTTACCAGCATAAGAGCTTTTTAATTGTTACATTTTGCTTATGCGAGAAATTTTCTGGAGTACTGTTCAATAATTTGGCCCTCTTATCAGTCCCATATAAATCTTTTTACAAATGTTCAAAGAAAAGTAATTAAAACATTTTACTTTAAATCACAAATCAACTTTTATGACTCTGATTATAGAGACTTGCTGAACTATTTCGAAACGCCACTCTTGATCAAGAGAGGGAAATTAAGTGAAATTATCTTTCTTCACAAGATTTTAAAATATACAGTTAATCTGGAATTATATCTTTGTTCGTAATTTATATACAAAATTAACCAATAAGGCATCGACTAGCCTCTATTGAGCAGTATCACAGAACTAACTATAGGCAGGAGAGTCCTGTTAACAGATTACTTAGATCAATTAACTTGTTGGCTAATGATTTTTAAACATTTTTAATACTTTTTTGTATCACTTTAAAACGAAATTAAAGGTAGTCCTAAAATGTGCCTCCTTGTGTTCTTGTTTTGTTGTGAGCACTACACCTATACTATTATACAGGGTATCCCACTAAGGGTGGCGAGGTACCATATATCAGGAAGTAATAGTCGTACGGCTTGGGGGAAAAATCTTCTTAAGGAAAGTGACCAAGAGAATTTGATGGAAATTATTTTCAAGTTCGAAATTTCACCGCTAGGGGGCGTGTCTGCTATACTAAACTACCAAAATTAGCATTATCTCAGAAAATTGCAGGATGAGCCATAGCTTTGAAAGCATCACTTGAAAGCTGGATTAATGTCATATTATTTTGTTTATTGGCATTTTTTCGTATCTATCATAATAAGGTAGCGGGAAGTCAATGTATTTTTCAATATTTAAATTTTAATATCTCCTGAACCATTCAGCCGATTCGAATATTTTTGGGCTCGTTCGATAGAGCATTGTATGGAGTTTTGCAAGAATTTTTCTGTTCTAACATTTAGTTTTAAACAGATAAACTAGAGGGCGTTTTCTGCAGTGATCACACATTTTTGCGATTTTCTGAAAAAAATTAAATATAACCCTACTATTTAGTTAACAGGGTCACAGGCACCATTAAATTACTTAAATTTTAGTGAAAACCGCATCTCGATATCTCTATCCATTCTCAACTTATCGCAAAAATGTTAACAATTAAATACTTTGATCGAGATTGCCATGGAAACAAAATTTTGTCAAACTAGGAAATGGGTATTTGACACTTATTCTGTCATCATTTGTTGATTCTTGAGCATGGTTTATCATTTGAATTTATAATTTTCAGGGTTGTATGGGCAAAATTGCTACCCAGTAAAACCCACTGGGTTTTACTGGGTTTGATTGGGTGCTTTAAAGAGTGGAGTGCTTTAAAGATGGCGGACGGGACCACGTCTGATTCCGATCGTGTCTTAAAAAAGTTAAAAAAAGTGTGCTATCATTGCAAGAAAAAAGTGGAAAATGACGTAAAATGTCAAAAATGCAGTTATGATTTCCATCCTGCATGCTTGAAACAGGCCGCTGGCCAGAAAAGTGCCGTTTGTATGCATAAACCAGAGGAAACTCAACAGCTAACCTCAAAAAATGACGTGAATGAGTTTGATCTTCTAAAAACACTGGTTCAGGAATTACAGAGCAAAAATAAAATATTGGACGAAAATGGAGATCTACTGAGAGAAAAAGTGAAATTTCTTGAAGAAAAATTGAAAAAATACGAGTTGTTGGAAGAAAAAAAAGGTAAACAAAATCAGCTGATCCAAGAAAACCTGAAAAAAGTAGTCAACCAAAGTGACAGTCCACCTGATGCGATTTCCAACGATCAAATAGTGAATTCTAAAGATCCTATGGAGCAAGGGCATCAACAAATGTCAGCCGACACAGCAAGCGACGGGAATGACAACCAAAATGACGTCATCAAAGATGACAATGACAAGGACAAAAATAAAAACATTTGGGAAACTGTTTTACACAAAAGAAACAAGCGACCAACAAAAAAAAATCGCCCTGAACCTTTAAAGGGGTTGAATGACAACGCCACATCGCTGAAGGCGGCACAAAAAATGTCCTTTCTGTTTCTTTCTGGGCTCGCTCCAGAAGTCTCGAGCGAAAATGTGACAGAGTATCTGGCAAGCAAGAACCTAAAGGTCTCCAACTGCGAAAAAATGAGGACGAAAAAAGACAAACACCGCAGCTCGTTCAAACTCATGGTACCATACGAACACCGGGACCAGTACTTAAATGGTGAGCTGTGGCCCAGAGGTGTTATTGTTAACCATTTTCTGAATCTGCAGCGCCAGGCAAAGGTGAACCATCAGAGACCATTCCGTCCACGGATACAAAGTCAGGTGCAACAAAACAACTAAGGATCTTAAACATCAATGCAAGGTCCCTGAAAAGAAAAGTGCTACAATTGGAGTCATTTATTGTTGACAAGAATATAGATGTGCTGTGTGTGACAGAGCATTGGATGTCCGAAATAGAGATTGGTATGCTTCATATTAATGGCTATAATACTTTGGGATACTCTGCCAGAAGGGAATCTATCGGAGGTGGTACTGTAGTATTGGTTCGTAATGACTTAAAAGCAAGTGTAAAACATTTTAGAATAGATTATAATATAGAAAAATGTATAGAGTATTCGTGTGTTTACATAAGTGATTTAAATTTGTATGTTTTAGCAATGTATAGGTCTCCAACGGGTCATTTTGACACCTTTTTGTCAAACTTGGATTTTATACTCGGTGGTCTTGGGACCAACAAAAGGATTGTTTTGGCTGTCGATTTTAATGTGCATTTTGGTACAAATGAACCTACTGCGCTGCAGCTATGTGACGTCATGGCTGGATTTGGCATGCAACAAACAATAAATGTGGCAACCAGGCAGAATGCTTGCTTGGATAATGTCTTTGAGAGTGCAAGTGTGGATGTCCATCAATCTGAGGTAACAGATCTTGATATGTCTGATCATATGGGCCAGATTATTAGTGTTTCTATTTCTTTTAATAGCAAAAACTTTTTTCAGACAGAAAAAAAATTCAGGCCAATAACTCAGAGGGGTTTATTTATGTTTTTCAATAATCTGTCTGAGGAGTCATGGGATTTTATTGAGTGTGTGGATTCTGATGTTGATAGTAAGTGTGAAAGGTTGGTGAATGTCATGAATGAAACATATTTAGAGTGTTTTCCAGAGAAACAGTATATTATGCATTCAGAGAATGATATTGGTTGGTTTACTCAGGAACTGCGAGCTATGAGGGAACATTTACGGTTGCTGGGTGATATTAGCAGACAATATAATAATAATACCTATGCAAATAGACATCACTATATGCAATATAAGAGAGAATATACAAAAGCAATTCGTAGAGCTAAAATTGCTGCAAATGATAATCGCATTACTTCCTCCGGTAACCCTAGTAAAAGTATGTGGCAAATCATTAACAAAAACGTAGGAAAGACCAAAAAAAATATTGAACCAAATAATCTCACTTGTGGTGATTTTAATAACTATTTTTTAAGTATTGCCCATAAACTTGTGCAGGGTATGCCAGAGTCAGATATTGATCCTTTGGAGAATCTCAGGGGTGTTAACATTCAGAGTTCTTTTTCCTTCTCTGAGGTGACCTTCAATGAGGTTCGAGATATAATAGATAAACTCAAAAACAAAAACAGCCGCGACATATTTGGATTAAACGTAAAAATAATAAAATCGGTAAAGAATCTGATTTTGGTGCCCCTCACAAAACTTGTAAACTCTTGTATTAGGGAGGGAATCTTTCCCGAGTGCATGAAGAGGGCACTTGTGATTCCTTTGTTTAAGAATGGTAGTCCGGAGGAAGCTGAGAACTATAGACCAATATCATTGCTCCCCATACTGTCCAAGATTTTTGAAAAGTGCATGTCTCAACAGATAATACATTTTTTTGAAGAGAATAATCTGTTTTGTGAGAATCAGTTCGGGTTTAGAAAAAACAGAAGCACGGTTTTGGGAATCCTTAATCTTATGTATGATGTTATGAGTGCTTTTGGTGGACAGTGCTATGATACCGTTCTGTTTTGCGATCTTAGCAAGGCTTTTGACTGTGTCGACCATGGAATCCTTCTGCGAAAGCTGAGAGCATATGGGTTTAGCAATGGAAGCATTCAACTCTTGGGATCCTATCTTGCAGGACGATGCCAGGCTGTGCAGTGCGATGGTGTGGCGTCGGCAGAGAGAGAGATAACTATTGGGGTGCCCCAGGGCTCCATTTTAGGCCCCATACTTTTCCTCATTTATATAAACGACCTGCCATTAATGGATCCTAAGGTAAATTATACTCTCTTTGCGGATGACACAACCATTTCTGTTATAACTGATACCCTTGAGGCTTCTCTGTTGGGTTCGTTGGAGGCACAGGAGACAGCTGAAAAATGGTTCAATTCCAACAAGCTACTGTTAAACAGGAGCAAGACAGAGAGAATGGTGTTTGCATTGAGAGATGTTGGGACTGTGAACGACCATATCTGTGAAACTAAATTCCTTGGTGTTTATATTGATCCAAAGGCACAGTGGGGTAGGCATGTTGAAGCCGTGGCCTTAAAGCTAAACAAAAATCTATATCTGCTACGTCGTCTTGCAGAAAATGTATCCCATGCAGTACTAAGAACAGCCTATTTTGCAGTTTTTCATGCACATCTATCCTATGCTGTGCTTGTGTGGGGACATGCCTCGGGTGCTCAGCGCTTGTTTGGACTGCAGCGGAAGGCAGTCAGGGTAGTGGGTGGCCTAGGTTACAGGGATGACTGTAGAGCGATTTTTAGGGAGTTGGGGATACTCACCCTGCCATCTCTGTACATTCTGGAAAATCTGCTCTATGTAAAAAAGAATGTCCACTTATTTTCTGCTCACGGAGACATGCATGCATACCCAACCAAAAATAGGGGTAATCTAATACCAGCATATCGGAGACTAAAGAGGTGTCAAAATGGCCCAGGCTACTGGGCGATAAAATTCTTTAATGCGCTACCTGCAGAAATAAGGGAGTTGTCACTTCCCAGGTTTAAGGAAAAAATAAAGCAATTTTTAATATTAAATGTATGTTATTCTAATGAAGAGTATTTTAAATATTTTTCTCAAAGATAATAGTGTTTGGTGTTGTTTTTTTTTTACTCTCTTTGATTTTGTTTAGAGTTAACCTCAGTATTATCTGTAATTTTATATTATTTTCTTTGACGTGTGTACATTACAATTATTGTGATTTTTTAACTTGAATAAACAATTTGAATTTGAATTTGAATTTTATTAGCCCTGAAAATCCCACCAAAAAAAAAAACATTTCGAAAAAACCCAAAAAACCCTACTGAATAAAACCCGCGTCTTTTTTGTTTCAATAAAACCCAGTCTTTTTTACGGAATTAAAATATAATTTTAGCTAATAGTGCTTTACATGGTTCTTATATTACCAGGAACCAAATTAAAAACAAAAATAGGAATTTGGCAAGACAATATACCTAGCTATTTTAATTTGACAAACTCATATTTTTTATATTTAAAGTAGCGAATACAACAGTAAATAGGAAAGATAATTTGATAAACAAAACTATATTACCATAACTAACTACAAAAACAGAAACTGATCAGGTTTCTACTAAAAAAATAAAGCATAAATAGTAAAAACCAATAGGGTAACAATGCAAATTAGGAAAAAATTTTGGTATTTGGTTTTTCACAGAACTAAATCTGAAAGTTCGTAGTACGAAAACCAAAAAGGGTTAATTACTATTATAATATTTATATATTTGGACCAACTTTTTGACTTTGTCACCTCCTAATTTAGATCGTAGCTTTGACCAAATATGTCCAAAAGTTGAAAAATAACGCTCAATTCCAGCACTACTGGCTGGTATTGAGTGAAGTTTGGGCATGAAGTGGGGCATTTTACCACCTTTTTCTTGCAATAATCCGTGCCGAATATGATGATTTCGAAAATATTTTTGTATATCCACAACGTGTTTGATAACAGTATTTGGAGTAACTGATTTTTCAAGCAAGTTCAAGTATTGTGCTGAACAACCATACGTTTATTTATTTAATCGTGTCTGAACCACAACCCGTAAGATTCATAATATCAACAATACATATAACTGTTCATATATCACTCCAGTGTCTGGCGCACATCACCGCATTTTCATTGCACGTCCATAGGTCCCGGAGGGTGCATGGAGCTTGTAGGGATTGGCACACCAAAAGGTGCTCCATTGTCTGGGCTTCTCCGCATTCACATGCCTCCTCTTCCGCATATCCCCACTTCAGGAGATTGTTCTTGCATCTCCCCATTTGGCATCGGAGTCGGTCAAGGGTTTTCCAGGTACCCCAGTCTAGGTCCGATCCTGCAGGAAGTTTTTCTTTTGGATTCCAGGTTGGGATGTCGTTGTCTGCTAAGCGCTGTTCCGATTTTGCCTCCTTGGTCGCAGTTTTAGAGGCTGTGCAGATTGTAGAAAGTTTCGCCTTGATTTTAGTCTAGCCGCTGCCGGTAGATGTTGATACAAGGGATGTCTGGAGTCGTCGCATTGCCTGCTTCGTTCGGCCATGGCTAGGGTTTCCCTCCGTATTTGCGGTGGTGCAATTCCAGCTAGCATGTAGAGTTGGTCAAGGTTGGTGGGTTTTAGACATCCCGTTATTAATCTGCAGGTGTCATTCAGGACGGGATCCAGCCTATGGGCGTGTGCTGATCTCTCCTATACGGGGGATGCATATTCGGCTGCGGAATAGCACAGCGCGAGGGCCGAGGAGCGTAGGACGTTACGGTTTGCTCTCCAGCGAGCATTAGTCAGTTTCCGAAGGATGCCGTTTCTGGTGTTGACTTTGGCCTTGGCTTTATCGATATGCTTTCTGTAGGTCAGAGAGCGGTCCAATGTAACCCCTAGATAAACTGGGTTTGGGCAATGTTGCAGTCTGACTGAGTTCCACTCTATTTGCAGTTCCCTTCTCGCCTGTCGGATATTGAGGTGGAATAGGCATGTCTGCGTCTTCGCTGGGTTCAGGCGGAGCTGATTTGACCTAAAATAGTCACTCAGCCTTGATAGGGATTCTGTTATGTGCTCCTCTATCTCTGCGATGTTTTTTGACTGGCAGGTGATAGCTACATCGTCGGCATAGATAAAGCTCCTTGTTGTTGGACCGATTGGTTGGTCGTTGGTATACACATTAAAGAGCATGGGTGCTAGCACGCTACCTTGGGGAAGGCCATTCTTCTGGTTCCTCCAGCGGCTTCTTGTTCCTTGGAACTCTACATAGAATCTTCTGTTAGATAGCATTGTTTCTATCACTTTCGTCAACTGGTAATCTCCTGTCATTTTGAAATTTTTTTCCAGTAATATTTTATGATTTATAGTGTCATATGCCGCCGTTAGATCTATAAAGACGGCTCCCGTTTTTACCTTTCTTTCAAAGCCGTCCTCAATGTGTTGGGTGAGACTTAGTACCTGACCAGTACAGGATCTCCCAGGTCTGAATCCTGCTTGCTGGGAGATTAGATGGTTTTCTATTTGGGACCCATACTTGTTCAATATTAGGCGTTCATAGAGTTTGAACTGGGAGCACAACAGTGACACCGGGCGGTAGCTTTTGGCATCTTCCCGTGGTTTTCCCGGTTTATAACCATACGTTAAAATAGAAGGATATTTTTTTTTTGCTATCATTTTTCTCATTGCCTTCGTTTTATTTTCATTGTCAGTACATAGGGCAAACACATGTTTATTAAATCTACTTTTTATTAACTCAATGCTTTGAAAAGCCATTTCGGCACAATACTCCGCTGTTTTTTTTGATGACCCACATTCTTGGGATTCCAAAAGAAAGCACTTACCACCTGAAACAAAAAAACTAATTTGTGCAAAGTTCACAATGGGTTATTTGTTATTTAAAAAAATATACCTATGAAAATACTTGAGGCAAGTAAAGGGTCATTTTTCACATTAGACCATCCGTCTTGCAACAGCGTAATGGCTGTATCTTCATCGCTTTCTCTCAGCTGATTTATCAACTTTTCTGATATACTGTCGTAAACTTTATCTAAGAGTTGCCCTGAAAGATTATGCCTATTTGGGGGCTTATAACCAGGACGCAAAGCTTCTATCATTTCTTTAAATTTTTGAGATTCAACTTGACGAAACGGAGTATTTGAGGCATAAAAATATTCTGCAACCTTCATATCTATACATAATTTCTGTTCGGATGAAGTTTTGACAACTTTTTTATCCAGTGTTTCTTGTATATACTTCTTTTTTTTTACAAATAACAGCATCATGTATGGCGTCGTCTGCCTTCGTTTTACCATTCTTATTCTTAATTAGATTTACTGAAATATCCTCAGAAATATCTGATACCGTAACATTATCACTTGATGATGGGCCTGGATTTTGTGATCTTGAGGTAAGGTTGTCTTTTTCTGAAACACTTTTTTTATATAATTTGAGAGAGGAATTTTATCCTCATCTTCAAAATCTGAACACCGATTAGACTGATTTTGTTTAAAAATATCGACTCCATTAGAAACATTCAAGTCTGAGTCATCATCATCAATATCAAAAGCATTAAGCCTAGTTCTGACAGACGCGGAATGCGGATATTTTTTTTGCGAATCTCTCCTGATTGGTCATATTTGAAGCAAGATTTCATGGCGGGAAAAAATTGCGGAAATTTTTTACTTTTTGCGATGACAGATAAAAGTTGGAATATTTTAAACTTTTTTACGGATTTTTCCTCGTAGAGAAAGACAAAACATATATTTTTCTCTGTTATCGACCTTTTTTGAGGTTATATTTTGGATCTAATCTAAAACAAGCAACTTTCGTTGGAATTAAAGTGTATGTGCTAAAAATCAACACAAATTTTTAAAAATGACTGAATTTTTGCAGATTGAGTTTTTAATAAATGATGAAAGAGTGGCTTTGGACGAGCCCATCGACGGAAGTGACCATCTATTTAAAATTACCAGTAAGTAATTCCTTTCCGACAGGACTATGAATGGTCCTTTTATGCATAAAATTCCGTCAGTCAGCCTCATTTCTTGAATCAGGGAATGAAAGGCTCCTTGTTTTTCCCTAGCCAAAAAAATATCTTACCCAACATCGTTTTGGGCGAGCATTTTTTTTTTCTTTTTTACAGTGCCCCGATGACGAAGATAAAAATATAACGCAATTAATAAAATTGTCTTGTTTCTTTGCATTGCAACCTACTTTTTAACAACAATCAACAATAACAAAAGCAAATGAGAATTGAGAATTTATCAATTTTTGACATTTACCAAACGTCAAAAATTGCGAAATTTCGCATCTGTCAGAACGTATAGTGTAAAATAATCCGAAATTGCCACTTGACATTTCTCCGGATTCCGCAGTCCGCGTCTGTCAGAACTTAGCTTTATTCATATTTATTGTATGTCAGAAGAGGCGAATTAGACCTATTTTGATATTTTCGACATGTTTTTAAATGATTTCTAACCCTCTCGATTTTATTGCTAACTTCTGTGGAACAGAACACACAGCGAATTACAATGCTGCCATTCACATTAGTTTTCTGCATATGATTCCATTCATCTCCAAGTTTTCTCCCAGCTAAGCAACTCCTGACTTTTCCACCTCTCTTTGTATCTGATTGAACAAATTTCTAAAAACAAAAGTACAAATGTAACTTTATTTACAAACAAATAAGATTCAGGCTTTATGCTGTATTTTTTCTTAATACACCGTATTATAACAATTTATTTTTATTTACGTAAAAAAAGTAGAACTAAAGTGTTAACTTTAATTTAAAAAAAATATAATTCAGTGTTTCCTGAAATCGGACAAAGTATGGCAACGTCGCAAAAATCATTAGGTAGATCCCCGGCAAGCAAGAAATGATTGATGATACCGCATTAAACAGCACAATCTAAGGAGATCCTGGGGGTAGTTAACCTAAGCAAACTCTAAAGTTATGCAAATTTATAAAAAATAACCGTTTAGAATCTGGTCTTACAATTACCACAAAACTTATTAAAATGAACAAATTTGAACAAATTATCGAGACCATTATAAACTACATACTGTATAATATTAAAATTGTGTACTTACCATTGTAGATTATCTTCACAATAAAAGCAAAACACATTAAAACTAAATTTTTTAGAAACACGACACATTAATCGTCTGACCCATACTCAACCCTCTGTCACATTATACATTTTGGAACTATGCATGATGGCGCACCTGTCGACTTGTCATGGAAATAATTTTCCGTGAAAATTTAAATTTAAATAACTGATTGCTGGAAAAAACCCAATATAACCCAATTTTTCCCAGTACCCCGTCTTTTTCGTAAAAATGTGGGTTTTTAACAACCCTGATAATTTTCCCTTATACTTTTCGTTGCCGAAATAGTAAAAATGTCTTATTCTATTGCGGAGGCTTATGATATGTTAGCCGTGTATTTCCAGTGTTTTGGAAATGCTTGTATGGCTGAATGAGTTTATGCAGCTAATTAACCTGATAGAAGACATTTTAGTCGAAAGGTATTTACTCGTTTGGCTAGAAATTTGCGGGAAACAGGGCAGGTGCATCCTACTCTAGTGCCTAGAAGAAATCGGACGATTAGAAATGAAGGCAATGTCATCAATGTTCTTGCATAGGTCCAAATTAATCCACATTTAAGCACCAGGATAATATCGTTGGATCTGGGAATTAGTAAAACGACAGTACATCGAATTTTAATGGACCATAAACTACATCCATATCATATTGTTTTGCACCAGGCGTTGTCAGAAACTGATTTCGACCGAAGATTAGATCACTGCCATTGGTTAGGATCTATGATTAACGAGGATACCCATTTTTTGACCCGCGTATTATGGACGAACGAAGCCACCTTCACAAGCACTGGAGGAGTGAATAAGCATAATTTGCATTACTGGTCACCAGTTAATCCTCACTGGTTGCGTGAAGTAGACCATCAAATTCGATGGAGTGTGAATGTGTGGGGTGGCATTCTGAACGACCAAATAATTGGGCCGTTTATTTTTAATGGTCATTTGAACGGTGAAATTTATTTAAATTTTTTAACGAACGACCTACCGGTTCTTTTAGAAGATGTTCCTTTACAAACAAGAAGAGACATGTGGTTTTAACATGATGGTTGCCCGGCACACTTTTTCCAGGGAGCTCGTAATTTATTAGACGAAAATTATCCATACCGCTGGATAGGACGCGGCAGTTTGTTTCCATTGCCAGCTAGATCCCCAGACCTTACTGTGCTCGATTATTATTTGTGGGGAAGAGTAAAAGATATCGTTTATGAAACACGTCCTACCCCAGAAAATATGGTTGAACGGATTCGAAATGCTATGGCCAGAATTCCAAGGGCAGAAATTCATGCAGCCATATTAAGCACCCGGCGTAGACTAAATCGTTGCACTGAAAATGACGGAAAGCATTTTGAACATTTATAAAGCCATTTCTTTCTGTATTTGTGTTTAATAACACTACTTTTCTAGTATTTTCGTTATCGTTGTCAGTTTATTTTCTTGTTTTCAAGGCCTACTTAGTAAAGATTTTACGAATAAGAAAAGACTGTTTTAATTATTAACATTTTTTGCGTTAAGTTAAGAATGGATAGAGATATCGAGATGCGGTTTTCACTAAAATTTAAGTATTTTAATGGTGCCTGCGACCCTGTTAACTAAATAGTAGGGTTATATTTAAATTTTTTCAGAAAATCGCAAAAATGTGTGATCACTGCAGAGAACGCCCTCTAGTTTATCTGTTTAAAACTAAATGTTAGAACATAAAAGTTCTTGTAAAACTCCATACAATGCTCTATCGAACGAGCCCAAAAATATTCGAATCGGCTGAATGGTTCAGGAGATATTAAAATTTAAATATTGAAAAATACATTGACTTCCCCCTACCTTATTATGATAGATACGAAAAAATGTCAATAAACAAAATAATATGACATTAATCCAGCTTTCAAGTGATGCTTTCAAAGCTATAGCTCATCCTGCAATTTTCTGAGATAATGCTAATTTTATAGTTTAGTATAGCAGATACGCCCCCTAGCGGTGAAATTTCGAACTTGAAAATAATTTCCATCAATTTCTCTTGGTCACTTTCCTTAAGAAGATTTTTCCCCAAAGCCGTACGACTATTACTTCCTGATATATGGTACCTCGCCACCCTTAGTGGAACACCCTGTATGTATTTCATTAGTAGGTAACACCTTTTATTGTAATTTAAACCAATATTTGTATTTATGTATAGATTTTTTGGATAATCATTACTTAATCAATGTATCTGTTAAATAAAAATAAATTAAATATGGGAATGAATGGGCCCTTTTTTAATGGTAGGTTCCAGAAGTTAAAATAGATCTATTGACACCAACTTGTCTTGATACAGTTTTGCTTTCTGTAACACTTATAGGCCAACAAGCTTAGTGGGACACCCTGTATGTATTTCATTAGTGGGTAACACTTTATTGTAATTTAAACCAATATTTGTATTTATGTATAGATTTTTTGGATAATCATTACTTAATCAATGTATCTGTTAAATAAAAATAAATTAAATATGGGAATGAATGGGCCCTTTTTTAATGGTAGGTTCCGGAAGTTAAAATAGATCTATTGACACCAACTTGTCTTAATACAGTTTTGCTTTCTGTAACACTTATAGGCCAACAAGCTTGTTTTTTATTTTACATTTTTGAAATTAAATTGCTCATTTATTTTATTTAAGCTTAGTATACAGTAGGGATGCGCCGAAGCGACTTTTTTTCGATTCGGCCGAATACCGAATCGGTTTGAATTTCACAATGATTTGGCCGAAGAGAGGCCGAATCGAAGCAATTCATGTACATTTCTTTAAGAAGACGGGAAAATAAAAACAAACTACTTATACCATTGTATTTGACTAAATATTTAATAAAAAACTTATTAGGTACATAAATGAACATTTGTTGCACCTTGAATAGTTGACATAATAAATAATAGACGTTTTCAACATATCACTAGTCTTTTTAGTTATTTTTAAATTAACCGGCTCGTCTTGAGCTACTGCTGCTCTCTTGCACTTTAAACGTGAAATAACAGCAGAAACGGCGTCTCCAACGCATTAACGACGTAACTGAACAAGTCTTGACAAGAAATATTCCCCGCGTAGCTTCGACCGAACCAGACAACTACTTCGGTCAAAACCGAATAGTAAAAAAGTAGGCCGAATTCCGAAGCCGAATCGATGGTTCGGCGCATCCCTAGTATACAAGAATTTTTGGGGTAGCCAAATAAGAATATGGAAATTTTTTGTGTAAGACACAGATGGTGCTGACAACACCCCACACATGCTTTTGTTTTTCCTGTTTTTTTTTGTGAGCAGAAATTTTATGAAATTTGTTTTTTTTTTGAAGGGGTACTTATTCAGTTTTTTTTTTGAAAGGGTATTCAATTTAATTTAAAAACGTGTTCTTATTTAATGATGCTAAAGGGCGCCATTGAAGAGAAAAACCTTGGATGAATTAAGAATGGATACGGGATGATTTAACATTCTTTGAAGCCAAAACAAACCATTCTAAGCGACACTGTAAACACAATTTGTAAACATTGGCCACATCTTATTTTACCTTATATTTTTGTACAAAAAATACGTTAGAAGCATCACAAGTTTACTAAAAGTAATAAAAGCCCTAAAATATTTTATTTTCTGCTAAATAATAATAAATTTAGGTTAGAAAGCTCTTAAATACATTATTTCTAAAGGCTTATTTAAAGTCGCTCCGAGTCATTTATAAATCTAATAGTCGCACTTTTTCTTTTCTAGTTCATTAGACAAACACATACGTGTAACCGAGTGTTCAGACGTATTTCCTAAGCAACCAACAGAGACAGCAACACTTCTCAGCTCCAACACTCCAATGCTATTTTATCTCTTTCTACTACCATTCTTGATTCAATTACGTATTTCCTAAAATTCGTAAACTGGACCTCTAGGGTAAGATGTTTTCATAACAAGGATTCAACAGTTTTATCTGTTAGGTATATAAGTATACATAGGATGTTGTCAGCGCCATCTATGTTTTATATAAATGTAACGATCATACATTTGCTTTTTTGTTGTCGGAATAAAATATTATACACCTCAAAATGGTCTAATGAACAGTAATAAAATATTGCTTTTCTATATTACTTAGTCCTGCCATAAGTTCTGTCCCTACCAAAATTGCGCCCACAAAATAACGAAATAAAAACTTAGTTCTAAAGTCAAAGTCAATAATGCTTTATTATCCAACGAATACAAGGATTCTCACTGACAAAGCGGTACATATACAGACATCATAAAGGCTTAAAAATATTATGTATATTTACAAATATAAAAGTTAAGATTACTGTGTACTGTGTAAAGCAGCCACAGCCAAATAACAGCACATTTGAAATTGTCAAATTAAACACACAAAGCAACAATGCAATTGACTATATTAAATAAACATCAAGACCGCGCCAACGTAACAAGCTAAGCTAACTAAATCCTATCTAAAAAATCAAAACCAACGACAAAAAAGCTGGTACCACAGGGCTACCCCTGAATTATTAATTAACAAAGTCTTGTAAAACAAAAGTAGTAAAAAGTCAAGATACAAACAAAATATGTAAAACCAAAAGTTTCTGTTGATTTAAACAACGTTGCAGCTTCAGTGGAGTGAATAAAACACGATATTTGGTAAACTAAACTTGGGTTTTCTTGTAGAACAACGACAACGAAGACTGACATTACAAAACTTCCCTACTTTCTTTAGAAAAGCATAGCCTGACTTAAAGCATGCATTCAACGGCAGGCAACCAATAATTCGGTTTGACCTTTACGATTGTCAGCTTTTAGCCGCTCTACACTGCTTAACAAAAGTATTTTGAACATATCAATATTAAATATTCCAACACTCCCACTTATTGAATGTTTCACAATACGTTTTAAACTAAAAATACATTATATGTGTAAAACATTATACATATCTATGCAAAATACAACATGAGAAACTAATTCTAATTGCACTTTAGTCCTAGTTTCACTCTTAGTTTTTCAAAATGACCTTTTGGCAAGGCTTTTTTAAAAATGTCTGCTTCTTGTTCTGAACTCTGTATATATTGCGGAACAATTTCTCCATTTTCATACTTTCACGTGTGAAATGATATTGAACGCTAATATGCTTTGTGCGAATATGTAGTTCAGGATTCTTAATAAGCCTGATTGCACTTTGATTGTCTATAAAGAGCTTTATTCCATTTTCAGAGCTTTCATCTATATCTCTAAGAAGTTGCTTTAACCATGAAGCTTCTTTAACAGCATCGTATGCGGCAATGTATTCGGCTTCTGTTGTGGACAAGGATACAATTTGCTGTCTGCGGCTTGACCATTTACGGCTCCATTTGCTATTTTAAACACATAACCACTTGTTGACTTTCTAGCCTGAGTATCATTTGCCTAATCAGCATCTGAAAATCCAGTTAGTATGCAGGCATTTTCTTTCTGATAACATATACCATAGTTTTGAGTACCAATGAGGTATTTGATTATTCGCTTGACAGCATCCCAGTGTATTTTTGTGTACTGATTAACACAGCGACTTAATACTCCCACTGCATGTGCTATGTCTGGACGGCTGACTATAGCTAGGAACATCAGTGATCCTATGACTTGCCTGTACGGAACTTCATTTTCCTGTAAATATGGTCCTGCTTCAGCTGATAAATTCTGGTGAACATCTTCAGGGGTTTTCAGACCCACAAAATAGTTTGCATTACCAAATGTGATTTTAAAAACACGTTCAAGTTCTTTCAAAACATTTTCCATAATATGCTTGTTTTTACACACAATAAGTCCATCATCCACATATGAGCACTTTTTCACTGTCAATAAGGCCTTTGTAAATACATTTGTCAGCTTCACTTTGTTGAAATCCGTAACTGGTGAGAAAACTGTTGAATTTCTTATTCCAGCACCTTGATGCTTGCTTCAGTCCATACGAAGATTTGCTTAGCTTACAGACAGTATTATTATCTGTGGTTTCTTCTGTCAAGCCTTTAGGCATTTCTATAAATATATCCTCTTGCAATTCTCCATAGGGAAAAGCAGTTTTGACATCAAATTGCATGATCTTAATTCTTTTAAGCAGCAATTGACAAAAGAACTCTGATGGAATCGTATCTTGTGGTAGGAGCAAAAATGTCATTGTAATCAACTCCTTCCTTTTGTGCGTAACCCTTTGCACAAAGTCTTGTCTTGTATCGTAAGATTGAGCCATTTTTGTTTCTTTTTACCCTAAAATCCCATTTTGAGCCTATAGCCATCTTATTGGGTGACGAATTTACTAGTTCCCAAGTACTATTATCCTTTAGAGCTTTTAGCTCCTCATTGATAGCATTCTGCCACTCATTAGAATTTTCCCTTTGTAAAGCTTCATCATATATATGTCAAAGGTATGTCAGTTTCTACAAAATTTAAATGATATTCGTCATACCTAGCGGGCATTTTAATTTGTCTTTGAGGTCTGAGAGGAGGTAAGCTTTCTGAGTTACTTTCTATGTCTGAAACATCTTGTTCCTCTTGATTTTGTTCAAAGTAAGATCCACAAGGTGGCTGAATTACATCCTTGGACATGACAGTATCATCAGGAACATCAACTAAAACAGTATTTGGTTAGGCATTGTAATTTTTACACTTTTCATTAAATATGACATTTCTGGAAATGGTTATTTTATTTGAAGATGGATCAAACAATCTATAGTTGGTGGAATTTCTGTCATAACTCACAAATAGAAGTTTCTTGCTCTTAGGTTCCAGTTTTGTTCGTTTTTCATCAGGAATGTGTACATATGCTTCACAGCCAAAAGTTTTTGCATGACTTAAAACTGGTCTCGGTCCAGTCCATACTTCATAAGGTGTAGAACCTGTGCCTGGCTTGTGGGTGTTCGGTTTAATATATAAACTGCTGTATTTACAGCTTCCGCCCATAGGTATTTTGGAACACCAGCTGCTGAGTACAGCATGGATCGCGCACTTTCAACAATTGTACGATTATCGCGTTCAATACGTCCATTTTGTTGTGTATGTGGAGCTGTTGTTTCCACACTGATACCTTCCTTTTATAAATGTTTTTGAAGTCTAAACTAGTGTATTCAGTTCCATTGTCTGTATGAAGTACTTTCACACCATAGCCAAACTTATTTTTTACTTTAGCATTAAAGTCTTTAAACAATCCAGTGCGTCACTTTTATGCTTTATGAAGTAGACTACACGATATCCAGAGAGCTCATCTTTAAAGGAAATAAAATATTTCGCGCCTTGCACCGACGAAGTGTTCATTGGACCACATACAACACTGAAAATTCGTTCTCCAGGCTTCATTTTTATGTGGACACTCTTTTTAAATGGCAGTTTGTGCTGCTTGTCATACATTATTTATTTGTTTCTGTATTTTGACTGTACCTTTTCCTAACACATTCAGTGTTTTATTATTGCTTACTATTACTTCTGACTGAAAATCTTCAAACACACTAAAAAATCTCTTCTCTATGTCATGTGAGCAGATGCCCCACTATCCATAATCCCAATGTCTTTCAAGATCTGATTTCTTAAATATTCTACATTAAATGCAGTTTCACTGTGTTCGGTCAGCATATTTGCATTTCTTGGATGTGTAACATTCTCTTGACTCTGATTTTTCTTTGGTGTCCTACAGTTTCGAGAAATGTGTTCCCTTTTGTGACAATTCTAACACACTATTCTACTTTTGTCACTTTCTTTAGGCACTTTTCCAAATTTAGGATTCGTCTTGTTACCTTGTTCACTTTCTTTAACTGACAAGGTTGCCAAAGCTACTTCACTGTCTTCAAGAGCCGAGAGACTGCTCTCTTCATCTAGGAGACGTGCTGTTAAATTTGAAATAGTTTGTTTTGTCTCATCCAGAGACAGCCATGCCTGCCTGACATTCCTAAATTTAGCTGGCAGTGTACTTAAAATTTTTTCTCATGATAGCTGCATCACTAATGGTTTCACCAGACTCCTTTATCATTTTGGCGAGATTTTCCATCTTTGCAATATGTTGTGCAACTGAGTCATTCGGGTTCATTTTGTATTGATGAAATCTTTCATGCACCAGCATTTTATTCGTCTCAGATTTTTGAAAATAAATCGAGTCTAGCTTTACTAGTATTTCTTGGGAGCTCTCACAGTTTTCTATTAAGGTAATTTGATTCAGATCCATACCTGCGGTGGGAGTGAACATAGTGGGTGCATCCTTTTTTATCCATGATTGTAACTTCATTCTTTTCTGGAGGAGTCCTGACCACAGAACCATACACTATGCCAAAAACACCTTTGGCTTTCAACGCACATTTCATTTGGAATTTCCACTGAACATAGTTCTGTTCGTCGAATTTATTGATGTTGGAAATTTCTATCTTTTCCGCCATTTTTAGTCGGTCTTCACGCTACGCACGACGCTGGACAAACCAAGCCAAGGATTCAGGTATAAAATATCTTCAAACTATGGAATCCTCACGCGTGCTTTTTCACTAGAACGCACCTGGGCCCATAACCTGTTGATGTAAACAACTTTGCAGCTTCAGTGGAGTGAATAAAACACGATATTTTGTAAACTAAACTTTGGTTTTCTTGTAGAACAGCGACAACGAATACTGACATTACAAAACTTAACTACTTTCCGTAGAGAAGGTTAGCCTGACTTAAAGCATGCATTCAACAGCAGGCAACCAACAATTCGGTTTGACCTTTACGATTGTCAGCTGTTAGCCGCTCTACACTGCTTAACACAAGTATTTTGAACATTTCAATATTAAATATTCCAACAGTTTTACCTTCATCTCATTAAAAATTTATTTTTTAAAAGTGTTTTAATTAAAGTTTTCATCAAAAACTCTGTCATAGTAGGGTCTCGCAACCAGCAACACTTTTAACCTCCTTCGGAACCCTCTGTTATCCTTCAACTGTCTTAAAGGCGATTAAAAACTTTTTGTGTATTATAAAATATAGAGTTTTTAGTGTTAGCCGAGGTTGGACGGGGAAGAGAAATATTATATACGTTCCGCGTATTTTACACTATGCTCCTGTGTATATCAGCTTGATACTTCTTATGCATCAAACATGCCGATTCTAAAATAAGTATGGAGGTTAAAGTTAAAATTTTGTGCAACAAAAACAAGGGACGACACGAATCTCGTATATTAGCTTTACACATATATTTAACCGCCCGTTTTTGTAGAATAAATATACAATTAAACAGCTGCTTGGAGCATGCACCCCAAAAGCATATTCCATAGCGTAACTGAGACTCTATCAAGGCGAAATATGCTGTTCTCGCAACTCCTTCATCCAATTCTCTGGAAATAACCATTATAGGGTAACAACTAGACGATATCTTTGCACTCAAGTTGTTTACGTGACATTCAAACGTCAACCTACTGTCAATATAAGTTCCCAAAAATTTATTTTCGCGCAGGCTTTGAATAATACTACTATCCAAAAGAACATCCTGTAGATAGCCCTTAAATGACATTATTCCAGTGTTCGAAACATTAAAGGAAAGCAGATTTGAATCACGCTACTGTTTGATTTTTGTCAAGTCGCGGTTAATGTCGCTGCTCAATTGATCGACATCCCCATTGTGCCAGAAGACGGTTACGTCATCCGCAAAAAGCGTAAATTTTCCCGCTATACCAACGTTAGCCAGGTCAGTGATATAGAGCAAAAACAAAGTTGGACCCAACACAGACCCTTGCGGTACACCACATCCAACCTGCAACCTCTCAGAGCAGGAACCCCGAAATGAAACCCTTTGAACCCTTTTCCCCAGATATGACCCAAACCACTCCAATGCTTTACCTCTAAATCCGTAAATTTCTAGTTTACATAGAAGGATTTGGTGATTTACACAATCAACGGCTTTCGACAGGTCACAAAAAACAGCGGCTGCTGAATCCTTATCATTCAGTCTCACATAAACATTCTCAAGAAAAGTAAACATCACATCGTTGACACCCTTAGAAGTTTGAACTCCAAACTGCAACGTACTCAGTATTTTATGACGGTCCAAAAAAGTAACATTATTTTAGCTAATGTAGGTAATAAAGCAACCGGTCTATAGTTTGATACGCTTTCACTATCACCACCTTTATAAAGATGCATAACTATCGCCTCTTTCAAACATGTTGGAAATATCCCCCTCGAAAACGAGTCGTTAATGCAGTTAGTCAAAACATTTAACACATCATCAGGAAGTTGCAGAAATATTTTTACAGATATTCCATCCCAGCCCGATGACTTGGCACTTTTAATGGTTGCAAAATTATCCTTAAGTTCCTGGATATTAGTGGGGCTAAAGAAAAATTAATCCAAAACTTTGATGTGACTTAAAAATATATCTAAATTCATGGCTGGATAAATTTGCGGCTATAGAACAGTAAAATTTATTAAGATCGTCCGGTGACAATTCTGTTTCCGCAATAACAATACTGCCCTTCCCTCTCAGATCACTTACAATGCGCTAAGTTTCTTTTTGCTTATTGTTAGCATCTGTTACTCTACCTCTATGATATTGTTTTTTGCTGCTTTTATTGTTCGTCTATAAACTGACCTATATTTATTGAAGAACAAGATAAAATTATCATTACATAGGCAATATGTTCTTAAGTAATGTAAACAGCGCATATTTTTTAGATGAGACCCTTAGTAATCAAGGGTTTTTGATTTTTTGTTTTCAGAGTCCGAATACGAAAAGCTTCATTAAAGGTACCCGAGAGTATGGAGTGAAATTCTTGCACATTCTGTCACAGAAGCATGAGCTTTTGAAATTATCTCCGTATTTCTTTTAGAAATTTCGGGCCTTCTATTTAAAAAAAAGGATAGCCATTTCTTCCGGGTCTGCTGTTGGTAAACGGACTATCCCTGTTACTTGCTAAAAGGATTTTTTGCACTGCTGTTTGAACATCATTGGAATGCATGGGAAAACCCACCTTTACCTTTTCGATGATCCAATTCGATAGTCTCTTCTGATAGTACAGTTTTTGGGCCCATTTTTCTTTCCGTGGGAACCAGTTGTCGAACTTTGATATTTAATGTTGCTTTTGGGACATTGTGTTGTTTGCTGGTAGCATTTTGTAGGTAAATATAAACAATAATTGCCTAAATATGTGCAAGAATCGATGTGCTCATTCACTGGAAAATGAATCAATTAATGAACACATGCATACACCTATTTTCACCCCGTAATGCAATATAACCTATAAATATAAAGAAAAGGTCGAATTTCGTATATTTTGACACAATACATTACTACCACTCTTCTTAAGCTTAAGAACCAGTGAATGAACATTCATTCAATCACGGGTTCCCTAGTTAGTTTGGAGTTCCAGTAAGTGAACATGTGCCAAAAAAATTATATTTTGGCTTTTAAGACACTTTAAGTAATAAAATTAAGTATATATATACAATAACATTTGACTTAATAACAATAATAATAATATATTGTTAATCTAAAATTAAGAAAAACACATTCTTGCAAAGGTATACTAGGTAACTTACCTTATTAAACCAAGGGACTCAAGACTAACTCACAAACACCATTCACTTTTAACCATTTTGTACAGTAATAAACAGGTGACTAAAATTAACCAATAAACACAAAGTGCGCAGAGAAAGTCATAAATCTATTTAAAAGATAATATATAATTGGTTGACCATTGGAAATCTTAATAATACCCATAATTCGGGATATTGTTCTTTCACTGGAGGGTGTTCACTTACTTGTGCAGTAACCCTAACCCTACGTACATATAACAGTGAAGCATAATAAATCTTAATCGGCTTAACCAGATTAGTTTCCGTAAAAGCCTAATGTAAGTGCTGATGATTACATAAATTAGGATTACTGCATTTTTTGCATAAGGCTAAGGTCTTAATTCCAAAAAATTACAAAATGTTAGTTAATTAATTAAATTACAAAATGCCAGTTAATTACAAAATGTTAGCAACAAACTTTATCCAAGTGCATGATTTTGTATAGAAGCCTGTTCTGTTAAAATTCAAGGTTAATTTTAAACAGGCTTTGCAAATTAACTTTGATTTAGTATTTTACCGGCTCAGAGGAGTATTACTTAAACATACTACAATTTGACTTGTTATTAGAACTAACTTGTTAATTTAACTGACTTGCTACTGTTGGCGAAAGAACGTGATTTCGGATGGGAAGTCCCGTGCAAAGATTTTTGCAGATTTTTTCTTTTATGTAAAGTTCTTTTGTCATCATGTCTTAATTATTCAGAGCTAGTCTAAATGTAAGGAAAGGTGCAGTACATGCATTACCTTATATATTAAATGTGTAATTTTTTTCAGGTTATTCAAGAAATCTTAGCTTTGGTATATGATATCAAACCAGAAATGCACAAGAACTACCGTCAATAGAAAGGGGTTCAATATTGTTCCATGTACTTCATATTTAGGCACTAAAGTGAATGATTTGTAGATACTTAATAAATGTATTATTCTAACTCATTCCATTTTAAATGTATATTTTATCATTTTTTTGTAGTGGCATGTAGGTATACATCTTTTTTGATGTTAAATTTACACATTGTATAATACTAATACAAAGTTGCAATATTTGACAGGAATACAACTTGTTAAAAATCTGAAAATAAGTTTTCTTAATTTTATTTGTTGTTACTTGTAAAGTATATTGTAGCATAAAAGTACTTTGATGTTTAACAGTTTATTTTTTAATTCAGGATGTATGTGTGTACATATACGAAATCAAGAGAATTTAATCTGGACGTTTAAATTTTTGATTCTATATGCTTTATGCTTCTTCTAAGGACCAGTGGCGGTTGCTCTATAAGGCCGCGTGGCCGCACGCCCTTCCTAGAAAATTTTGAATATAACAAACAAATTAAATGTTTATTTAAATATTTATTATTACTATTCATTTTATTATTAATATTATCATTCATATAGGTAGTTACAATTTCTAAATTTCAAAAAACCATACCAACTCTGAACTCATCTCTAAATATCCGTTTTCGTTAACCAACGTTAACACACGTCGTGAGGATATTGGATCATAATATTCAGTCGCATGAAAACCGCGAACACGGGCCGCTGCATAAATTCTTGCCGAACGTCACCCGATAATATCCGATTCCATAAGGATCATTAGCGCGCGAATTTTCTGCGACGAGCATTTTCTCAGTTCGGGTTTTGCCACGACAAGCCGTGGTGCATACGTAGAGTTCTGACTGCGTGTCGATCGGATAATAAAATTTGGGTGTGAAAAATGAATTCCTTAATAATATTATTCAAATAAATTTTGGTAGGCTGCCATTAGCCGATAAACTTAAAATTAAAGAACTGGGGAGGCCGTTGCCAGATATAAGTTGTCACAAACTTGTGAACGAAAGGCCGAAAACCGGTCTTTTACGCGTCGGTTTTCAAAAGACATTTATAAAAAAAACAACTGGATATGTGGGTGCGAAATAACAAATTTGTTGTACTGTTTTCCGTGCTTGCTTTTTTATAAAGCCGACTCTAGAATGGACTCCAACTGGGCAAGAAAAGGAATCGATGATTTACACCATCCTCCTGAAAAAATGAGGAAACATGAATCGTCTCTTGGCCACATCAATTCTTGTATTGCCTTTGCTGTGCTCGGTAAGGTTAATAGTATGTCTCAGTTAAGCTCTGCATACAGGGAAAGTATTATTTCGCATAATAATAAGGTCGAGAAAAATCGCCATATTTTAAAAGGGATAATCAGTTGTGTAAAATTTTGTAGTGCTTTTGATTTAGCACTTAGAGGTCATGATGAAAGTCACTTACACTTAGTGTATCCTCTAAGAACCAAGGAATATTTAAAGAACTAATTAATTTCACTGCAGAGCTGGACAATATAGGTACTAAAAGAACATTTGCTTTCTACAACCGTTTTTAAAGAGACCTCAAATATTATCCAAAATGAAATTCTAGACAGTATGTTACAAGTGTGTAGGGAAGAAATTTGTAAGCAAATTGAAACGGCAGACTATTTATCAATTCAATGCGATGAAACCACTGATATTTCCAATTATTGTCAAATGGTTTTAATATTAAGATATTTTTATGAAGGCTCCAACCTTGAATATTTTTGGGGTTTTATAAGGGTGAAAGATAAAACAGCCGATGGGTTAAAAACGTGCATTGAAAATGAAATTGACCCCCTAGTTTTAAAAACTCCCCAAAAATTAATAGCTCAAACGTATGACGGCGCAAATGTTATGAGCGGTGTGAACAGAGGCGTTCAAGCTCAAATTAAAACAAAATATCCCAATGCTCATTTTATTCATTGTTATGCCCATCAATTAAAACTCATTATGCAGAAATCGGCATCACAAAATGCAAAAGTACGCGTGTTTTTTAATAATCTGTCCGCCATACCTGTTTTTTTTCAAACTCATCTCATCGTTGTGATGTTTTGCAAGAGACAATAAATAAAAGATTACCAAGTGCGGTGATAACTAGATGGAATTATAATATTCGCACCGTTAATTTTGTTCACGAAAATCTTGAAAAGCTTGTAGAAGTGTTCGAAGAAATTGAAACCAGATGTGAGAAAAGTGTTACTTCAAATGAAGCATCCGGTCTAAGGAGGGCATTGGTAGATCCAGAATTTATATTTTGGTTAAAATTCTTCCATAAAATTTTGCGACATGTTGACATACTGTATAATCAATTGCAATCAAAAAATAAGGACAGCGTACAGTTGCAAAAAGACTTACGAATTTTCGAGAAAAGTGTTTCTGACATTAGAAATCAAACTGATTCTCTTAAAAACATTGTTGAATCAGAATATCCAACATCTAAAAGAAGGCGAATGGATGATAATTTTCGAAGTGTTATTGCCAAAGAAGTTTGTGATACAATTACAGTACAAATGAAGGAACGCTTTTCTTACCGGGGTCATTTACAAGCGGCTGATCTTTTTAACAAAGATAAATATTCACACTTTTCAAAAAATTTCCCTCTGACTGTTTTAAACGATGTATGTTCATTGTATCCGATGTTGAGCAAATCAAGATTAAGAACTGAGTTGGAGGTAATTTACTCGAGAGAAGATTTAAAAGAAATTGTTGGAGCAATTAATCTTCTTTTATTTATTATGGAAAATAACCTTAGTGAAACATTTATGGAATCATCGAAAATATTAAAAATTATCGTGACGACTCCAATGACAACAGCCGAAGCAGAACGCACATTTTCGACGCTTAAACACATAAAAACATTTTTGCGAAATACCATGCTTAATGACAGACTAAATGCTTTAGCTATGATGTCCATAAATCGAAATTTAGTCCACGAAATAAACAATTTTGATGATAAAGTCATGGAAAAATTCATTTCCATGAAGGACCGCAGAGCGGATTTCACTTTTAAAAAATGACTTACCTACCAGGCGCGGCCCGTCCATAAGGTCATTTGGTCAATGACCCACCTAAAATTTTCAGTGATCTACCTAATAATTTATTTTTTAATTTTTTAAAACCAAAAAAGAATCTTTTGTTTCAAAGTTCCATGCTAAAACTCCCCAAGAATGAATAAAGTCAAGCCAGCCATCGTCAAAGGATATCCAAGCTTGTTCCGGGCTGGGTCATATTGTAAATTGATCTTATAGGTTTATTTGGACGATATAAATTCATTAAAAGCAAGAGAGAAACAGACATACGCGCTTTAGAAAGTTAAAAAGAGACACAATTGGTCGACGGCCCACCAATAATATCTGGCCACTCCCACTATGGAAATACTCTCAAACCGCCCCCTAAAATATATTATTTCAAAACATTTGGTTCGGAAAAAGAAAAACTAATTAGGTACCTAATATGCGCATTGTAATAACAATTTTAATTAGTGGTTAAACATAAAAAATTATAAATACGATTTCTGTCAGGCCAGCGCTAGCCATCGAATTTAACGGTATCCGACCGATTTTCTTACATAGCTAGCGTAGCTCAAGGGATATAACCGCAGCGAGGTAATCCGACGCTCGCGGGTTCGCACCTGTGTTGGGGCAAGAACTTTTTTTTAATTTTTTGTTATTTAAAAAATTAGATCGGCTCTAAAAGGTGTATTGGCAACAAGTTCTTCCTCGATAAAATATTTTTAAAATTGTAGGTAATCTCATATTTACTACAGCTTACATCCTGCACGTGCGTAGACAAATATCGTATTACTGTCTATAGTCGCCAGCATTGTATGTATTAAAGAAAACGGAGTTTCGGCAGCGTTCCTAATTTTATTTTACGAATAATCATACTTTTAGCTCAGAATTTTTTTCTGTTTATATTCTGGGCTTTTAGTACAAGGCGCGACACCTATTGAGGAGAAGCTAAACTTATCACAACGAAAACCGCTAAAATCTGCTAACTTAGGGCGTGTACCGTTGTCAACTTCGGTTACGGTTTTATGTCCCGTAAGTATCGGTAATCTGAAAAGTTGACAGATTGGAAACGCAATATCTGTCATTAATGTCACCGAAGAAACCGATGCGGTTAACCAGGTTTGACAACGGTACACAGCCTTAGAGTATTAAAACACATAGAAAAAAGCCATAAACAGAAGAGTGATACTGAAAGTCATAAACATCAAGAGTAGAAATGTTCAATATTCTGCAGTACCTATTCTATGATTTTGGCGGTGTTTATTTGTAGGTAAATAATTTCTTGGCAAAACTAGGCACATTATTAGAAAACCTCCCTTAATTAAAAAAGTGTATTTTGCTTGTTGCGTTGATATCACTAGTTGTCCATAAAATTTTGACCCACCTGTAAAAAAACTCACGGGCCGCGCCTGTTACCTACCCATTTTGGTTAGTTTAATCTGTGTAAATATGCTGTTCTTTCTTTTTCCTACTTATAAACAAATAAACAGTGACTACCTACTTAGTGAAGTGATATTTAATGACATTACAAAAACTATTCCGCTGTTCCAGCTCTTTGTTTTTGCAAACTTCAATTTTAAGGTAGGTGAATTTTTGTTTAAAACGAGCATTTTTTGGACTTTTACCGTTTTGATTTACAATTATTATTGTTTTAGTCGTTATTGTAGGTATTAATATTTTTTAATACCTATGTTTTAAATTTAAAAAAAAATGTTATAAATGGATACTTTTTCGAGCAATTTGCCTATATGTCATTTGGTATTTGATTTCTGGTGCGCCCCTCCACACTCAAACCCCACGATACGCCACTGCTAAGGACTGTAATAAAACGTGTGTTTCGCCCTCTCCATTACGCTGTAAATATTAATTTGTGTGTGTTTGTACAGTTAATTAATATTCTTTTCTGAAATTTACCACTTAAATCGATTTATTTTCTAAAACTAAAATATACTAAGATAGTTACCATAAATTTTGTGTCTCTTTGCATTAAAAATCACGGGTTTTTACAAAGTTACTGTTAGGAAAACGCTAATAGCCATTTGCACCAACACAGAGAGGGGTGTGATCGAATCTCGACCACTAACTGCAATCCGTGCTTGATTCTTTTTAACTTTAAAGGGATCTGAGATCTGAGCAAGCGAAGCAAACAACAAATTTTTACTAAAATATAACTTTAATAAACCCTAACGCTCGGTAAAGTATGCCAGAAATGACTAAACTAAATTTAGTATAAGTAACAATCTTAATATTAATAATAGTTGTTAAAGGGCATTAGATGTATCTAATTTCCTAATACTTAAACACAAAGGGCAAGTAAATGCATTTAAAGAATCCAAAATATCTAAAACTAAAAGGACCAACAACACACCTTGAAACTACATCTGATATGCATAAATTGCAGTCCGGTAAACTTAGGTTAAAACTTGGTGTCCTTAAATAACTTTACTTTAAGGAGAAAACACACTTGAACTAAAGTAATACTGCGATATCTTTGACTGAAGAAATCGGTGGATATTTGCATTAGGTAAAGTTCAAATTGTGAGCAGGTTATAAATTATTGACAAATTTCTCAACTTTTATAAGAAAGTCTCTTTTAGTTATACTTTATGACAAATACAGCCATTTATGTGGAGCAATTATAGCTTTATTCCAAACTAGATAAAATTGGAACAAGCTTACATTTCAATCAGTGAAATTACATTTCTTCTAGTAGCAATCCAGAAGTAAATCCGGAGCAACAGCTTTCATATAATGCTTATTCTTGCACCAGTGAGAGGCACTGGTTCCTTAAGAAGGGGCCTTGCTATGTAGAGCCAGAGAGACGTGCGTATCAGCCGGAGAAAGAGGTTTATCACAACAAAAGGGACAAAAGCCCGTGCCATAGAGAGAACAGATCAAAGCTTATTTTTGATACGGCACGGCTACACGAGAGTTCAACGGCTGAACGGGATGAACAGCTGTCGAGATGCTTTCAACAAGAGACTTATTAGGATACTGTCACTGTCACTGTCACCCCGCGGTTGTTTTTCTGTCGCGAAGCTCTTCTCGGTTTCCCGCCACGTAGTGCGTTTCTATTGGCTAGATTCGAGGTCAAGAAAGCATTGAGACGGAGAGAGGGGAATAGAGGGGAAGTGTGAACTTGCTAAAGTTCTAAGAAATGTGTGAAATAAAACCTTTGGGGAAATAAAAGTTAGGAATTAATATTATTGAAACTAAATGGTTTTAAATAAGACATTCTATTTAAATAGGAAAATGAGTGTGACAAACCTTGTTTACTTCCTTGTTGAAGCTGTTTCTTCAACAGTTACTAATTGTTCATGCTTTTAAAATTATACTTTCTCGAGCTGCCTACTATACCTTCCCATTTCCTGCTTGGTTTTACCGTCCTTCATACCTATTCGCTGCCGGTAGCCGGTAGTGCCAAACGTGCGGTACGCGACGACGGAGGAAGGGAAGAGCCAGGCAGTAGAAAGAGACAAAGAGAGAGGGAGAGAAAAGGGAAAGAAACGAACCTTCGTCGGGTAGACAGTACTCGGAGTGATCCTAAATTTACCCATTTTACTTTCTTCCCTTATGTTTACTTAAGGTAAGTCGAATTGCTATCCTCAAATTATATATTCTGATTTTATTTTAAACTACTAAAAATAATAAAAACGCCCAAAGGTCAATTAAACAATATATTGGTAAATAATTAAAATAAAATAAAGTACATAAAATCAGGAACAAAATAAAAAAAGAGCTTATTCAGAACGCGTATACTACTCAATGGAACCATTAAGTTTGGGTCCGGTATAAAGGGGCCTATCATATTACGGTCGGCCAACCTTATGACACTTCATGACCTCGTGAAGAATGGTTTCGTAACTGAAACAAAAAAAAAAACAGAATACTAATTAGTCAATTATGAAGAAAATAAAATTGGAGGACACGTCACTCGTTTCATCGTCACTAGTCTCGCTTTGCGAAACTACCGTAACAAATCGTTTCATTTTATCGGAAGGACAGATGCCCGTATAAGCAGTCGTACAACGTTTAGACCCTGGAAGTTTGTTAACCACGTACCGGTCGTTATCCAGTACTTTGGTCACTATAAGGAGTCCTTTATATCGAGGTTCAAGCTTGCGATTCTGACCGTCATTAGAGTCTTTATTTGCTTGAACGAGCACGTGTTGGCCAACCGTAAATTTCGTCAATGGGGCAAGTCTTTTATCGTAATAGTTCTTTTGAGTACGTTGTTGTTTTTCTATTTCTTGAGAAACGTTATTTCTCAAGACCTCTAGGTCTTGCCGTTGATCGCATGTGACCTCGGATGTTAAATAAGCGTCATGTACCATACGTAGAAAACCATACCCAAAGAAAACCTCGTGAGCCGATTTGCCAGTGGTGGAATTTATAGTTGAATTCATTCCCCACTTGACAGAAGGAATTGACTCTTCCCACCGTGATTCGTCTTCCACGGAAGTCATGAGAGACGACCAAATGGTCCGGTTCATCCTTTCCACTTGTCCATTGGCTCGCGGCGTAGTAGTGGCACATAGCACTTTTAATTCCCAAATCTTTGCAAAACTCCCTAAAGGCTTTGCTGGTATATGCTTTACCTCGACCATAAATAAGCCTTCGGGGAACACCAAACATTTCTATTATTTGTCCAATAAATCGATTAACGAACAAGGTCTTAGTGCTTGGTACAGCTTTTAAAAACATAAATTTGGTAAAAGCGTCAACTACGACTAGCAAATAAGAATTTTTCTTAACGTTCGTAACAAACGGACCGAGATGGTCAATATGTAGCGTGTCCATGGGTATATTAAGTTTCTCTATATGGTTGAGTTAAGACCCCAAACAAGAGTTTATATAATTTTTCACATAAGCTCTCAAGGACGCAAACCAATAACGTGAACTAATGGCTTCTACTGTCTTATCGACTCCAAGATGTCCGGCCCCATCATGATAATACATAAGTATTCTTCGTCTAGTTGTTTTCGGGACGACCCACTTGAGACCTTTAGGGGTTTTCCGGTACAACCTACTGTAGACTATGTAGACTAATTTGGAATTTTCATCGTTTGACTCATTTGACCAAGTATCTATGAAATTTTTGCAATTACTGTCCTGTAACTGTGCCGATAATACCCAGTCGTCTTCGGACACGTTTACATTCATTATGTATCTTCTGCCGGAGGGATCCTACTTAAAGCATCGACATGTATCATTTTTGCACCTGACCGATATTCTATTTCAAAATCAAATTCCTATATAGTAAGCCACCACCTTGCAATTCGTGGGACGAGGTCTCTCTTCATCAAGGTATGACGTTATACTAATTACAGTCAGTAACTAAGGTAAACGTACATATTATCGACACCTTAAGCTAATATCTATATGTCTATAGCTGACAAAAACAGTGCCAAACTTTAAATAATTTTGTATTTAAATTAAAATACAAAATGAATGAGACAGTTTAAATATTATGCTTTTCGTCTGTTAAGTTGATTTTTAAATACATTTTGCAGCTTCTTTCTTAAAAATGTTTTTATTGAAAAAGTTAAATTGCCCCTATTATCGACACTGTAGAACTGTATGTGGTCCAAATATCGACAAACAAAATAAACCAATTATCGACACAGTGATAAGTAAGTAATGTAAAGTAAGCACTTAGTTAAATACTTACCTAAATAAGTAAAAGACGGATAGGTACTTATATTTTATTATTTATAGCACAGCACCTAAATGCTAAAACTGGACAACTCCTCTATGATGTGCAAACTCCTTTTGTTTTTGGCTTCTGGCTTTTTTATTTTTTTAATTATTTCCTCCTTAGAATACGAGAGTATTATCTTTTTTCTCTGGCCATATCCAATTCAGACCTTTTTTCCCCATGTGGTTAACTTGGTATTTCAATAGATCTTCATCTTTGCAGTAATGGATGCCTATGATTTCACCTGGATAATGTTGATCAATGTATCTAACAATGACGAATTCCCCAAGAGAGAATGAATCAGTATACACTTCTTTGTTTTTTTTCATTCGATGTCTCATTAATTATTTCTTCTGGGGGCAAGTTCAGTTCGAATTCTTTTCTTTTAATTTTCTTTTTTTTAGCGATTTCTTTATCGGCTTGTTTTCTTTTTCTAACTAAAATTCTTCTATCTTTTTCTTGCAGCTCCTTATTTTTCTTCTCTTCCTTTCGTCGGTGGTAATCCTGCCATTGCTCGGAAGTGGCTACCGAAGGCACCTTTTCTCTCTGTATTTGGCTCGGGCCAAAATAATGCCTTTTTAAACGGAGTAGGAACGCTAAGGTGGGAGCTAGAGCGTAAATTTATCGAGTCTTGTTTCGTTCTTGGTTCATGTTTATGATCATTCTCAGGGGTTTTTTGTTCAGGTACAATAATTGTTTTCACTGGTGTTTTTTCACTATTCATTTCTTGTCCGCTTTTCTTCATGTTGCCTTTTTGCGTCTTTTTAAAAGGACTAGGGATATAACTTTTTGAGTACGAAGGTATGTTTGGGGAAGAATTTTCTTTTGTTCCATCCCTGGTGTCAATATCTGATAGTGCTATTATCTGTTCAGTTTCACTTATTTTAATAAAAGTTTCTTCAATGCCTTTTGTATTTTTGTTGAGTTCTCTCTCATTGTGTTTCTGACTTTCAGTATCTTCTTTCTCGTCTTTGTTTATTTTATTATGTGGTCTCTTATTTGTAGTTCTCTTCTTCTATGTCAACTGTTATAGCATCTTTATTTATAGCTTTAGGTATATTATCACATATTACACTTGTCACTTTATCTTTGGTAGGTGTTTCTTGCAGGCGCGGCCCGTGAGTTTTTTTACGGGCGGGTCAAAATTTTGTGGGCAACTAGTGATATCAACGCAACAAGCAAAATACACTTTTTTAATTAAGAAAGGTTTTTTAATAATGTGCCAAGAAATTATTTACCTACAAATAAACACGGCAAAAATCATAAAATAGGTACTGCAGAATATTGAACATTACTACTCTTGATGTTTATGACTTTGAGTATCACTTTTCTGTTTATGGCTTTTTTCTATGTGTTTTAATACTTTAAATTAGTAGATTTTAGCGGCTTTCGTTGTGATAAGTTTAGCTTCTCCTCAATAGATGTCGCGCCTTGTACTAAAAGCCCAGAATATAAACAGAAAAAAAATCTGAACTAAAAGTATGTTTATTCGTAAAATGAAATTAGGAACGCTGCCGAAACTCCGTTTTCTTTAATAAATATAATTCTGGCGACTAGACATCGTAATACGATATTTGTCTACTCACGTGCAGGCTGTAAGCTGTAGTAAATATGAGATTGCCAACGATTTTAAAAATATTTTATCGGGACGAACTTGTTGCCAATACACCTTTTAGAGCCGATCTAATTTTTTAAATAACAAAAAATTTAAAAAAAAGTTCTTGCCCCAATACAGATTCGAACCCGCGAGCGTCGGACTATCTCGCTGCGGTTGTACCACTTGGACCACGCTGGTTATGTAAGAAAATCGTTCCGATACCGTTAAATTTGATGCCTAGCGCTGGCCTGACAGAAATCGTATTTATAATTTTTTATGTTTAACCACTAATTAATATTATTAATACGATGCAAATACAATGCGCATATTATGTACCTAATTAGTTTTTCTTTTTCCGAACCAAATGTTTTGAAATAATATATTTTAGGGGGCGGTTTGAGAGTATTTCCATAGTGGGAGTCGCCAGATATTATTGATGGGCCGTCGACCAATTGTGTCTCTTTTTAACTTCCTAAAGCGCGTATGTCTGTTTCTCTCTTGCTTTTAATGAATTTATATCGTCCATAAAAACCTATAAGATCAATTTACAATATGACCCAGCCCGGAACAAGCTTGGATATCCTTTGACAATGGCTTGGCTTGATTCTTTCTTGGGGAGTTTTCGCATGGAACTTTGAAACAAAAGATTCTTTTTTGGTTTTAAAAAATTAAAAAATAAATTATTAGGTAGATCACTGAAAATTTTAGGTGGGTCATTGACCAAATGACCTTATGGACCGGCCGAGCCTGGTTTCTTGTACTAAACTATCAGTGGCTAACGGTTCCATAATTTTTGCATCATAATCCGACGAAATCTTAATTACAATCGGCTCGTCTAAGTTGATATTATTTGTATGGATGATCCCAGTGATGTCAATTTCATCATCTGAAAATTGATTAACTTCATCATGCTGAACGTTGTTGTCATCTTCGAAGGGAAAGTTGGTGCCATTGACACCGTTCTCGGCAGTGATGTGGCATCTACTTTTTAATGAATACCAAAGTGTAAAAAGACTTTTGTATTCAATTGGCCCAATCCATTCCTCTCCGGACGAAATAAAAGATTCTATTTTATGTGGGATTTGTTTTTCTAAAAAGTTCAGGAATAGTTTTAGGTTAGCAACTTTAGCAGGATCTGATTGTATAGAAATTTCGGTAGAATTGAATCGTGATTCGTCGTAAAAGTATTTTGCATAGTTTATGGCATCGGCATGCATTGGAACTAATCCACATGTCCTAAAACCGTTCTTTATGGTCTCATTCAGTTTGTTCATTGCTTCAAAAGTATTTTTCAAAATTGGTGCGAAATCTTCCCTGTTTATCTTAGCACCATGATTCCTAATTCTCCATTGTCGAATTACTTTTCGATATTCCATTTTTAACGGTCGAAAAACCGCCACATCTAGCGGCTGCAAGATGTGGGTCGAGTTTGGAAGTAAAGAAATGAGGATAATCTGATGATTTAAACAAAAATTGCTTAGTTCCATGGTAAGGTGCGACTTATATGACCATCCAGAAACAAAATGACAGGAAAGATGATTTTATTTTCAACCAACCAAGGGTGAAACACGTTAGTGACATACTCGAAAAATCTCTCGCAGTCATCCAACCAGCATCTGATCGACCGACACGCCATGTTAATTGTATTTTGTCGACAACTCCTTTGGGTATTCGCTGGTAAGTAAACATTATCATTGGTGGTGCGAGCTGTCCATTGGCATTCCATGTTACCAAAGTTGTCAAACACTCTTTTTCATCATTGTTTATGAATGTATAAACAACTTTTTCGCCTCGTTTTACGAGGACTTTATCATCTTTTGGATTTAGGTATAAAGCCGTTTCATCGCAGTTAAAGACTCTAGTGGGGTCGTTTGTGATTTCGGCTGCTCCATTCGATCCCAGATATTGTAAAATTTCTTCGAACCAACGACGAATTTTAACTTCATTAACTGATGCCCGAGCATTGGTGAGATGCTGAGCTATTCTAGCAGATATTTCTGGGTGGCGACTCATGAATCCCTCGTACCAGTGCCTGCCAGGCCTACCATTTTTAAAACAATGTTTTTTAATTATCTGTTTCATTAGGAGCTCCACACTATCCAATAACTGCATTTTAGTTACTGGGAAGCCGCAAGTGGCCATGTGGAAAATCCATTTGACAAGCAGGTCCTCTTCCTGCTTTGTTAAAACAGTGGACACTCCTATTTGTCTGTAAACAGGTGTTCTTCCTGCAACTTTGTCAAGTATTGTAGTGCGAGGTGCGTTAAAGACTTTGTGAGCTTTAAAAGGAGGCATGGTACCGGATTTGACTGCATCTACAGCCATCTTCATAGTTTCTTCCGAGTACTGTAATCGCTTCGCCATTTTTTCCCTAGAAGATATTAAAAAAGAACGATGATCCTATTATCGACATAAGAACGGTACACTTCATCGACATAGCAGTTCCGTCGAATATAGTATTAAAACCTTTTATTAAATGCGGTGTCGACATTAGGTCATTACCTAGAGTGGTATATTTAATTTTAAAATAAAAATCGTATTAAAATAAATAAATCTTTAAAATAAAACATTGTTGTTATCAGAGTTTCAAACCCCCTTTTATCGACACTACTGCCGATATTTCGTACCAAGTTCCAAATTAGTGTACATAATATCGACACTCCCTTTTTAATAAAAATTATAAAAAAAATATCGCTTTTTAGTTGGTGAATTATTAACTTTAAACACCTCCCAATAAGTAGACATAATTTCGGTTAAGTTTTAACCAAAAATATTCAAATTATACGGCTTAAAAACTTACCGATTTCTTAACACTGTAAGCAACGGTAGCGCGAGAATTAGTGGTGATGCTACGAATGACAGGTTTTCGCGCGCGATTTCAAAAATAAGGGTGAAAGCATACAGAAGACAATGTTGCCAAATGGCCGAGAAAGAACGCAGGTTTGATTTAAAAAATATTCGAATATATGGGATTTTTCATAGAAACCTTATTATTTAAATAAAAGTGGCAAAAGTGTCGATATATGGGACACTGTCGATAATAGGTACGTTTACCTTACTTTAAACTTAATTCCGATTAAATAAATACGAAATTTCTTTAAATCATTTAACACAGCCAAAGATTCAGGTTCATGCTAATTCTTTTCTTCCTTTGTTGTGGCACGACTGAAGTATTGAATTGGATTTAGGGTGTGATCTTCTTGTTTTTGAAATAGAATACCCCTAACCCTATTTTACTGGCATCACAATGGACCTCAGTTTCCGCTTTTCTATCATATAATGGCAAAACTGGTCGTTGAACTAATTTTGTTTGCAACTCTTCAAAAACGCATTGTCTTTCGCTATTCCATGCGAAAGCAACATCTTTCTTCGTAAGGGAAGATATTGGTTTTGCAATACTAGAAAAACCCTTTATAAACTTTCGGAAATAACTCGTTAACCCTAGAAAGCGCCTGATGTCATGTACATTCTTGGGTACAGGGAATTCGGAGACTGCTTTAATTTGATCTAATCCGGACCTGACGCCTTGACTAGAAATTTCGTGACCCAGATAATTAATATGTTCTTGAAGGAAATAACACTTATTAAGCCTGAATATAAGCCCTGCATCCATAAATAATGTCAACACGGTCTTGAGTCTCTCCATTCCTTCTTGTGCCGACACGTTGGGTATCAGTATATCGTCAAGATATGCTAAAGCAGTTTCAAACCGCAGTGGCCCTAATATTTGATTTACGGTTCGTTGAAAAAATTCGGGTGCATTGACCATACCGAATGGGATTCTTAGGAATTCGTAATGGCCGTCGGGAGTGACAAACGCAGTTTTTGGGATAGATTCTTTGTCTATTGGAATTTGGTGGTACCCTGATACAAGATCTAGACTATAGTAAAATATTTACTGCCTTTTAAAGAATCGAGAAGGTCGTCTATTCTAGACAAAGGTTGATTCATTTTTAAGGTTTTTCGGTTCAAAGCGCAGTAGTCTATGCACGTGTGCGGCTCACCGCTTTTTTTTTTACTAAGAGAATGGGGCTTGAATAACGTGAGTTAGATTCGCGAATATTGTTTTCGATTAAATCTTGAACCATCCCTCTAACGACTTCACGTTCCGTAAATGCCATTGGATAAGGACGGTAGGTGATAGGTGATTCGTCTGTTAATGCAATGGACATTTTTGCCACATTGGTTTTACAAATCTCGGTAGTATTGGTAGCAAAACAGTCGCGGTACTCGTTAATAAGTTTTAATAAGTCATTTTTAACAGAAATATAAATTAGCATTTAATTCTGCTTCAATATCTTTGGACGTTAAAAGTTTGAATTTCGTAACTTCGGTATGCATCACGGGTATAGACGAAGTATTTACTTCTTCGTAATAAGTAAATCCCCTGGCTACAACCCTGCCTTTTTTGTAACAAATGTCCTTACCTGACGCATTTAAAACAGGTATAAGACCGCCTGTCGACACGTTTATAATGCATCTTGGAATAACATGAAAATTGCCTGGTACATTTCTGTTTTGTAAATCGATATAAACTTCGCCAACATTTTCATTTCTAAAAATTTCAATATGACCTATGTGATGAGATGGAATGATTAGTGGTCTCTCGAGCACATAAATGTATTTTTTTGTGATCTCTCTATATCTGACACAATAGGCTTATTTTTATTGAACAAACGCACTTGATTATGATGTATAACAACTAAAATATTATCGTTATTTATAAATGACTGTCCCACAATAATAGAAACGTTTTGCATATTATCCGGAACCACCAAAGCGTTTACCTTTGCAGTGGCTAAATCCACGACTAAATATATCTCTACCTTATGGTTAACATGTACTTCTCCACCGACAAACCGACGTAAACCTGCCGATGCAGGCTCGCATGTAAGACCAAGTTTTTCAACATCGGATTTTCTAATAGTAACTGCACCACAGCCAGAATCGACATAACCTCTCATAGGTTCACCGTTTATCATACAATCAATAAAATAAGAGGTATTTAAATCATTACTTTTAGGAATTTGCGGAATCCGTAAAATATTTACTGACTCACCTGTGGATGGTACTTCATCGTCGTCGTGAATGCGCTGATTGTGCCCCCTCTACACATTTATTGACTTCGTGACCCAATAAATGACATTTTGAACACTCAATCCGTTGTTGTGGGCAGTTGGACTGAAAATGTCCCTTAGATTTGCAATAAGGAATATGCACATTTTTTTATTGCATAAATCGTTTAAGGAGGTCATTACAACCCCAAAAATGCTATTTTGAAGAAAATTGCTGGGTTAATTTAGCTACAAAAAATTTACTTTCTGGTAAAATTTATTACAATTTAGAAGCAGCCATTCGACCGAGAAAAAAAGTTACGTCACGAGATAAGCGGCAATCTACATGTTAACATAAAGCTACAAACGTCTAGAAAATCAACAATTTCTGTGATAGTCCGAAAGCAAGTCAGTATTTTCTCGTACGATTATACCTATATCAATTGATTTACCAAACTGATTGTTAATATTGTAATATTATATGCTTAGGAATAGAAAAATGTCAGTCGACAAGACCTAAAGTCAAAAAGGTGATTTTTTTACAATAAGTATAGTAAATTTTTTTCTTAGAGAGGAAATACAAGATGTTAACCGACTCTCGGACTAAGGCGCGTATACACCTGAGCACGAACGCGAACGAGGCATACGATGTCAAACGAACGCCTCGCTTTAACTTTTTTTGATTGCGAACAACAAACGCCAAGGCACCGAACGAGGCGCCGTTCCCATCCTCCATCCTCCATCCATACGTTCGTTAGTTCGTTCACATCAGCTGCGGAGTATGGAGAGCGCCGACGATGTGGTAGTAGCTAGTGCTGCGTTTATAGTGATGACGGGTTTATTAAAAAACAGACGCTGGTGGACAACCAGAATATTCCAAAATTGACTTATAACGCGAGGAAAATTATTTTTAAATAGTATGATGGAGGAAGATAGTGGCCATTTTCGAAATTTCACGAGAACGTCTCCCATGCAACGACTTCATTTTTTTGTTGGAATCAATTCGTGAAACAATATCAAGAAACGATACATATTTACGAAAATCTGTTACTCCGGAAGAGAGATTGGCTATCACATTGAGATATTTGGCAACTGTCATTTACTGGCCTATAACTGTGCCTATAATACCTTTTCAACCGATCAAAACGGCAGATTTCAAGAATTATACCCGAAGTATGTCAAGCAATAATTGATAGTAGGTACATCGATTCAGCATGTGAAGGTAATGGGCGCATTTAGTACACATACTTACATTATATAGATGGGTATAGATTTCGAAAAAGTTTATCTCACAAATAAATAATTTCTTAAGTACTGTTAGTAACAAAATAAAGTTTTTAAAATAGAATTCTTGTTGAAAAATTAGAAACACACCGAGACTTTCTTTTCTAGAATGGAACATTGGCTAAACCACAAAAATAATAAATACGTACACCACACTACACTGACTTTTTAATTTGAAACTCAACGAGGCAAAAATGGCAAAACACCGTCCACACCTGGACCAAATTCTCTTTGATGTACCGACACTCCCGTCGGATGGTATCGCACGGCCTCGCTCCGCACGTCGCTCGGCCGAAGGCCGTTTGCCTCTCCTCGGTGATACGTACACACTTGTTCGTGAGCGGCGGCTCGCCTTTGCCTCGTACCCGTTCGTGCTCAGGTGTAAGGCGCGTATACACCTGAGCACGAACGGGTACGAAGCAAAGGCGAGCCGCCGCTCACGTACAAGTGTGTACGTATCACCGAGGAGAGGCAAACGGCCTTCGGCCGAACGACGTGCGGAGCGAGGCCGTGCGATACCATTCGACGGGAGTCGGTACATCAAAGAGAATTTGGTTCAGGTGTGGACGGTGTTTTGCCTCGTTGAGTTTCAAATTAAAAAGTCAGTGTAGTGTGGTGTACGTATTTATTATTTTTGTGGTTTAGGCAAAGTTTACAAAATTAATTTTGTAAACTTTGGTTTAGTTTCAATTAAAAATGAGTTGGGATAATGAAAAGATATTGTAGACTAATAAATGAATCACCAGTTGCCAAATATCTCAATGTGATAGCCAATCTCTCTTCCGGAGTAACAAATTTTCGTAAATATGTATCGTTTCTTGATATTGTTTCACGAATTGATTCCAACAAAAAAATGAAGTCGTTGGGAGACATTCTCGTGAAACTTCGAAAATGGCCACTATCTTCCTCCACATACTATTTAAAAATAATTATCCTCGCGTGATAAGTCTATTTTGGTATATTCTGGTTGTCCACCACGTCTTTTTTTCTAAAATATTTAAAAAATAACAACAAAATTGTTTCAATCTTCACTAAATTTTCATGACAATTGTTTCGACATCACAGTGTCTTCGTCGGATGGTTGGTATAAACTAACTGTTCTTATTATATGTATCAAATACTCAACAAATTTTTACCTAAAAATTTTTACCTAAAAAATTTGTTGAGTATTTAATACATATAATGAGAACAGTTAGTTTATACCAACCATCCGACGAAGACACTGTGTTGTCGAAACAATTGTCATGTTTATGAATACAAATTTAGTGCAGATTGAAACAATTTTGTTGTTATTTTTAAATATTTTAATAATGGATCTTCATCAAGTAAAGGCTACATCAATTCAATCTTTTTTTTTAATAAAACCGCCGTCAATATAAACGCAGTACTAGCTACTACCACATCGTCGACGCTCTCCATACTCCGCAGCTGATCTGAACGAACTAACGAACGTACGGACGGAGGATGGGAATGGCGCCTCGTTCGGTGCCTCGGCGTGTTGTTCGCAATCAAAAAAAGTTAAAGCGAGGCGTACGTTTGACATCGTATGCCTCGTTCGCGTTCGTGCTCAGGTGTATACGCGCCTTAAGACGAGAAAATAGGTATACGTAAAGAAATTTTTATCCGATACAGCTACAGTACAGTTATGGCCGCCGCATTTCAAAGATATATATTCTCGGGTATAAGTTAAAATACTTTGTTCATTTACGTAAATAGTATTCTGCGTTGCAATAATCCTTATGTATTAAACAATAAAAATAATGTATAGTTTCCTGAAAATAATTGTGATTGTAAGAAATCTTCAAAAATATTCCGAACCGTCGTAAAGATTATGTTCTTAAAAGACTAATAAACTTTATAAAAGTGTGAAAAAAGTGTTGTGTACCTATCTATTTCGGTGGAAATGACTTAAAGAATTAACCGGTGCTTCATTATCAGATTGCAATAGGGAATATGCATGTAATCCAAAAAATCCTGAAATATTTTTTTTTGTATTCTCTACATAAATTAAATGTTTATGGCAGTTGCTGTTTTCCATTTATTTTGGGTTTTATTAACAAAAAACAAGGTTTTATTTTGCAAATTTTCCTGCAAAATCCAACATCTCGTAAAACGCACTTCTTTTGTTTGTGACGTCACTTTTTTTATGACGTAAACGTTTTATAATGCCTAGTGTAATGTAAATTTCAGTGTAAATCCATTTTCTTGAGTTTTTCCCAAAGACTAGAATATTTAGTCGATAGAAAACCTTTTATTTTATTAAACAGACTGGTTATAAATGACCAAAACGGCATTTGTGCAAAGAAAATCGGAAAATTGGCTGGAAGTTAGTGCTGGTGGATTTGCCTTTACAATTTAGTTAAAAACACTTATTGTTTATTATACTATAAAAATAAATGTACAGCAACATATGATTACTTGAATTTAGCGATACTAACCTTTACAGATACCTCTTCATGTAAAATTTTTGAATAATTTTGCAGTAGGTACTTTCTTCGACATCGGTTTTTTGGGCACATGAAAAAGGAGGTTTACAGAGTACTTGCCTACCTACTTTTGCACTTTGGCACAATACAATATTTATAGTTTATGTTTTTAATAGATTTTAACGTTTAATAAAAAGAATTATACACAAATAGCACTGTAATAAAAACACAACCGCTAGCATAATATGGCATAATAAATAACAAAATCATCTGGGAAAATAAAGCCGGTCTCCACATGCATTTCTTCTTCTGTGATTGGTTGATGTGTTACTAGGCGAAGAAAGAAAGGAGACGCATCAGCAGCTGCTTGGCATAGAGAAAGAAAGCTGACGTGTTGCGGAGTGAAAAAAAAACAAGGATCTAGGGAAGTCGTGGGCTTCTTGATGCAAAGGCTTCACCCACCCGTAAAGTAATAGCTATGTAACCAACAAAACACGTCTGTGTTTATGTGGTTGTATAACCGCGTTGGAATTGTTAAGCAAGAATGAAATTATTTTCTACGACTGCCTTAAAAACCGTTCAATTCTAAAAAGCTTAATGCAAATAAAATAAATGGATATGGCTTAATGTATATTTTAATGTCAAATAAATAACGCGTGTGAAAAGTGCTATTTTCAACACTAGTTGCACAATATAGATTACAATTTGTAGCCAATATTTTAAACTGTTTTCAAATTATTGTAGCCTGCAAGGCAATATTTGAATCAATCATAAAGAAAGGGGCATAATTTCATTAGGGAGTAAATCAAACCACAACAAAGAAAGTGAAAATTACTGTTCATTATTTTAATTTTATTATATTTATTTATTAAATACCGTTCTCGGACAGGTTTGCTCAGTTTTAGGTTTCATCAGTATCTTTTTTAATTTTTTATCTATCATTGTTGAGTTTTTACTGCGACTGTACGATTGATTCCTGTTGCTATAAAATTTTATCAACACAAAGTATTGTATTGTGCCAATGTGCACAAATACCAGCGCAACGAGCCCGAACAAACTTTTTTTAGCGTGCCCAAAAAATCCGAAGCCAGAAGAAGGTGGTGTAAAGTTATTAAGCGAGACCAAAAGAAAAATGTGGATAAGAAAAATGTTGTTAAATTTAGTTTGACTTCCTACTTAATTTGGTCTTGAAAAACCAAGGCTAAATTAAGTTTGATATTAAGTAGATATAAAACAGGTATAAAATCAAGTTAACTTGTGATTCAAATACATATTATATTGTCACAACGGGGGTTGTTGCGACTGAGACTAAGTAATAGTTTCTGGGATGTTATGGAGGGAATAAAGTTAAAACAGGTTATAAAAATAGGATTTATTAATTAACTTACAATAAAATAAGGTTTGGCTTCGAATAAATAAAATAAAATATCGCCCCTGTAGAGCAACAAGGGGCCAAGCGACAAATATGTAATTTCTCGGATATCTCCTATAGCAATATATAGAACCCTAACTAACGTTGTGTAAAAAGGTGACAAGCGCCACGTAGAGGATTAAGTAAGGAGACAGCCGAGCCCTGGGCCCAAGGGCATTTTCGAGATACCATGAGATACCACGTGTTAGGTTTCCTAACATGATGTTGGTAGTAGCCTTTTCTTTGCTTGCGTGCGATGTGGTGACGTTGAGTAAAAGCTTCTCTTTCCTCAGGTTTAGGTATAATGGATATATTCTGGCTCCTCTTTGGTATAGGGAATTGTGCTTGTTATTTGGCTCATCCCCAATCCGGTCCGTCAAGGGAGGGCACCAGGCGCGGCCCGTGAAATTTTAGATGTGTCGTATCTCAGTTCCTACGCATGGGACCCACACCAAATTATAGGATGTTACTATTGGGTACTCTAGAAATAATTTGTAAAAAAATATTTTATTTTAAAATTTTTGAAAAAAAGTTAATTTTTGGGCCGCTTCACCTAAGATCTGAGAAAGTTCTGAAGAAAATTTTACTTCCAAGTTTTTCCATAAGTTTTATCAGATTTTATCGAAAAAATTCAAATTTTATCGAATTACCTCTAATATCTTGAAATTAATTAGTTTTTAAAAATTTTACCCTAAAATATTTTGTCTAAGAAATAATTTAAAATGTCATTTCTTTAAGGAAAATTAGAATATTTTCACGAAATTTGGAATTTGTCGACAAAATTTGATATACTTTATGAAAAAATATGCTGAGTAAAATTTTCTTCAGAGCTTTCTCAGATCTCAAGTGAAGCGGCCCAAAAAATTACCTTTTTTTCGCAAATTTCAAAATTAAATATTTTTTCACGAACATGATTGTAGAGTACCCAATAGTAACATTTTAGAATTTGCAGTGGGTCCCATGCGTTGGAACTGAGATACGACAATTTCAAATTCTAGAAACCGCCACTGGCCCGCACTGCTTTGAGGAGCCCGCAACTCAAAATATACTTATTAGCCAATTATTATAAAACTTTACTGTTCCGAGGCCCATCCCGGCTCTCGATTATCAGCCAGGGGGCCTCGGGCCAGAAAAACTTTACCACCGGGGCCCGTGCCGGCTCTCGACGGCCCTGTCCCCAATCTCCACTGCCATTGTGCGATTGTGTCCAGATACATGGAACATACAGTGCTCAACAATACTTATGAATATATGAAGTCCTAATTTTACATGCTTTAGGTACTAATAAAATTAAAATTAGAAAATACATTTCTCTTTACACGTATCTAATAATAAAAATCACTAATATTTAAACTAGTCTATGAACTAAGTTTAATTTGCATAAATTACAATTTCTTGTATTCAAAAAATACAAGCATGTTTAAAATAATGATTTACATAATATACTACCACATACTTACTACTATATACAAATACTCGTATAAGAGAAAAATCATCCCTGTTTAGTTACCCTTAAAAACTATTTAAAAATGTCTTATTTGTCAGTAAAGTTTAACCTGCAAATGACTTTTTGCAATAGGGCTATAGGATTATGTTGCTAATTGCTTATTCTCTAGCTGCCCTTTACATAACACTTGTTTTGTTGTTGCATATTGTTTCCTAAAATATGTATAACTTTAAGAAAAATGATGAAGTGGCAACTTTGTTATCCATGCAAAAAATGAGTCGTTCTATACTAAGAAGTATTGTATGTATGTATTATATACTCTAAAATAATAATAACATTAATAATAACATTAATAATAATAATAATAATAAATACTCGTAACTTGAGAATTTACTTGAGAACAACTTTATTGTTTCGAATAAAAAAATTCTTCTTATATGTATGTATACTGAATTGTAATTCTCTTATTTTCTTACGTATGTTTATTTATTAGTTTGGCAATTAGCTTATGCCTATGAAAAATGTTTTTTCTTCATACAAAACCAGATAATTGCAGGATATGTTTCAACAACTACTCTGATTTGGCACACATGACACCTTTTTATTCATTTAATTTCTGATAATTCCTTTGAATAGGTGGGTCTTCCTTCGCTCCTTCTGTGCAACCATAGAAGAATGCAATAGCATGTTTACATCCTCCTGTAATGAAATGATTAAATAAATTGAAAAAATCATAGGATATAGACCTAAATTATGTTATGTAGGGTTTCTTAGTATAGTAATCCTCTTGTAACTTATTATATACACGAAAAAATATTAAGAATTGTTCCTACTATACTGTATGTATGCAATAATTTATTTACCTAAATGGGCAGTCTTCACACTGAACAGAGATAATTATCTCCTTAGCCTCATCACACATAGCTGAAACAGAATAAGCTGTATGCCTTACATTGCGCTCAGGTTGGGTTGGGTTTGATTGGGTTAGAGGGTTGGGGAGAAGTTATTCTTGCCTTAACCACACATATGTCTCCATCCCTCTTTACCTGCACATATCCAATGGCATTATCACCATAGGATTCTCGCTCAGACCTGAAAAGATATTCAAAAATAATTTTAATCCTAACATAGAAAATACTTTTCCCATTTAAACTACACTGAGAAAAAAGCTAATTATTCCTTATAAGAATTCTTAAACTCCTTATGCAACCGTTTAATACTATATGGGACAGCAACGCGCGTTGCTACTTCAATACAATAAAAATTGCTAGACCGTCGTACTGTGGTAGCGATATAGTGACTTAGCCAGTAAAAAATTGAAATCATAACTAAAATACAGCTTTCTAATAGACATTAATCCCCTAGACTTTTATAGTAACCAACTAGTAATATTGGGATTATTGTGTAATTTTATAACTCTAATAATACAACTTATAGTTGTAATAAAACTGGACAACAATCATAATAATCTTTTTTTCGTACTGTTATTAACCAGTATAATAGCCACTGAAATTCCGTTGTATAGTAGTTATAATGCGGAATAGCAGCTTGTATAACCCAGTTTTTTTGGGCTAATGAAACTGTGTCGTAAGCTATATGCATCTGTCTTATTGTCTGTAAAATTTGATACTGTTGCCTTTAACATTCAGTTGTATTAGGACCGCTCGTCGTATCGCTGCGGTTATTTAATATTTCGAATTGCAGTTATAAAACTGTTTCATTAGAATAGCAACACTTTCTCATAGATTATACAGGGTGTTATTAGTGGGTTTCTGTAACGTGCAAATTATTACAAAAAAAACCTTTTTATGCAAAAAATTCCTATAATTATTGATATAGCATATTTTAGAAATACTCTCAACTATATAGGATCTATCAAAAAAGCGTGACAATTCATAACCAACTTTTTTTAATAAAAAATCTCTTAATTATAAAATTTTTCATTTCCTCTTGAAATTTAAAATTAATTTTGTGAAGTGTCCAATACGTTCACTTGTTTTCAAAATTCAGTCCCTTGACAATTATAATTATTAGTCTGTTTTCAGCTTTGAACTTTCAAAAACGGTTGGAGATATCAGGTTACAGGAATTACGGAATTACTTCCCTCTCAGTTTAATACTGTAATTTAGCACTGTATTGTTTTAGTACTGCCTTTAGATAGTACCAGTAGTACCACAAATAGAAAAAAACTTGATACTAGTGGTACCGAGATGGGAAAGTGCAATTCGTTTTCCGATAACTTAATCCGTTTTCAGATATCGAGCTGTATGAAAAAAAACAAGACATTATTTACAAAATTAATTTGGATAATGGGGAACTCGAAAATATATAAAGGATTTTTCATTTCAAAAGGGCGAATTGTGTATTGTCACGCTTTTTCATAGACCTCGTATAATTGAGAGTATTTTTAAAATATGGTATACTAATAATTAAGACTTTTGGTATGAAAAGATTTCTCTTGTTCCAATGATTTGAACAAAAAACTAAGACAACAACAACAAAAAACACAAACCCACTAAGAAAACACACTGTATAAAGAAGTTTTATTGTACACACAGTGGCACACTTATTAACTTTAGCCTTAAACAATTCCATAATTTTTTTAATAGGCAGTTGTTGGGTTTATAGAAATAATAGTTGCCAAGATATAGGCTATAGTAATAATAAACGGGCCACCGTAGTACTTTTTGGATGATGGTTTGTTGTAAATAAAAAGTAGATAGATTCTGTACATGGTTTTATTAGAAAAATGTGACATATTCTGATTGTCGTTGTCAATATTTTGGGTATTTCACCACTAGGATTTTAGGAAACTTCTGAAAATATAAGATATTAAATGGAACGTAAACTTTTGGTACTTTTTTATTCAAGTTTGACTTGATGTTTCGGCACCTAGTCTTCTGCCTTTGTCAGAAGTTTAAGAAGAAAATCTTCAACATATGAAGAAAATTATGCTAAATATTTTAAAAAATTAAATGATTTTAATATTACTGGCTTTCAATCATATAAAAGTTGCCTTTTTAAAAAGCTTTTAATTAGAAAGCGGCTTTTTTTTCAACATTTCATCCTAAAATTTCCAATTCAAATTTTGAGAAATAGGCGCTTTCTCATTAGAAAATTTTTCAGTAAAAAGCTAGCAATATTAAAACTCTTATTTTCAATAATATAATTTCTTGTATATTTTAAAGTTTTTTTTACTCTTGGCAACGGCACCTAGACTAGGTGACAATAAGTCAAGTTTTTTTCGCCTTCAGAAATCTTCGCTCTGTGGATTTAGTTTAATCTTCCAGAGTGAAGATCTCTGAAGATGCCCTCGTGCAACAGAAGGTGAAGTATCCGTCGGACCACAATTATATTTCGACAACTTCTAATACCACAAACTATTATTTTCTTAATGACTCAAGTCAAACTTTTTTATAACACTAAACTAAAATATAACTTAGAATACTACAAATAACCTAATATAATACTGTTACATAGGTTTTAGAGATATTTTTCACAACATTTATTGTTTTATGACAATATAACTGTGACTGAAATATATAGATGAAATTTTGAGTTGGCTGAATTTCATACGTACGTCACCTTTTTTGTAAATAGTATTGTGAACTTTAATTTTTGTTGTCAAAAAAGCTGATTTTATAAATGTTGCAAAGAAAGGTTGTATATCAGAATTTACTAGCTCTGGAAAATCGCTTATACTCTTAAAGGGTATATTTTCAAAACAAGTAATATTGAGAGAAAGCCCTATTTTGGAAACAAATCTGTTAGAGACTTTGAGCTGATGTTTTATAGCCAACGTCTTAGTAATATTTACTCGAGATGCAACAACATTGGCTGCCAATTTCGAACGCTAACCTCTTGATTGGACCAACTTTTTTCATAACCATAGCATAGTGTATTAGATGATGATGTTTTGGTTTAAGGGGTTCACTGAATAGTTCAGTATATAATTTATTATGTTGTTCTATCAGTGATTGCAACTTATCACAGTCATTGTGAGAAACTTCCGAAGACAAAATTACAACCATCATTTTTCGTAAAATAATGAATAAGGGCCAATATCTATTATTTTCTGTAATATACTCGCCAAACAACAAGCCAAAATAAAGTAAAAATGTCTTCATTTCAGACGCACTCATTTTAACTTTTTTCTTTTTAAGGTTATCAAGAGAAATAAGTGGTGGGATATTTAAATTTTGGTTTCCATAACTAAAGTATTTCATTTTTGCATTAAGCATTTCTATTGTAAATAATTTATCAACCAACACAAAGTGGTGTAAAATGTTAAATAAGTCAAACGATGCAACACCTTCATAAATATCATGCATTATATCTACTACAAAATTTTCTGTCACGTGAAAACTCTGAAGTTGATTCCATATGCATGGTTCTTTGATACCAGTCAGTTTAATATTATTTGTATGAAGATCAGCTTCGTAATTATTTTTATTACGTAATAATGTATCATTCTGTTTATTCATATACTGTGTTTCATTTTTGGTTGCCTTGCAAAACCTACAGAAAAATTTGGAAGAAAAGCTTTCTGTTAAGCCCAACATTGTATGAATACCCAAATTATCTCCAAGAATTAGACATGTACGAAAAAGTATCTTGTATTGTTTACTATCATTTTCAATTAATATACCAGTAGTCTCTAAAATCTTTAGTTCTTTTAGTAAGTGTGAAAAAATACAGTTCGACCCAAATTCCTTTAGATCTGAAGAATGAAAAAGGAGAGCTAAAAATATATTGTCAAGTGAATTTTGATATAATGGCGGTAACCAAGGAAACATTGTATAAATAGCTCCCAGTTTATGTATCCCAGCGTGAGATCCAAGTGGGTTACCAACCTCATACTCATCAAAATACAATACGAGAGGTAAAACATATGTATCATCTTTAATGTCTAATGGCTTAAGTTGAGCCCACAATTCAGACTGTATTATATTGTCACATTTTTTATTTTTGTTACATTTTGAAATGAAGCCGATAGTTTCACCAACAACATCTGGCAACTCAAAAAATTTTTGAAATACTTTATTTAAAGGAATACAAAATGCAGAAACTTCTTTTGGCAATAGCACAGTATTTGTTGGTTTAAAATGTTCCCCTACAACAACTTGTGTAGGTTTAATGTAATATCCACTTTCTTCTAAGAAATGCATTCTTAAATATTCAGAACTAAAATTTTTAAATGGTTTTAAAATATCAAAATTATTTTCAACATACCTCTGTTGTAATTCTGAAACATTATTAGATTTCATAACTTCTAAAATATTTTCTCTCGCTAGGTTTATTGGAGCTGAGAACATATCTTGAACATAATCAATAATAACCTGAACGTTGGTCCTATTTAAAGTATTATCAGCATATAGTTGTGAAAAAAAAATTACCATCTTTTCATCAACTAACTTTAAAAGATGTTGAATTTTTTCCGTTTCATCTAATTCGTTGGTATAAACGTTAGTACTAGACATCCCTTGTATTTCATAAGAATCTACTCTGATAGTGTTACACTTATTCTGTTTATTCAATTCATCTGGGACATCCTCTAAATTAAACTTATTATCATTATATTTTTTACTTAGGTGACGTTTTAAGTGTTTCTTATATGAATTTAAATTAGAAAAATTTCGTTTACATGAATCCTCGGCACAGTTATATTTGTCATCACTTCTAAAGTGATGGATATATTTTAAATGGACTACTAGATTTTTTATATCAGTAATATTTACTGAACATATACCACATATGGGCATACTGACTAAAAAATAGATATTTGTTGAAATAAACAGTATTAAAAAATAAAGTCCTAATGAAACATTACTTTTAAGTCAACAAATTGACATTATTAACTTGAAATATTAAGTTACAGTCTTTATAACACTTAACTTGAATTATCTAGTCATATCAAGAACAGCCTTTATTAAGGTACAAAATTGAGATGATTTGAAAGTCATTGAAAGTAGAGAAACTAAACCAAAAAAAAAATTTCTTTTAATAGATTATCACTTAAATATTCGATGGCAAAAAAATTGGCAAGAGTTAAGCTTCTTAGTCTATAAACTCTTTACTCGTTATCTGTAAGGTATGGACGCAGATCTGCTATTAACGCAGCAGCTGCGGAGTGTCGTTTCGATGATTTTAATCCATAGACTAGCTCCTCTAGAAAAATCCAAATGTGCTGCGATTCAGCTGGGTACATTACATCAAAAGCATGAAATGCTTTAAACAAAGTTTCTAGTCCATGTAAGAAGGAATCAAAATAATACTTAACGTCATTTATAAACATATAAACTGCAGTAACATGATTTTGTTCGCCAATTATGGCCAAAAAAGGCTGTACCGTTAGGTGATATTTTTGAAGTTTAATTCGTCGTCTTTCCAAAATTTCTTCCAATTTAGACATATCCTATAATGAATTGAAAAGTTGTCATTAGAATTAGAGAAAAAAATATGGTGGGCCTTTTTTTAGCCTGCGGTGTACCAATAGCACTTATTATAGTTAGCAGAGCCATAACACCCATGAAAATTGTATTCTGCAATTCTGCGACCATTTAATTGCTAATTTATTGTCCCTGTTCTCCTCCTAAATTTTTTTAAAGCTGTGGCTCTGCTTGCGTGACCAAAATTATTTTTGAACACTAATATGCATACAGGGTGTCTAAAATAGGTGATACCACTATTGCTATCTCCGAAACGGTAAAAGATACGAGGTCGGTTAAATTAGAAAAAATGTGTTTTTTTAGTCAATACGCATATTTCGTTTACGGAGTTGCCAAATTCTCTATAGTTTCTTATCTACAGACGATTTTTTAAAAACAGTCAAAAATTTAATCCCTTAACAACTATTATAGTTAGAAAAAATGTTTTAACAAAAATCACACTATTCTTTACCTTCTCTAAAGTAACGTTATTGTGTTGTTTATACCATTTGTTTTTACTGAGTTACTGATACTAACTTGTTTTTTTTTCAAATACGGACCTGGACTTTATGCTGCATTTTTTGAAAGAATACTTCATACCCTTTACATATGTGTATCACGTGATTATGTTTTTAGACGTTTTGGTGAAGAATAGCATCATCAGGATATTCTACCAGTACGGACCTGGCATTTTTCAAGTTAATACGTCATTTTGCAACCACAAACCATAGCGATCGGTTGTGAATTGTGCCTTCACATAGAAGATCCCAGGTGCGTATTAATAGAAAATCCTGATGTTACTATTCTTGATAAAAACGTCGGAAAACATTTAAGTTATACACAGTTGTACAGGGTATGAAGTATTCTGTCAAAAAATGCAGCAAAAAAATCCAGGTCCGTATTTGAAAAAAATAAGCTAGTAACGCATATTAACAAGAAAGAGGGGCAAGTTGTATCCATCAGTGTCACGAAACTTATTTTACCTTTACATGTACAACAAAACTTTCTGCAACTTCACATTTGGAGGGTCTCCAAGTAGATCTGGCATTCCCAGATCGAATGGTTACTGGTGCGAACACATAAGGTAAAGTGAGAAGTGCTGCAAATTGTGGATCGACATCAAATGCGTTTTCTATTACGCAAATTTTACGTTGCCTGGCCTCTTGAAGAACTGCTTGGGCTATTTTTGGAAATTTAACGTAGATTGTGTCAATTTTATCAGGGTACAGTTGGTTGAAATCTGATGCAATCTAAAAAAATATTTTAAATTAAATTTTACTTAGGACCCAATTTACTTAGTACTCATTTTGTTAAGGGTTTATCTCAGAAGAAAGATCAAAAATATAGTCCGTCTAGAAAGTATCCGGAATTTTGGTTTTCCTAATTTTAATATATCTTTTTTGTAACATTCTAAGACAAAAGCAATGCATGAAATAGATTGTGCCGATAGTAGGCTATGGCTAAAATCGCATGACAACGCCACCTGTCAAATGTTGTTGATTGTAAACAGGCTTAAGAGTTGTGAAATAATGTCGCAAGTAGAAAAAAGGTGAAATTTTTGTATAGAAAAGGTGTTCGAAACGTTAAAAAATTAGTGCAATTGACTGAACTCGGAAAAGGTGCAGTATATGAGACAATAAAGATAAAAAATGGCGCAGATACGAGGCACGCTTTAGTGATCTTGGTTCAAATCACCTAAAAATCCTATCAAGAGAAAATGTTACCGTTCAAATTTCCCCCCAAAATAATGGTTTGGGGAGCAATATCTGGATACTTTCTAGACAGACTATAAATTTTGTAGGCGAGTATTGTTTCTGTTGCCTTTTGAATCCTACTTAAATTTCTAAACACATGTTATAAAAGAAAAAGTAATTTTTGACACGAACATTTACAAATAATTTATGTTAAAGGAAAACGGAGTACAGAGGCATCACTTACTTTTTCATTCTCTACCTAAAATAATTTCTTGTTTTGCCAAAAGTAATAAATTTTGAACATTCAGTCCATTAAATAAGAGGCTATAAAATAAAAATATAATACATACTAGATCAACTCCAACTTGTAACTTCAAGGCTGGAATTTGGTTATAGATTGTGGCTACATCCATTTTTTTATTCTTAAAAAGTTTTTTGCGATACTCGTAAGTCGATTCCCAATACTGCAATGTTTTAGTAATTGGTTCCAATAACTGCTTCAATGTTTCAAACTGTTCTTTTTGAGTGACATCCAGATCATCTGCTGGAACTTTGAAATAAATATACCTATAGTAAACATTTAAAAACTTTGCCATGTGTACCAAAATATTTCTGCCAGGAGCTTTTCAAATTTTCTGTTCTTACAGCAAGTTTGTATAACCTTATTAAAAAAACTTTTCTACTGTACTAATGTCAGACTCTAGGTTAAACTAGGAGATTAAACTATTTTTACAAAGAAATTAGAAAAAAATAATGTAACACATCTATTTGTGCAGATAAAATGGGTTCAAAAAGTCAAATGGCATATTTAAAAAAAAACATTTTTACATTAAATAAATTGGGAATACCTACTTTTTTTTGTCAATTAACAGTGGCAGGTAGTTTATGATCTTAAGTAATCTGGTTGCTTCTTTGCAAAGAAAATAATACAATGACTTGTTGTGGACAGCTGATCTCCGTCACATAAGCAAATTTTAGTTTGACATTTTAGCATTTAGAAAACATATCAGAGTAACATTTTATTACTGCTGAAAATTGCGGATTTATTTTATAATGTAAAATAATAGGAACTTACAACATTTTAAAAAGTCCTTCATTATAGTACAACTAATCCTATTATTTTTTTAAGTCAAAGCAATAAACTATTACCTAATGTGTTTTTAATAAAGAATTGGATATCCAAAACAAGAAAGAAGTAAAAAAAAATGTTACAAGCTTGCTGAAGCTTATGAAAATATGTACCTGTATTTTCTTCGACTGGATCATTTGAATTAATTAAACGGAGGGCAGAACGAACATTTACATATCTTGACCACACCCTCCCTTTGGCAGATTGTTTTGGACTTTCTTTACATTTAGGTTGGTAGGGAATATAATATATATCCTTTGACTCATTTGGGAAAAGTTTACAAATTTCTTCAGTTGCAGCTTGAAATAATGAACTTGAACAACTAAAAGGTATTTAGAAAGGGTTAAAACGCTGATTTTAAAAAAATCAGAGTACCTATCTTAGGTTAAAATACTAATATAGAACCAAAAAACCAACAGGCAACAAATTTGATCAAAAATAACATTTTATGAGAAATAAAAAAGTTCTCCATTTGTTTCAAATTTCTCCGACCACTATGTTTTTATAAGTGTTAATTTAAAACTCAAATGATGTCATTCTTAGGTTAAAAAATATTGAGAAAATACTTACTCATCGCATATTGTTAAAAAATGGTTTACTATTTCTCTGCACAGCTTTTGCCTGAGGTCATTATTGAGGTTATTCTTGTGGGACAGTATACGTTTTCCATCTACTGTTTTATTAAGTAAATCTTCTAATCCCTAAAATAAGGTTTATATATTATTTTAGTCTGCAGATCTTCATGTCAATATAAATTACCATTGGAAAAGCATTTGAAATTTTTAGCCGTTTAGCTACTTGACTTTCCCGACTATTTTCTTCTTCGCTTGTTAGTTCTTTTAAGGACAAAATTGGTGATAGTGTTTGACCAGTCAGTTGATTACCTGTATGTACAGGTAAATATGATGTGGAAGCCTCTACTACTACAGGTTTAATGACTTTTTCCATATTATAAACATTTAAACATGATGTGGAAGCCTCTACTGCTACAGGCTTAATGACTTGTTCCATATATAAAGTTTTAGAAAAATCCTCATCAGGTTCATAAGCAAAGTTATAATTAGTGTCCCCTGAAGAAACAGTTAAAGTATCTGCATCTGAATCAAAAGTCTAGAATAAAATCCAAAGCCTATTAATTTTTAAAAATTATGTTGAAAGTGAGTTTTTGCAACAAAATATTTCAATCTTGATCAAAGTGACTAGGTACAGGGTCTTCCAACGAGGACTGAACAGGGGCTCATTTTTGAGCTTCCTTGTATTTAAAGAAAAATCTAAAATAGCCAATCGATGTACTTTTTCCTGCAGAATTCAAAAATGAAACCAAAAATTTATTTGAACCAGAAACAAAAGAGTTACGCTATGGATAAGGTGTTTTTTAAATGGAACATAGCTTTTTTTATACGATTTTCGGAACGAGTGATTTTTTTTATGTCCGTTCTGATTAAAATATTTAATATTGTGACAGCTATTTTTATTAAATTTTAATGTTTTATCCAGTATAATTTAACTTCAACCTGTTTGAAACATACACTAGGTAATAAAGGTAAAATCACCTTGAAATCCTTCAAAGTCAAAAAATTTGACAAATATACTATAATATTGCCGAAATGAAATATTATGCGGGTTTGGTAACTCATCTGCAAGCGTTTAGATGACACTATCTAGAGATGATCACGTGGATTACTACCAATTATTTGATAAGTAAGCACGTGATCAGCTGTCAGTAGTGTCATCCAAACGCTCGCAGATGAATATCCGAACCCGCCTATTCATTAGATGAGAGATTGCAGATTGTTATCTTGTTCTACAAATGCCAAGAAAATGCAAGAGAAGCAATATTATAGTAAATTTGTCAAATTTTTTGACTTTGAAAGATTTCAAGGTGATTTTACCTTTATTACCTAGTGTATGTTTCAAACAGGTTGAAGTTAAATTATACTGGATAAAACATTAAAATTTAATAAAAATAGCTGTCACAATATTAAATATTTTAATCAGAATGGACATAAAAAAAATCACTCGTTCCGAAAATCGTATAAAAAAAGCTATGTTCCATTTAAAAAACACCTTATCCATAGCATAACTCTTTTGTTTCTGGTTCAAATAAATTTTTGGCTTCATTTTTGAATTCTGCAGGAAAAAGTACATCGATTGGCTATTTTAGATTTTTCTTTAAATACAAGGAAGCTCAAAAATGAGCCCCTGTTCAGTCCTCGTTGGAAGACCCTGTACATCACTATTTTTTACCATATTTTTTATATGTCATATAAGGTGAATATCTAGACAATGTATGGGTTCTATCAATATGTTCCTCTTCATTTTAGGATAAAGCAATATATTTTTTACCATTAGATATACATAAAAATATTTAGGTATTTCCAGGACACCACATAAGCTGGTGTTTAAAGAAAATTTTCTATTTCCGACAACTTTGGTAGAACATGTCTACCTAAATTTTAAAATAAAAGATCCAGAAGATGACTTTTTTTAAGCATACAGAGTGAGTCAAAAATACGAAAATGTGACCCTACAAATTGAAATTCACTAATTTTTTTTTTTAAATAAAAAAAGATTAAAACTAAAAACCAGGAAGTATTGTCATAATATATATATATATATATATATATATATATATATATATATATATATATATATATATATATATATATATATATATATATATATAACAAATGCTAGAAACTAGCGCGGATCGATACATAAAAAAAGAGAGGAGAATTATTGTGGGCATGTCCGCTAGCAATGAACAGTAAAATGAAAAGTTAGAATGGTAACCCGTACGACACGTGTTTCTGCTCATTGGCTTCATCAGGCCCACGTATGTGACTGTGCCTCTCAACATAAGTCGAAATGCACAACGTCACATACGCAGTTACGGGTGTAACCTTAAGAAAAGGGAAAAAAAAAATATATTTAACGAGGACCACAAACAGGAGCCAGTGCACCAATTTGTGGCTTCAGCCAAAAGACCCCTTTTTTGGGGGCAACAATTAGCGTCGCCGACGGAGGCAACTATAGCCAACTGTCGTGGTATCCTATAAGCCCAAGAGAAGAAAAACAAATGCTAGAAACTAGCGCGGATCGATACATAAAAAAAGAGAGGAGAATTATTGTGGGCATGTCCGCTAGCAATGAACAGTAAAATGAAAAGTTAGAATGGTAACCCGTACGACACGTGTTTCTGCTCATTGGCTTCATCAGGCCCACGTATGTGACTGTGCCTCTCAACATAAGTCGAAATGCACAACGTCACATACGCAGTTACGGGTGTAACCTTAAGAAAAGGGAAAAAAAAAATATATTTAACGAGGACCACAAACAGGAGCCAGTGCACCAATTTGTGGCTTCAGCCAAAAGACCCCTTTTTTGGGGGCAACAATTAGCGTCGCCGACGGAGGCAACTATAGCCAACTGTCGTGGTATCCTATAAGCCCAAGAGAAGAAAAACAAATGCTAGAAACTTACCATTCTAACTTTTCATTTTACTGTTCATTGCTAGCGGACATGCCCACAATAATTCTCCTCTCTTTTTTTATGTATCGATCCGCGCTAGTTTCTAGCATTTGTTTTTCTTCTCTTGGGCTTATAGGATACCACGACAGTTGGCTATAGTTGCCTCCGTCGGCGACGCTAATTGTTGCCCCCAAAAAAGGGGTCTTTTGGCTGAAGCCACAAATTGGTGCACTGGCTCCTGTTTGTGGTCCTCGTTAAATATATTTTTTTTTTCCCTTTTCTTAAGGTTACACCCGTAACTGCGTATGTGACGTTGTGCATTTCGACTTATGTTGAGAGGCACAGTCACATACGTGGGCCTGATGAAGCCAATGAGCAGAAACACGTGTCGTACGGGTTACCATTCTAACTTTTCATTTTACTGTTCATTGCTAGCGGACATGCCCACAATAATTCTCCTCTCTTTTTTTATGTATCGATCCGCGCTAGTTTCTAGCATTTGTTTTTCTTCTCTTGGGCTTATAGGATACCACGACAGTTGGCTATAGTTGCCTCCGTCGGCGACGCTAATTGTTGCCCCCAAAAAAGGGGTCTTATGGCTGAAGCCACAAATTGGTGCACTGGCTCCTGTTTGTGGTCCTCGTTAAATATATTTTTTTTTTCCCTTTTCTTAAGGTTACACCCGTAACTGCGTATGTGACGTTGTGCATTTCGACTTATGTTGAGAGGCACAGTCACATACGTGGGCCTGATGAAGCCAATGAGCAGAAACACGTGTCGTACGGGTTACCATTCTAACTTTTCATTTTACTGTTCATTGCTAGCGGACATGCCCACAATAATTCTCCTCTCTTTTTTTATATATATATATATATATATATATATATATATATATATATATATATATATATATATATATATATATATATATATATTGCAGCGTTCTGGGGTTAAATTGATAAATTTAACTACCCAGAAGTGCTACAAGTGCGCGGCAGCTTTTCGCCAGGAGCATTTATGGGCCGTAGGTTTTTTAATTTTCCCTTTTCCTCTTCTTTGTTTAGGTTTTCCAAGGCACTAGGGCGCCACTGAGTTTTTGTTAAAGAAAAATACCCTTACAGCTTAATAAACTCAGAACTTAAGCTGATATTTGATTTTAAAAAAAATGTTATAAAATTCTTTGCATGTGTTTTAGCAGGCAATAAAACAAACCATTCCCCAAAATAAAATATATTTACTCTTATTTTAGAAAAGCTTGTCGACAGCTAAAAGGATTTGGTCATTAATAAAATAATACCTACTTGAACATATGGGTAGTAGATACTTAAATTAAATTACAGTATGAAAGGTTATCAAATATTTTTAGTACCATTTTGGCAAGTACAGTTTAGTAAGTATAAAATATACACCCTGCTACAAACAGTCTAATAAAATAGATAAGGTAAATCGTCAGGTAACGCAACGAGGGTAGATACCAAAAAAAAATCATGATTCTTTTCGCTACGCCCTAAAGAAAATGATACAAAACTTACCAAAACAGTTTTATACACTCTATTAAGTCAATATTCACTTGATAAGCCGCATGGTACAAAAAAATATATATACAATTTTATATTCATCAGTAATCAAAAACATAATACGGCAGATTTAAAATAGGGGTAATTACGTAATAATATTACCTCTAAATACTTATTTTTACAAAATTTACATTAGTCCACAGGAGACTTTATACTGCGATGCTTTAAATAAAAGGGATTATGTAATAATAATAAATTCATAAATTAACATTTTATATATGCAGTTATAACCAAAAATCGGCGTACAGGCCTTACCCAGAGACAAAATGGAGTACAATCCACCATAGCACGCGGAACTGAGTGCTTAGGGTGACTATCCTGACGGAGGAGGAAAGCTCTGAAAAGCTACCTTTCTAGATGTGGATCGGCATGGTCCCAAGGTTGTAACGAGGTGATGCGGCTGGACCACCTGGAGTAAGTACCCCTTCAGACTCTATGGTGTTGACGATAGAAACTCATGAGAAGCCACATACATAGGGTTGCATCCATCTCGGGACATCTCTTCGCAAGGAGTAGCGGGAAAACAGGTACGGGGAATTGCATCCGTCTCACAACATTTCTTTAAAAGGAGGGACAGAAAACCATGGACCGGGGGTTGCATCCACCATGAAACATCCTTTCAACTGTCGAAAATTATTCCTTTACCCGGAAAAAACCCTCATCCCATTGGAGGGTCACCAAAATGAAAAAACGACCATTGTGACTTTTGTCACAATCACAAACTATAACTAACTTCAATCTATAAAACGAGGGTTATAACTAACGGCCCTCTCTTGCCAAGACTCTTTGGCCAAGATTGTCCTTCACGACCACCTTGTCCTTCCTTAAATTCACCCCAAAAACCTCCCACGGCATCAATTTCTTGCCCCTCACAATTGGAACTCCATGTGTCACATTGGACCAATCAAAGCATTCGACGTCAGCCCGAATGTGCGCCGTTCAAAACTCGGCCTCTACATAATTATATTTTGGTTGTTCCCAAAAGTAAACACGATGTTTTGAAATGGCAATCATATTAGGAAATAAGAAGAAAAGAAACGGAAGATTCTCTGGACGTGCAGACACTGTAGCCTTAGAAAAACAAAGTATTCACTTCGTTAATTAGGATTAGTAATCAATTATTAATTAGTATTTTATTTTAGTTTACAATTAATCAAAATATACTATATACAGTTAAAATGGGAGAAACGTGCTACAAGAATAGGAATTTTTTTATCAGGGCCAGTCGTTACGTAGTTCTTAAAGTACACGCAATAATATAGGTAATATTCTTAGGAAATGCTAAATTAAACAATGAATACAATACTGTAAATTGATCTTTTAGGGTGTATCAACTCAAGTGCAGAAATAAAATTAAAACATTCTGGACCCGCACAACATTGTGGGGTTGAACTATATAGAATAAAATAGGATGCTAAGTTGCATAACCTACATCCTTGTAAAACATAAATGCTTGTTATTTGTGTAAGAAATTAATAATTTAATAAAATAAGATTTTATGAGATATTTAGTGTTTGCCTTAAAGTAATGTCAAAATTTTCTACAAAATCATCTTCACCATCTTGTCAAGAAAACCAAATGCACTAAAAAGTAATTTCAAAAACAATGTAGCATTTGAAATGCTACACTACCCCCTTCGAAAAATAAAAATATGTTAACTACAGTTAACGTATTTTTTATCTCGTACACCAAGTTCTGGGTTGATATCTCACGCGTATCAAAACGTCCTACTGGAGTCACAGTTTGATAAGTCATAATTCGGGTACAGTCACAATTCGGCTATAGTCTTAATCGGTAAAAGTCTACCAAAACTTTAGTGCACGGATAAAACAAAATTTACAACAAGTTACTAGGTATTCAAAGATATTCGACAGTATTCTAGACATTTTTTTTTTAGAACTACGTAAGATCTGCATTCCTGTTAATTTACAGAGACATCTGAATTAGAACCAAAATATGGTTTTAAATCTTTCACGTGCCAACGACCAGCAGATGTGCCGTCTGCGTTGCGCAATTCATAGACTAAACGAGAGATTCTTTTTTCTACGGTACAAAGAACATATTTAGGGGCTAATTTACCGGAAAACTTATTTGCTGCGTCCGATAAAACTTTGTTGCGTCGCCAAACCCGTTCACCCTGTTCAAAACTAGCATCTCGCTTCCGGAGGTTATAAGACTTGGCATAGCGTCTATACGCATCGTGCAACCGTTTTCGAACTTCTTCGAAAATATCCGATAAATTTTTAACATCGCCGACGTACTCGTCGCGATCTCCGGCAGTAATCTCTATACCTTCGGTAGAAGTTATATCCCCGTAGTAACGACCAGAAATAGGTACATAACGACCGTAATTTAAAAACGCTGGTGAGTAACCAGTCACTTCGTGTTTGGCGGTATTAATGGCATGTCTAATTTTGGGTAATTCTTTATCCCAGTCTTTATGTTCTTCAATGTAACAACGGATTGCGGTTCCGACAGTTTTATTATTTCGCTCGACGAAATTACAGTGGGGAGAATATTTAGGGCTATACCAAATTTTTTGAACATTGTATTGCTGAGAAAGCTTTTTAAACTCCGAACCGGCAAATTGTGAACCATTGTCACACAATATAAATTGAGGAACGCCTCTCTCAAGAAAAACTTCTTCTTCGATAAATTTTATTACACTCTTAGCTGTAGCTTGTCTAATCGGATGAAGGAGAGTATATTTAGTAAACCAGTCTCCCACGACGAGTAAATAAGCATTACCCTTGGAAGACCGGGGAAAAGGTCCCATTAAATCTACGGCAATAATTTGCCAGGGAAATTGTACGGATTTCTCAGCACCCATAAAACCCATACGCGGACTGTTAGCTAATTTTTGCGAAGAACACACCCTACAACCTTTAACATACCGCAAAATATCTTTTCTCATTCGCGGCCAATAATAATTATCTTGAACTCTACCTAAAGTTTTAAAGAAACCAAAATGTCCAGAAGTAGGTGGATCATGACAAGAACTAACTATTTTATTACGCAAGTACTTTGGAACTAAAGTTTTCCACTCGTTTATATTAGTCTTTACTTTAGATCTAGACAAAATAAGCTTATAAATTATATTATTTTCTACCTTAAAATGAGGGTAAGAATCGGGGCTTTTAACTATTTTTTCTTTCAACGTAATATACCACGGATCTAGCTGTTCTAAGGAAACGTCTATTAAGGATACTTGTGGAATCCTGCTTAAAGCATCAGGGACTACATTAAAACGTCCTTTTCTATGAATTAAATCAAAATTGTACTGGCGCAATTTCATCGCCCATCGTGCAAGTCTTCCCGTAGGATTTTTTAGGTTATTCAGATAAAGTAAAGAGTAATGATCGGTTATTACTGTAAACCTAACACCCTCTATCCACGGTCGAAAACGCTCTAAATTAAATAGCAAAGCTAGACATTCCTTTTCGGTTACTGTATAGTTACGCTCAGTTCTAGTAAGAGAACGACTCGCGTACGCGATAACCCGTTCTTCACCGTCTAAAATTTGGGTAAGCACACCGCCTAAACCCGTATCACTAGCGTCGCTTTGAACAGTAAAAGGCTTAGTAAAATCAGGTTGACATAAAACTGGAGCAGACACCAAGGCTTGCTTAATTCTCGTAAAAGCCTCCTCTGCTTCATTCGTCCACTTAATAGGCTCTCTTTTTTTCTTACCACGTAATAAATCGTTAATAGGAGAAGTCAAAGTAGAAAAATCTTTAATAAAACGACGGTACCACGAACATAGTCCAATAAATCGTTTAATTTCGGTACTATTCGTAGGACGCGGGTAATTTATCATACTAGAAATTTTCTCAGGATCGGTACGTAACCCGTTTGCGCCTACAACATAACCAAGAAATTTAAGGGTAGTTTTAAAAAATTCACATTTCTCTATACTAATAGTCAAGTTTGCGTCTTTAAGACGATTCTTTACTTCTCTTAACAAAGATAAATGCTCTTCAAAAGTAGACCCTAACACTATTATATCGTCAAGATAGGTAAATATTTTAGGCTCGAAACGTGGCCCAAAAATTTTGTCAACTAAACGTTGCTGTACTTGCGCAGCATTACAAAGTCCAAACGGAACAACTTTAAATTGAAAAAGACCTCGACCGGTGACACTAAATGCGGTTTTTTCGCGTGACTTTTCGTCTAACGGTATTTGCCAAAACGCCTTGCGTAAGTCTATAGTCGATATAAATTTTGCGTCCCTTAACATATTCAAAATACGGTCGATACTAGGCAAAGGGTAGGAATCGTGACGCGTCTGCGCGTTAAGCATGCGCCCATCATAGCACAGTCTATGAGAACCATTTGATTTTTTCACAAGTAAAACCGGTGCACAATAAGGGCTATTTGAAGGTTCGACAACATCTAAATTTAACATCTCGTCTAGCTCCTTATTTAAAATTTCTGACATATAAGGTGACATAAGGTATTGTTTTTTCTTAAATGGCTTTGCGTCGCCAGTATCTATTGTCATAGTAATTTTATCTGTACGCCCCAAACGCGTTTCACTAGAAATTTCTTGAAAAGAATCGATACATTTTTGAGCGGCTGCTCTTTGCTCAAACTCTAGTTCATCTAAAGTCACCAAATAATTTAAATTAGTTTGATTCGTGCTTGATATGCTAGTTAAATTATTCTGAGTATTCCATGTATTATTTCTAAAGTCCAATAATAGTGAAAATTGGCGTGCAAAATCGCTACCGAAAATAAACTCATGGCGTATTGAAGGTACAACTAATGCCCTAACTACACGACATTCATCGCTAATCACCACTGGTAAATCAACCAGGCCTATCACTTTTTGCGGCGAGCCGTCTGCAACGGAAATATTTTTTACACTCGCTGGGTTTATTTTAATTTTAAACTGATCTAAAATGTTTTGACCGCTAGCACCGATAATTGACGACGTTGCGCCGGAATCGAAAAGAGCAATTACTTCGGTATCAAATATTTTTACTGAAATATAAGGTCTATTGTCAAAATTTCTTTTTTCCAACATTGGAGAAATTTCATTCCTCACTACGGGAAATTTTAAGTTATGATAAAAGTTTTTAAAGAATTTTATATATTTAGTTTGTTCAACAGTAGGATAGCTTTTATTTTTAATTTTGGCCTGTTTATTTGCGACATAGTTTCGGCCGTAACGTATGCCGCTACGATTTAGTTTTTTGAACACCTGGTACAAGTTTTAATAGTAAAATTGGCAGCGCCACAACCAAAACAAAATTTATTTCTCTTGGCTTTGCAATTGGAGAAAACATGACCTAATTTATTACAATTCCAACATTTTACTTTACTGTTTCCTGAGGAGGAATTTTGTGTCGAAACGTGGCGTTCAAAAACACGAGACGGAAAATTTGAAATATTTTGTCTATTCCTATTGCCTGAATTATTCTTATTATTATCCGTATTAATTTCACAGAGTTGAGAGGGAGAACGAGAAACAGAACAACGATTTTTATTTTTTATGTAATTAGCCTCCTCTAAACGTTTAACTAAATTTACCAATTCTTGAACGGAATCAATAGTACATAAAGCTAGCTGAGTAATATGTTCGGCTAAAAGGTTTTGTTTTAAAATTTTAACTTTAGTTGTTTCACATGGGGTTCTGCTTAGTCTCGAAAAAAGATTTTCTAGCTGGGCTACAAAAATTATGACCGACTCATCTTTGCGTTGCTTGCGCGATTTTATTTGTTCCCAAATTTCGTCTTCTACACACGGCGATAGAAAGTCTCTTTTTATCCTTTCTAATAAATCGGGCCAATTTAAAACAGAGCTCTTTATGCTACGGTACCAAACAAAAGCATCGCCCACAAACAATTCAACAGCCGATTTAAATAAATCGTCTTCAGAAACACCCCGCGCGTCCGCGACTTCAGTTATGCGTTCAATAAAATTATACACGGCTTTGGGATCCCCGTTAAATTTAACATTCCAATCTGAAAGTAAAATCTGTTTATTTTGACACGTTATTATAGGGGGTGGAACATTTACTATTGATGGTCTAGGAAAACTTTGGTTACTTGTGTTCGCGGTATCGGTAATAATTATTCTAGCATGTACATCTGCATCTAATTGAAGGCATGTTGCGTACGTTTCTTCTTTATAAAGTTTTACGTCTTCGATATCATCCCCTTCGGTAGGAATTTTAAGTCTAAGAACGCGGTTCGTAACATGAGCAATTCGTGATTTTATTCTAGCTAGAAGCGTATCTTCGGGATTGCCTTCGAAATCTAAGATAAGACCGGTTATATCGACAACCGTCGCGTTAATAGCATCGCGTTCTCTGTCAAAATCACTTATATAATTATCTAAATCAATTTTATCAGCTCCTTGGGCTTCTTTCTGCAAGAGTCTAGCTAAAATTTTAATTTTTTCGGAACGTTCTTTTCTACTTCTTACACCACGAATATTCAATTCATAATCAATCTCAGGTAACAAAAGATGTCTAGGGGAAAATTGGTAATCCATTTCTATAAATATTTTCGGTACTATATTATTTGTATTCTAAATAAAATATTTCATAAATATCTAGTCAAAATCGCAAAGGAATGTATGTGTACCACAAAAAAAGGAATTTCATACAGTCTAAAAAGAGTAGGTAAAAATATCAAGAATTTTGTTATCATTCGTAGATAAGAATAAGTTTGTTTATGCTACCAAACACATGCAACTTGAGAAAATAAAATTTACTTAAATGCCTGGAATTAAAAAATAGTTTAATATTAAAGAATTTTAACGTTCTTAATTTGGAAAATGGAAAATTCGGAGCCTCACGTTACTGGGCGCTATTTAACTTGCAGCGTTCTGGGGTTAAATTGATAAATTTAACTACCCAGAAGTGCTACAAGTGCGCGGCAGCTTTTCGCCAGGAGCATTTATGGGCCGTAGGTTTTTTAATTTTCCCTTTTCCTCTTCTTTGTTTAGGTTTTCCAAGGCACTAGGGCGCCACTGAGTTTTTGTTAAAGAAAAATACCCTTACAGCTTAATAAACTCAGAACTTAAGCTGATATTTGATTTTAAAAAAAATGTTATAAAATTCTTTGCATGTGTTTTAGCAGGCAATAAAACAAACCATTCCCCAAAATAAAATATATTTACTCTTATTTTAGAAAAGCTTGTCGACAGCTAAAAGGATTTGGTCATTAATAAAATAATACCTACTTGAACATATGGGTAGTAGATACTTAAATTAAATTACAGTATGAAAGGTTATCAAATATTTTTAGTACCATTTTGGCAAGTACAGTTTAGTAAGTATAAAATATACACCCTGCTACAAACAGTCTAATAAAATAGATAAGGTAAATCGTCAGGTAACGCAACGAGGGTAGATACCAAAAAAAAATCATGATTCTTTTCGCTACGCCCTAAAGAAAATGATACAAAACTTACCAAAACAGTTTTATACACTCTATTAAGTCAATATTCACTTGATAAGCCGCATGGTACAAAAAAATATATATACAATTTTATATTCATCAGTAATCAAAAACATAATACGGCAGATTTAAAATAGGGGTAATTACGTAATAATATTACCTCTAAATACTTATTTTTACAAAATTTACATTAGTCCACAGGAGACTTTATACTGCGATGCTTTAAATAAAAGGGATTATGTAATAATAATAAATTCATAAATTAACATTTTATATATGCAGTTATAACCAAAAATCGGCGTACAGGCCTTACCCAGAGACAAAATGGAGTACAATCCACCATAGCACGCGGAACTGAGTGCTTAGGGTGACTATCCTGACGGAGGAGGAAAGCTCTGAAAAGCTACCTTTCTAGATGTGGATCGGCATGGTCCCAAGGTTGTATCGAGGTGATGCGGCTGGACCACCTGGAGTAAGTACCCCTTCAGACTCTATGGTGTTGACGATAGAAACTCATGAGAAGCCACATACATAGGGTTGCATCCATCTCGGGACATCTCTTCGCAAGGAGTAGCGGGAAAACAGGTACGGGGAATTGCATCCGTCTCACAACATTTCTTTAAAAGGAGGGACAGAAAACCATGGACCGGGGGTTGCATCCACCATGAAACATCCTTTCAACTGTCGAAAATTATTCCTTTACCCGGAAAAAACCCTCATCCCATTGGAGGGTCACCAAAATGAAAAAACGACCATTGTGACTTTTGTCACAATCACAAACTATAACTAACTTCAATCTATAAAACGAGGGTTATAACTAACGGCCCTCTCTTGCCAAGACTCTTTGGCCAAGATTGTCCTTCACGACCACCTTGTCCTTCCTTAAATTCACCCCAAAAACCTCCCACGGCATCAATTTCTTGCCCCTCACAATTGGAACTCCATGTGTCACATTGGACCAATCAAAGCATTCGACGTCAGCCCGAATGTGCGCCGTTCAAAACTCGGCCTCTACATAATTATATTTTGGTTGTTCCCAAAAGTAAACACGATGTTTTGAAATGGCAATCATATTAGGAAATAAGAAGAAAAGAAACGGAAGATTCTCTGGACGTGCAGACACTGTAGCCTTAGAAAAACAAAGTATTCACTTCGTTAATTAGGATTAGTAATCAATTATTAATTAGTATTTTATTTTAGTTTACAATTAATCAAAATATACTATATACAGTTAAAATGGGAGAAACGTGCTACAAGAATAGGAATTTTTTTATCAGGGCCAGTCGTTACGTAGTTCTTAAAGTACACGCAATAATATAGGTAATATTCTTAGGAAATGCTAAATTAAACAATGAATACAATACTGTAAATTGATCTTTTAGGGTGTATCAACTCAAGTGCAGAAATAAAATTAAAACATTCTGGACCCGCACAACATTGTGGGGTTGAACTATATAGAATAAAATAGGATGCTAAGTTGCATAACCTACATCCTTGTAAAACATAAATGCTTGTTATTTGTGTAAGAAATTAATAATTTAATAAAATAAGATTTTATGAGATATTTAGTGTTTGCCTTAAAGTAATGTCAAAATTTTCTACAAAATCATCTTCACCATCTTGTCAAGAAAACCAAATGCACTAAAAAGTAATTTCAAAAACAATGTAGCATTTGAAATGCTACACTATATATGTTTGAACGTAGACTTCCACAGATGGAGAGATGTCAAGAAATGTTGATCCGGGAGTACATCAATTCGTTTGTTAAATTCCTATTGGAGTCTGGCAGACGTTTCGCCAAGGTCTCACTTGGCATTATCAATGCTTCCTCATTGCTGTCAAGTCGTAAACTGAGTTCACTTGGCATTATCAATGCTTAGTCATTGCTGTCAAGTCTTAAACTCAGTTTACGACTTGACAGCAACGAATAAGCATTGATAATGCCAAGTGAGACCTTGGCGAAACGGCTGCCAGATTCCAATAGAAATTTAACAAACGAACGGATGTACTCCTGGATCAACATGTCTTCATATATATATATATATATATATATATATATATATATATATATTATATATATATATATATATATATATATATATATATACATAAATATATATACATAAATATATATATATATATATATATATATATATATATATATATATATATATATATATATATATATATATGACAAAGCAAGGAAATAACGACAGTATAATTTATACAAAGTGGAGAAAAATAACGGGGAAAACTGTCTGAAAGGTAGTTGCCCAAAAACCATGGGTCTCCTGACAAAAAACTGCAAATGGGTCTGTGAACTCTTTGTGTTTTTCAACTTCCAAGTTTCCCATCCAATAACTTGGTTATGTGCTACTGATGCGTGCTAATAAGCACGAAACACGTGTCTAGCACTACCTTTCAGATAGTTTCCCCGTTATTTTTCTCCACTTTGTATATATATATATATATATATATATATATATATATATATATATATATATATATATACATATATATATATATATATATATATATATATATATATATATATATATATATATATATATATATATATATATATATATATATATATATATATATATATATATATATATATATATACAGTGAAAGCTCCCATAAACGGACACTCACGGTTCCACTAATTTTGTCCGCTTATGGGAAGTGTCCGTTTAAAGGAGAGTAGTAAGGACTTATAAAAAGGAAATATAAATAGGTATCATATACACATTATGCTACATTATATAAAATAGGATTTATGTTATACGGTGGAAAAAAACATATAATACGCTACATTTTTAAAGTATTTATTTTATCTAAACGTTAATATGACTACAAATACATATAGGTAGTAAGTCAATTTTTAAAATATTACTCCTTGGGTTTTTGAAAAAAATCTAAAATATTTGTCTGACGGAATCTCGCCATATTTTGCTGAAGGAGACAATTTTCATAATGACTTTCTAGATTTTTTAAGTGTTGAAATGCAGTGAAATCATCCCTAGCAAATGTTTTTAACATAGAAATATGATTTAGAGCTTCGCCATATGAATTTATCGATTTCGAACTGCATGATGCTGCCGACATTTCTACTTCTGCTTCTTCTTCTGAGTCGTTTGGACTACCTTCTTCAAATGGGCCTATGCTCTCTACATCCAAATTTGAAAAGTTGTCAACGGCATTTTCTTCTTCTGTTGTTATATTACAGTCTAAATTCATGAAATCTTGTATATTTTGGGGGTCTGTTGCTCCTAAATTTTTGGCATGGCTCAATAACTCAGCAACTGTCGATAATGGCTTCAGGATCGTAATCAATTTGTACACTACATTCTAAGTTGCGTTCGCTTTTTCTAAATCCAGCTTTGCCAAAACAGTTCTTAATCGTCGAGGAATTAACTTCATGCCATGCTGTTTTTATGAAGTACAAAGCCTCTAACACATTGATACTCTTTGTAAGCTCAGATAAACTTTGAACATCTTCCATTTTTGTTAAAACATGTTTCAAAATCAAGTGACGATAATTAAATTTGAAATTTTGTATGATACCTTGATCCAAGGGCTGACAAACTGAAGCTGTGTTTGGCGGCAAAAATATAATTTTCACATTTTTCAGCTTCAGCTCACGAGGATGGGAGCCGGCATTGTCCAAGAATAAAATAACTTGCCTTTTTTGCATACCCATTTTTCCGTCGAATTGGAGCAACCATTCAGACATGATTTCTCGCGTCATCCATGCCTTTTTGTTTGATTTCCAAGTCGCTGGAAGATCCTTAATAGCAACATTTTTTAAAGCACGAGGACGAGCGGCTTTTCCAATCACCAGTAGATCTTGTTTGTCACCAGCCATATTTGCACAAAACAAAATGGTTAGTCTGTCTTTAGACAACTTTCCACCTATACATTTTTCTCCTTTGAGTGACAGAGTTTTATCCGGCAACGCTCGGAAAAAAAGTCCACTTTCATCTGCGTTGTACACATCCTCTGGTTTGTAGCCTAGCAACATAGAAGGAAGTTTCTCCAAAAATTGTTCAACATCAACTTGATTTACTGCAGCAGCTTCACCAGATATGCATTTAAAACTGATATTATGTCTCTTGCGCCACTTTTGAAGCCACCCGTCGGACGCACTGAAATTATTATAACCCAAATTTGTCGCAATTTCTTTAGCTTTCACTTTCACTAACGGTCCTAATATTGGAATGTTCTGACTTCTAGCTTTCACAAACCATTCAAAACATCTTTTGTCTATATTAAAACCTTCCTTTTTCAAAAAATCCTTCTTTTGGTTTATATTAATTCCAGATTGCCATTTACTTCTGATATCTTCCTTATTTTTGGTTATTTCAGCTGCTTGCGTCTTCCCAATATTAAACCTCTTTGCCAAATTACGAACTGAAACTCTTTCTCTATCTAACAAATTACCAACTTCCATCTTTTCCTTTAAAGTAAGCATTCTTTTTTTCGGTGCCATTTTACGTTTACATTCACAAACTAACCCCGATAACGCTGTCTGAACTAAAGACAAAATACAAACATGAACGCGATATATGCTCGCAAGCGAAATAAAGGGGAAACACCTGATATAAAATGAGGAATTACCGAATATAATGCACGTTCTAATAAGCGGACCTAAAAAATCGTCCGGCTATTAGAGTTTCGCGTCCGCTTATGGGAGATTTTTAGTCACATTGGGGAATAATCTAGTGTCCGCGTCCGTTTATGAGAGTGTCCGCTTATCGGAAAGCATTTAACATTGGAAATGATATGCCGAAATTCCGTTCCAGGAACTTTGTCCGGTTAAGGGAGATGTCCGTTTATTAGCTGTCCGCAAGGAGAGCTTATATATATATATATATATATATATAAATGCAAATTTTTAAAAGTACGCAAGAGTAAAGTAAGTACTTTTTAATTTTTCAATTTATTTAAAATACTTAGTTGTAAAATTTGCTTAGAATTAAAAGTTATGTCCCAATATGAAGTCATGGCCTCAAAAAACCAAATATTCTGATCTTACCCTGTGCCCTGTATAGAGACTGAATCCAGAAAAACAAGTTCATTTAAAAGGTTTCTCTGGACGTTTACTTTTGGAGAATGGCTCAAATTTCCAGACGCTTTTAAATTTGTTTTAACCACTCAAGGAAAATAACATAAAATATTGTATTTTTTGGAACAATTAGGCTAAGCTAAAACTAAAATTATTTTTAAACAATATGTTCAATGTTGCTTTAGTTTGCTTGAAAAATGTCGGAATTATTCATTTATTAAAAATAATTTGCATTCCTGGATTCTGTCTCTATACAGGGTTAGATAAAGATAAAATTATGTTTTATTTTCATTTTTTGAATAGAATGCCGACTTCATATTGGAACATAACTTTTAATTCTAAACAAGTTTTAAAAATAAATATTTGAAATAAATTGAAAAATTAAGGTACCTACTTTACCCTTGCGCTACTTTTAAAAATTTACATCTCCCTCGTATATCCCAATTTTTTTCAACTTTTGGTAGACGCTCTTTTAGTTTAAGAACATGCAGCGACTTTTATCAAGAATATCATTTTCTGAGATATTAATAAAAAAGTTTACCATATGGAGCGCGAATTCTGCCAGTCACTTGTATCATACAGTGTAAGTTTTTTAAAACCCGACATGGTCTAACTTTTTTATTTGAAGAGATAGACTAGCACTTCCAAAAGCAAAGTTGTATGAATTAACCTAACTAAGAAAAAACAACACATTTTTTTTCAGCATTGCCAGATTTCGCAGAAGCCACTTAAATAATATTTTTAAATGGCAACACCGCATCATTATCATTATTTAAGAGATCTCAAAATTATGAGTAAAAAAGTGTAGTAACATTTTTTTATTCGAGTACCTATTTTGAGAAATTGCTCGAAAAAAATTTGAATAGCATTACACACGATATATTGGAAAATGCTGTTATTAGGTTTTTTAATTTTGTTTATTATTATCATTTTTCAATTTATTTGTGCTGTGTTATAATAATAATAATAATAACGTTTATTGAAATCATTTACAATTTAAATATGATTATACATATATATGCATATTATAAATAAACTTGATGGAACCCCCGAAGACGTATTTGTTGGGGGCAAATCTTATTTAACATTACATTATTTAATTATATAAATTATTCAATTGAAATAAATAATATATTCAAATACATTCATACAAATTTCTTTTTGAGGACAAGAGAGATCATTAGGGGAAAATAAATAAATAATTTTTATATTATACAAAATAATATCAAATACTTAAATGTTTTAATACCAATAGACTGCCGATTATTTAAATTTTTTTCGACTGATTGCTCAAAAACGGCTACTCGAATAAAAAAATGTTACTGCACATTTTTTATCCATAATTTTGAGATCTCCTAAATAATGATAACAAAATGCGGTGTTGCCATTTAAAAAAAATATTGTTTAAGTGGCTACTGTGAAATCTGGCAACGCTGGAAAAAAATTCTTGATTTTTTTAGTTAGGTTAATTCGTACAACCCTATACCTTAAATTTGCCTCAGTAAGTATGTATGCATAATTTTTCTTCTTAAACCAACTTTGGTCAAGAATAAAATGTTTCTCAAAAGTCAATAAAAAAAAGTTTCCCACATTGTTACCAAATCTTTGCCAGACACTGTACATACAAATCTAAAATTTTTTTAAATTAGGTTTCAAAAATGTATTTTTTTTAATACTTTGTTTTTCTTTGTTTTCCGAGTTACTTAAAATATTTTTTTTATTTACTGATATAAGGACAGCCAACTCTTAATTTAAAAAAAAAATGCTTCATAATATTGATAAACAGCTAATAATTATGAGTATTCTTACAATTTTTATTGAACTCATGCCGAAATTCACACTTTTATTATGCTCGAAGTAGGTACGTACCATTACTGTTGAGTATAACTAAAAGTGTGAATTGTGGCATGATTTCATTAAAACTTGTCAGAATATGGAAAGATTCTGTAATTATACCTATTTATCTCTATTATAAAAATGAGAGCACTTTTTAAAATATGCCACATTTACCCCGACTGTCCCCCTTTTACTTAATTAGCAGTGCCTCACTTAAGTTTCCGGATTTTTTTTAAAAACCTAATTTACAAAAAAGGATAAGAATTATGTTTAAATTCACTAAAAAGGTTTAAGATTTAGTAGGTAAGTGCTGGTTTAAATTAAGATATTCTAGTTTAGTTGATCGGTTAGGTTTTGACAGGTTTTTACCCTGTCACTGTTAATAAGTCGTCATTAAAAACTTATGGGTTATATAATATTTCAGCGATTTGCTTGGTTTCTAAATAAGTTTCATATTGGAACGTGATGCTAGAATAATTGTCGTATTATTGTGGATACGAAAATTGTCCTTTTCTTTATAAATTTGCAAAAGAACTCATAGTATAAAACTTAGTTGTCTTATTCTTACACTTGTCAGTTTAAACTTTTGGTTATCAAATTAGACCGATCTAGCGTTGGAGAATCTGGCTGTATGTTTTTAAACTTGAACATCAAAAATTCATTCAGTAAGTGGACAACAAAAAATTTCAGCTTAAGCAGTCCAGTAATTTTGAGATACCTGGCAAGTAGCCAAACAGATGGACAAACAAATAGGTACCTGGTTATGACCATTTATAAGAAAGTATAAGTACCTATAGGTCGGTACATTAATTTTGAGATAGAACTAAGTAGGTACCTTTTGTTATAAACTAAGTTAATAAAAGTATAAAAGCAAGTATTAAAGATGTCAAGAACCAGAAAAGCTTATCAAAAGCATGTAAAGGATACCTGTTCGAGAACTATAGTTTATTTATGTCAATTCTGTGATTTGTGGTTTATTTGTGTCAATTTCTGTTCGGATTGCGGACTCCATTTCCACTGAGTTTGTGGAGTTTAATGTGCAATATTTTTGTATTATGTATCTAGCGAGGTATCTAGTAAACAACATAATGTATTATATTATAGATTAATTATGTTTTTAGTTTAGGCTTTTACCTGCCATATTATTGAAAGTAGCGACACATACAGTGATCTCGGTCCCTAGGTGTCTTCTGCTTTATTTTTAAATTTCTAACATGTATGTGTAAATTTGTATTGTAAGCAGGTTCTGAAATAAATAAATAAATAAAGACCTACCTGCGTTCTTTTAAAAATATTCATCTTCTTGATGAATTTTAATCTCGGGCCCAGTTTTGGTATTAATTCCTTTAACGTCTCCTCGGAGAGTAACAATAATGACTCTTCATCGATGCCTTGTGCTATGAAAGTAAACATGCATAAAAACTATTGTTGAAAATGTTGTAAATATTAAGTATCCTGAAATATAATACTATGATACTGATCCCTATATCTGCTTTTTTTAAAGCTTAACAGGGAAAATGTTTCATCGATGCATTTCATTTGTCCACATGTACATAAATTTCACTAGGTACTATTATAAGACAATGTCTTGACCATATTATACATATTAAATAAAGCTTGACTCTGATGGATACAACATAACCACAATTTCCTGTGATTACAACCTCAAATATCATAACTAAGAAATTAAAATCCGCGTCTTGTTCCATAAGTACTTACAATCGATTTTTGCAATTTTTCTTCACTTCAAAATAAAAAAAAAATCGGTGAAGGTTTTCACATACAAATTTAGCACTAAATTCCGGGATCCAGCTACAAATTTGGGGTGCTAGATGGATAAAACAAAGCTTTAAACGACAATGCATTTTATAATTTTTCAATAAATTCAACAAAAAATACAATATAAGAACTCTTAAATAAAAATGCTTAGGTACTTTAAAATTTTAAACACAAAACTAATCTTTTTAACCTAACCTAAAATACAAAACTGTTTTCTATAATCGACACAAATCGATCGTGTTGTTTTTGCCTGCCGGTCATTCGACAGCGAACGTTAAACAGAGCGAAAAAATATGGCTAACAACAACAAATAGAATAAGTACTACGATCTCGCGGAGTCCCACCTAAGAACTCACGAAATTGCGCTGTTGTCAAGTTTATGTCAGGCGAAATTAGAAATGTGGGTGTATAAAATAAAATAAATAAGAAAAAAAACAATAATTCATAAAAAAAGAGTTGTTTTGTTAATTAAAAACAATGTAATCGTCTCCTCTACCTTTGACACAGATCAATGAATTATTAATATCTATTCTTATCGGTACGCTTATAAAATGTCAAATACAAATTATAAAGTTTCACAACACTGCCAGAAGGAATAAGGTTTGCAAATGGTTTTTCGTTTTCCTAAAAATATTTCATATTTGATTTGGATTGGATCAGTTAGGTACTTTATCATTTTCTAATGAATGTAGAATGTAGGTAGATGGAAAAAGAAAAACTGTTTTTCAATGTTATTAGTGCATTCAGTGTTGAATAAGGAACAGAGTATTTGTTAAGCAAAATTCTGTTTTCTGGGGTAAAAAGCCCTTCCTTTTACGATTTTTTTAATAAAACTTATTTTTAGAAGGTAAGCTTCCTAATAAACCTAAAAAATTTACCAAAATCGATGGTATGCCACAAAAACCTTACAATCCTATTATATAGGTACCTATTAGGTACTGAAGTCATGATTAAGATTATTTTATATCAATGATGAACCGCTAGAAATAATACTACAATTCATACATACCTTTAAAAATAGGTAAGAAATCACCAAACCCCCAAAATGGCTTCCATTGTGACAAAATAAAATAATATACACCACACCGAAAACCGAAACGCCCAAGCACGCCTGGTCTTCCCCGAGCCTAAGACGAAACTAAAACCATAGATTAGGGTTAGTTAGGGTGAATAGATTGGACACTGCCGTGTAAACTGTAAACGAATTGACCAACATGTTCGTGCTACTTTAGCGCCACCTCCTGACTCGGTGTGAGGTAATGCTCTGGCTTTAGATGTAGATCTTTGCTTTATGCAAATGAAGCGAATTTCGGCTATTGCCCACTAGATGGCAATCGACAGTTTGCCGACAGATTGGTGGAGGAATTAAAAAAAGGTTTTTAGTGTTTATAATTTTTGACTTTTCCATTAAATCTTTTATTTTTAAAAATGTATTCAGAAATTTCTCACTAAATTTTATAAATATGCATAAATTTTTTATTGCAATATCTATAATTTAGTAAGGAATTTATGAATCCTTTAAAAATAAAAATTTTGATGGAAAAGTAATTTAATCCAACACCTGTAATAAAAAAGGGAAATGTACTTCTTTTTCAGTACACTCATGATTTTATTATAATAAAAAAACACGTTAATTACTTTCTAATTCTTAATGTAATTAATATACTACAAATTTTAATGTAACAAATACAGTATGTAGAAAAAAAGTATTTATAAACTGGAGAAAAAAGCTATAAAAAGTATCATTTACCATAACACTAGGGATTAAAACAGAAAACAAAACAAATAAAAATTTGTTCTTTAGTTTTTAAAAATATTTGCCAGTGTTCTTTTAGCTACATTTACAGAGACTTTTTTGGCTTTAATGAATATTTTTGGGGCATTTGTTGGAATAGGTCTCTGGTCTGCACCTTTTAAAACTCGATTTATTTGTTTAGTGTAGTTAAATACATTAATTGTAATAAAATATTTAAATACTAGTTTTTTTATTGTAGTATTGTGAAAACAATCTGTAAGGGATATTCTGCTACATAAAACTTTTAGGATGTATTCGACTATGCCAAATTTGTGTAAATCTCGCTGTAAAATTTATTTTATAATGGCAAGAGCTGTTTTACTTTTGTTTTAAAAAATTGGCGCTTACATATTTAAGATGTAGGACTCTGGGGTTGTATTCTTTCCTTCTCAAAAAGTCTTCATCATATTCGTCTCGATCATCTGCACTCTTCTTTTTAAAAAAACTCCTCTTTGCAACTGCATGGCTGCTTCCCATTTTTTTTAACCAAGTAGCCAGCAACATACCTTCAAGCCCTACTTTCCACAGGTTTAAGAGAAACATCCAGTGAATCAGTGACAGTGCAAAAGGTCTCTTGTTGTCCCTGGTCATCATCTTTCTCCGGTAGCCCCTATAAAAGTAAAAATAAACCATTAAAAAATATATATAGTTTTTTAAGTGGACCACCATGAACCTATATAAAAAATGTCAAAAAATTCAGATACACTTTAAAGGACAGGCCTTCTTTACAAGCAAAAATAAATGTTTTATTACTCTACAAACTTCAAAATCTATTGACAAGTGTTGGTAATTTTTGTTAACGACTCACTATTTTGCTCAAAATGTTATGGTCAGAGGCCTTATGGGGTTCTATTTATGCTAGGTCGCCAACAGGCAGATCGACAGACAGACTGATTGATGGAATTGAGCGACTGTTTTTCGTGATTTAGGCAGCCCAAATGTGAAAAAAGTTAAAGCTTTTTTCCTGATTACAATAATACTGTCCTCTTACAAGGAAACTAAAAACAATTTTTCTAGTTTTGTGTTCCATTATTTACAAAAACAAATTACGCAAAAGAAATATACACAGTTTGGGCTCCTTTATTCCTGAAGGTCTTTAATTGTGTTATATTGCAAAGTGGGATTTTTTACATTTTTACATTTATAACCTCACATTCTTCATCCTTTTAAGCATCCTGTATATTAAATCTACATTTTTGCATTGCTTATATTCTTTTTTCCTTTATGCAAGTTCTATCAGGAATAAACTTTTCTGAGAACTCAAAAATTAAAAAAAACTGATATGTTGCGAATATAATGGCCCACACTGTAGATAGGTATAAACCTCGGTATAAACTATTATTTGTAGAAGTTTGAAATGAGATCATAACCTTATCAGAAAGGAGAAAGCATGGATCAACGTTAGATTTGTACACTGAATATTTCATATCACATATGAAAACATACCTGGTACATTCAACGAGGGTATAACTCCTTTTTTAGGTTTCTATTAAACGTAAAATCTTCTTCCTGGAAATGGAGTGAACAAACCCTAAAGCTGTTGTAAATTTTTACACTTTCATCAGGTCTATAATCTTTAGTTAAACGTTCATTTCCACAAAACATTACACATTGATCAAAAAGAGGCTTTTGCTTTTCTGGATTGGGAAAGTGATACTTAACTTCACCACTATGGAAGCAACTTGGTACAGCACAAGTGTAAGCCATGGTAACTCACTTTCTAAAAGTTAAATAACTAGTTATGAGTATATTAATATTTTTACATTATTGTGTATTAAAAACATCTAGCAATCAAAAACAAAGCACCTGGTAAAAATCAAGTTTATTACAGTTTGTTCAAATTTTAAGTAAAAACCGACTAGGGCGATTGGGACAATGGTAAAAGCAATTAATGAATTTAAATAAAATATGCCTAAATAGACTATAAATAATCATATAAATATATCTTTCACTAATAAAATTGTTTTGGTCGGTACTTACTTTTAATAATTTTTCAAAGCGAGTACGAGATTCACTCTTTAAACAAAAGCTGCAACTTGTAATTCTAAAGCCTTTACTATTTTCCTACTACAACACTAAAAATAATAACAATTTAACTCGAACACGAAAACAAAACCGATTGCACTAATGGCGGACGGTAAACGGCAAAACAGTTAGGTTAGTCGTTATCGTTAACAGGAACACGTGCTTTTGGCTCCGCCTCCCGCTCCAAAAATGATCGATGGTGGCGACGCTGGTGGGTTGGTGTGAAGCTTTAGCGGGCCGCGCGCATAATTACAAGTGCGCAGGGCATGACTAAAACGTTAAACGATAAACCGCCGATAGTTGCAAGATATTGTGCGGGAATGGTAATCCCGCCCTCTTCTGGGATTTTAAATTAGTAACAGGTACAAAAAGGTTTGTTACAGTTGCATGACAATTTTGCGAAGGTAATAAAGCGTTGTATTACAATTATTAACGTGTAGTAGTAAGAAATGAAATTTTTACCCTTATATGAAAGTTGTATTAGGACTGGACGGCATAAGACAGAATTGTATTGGGAATGCTATTAATGCATACTGTTTATAAATGACGTTCTAGCAGTTCAGGGATTGCCGTAGTTGTTAACCTGTGTTGCTACACCAATAGTTTAAATAATACTGGTTAATAAAAAAATTGTTATCCGTACAAAATTATTCTTAGCAGTACTGTTTTATTAGATCATTTTCCTCAGTGTAGAGAGAATATCCCTAAAATATACTAATTAGTAAAAAATAAGGCAGTTGATTGAAGTTAAATGTAATAATGTTAAATGTCATAATGTGATAAATCAAAAATTTTACATAAATTTCATTTAAATGACAGTATCGCCAAATTATATATAAGCCCATAAGACTTTACGTATCTTTGCTATTAGTAAAGATAGACACCACATTTTCGGTATATCTTATTGGTTAATAAATCTACTTTTTCAGGTAATTTAATTTTTTCAACCCCCTTAAGGTAAATGTCCCAGTATTCGTCACGTTAAGGCCATCTTCAGCATTAAAAATTGAAAATAAAAAGCAGTTTTGTTATCTTATTTAGGAAAATATTGCAAATATATAGATTATAGAGTTCGCTATCATGCCTTTTATTTTCATATGCATAGTTCTAGCTTAAAAATCGACTAATTTATAGAAATCGTTAAATGCGGCCATGTACCAATTTTCGTCATGCAAAAATATGGTCCGACCCAGTTATCGGCAGGTAAGTCTACTAGTGTTCGTCAAGTAGTAAAAATCTGGAATTGCTAAATCAAAATTTTTATTATTCATTCATTTGAGTTACAGATTTGACATATGAAAATTGTAGTCTTTTTTGTTATTTTGGCACATCTATCTTGCATCCACTTTAAACATTCTTGGCACCTAATCATATTTTCTTTGCACTCTTCTTCGCAAATAAAACAAAACCAAGATTCTTTTTCTGTTTCCTTTTCGGTGCAATTAGCATTTTCTTCTTTTTTTGTTTCTTCTTTTTTTGCTTCTTTTTTATTTCTCTTTTTTAATATTTGTCCTTTCTTTTGTTCTTTGTTTTCTTGTCGCTTTCTTTTTCTGTCTTCGATCTCCTTTTCCTTCTCAATCTTTTTATCTTCTTTTTTTCTAAAATATTCTTGCCAGTCCTTAGAAGTGGCCACCGACGGAATTTTTTCAACCCGTCTCTTTGAAGGTTTTGGTATTTCTGGCCAAAATAAATTATTTTTAAAAGGAGATGGTATATTAGAAGGTATATCTCTGTCACTGGATTTATTTTTATCAGATTCTTCTCTCATTTCCTCATTTCCATCGCGATTAGTGGCATTCGGTCAGAATTTGATACATTTGTCCCAATACTTGTACTCTCGGATGGATAATCTAAAATGATATCAATTTAAGTAAAGAGATGTTCTAATAGCTATCTCTGGATGTCTTTTTTGAAAGGCTTCCAACCAATGACGGCCTGGCCTATCGTTGCTAAATGGATTAGATCTTCCTAAACTTTTGATTAACATCTGGCCACTATCCAAAAGTTGACAATTGTTTACGGGAAATCCCCTGCTACCCAAATGGCAAATCCATGTTACCAAATTTAGCTCCTCATTTTCTGATAAAATGGTCGATGGGCCCATTTTCCTTTTTAGGGGAGTTTTTCCCCTACATTTATCTGAAAGGGTCATACTTGGTACTTTAAAAATTTTTGCTGCTGTCGCAATTGGTGAGCCCTTTTTGACAGCGTCGATCGCTTTCTCCATGTCCATTTCACTATAGTTAAGTCGACTCGTAGCTATAATAAAAATAACCAGTTATCGTCACCAAGGGATCCAGTATTCGTCACTACTATTTAGAAGGTTTTAACTTTTTATTTTGTCCTATTGCTGATATGACGATTACTGGTACGGATATTCCTCAATATAACTGAAACGCAATTCCTTTATCATAATAATAATAGGCTCTTTAAAACAAGAAGGAGATTATATGTAATTCTAAAAGGTGCTGGCCCAGTGTCCGTCACATCTGACGAATACTGGTACACAACTCTGTTTTAATGTACCAGTGTTCGTCAGCACAATTAACAAAATAAAACGAATTTCTAACCTCCCAATATTTAGTAACTATCTATTTTGAATATATATATCAGTTAGGGAAAAATTGTTTTGTGGTAATAATATACACTGATGATATTCTAGAGGCACATAAAAATATTGACTCACCTTAACACTAATAGAAACAACAGTAACAGCACTACTTCTGGCTAAAACACCGCCGTTTTCAACATATCGCGCAAATGGCAAACGTCACTTGTGTCAAAAAGTGATGCACTGAAAATGTCCGTGAGATGTCGCTACATGGATTGGAAAAGGAATCGAACGTTATTTAGATTTCTAAATGCCTAATTTATTAAGAAATTTAGTTCAACTGACGATAACTGGGACTATGACGACCACTGGGACATTTACCTTAAGGGGTGACGCTAGGGAGTTGAGGTCAAAAATTTTAAATGCAACCTTATGCCGTGTGATACCTTATTTTAAAGGTCTTCAAAAAAGAAACATTTTGTCGCAAACCCGAGGTACGTATCTTAATTCGTTTTTGAAAGGCAAACCTTTAAAATTTAAAAATGTTTAAAAAAAATTAAAAACTTAAATACCTTTATTTCCCTTATTACTTGTATAAAATTACCACCATGAACTTCGTGGCAGTAATAAACTCGATTTTGGAACTCACTTCTCAAATTTTCGAGAATGGCAGGTGTTACTTCTTGGCAGTGTTAAAAATCGACTTTATCACTGCAAAGAAGTTCATGGCGGTCATTTTAAACACCTTTTAAAGTAATAAGAGAAATAAAGGTCCTTAAGTTTTTATTTTTTTTTAAGATTTCTAATATTTATAGGCCTGCCAGTGAAAAACGAATTAAGATACGGACCTCGGGTTTGCGGTGAAATGTTTCTTTTTTTGAAGACCTTTAAAACCAGGTACCACACGGTATAGGGCTTCATTAAAAAATTTTGACCTCAACTCCGTAGCGTCACCCCTCAAGGGGGTTGAAAAAGTTAAATGACATAAAAAAAGTACATTTTTTAACAATAAGACTTTTCGGACACCCTGCATACATATTTTTCTTCTGCATTAGTAAAGAGGGAAGTATCGAATCCGATACAATACGATCGTAAAATAGAACCCAAAGGCATTGTTGCATGATTGTGGCACTTGACACCTTCGGCATTGTCACTTGCAGTTCTATTTACGCCAAAATACAGCTATTTTTTTAATCGGTACTGGCCACTTAAAAGCGCGACTGTCCCGCCAAAATCGGGACGGATGGTCACTTTAGGTTAGTATGAAAGAAAATTGCTTACTTTGTCATAAAAATTAACATTACAACGGTAAAACAACACTTTTAAAAAATATATACGTTTCCTGATATTTCCATGATATTTCCTTAAGATAGGAATAAATATCTCAAATAAGTTTATTACCAGATATGAAACAAAGTAAGATTTTTATTTCTGTAAAAAAAAATGGGGATCTAATTTGAAATGTTAGGGGTGAGGGTGGATTTTTGAGGGTTGACATAATGAAAAATGGTTTCAAGGATATTTTGTGGAAGTCCATTCGATATCCTAGCCTAGACTACTTTAGCTTTTAGAATAACTGATATATTGCTTGTTACGAAAATTCAGGGACACTCTGTATATGACATTTGCCCATGCTCGAGATTTTGAGTAGTACATGTGAGATTAGCAGTTATTATATAAAACTTATTAGCCTAACTGGCGCTAAACCGCGTGAATGCGCCTTTTACTGTCAGTTCATTAAGTACCACATTTTAAAAAGTAAAAAAGTCTGAATTTAGTCGGGCTTCGGGCCTTCTGGTATAGTCTGCCCAGCGGTAATTGACACTCGAAAGGAATGAAAAATAAATCACTATGATGCCGTAGGGAATTTTTAAAAATTCGGAATACTAAAAAACTATGTAGTACGCGTACGCCTATAGTTTTTTAGCATTCCGAATTTTTAAAAGTTAACAACGGCGTCACAGGAATTTTTTGTCCCTTCGTTCCGAGTGTCAATTACCGCTGGGCGTATTATACCTACAAAACGCCTAGCACTATAGCTACACACACACCAGTAAGGCTTTAAAGGCTGCACTGTAATTCTCTGATTTATTTTCGCAGATAAAACTGGCCATAAAAGGCGCATTTATGCGGTTTAGCGCCAGTTACGGTGGTATATACTTATTCTCATATGTTCAGTGTACTACTCAAAATCTCGAGCATGGGCAAATGTCATATATATTTGGCAACATCGGCGCTACTTGATATGGACTATGTGCTAGGTGTTATGGTTGCGTGTTTATTTTTATTTAATTTAATGTTTTCTTTGTTTTTTTATGGCCAGATTCTCCAAAGCTAGTCCGGTCTAATTTGAAACCCAAAAGTTTCAAACTGACAAGTGTGACAACAAGACAATTAAGTTTTTACTATGAATTTTTTTCTGAGTTTTTCGCAACTATATAAAGAAAAGGGCAATTTTAGTACGTTCCTCCGACAATAATAGAACTAAATTCAATCTAGCAATCCGTTCCAAGATAAAAATCATTTGGAAACCTAGCAAATCGCTGAAATATCAGAATAATTTTTGTACGTTTTTAATGACAACTTATTAACAACTAGATTTCGCCCGCGACTTCGTCCGCGGTGTAACAATTTTGCTCCATTACAAACTTGGAACCCCCATTTCACCCCCTTAGGGGATAATTTATTAAAAACTGTAAAACACGTGTTTAAACATTTATTTTTTAGAGTACTTCTGTGAAGTTTCGAGTTAATAGGACGATATACTGTTTCTCTATATAAAGTCTGAACCCCTGTTTCATCCCCTTAGGGGTTGAATTTTAGAAACCCCTTCCTTAGTAGGTTAATGTTTTTTTAATATAAATTTGCTTGTGTTCCATTATAATAGTGTGTTATATGACTTGTATACTTTTGTGTTTCAGTAAAAATATCGGAAATATAAAAAATCAACAGAAAAACATAACCAAATTTTTTTTTTTTGTAAAACCATGAGACCGTCGAAAATTGGTTTTGGAAATGGAAATAAAAATTTTATGTCTTTATTTTGACTAAAATGCGTACAGTGGCTGTTTTTGTGTAGGATCAATTGTGAAGTGAACACCCTAAAAATCTACGCAAAAAGATGGTTTTCTATACCTTATAACTATACTATTACACATCAACCATAATTTGTTTTAATTTTTTTATTATAATTTCAAATTTTACATTTACTTTTACTACTGTATAATAGATTTTTGTATTTCTATAACAGTGAAGCTCTTTTCTTTCGCCGTCGAACATTAACATTAATACGAGCTCTGGCGAGTTCAACATCAGAATTGCACGCCGAGAGTATCGGCAAAGACTGTGTGTTGGAGAAAGAGGAGTCCGGCGCATGAGACAAAACATCGTTGTATCAAAATGATGCAAATTTTAGCGTTCTGGCGTACACTCAGTGCTGCCAGAGCTACCGTTTTTATGGCAGATCTACCGTTTTGACAGTATCTACCGTTCTACCGCAGACACACGTAACCTACCGTAAAATTGAAAACAGAGATAGGTACTAGAATTTATTACCTTATAAAAAAGTAAAGTAAAAAAAAACATTAATCACTTAGAAATCGATCGAACTATGAATAACGATTCGGTGCTCCATCTCTAACAGACATCACTGACTTCGGATTTCGGTTATTCCCAGCTCCTAGTTTATATAGTATAGGCCTGCGACTACGCGTTTTGTGAATTTTGTGACTGCTTCTACGTTTTGACTTTTGGTTCGTTTAGATTTGTTAGTAATTTTAATTTACCTAGTTTAGTTTACAATATGTTAAATTTGATAATCTGTATTATTTTTTCCGTTAACCAAATAGCGAAACTCCTAAAACAATACATGGTACAATTAGTGCACCTTAAGTGTATTTGCATCCTTTTTTAACGTAATGGATGAGAAAAGAAAAATACAGATACAAGATACACCTGTGGCGAAGTAATTATTGTACCAACTGAAAACGCTGTTAGGGATCTTTTTAGGAACGTACCGATCAGATGACGTTTACCGTTGTCAATCCTAAATATACCATTGTCAATCCTAAATCTACCGGTTACTACCGTTTTCTATACCTCGAATCTACCGCCTTTGTCATTTCAGATATGACTCACGTGCACAATGCACGTGAATCATATCAGTAGTCAGCGGATAGAACAGGCGATTTTAAATCCGTGACCTAGTCATGACTACGTCACCTTACTTGGCAACGTTGCTCCATATACTCAATGTTTAACCTAAAAAATCAAAGTATTAAGATTAAATGAGACAGTGTTGCCCAGTGGTCTGACTAGGTCGTGACTTGGTCACTGATTTTAAAATGGCTAATGGTGATATACGCGGGAGCCCAGACGGCTAGTAGTGGTAGTAGGTTATTTTCGAGGCTATTTTTATTAAAATGCAGTACCAGATTTTAAATTTTAATCGCGTAATTGAAGTTTTTGCAAAAATGAAGAACAGGAGAATGGACTTTTTACATAGACAAGCTTAGATTGGTATGCATTTTTTTCACTATTTCTCTTTGTTTTTTGCTTGTATAACTACCGAGCTGAACACCCAGTTTAATACCTCACGAGTCGCCACTGAATGCGTAATCACGTTAATTTACAATTTAAATATTTTCTAAATTAAGTATTGTGTCTCTCTTTATTTTTTCAGATAAAATTATTGTAAAAACTACTTTGGGTAAAAAAATATGTTCTTCCAATTTATGCAGTCAAACAAAACAAAATTCTCGAACATATAAAATAAATTCTCCAAAATTTTCGATAAATTCTCATTTTGCTCTGAGAATATTTCCCTAAAATAAATTCTCGAGAATGTTCCATCTCTACAACTCTTTATCTTTTTAGATAAAATTATTGTAAAAACTACCTTTGGTAAAAAAAATATGTTCTTTCAGTTTATGCTGTCAAAACATAAAATTCTCCCACATATAAAATAAATTCTCCAAAATTTCCGATAAGTTCCCATTGTTCTCGGAGAATATTTCCCAAAAATAAATTCTCGAGAATGTTTCATCTCATACCTGATATTATTTGACATCGGTAAACATTACTTTTGGATCTGACGATTAGTTACTTTTGTCACATGAGCAAATCCTTTATTTTTCTGTGTCTGACACCACTAAGAAACACAAAAAAAATAAAGAGTTTGTGTAAAAGTGTAATAATTACAAAGGAATGAGATTATGCACAGGGTTGCCAGAAGATTCAAAACTGATATCGTGAGATTAATAATAATAATAATGAAATGAAAAATAATAAAATGACTTTCTAATTTTGAAAATACCGAGGAAAATACCAAGAAATTTCACACAGAGGTTATGGTTAAATTACTGTAAGCTAAACAGACAAATATTTTTTTTTGGTTGTAATATTTGGATGTTTTATTAGCTTCAGTTTTCTTTTGAGACAGAAAATTAATATAACATAGCCAAATGTATTGTTTTCATTTTGAGCTTAATATCCTAGATACAAAAAATTATTTGTACAAAAATTGTTTAATGCTACTTACCCGTCACCAGTTTTTTTTCTTCAGATAGGTACCTATTAGGTTCATAACTAGGTACCACATACATAAAGTTTACATCCTCATACTAAACATGGACTAAATTTTAAGTATTTTATTTTAGGTGACTCTAAAAAAAACGAATTTATATTAGAAACTGTACTTAATATAAAATTTCCCAAAAATATGTCATTCAAAAAAATTGGCTATAGAAATATTGGATATATTATATATTTTAGCATTAGCTGTCTTGGGTCAAAATATGTAGGACAATTTATATTCCTACTCTACTTAAGTATTTAGATGAACTTTGTTTTCTAAAAGTTAACCAAGGAAAGGTGAGTCACTTGGCTCAGAAATTTTAAAATATAAAACTATTTTGACAGCTAATGACTTTTTGAGAATCATTTAAGCCAACCTTACATAACTGTACATTTAAGATTCTAGTATTTTTGGGCTTAGAAACATTTATTTAGCCAAATAACTGCATCTATCTATGACCCAAAATTATCTCTACAACTACTTGAATATTATAGGATTTATATATAGGTACCTACCTACCCAATATTTTATATTTACCTCTTCAGTCTTCCTATTTCTTTTACTAAGCATAACAGAATTGCAATCTGATAATGAAGCACCGGTTACTTCTTTAAGTAATCTCCATCCAAATAGATCCACAACACTTTTTTCAAACTTTCATTTTGTCTTTTAAGAACATAACCTTTATGACGGTTCGGAATATTTTTGAAGATTTCTTACAATCACAATTATTTTCAGAAAACTATACATAATTTTTGTTGTTTAATACACAAGGATTATTGCAACGCAGAGTACTATTTAGGTACGTACTTAAATGAACAAAGTATTTTAACTGATATACATCTTTGAAGTACGGCGACCATAACCGACCATAACTCTGTACTGTAGCTGTCACAGGTAGCTGTATCGGATAATATTTGCTTTACGTCTACCCATTTTCTTGTCTTAGTCCGAGAGTCGGTAATCATCTTGTGTTTCCTCTCCCAGAAAAAATGTACTATAATTATTGTAAAAAAAATCACCTTTTTGACTTTAGGTCTTGTCGACTGACATTTTTCTATTCCTAAGCATCTAACATTACAATATTAACAATCAGTTTGGTAAATCAATTGATATAGGTACAATCATACGAGAAAATACTGACTTGCTTTCGGACTATCACAGAAATTCTTGATTTTCTCGACGTTTGTAGGTAGGCACCCCTCGGTTCAGTTTTACGTTAACATGTAGATTGCCACTTATCCTCGTGACGTAACTTTTTTGAGCCGGCAAATGGCTCCTTTTGAAATTGTAATAAATTATACCGAAAAGTAAAAATTTTTTTTAGCTAAATTAACGCAGTAATTTTCCTCAAGATAGCAGTTTTGGGGTTGTAATGACTTCCTTAAACGATTTATGCAATAAAGAAAAAATGTGCATATTCCTTATTCTGTTATGCGTAGTAAAAGAAATAGGAAGATTGAAGAGGTAAACATAAAATATTGGGTAGGTGCCTACATATAAATCCTATAATATTCAAGTAGTTGTAGAGATAATTTTGGGTCATAGATAGATACAGTTATTTGGCTAAATAAATGTTTCTAAGCCCAAAAATACTCGAATCTTAAATGTGCAGTTATGTAAGGTAAAAAATTGGCTTAAATGATTCTCAAAAAGTTATTAGCTGTCAAAATAGTTTTATATTTTAAAATTTCTCAGCCAAGTGACTCGGTTTCCTTCTTTTTTATTTAAATCTGGCATGGGAGTATAGAAAGATGACTAGGTACTAAGTAAAGTGTTAACACGTTTTCTTTTCATAGTAGCTATTTTTTTCTAAAAAGATATAGCTAATGCATTTTTATTGCTTTAAAAATGTTATTCATAGACTGTGTAATACAGGATGTTAACTGAATAGATCAATAAACTTTAAGGCACGATTTCACCATTCCTTGGATAAATTTTAGCAAACAAAGTTCATCTAAATACATAAGTAGAGTAGGAATATAAATTGTCCTACATATTTTGAACCAAGACAGCTAATGCTAAAATACATAATATATCCAATATTTCTATATCCAATTTTTTTGAATGACGTTATATTTTTGGGAAATTTTATATTAAGTACAGTTTCTAATATAAATTCATTTTTTTTGGAATCACCTAAAATAGTTTAGCCCATGTTTAGTATGAGGATGTAAACTTTATGTATGTGGTACCTAGTTATGAACCCAATAGGTACCTATCTGAAAAAAAAAATTTGATGACGGGTAAGTAGCATTAAACAATTTTGGTACTAATAATTTTTTTTATCTAGGATATTAAATTAAAAATGAAAACATAATACATTTGACTATGTTATAATAATTATCTGTCTCAAAAGAAAACTGAAGCTAATAAAACATCAAAATTGCAACAAAAAAAAAATATTTGTCTGTTTAGCTTTCAGTAATTTAACTATAACCTCTGTGTGGAATTTATTGATATATTCCTCGGTATTTTCAAAACTAAAAAGTCATTTTATTATTTTATATTTCATTATTATTATTAATAATCTCACGATATCAGTTTTGAATAATCCGGCAACCCTGTGCATAATCTCATTCCTTTGTAATTATTACACTTTTACACAAACTCTTTATTTTTTTGTGTTTCTTAGTGGTGTCAGACACAGAAAAATAAAGGATTTGCTCATGGGACAAAAGTAACTAATCGTCAGATCCAAAAGTAATGTTTACCGATGTCAAATAATATCAGGTACACTGATCCCCGCCCCTCCACATCTAGCCACCACAATCTGATCAAACCCTCAGGTAGTAATGCTAGTTCTTCCTCCACAAGAGGCAAGGAACACGTCGCTCCTGCGGATAAGAAAAGATTGCGGTCAGGCACATCCTCGGAGGCAACACCCCAAAAAGGAAAGAGGCCGCGGCAAGATCATAAGATCGCTCTCTCTAAAACATACAAGGAAGCAGCTACCCTAAAGGTAGCCATAATAGACAGAGTAAATCCCTACGGCAAAATAACTGCAGATAGAGAAACCCTTGTCAAAAGAGAGCTGATGGGAGAGCTGGACAAAACCATTATGTCCGCCTCCAGCAGCAAAACGAAACCACCAACGTTTCGATCGTGGACACACTCCGGTGAAATCATCCGAGTAATATGTGACGACGACCCAACGCTGGACTGGTTAAAGACCACCGTGCCCTCCTTAAAAACATGGGAGGGAGCAACACTGGCGGTGGTGAGCGTCGACAGGCTACCGAAGTTGACACAAGCCTCTCTCTGGGTCCCGGGGGAACCTGAGGGTGAACCCGAGGGCCAGGAGGTTGTGCTGCGTCGACTTCGAAGTCAAAACCCCGACCTTAACGTCGCCGCCTGGTGTTCCTTCCACCATGAAATGAAGGAAAGCCCAAAAGGACACCTCTTCGTTTTCGGGATTGGAGACGAAGACATGGAAGTCCTCAAAAAGAAGGTAATGAGGATGAGCTACGGGTTCACCTCATTAACTGTAAAAGCTAAACCCGGAAAGGACGGTCCAGAAGCTACTGTCGAGCCTCAGCAAGAGGCGTCCGACCGTGCAGAAGCTCCCAAGGATGGCACTGAACCATCGGAACCGATGGTGATCGGTGACACCTTGGTGGAGGACGCGGAAAACTCTCCGGACCACATTGAGGCCATCTCTCCACCCGCAGTTCTCCTTTCAGGCGCGACCACCCCACCACCTACTAAAGAAATGGAGGACCTGGTACAACACTGCCAAGACCGGAATCTTGACTTGGTGATGGGCTGCGATTCAAATGCACACCACGTAAACTGGGGCAGCAAGGATATAAACGCCAGAGGTAAGTCACTTTATGATTATATAATACAGAAAAATCTTAGCATTTTAAATGTAGGTACAACACCAACTTTTATAAACTCTCGCAGTCAAACACTAATAGACATTACGTTATCCACAACTAACATTTCTAAAACCATACGAAACTGGCATGTATCTGACGACATCTCGATGTCAGATCATCGCTGGATATCTTTTGATATAATTACAAAGCTCTCGACCTCCAAATTATCTCGCGACCCAAGAAAGACGGATAGATACACTCTCCTTCTGGATGGGACTCTACGAGCGGTGAAGCCCGAGACGCCCAACAACAATGACGGCCTGGAGAGATATTCCAATACTATCCAAAACGCCATTATAGAAACATATAAAAAATCCTGCCCCCTAAGGCGAGTCCAACTCGATGGAAAATCCACCTCATGGTGGTGTCCAGAGCTGGAACACCTTAGGAAGATGGCAAGGAAATCTTTTAACAAAGCCAAAGACACTACACTCGAAGATGACTGGAATCTATACAGATCTCACCTCAGAGAGTATAAGAAAGTCGTCAGACAAAAACAAAGACAGGCCTGGAGAGTCTACTGCAAAGAAATAGAAGATCTACCACAGGCTGCAAGACTCCAGAAGGCTCTCACAAAAGACCCACACCGAAGCATCGGTAGACTAACCAAGGAGGATGACACACAGACTGCAGACCTCCAAGAAAGTATCCAACTCTTAATGAGCACGCATTTCCCCGACTCAATCACTACGGAGAAGGTTGTTTGGACGGAGGAAATACAAATAACTTCTGCAGACGACTGGCAAACAGCGAAATGCATCGTCGACGAGGACAAAGTAAGGTGGGCAATCTCAAGCTTCTTTCCATTTAAATCACCAGGACTTGACGGCATCTATCCAGCCCTGCTTCAGTGGGGTCCGGACATACTTATGCCGTACCTGGTAGGAATGTTCAGATCCTCTCTGGCTTTGAACTACATCCCCAGAAACTGGAGAGAAGTAAAGGTTGTCTTTATACCCAAACCTGGTAGGATGGATTATTCTATTCCCAAAGCACCAATAAGTCTCACATCGTTTTGCTTAAAAACTTTTGAAAGGCTTTGCGAAAGATACATTAGGGATACGGTGCTTATCGATAAACCACTCATCCCAATCAGCATGCGTACACACCAGGCAGATCTACGGATACGGCTCTCCACACTGTCGCGGGCCGTATAGAGAGATCTCTGGATACTAAAGAATCTACCCTGGGAGTATTCATAGACATAGAAGGTGCCTTCGACAAAACTACTTTTCCCAAAATATCTGCTTCTCTTTCCGCTAGGAATGTTCCCAAAACGGTGAGCGGATGGATATTCAAAATGCTCTCAAAAAGAGCAATAAAAATCAGTGTGCGCGGTGTCACGGTACAAGGCACGGTCATGAAAGGGTTCCACAGGGAGGATTGCTATCGCCGCTACTGTGGAATATGGTCCTTGACACCCTGATTAGCCGCCTAAACAAAGACAACACCTACACCCTTGCTTACGCAGATGACCTAGTCATTCTGCTAACAGGTAAGTTTGAGAGCACACACTGCGAAAGGATGCAGGTTGCCCTTAACTCCTTGTCTATCAATCCCAGAAAGACGGAGATGGTCCTGTTCACAAAGAAACGGAAGCTAACGGACCCAAAAACACCGGAACTTCTGAAAACCAAAGTAAGCTTCTCTTCAGAGGTGGAGTCATCTTTGATAGCAGGCTAAGATGGAACTCTCACTTGCAAAACCGAGTAAAGAAAGCATACATATCTTACGAACAATGCCGTCGGACCGTGGGCCGAACCTGAGGTTTATCCCCCAGAGTTGTCGCATGGACTTACACGACCATCATAAGACCCATGCTAACATACGGAGCAATAGCCTGGGGACCAAAAGTCCTCCAAGCCACAACCTCACGAAAACTAGATCAAATCCAGAGAATAGCATGTCTCAATATTACTGGAGCCATGAAAACCACACCAACCAGAGCAATGGAAGTGATCCTTAATCTCACCCCCCTTAGTATTCACATTAAGGAGGTTGCATTGATGACTATGACACGACTTCGCACGGTTGGCATCGAACCAGGAGCGGGTACCGGCGCGGTGAAACGTCGCTTCTGGAACGATGCGTTGAATGCGCTTCCACTGTTGCAAGCGAGCATGGACGCCATTGCGCCGAGATTCGTCTTCAACAAACCTTACAGGGTAATTACTAGGCACACACAAGATACCGCAACGGCAGGTGCTATACACATCTACACTGACGGTGCCAAAACCAAAAAGGGCTCAGGATGTGGAATATACTCCAGAGCCCTGAGCCTGAACATAAAATGGGCTATAGGCAAAGATGCAAGTGTAGTTCAAACATAACTCACAGGTATCTGTATAGCAGCAAGAGAAATAACCAGTCAGAATATTACTGGACAAAATGTACACATCCACACGGATAGCAGTCAAGCACTTCTGGCCCTGGACAGACCACGTATCATATCAGGTACAGTATTAGAATGTCACCGAGCCCTAACAGAAGCCTCTAACCATAATGTGGTCACTCTGAGGTGGAGCAAAGGGCAAAAGGAAATCGCATTGCTGACTCCTTAGCTAGGGGGGCGGCCGCCCTAAATATGCTCGGGCTGGCTGCTCCACTGACTTAGCGACGTCGGTGGTAGCGAACCTAATTAAAAAACACTCCCATGAACTTTTTAAAAAAGTATGGGATGAAACGGAAGGCTGCAAACTTGCCAAGGAGCTAGGGTGCGTGCATAACGGAGCTGTGATACTAGATTATAGCAGAGATGATAGATTTCTTTTAACAGCGCTTATAGAAATATGTCGTATATTTAAATACAAGCGTGCACTACGAAGCTTTATGTACATCGAGTATGCGTTGTTATACTCGCTTGTAATTCTCTGCGCGCTGACATGTGTCACAACATCATTACCTTAACTGAAATGGATGTGAAAAAATTAATTACTGAAGTGTTTAACCGTTAATGTTTGTGGATATAGGTGATGAAATTCACCTAGTGTAGATCTTTTTTATTTATAGGATGCACGTGATATTTTCTGATCGAAATCGTACTTTTACAGCTACTACTCAATGCTCAATGCTATATTTTGAAAGCTCGATTGTGCACACCCATCAGCACTTATACTCTACTCTTTCATCTCTCATCTCTGCTATAATCTAGTATCACAGCTCCGTTATGCACGTACCCCTACTCAGTTACCCTGACAGCGGAACAGCTAAAATGTGCTTGACGATGACAAGGCAGAACCTGCTTCTTACAACGGACATTCTGACAGGACACTGTCAACTACGCAAGCACCTTCACAGAATAGGTCAAGCTGACACACCCCTATGCAGAGGATGAGAACAAGAAGACGAGACTGTCGAGCGTATCCTTTGTGACTGCCCGACTTTTACACTCTTAAGGAAAACCGTGTTCGGCGAGTATTGGACCACCTTAAACAACGTCAGAGAGGCACCTTCCGGTGACGTCATCAACTACTTTAATTCAGTAGGCTGGTTGACGCGCTGAGAGGAAGTCTCCTATTTCGGGAGGACGCACAATGGGTCTAATGAGGCCTAAGTGCCGTAGAACTTCGGCTCACCCTCCCACCGCTTTAGATCAGAGAATATCAGGTATGAGATGAAACATTTTCGAGAATTTATTTTTGGGAAATATTCTCCGAGAACAATGAGAACTTATCGGAAATTTTGGAGAATTTATTTTATATGTTGGAGAATTTTATGTTTTGACAGCATAAACTGAAAGAACACATTTTTTTTACCAAAAGTAGTTTTTACGATAATTTTATCTCAAAAGATAGAGTTGTAGAGATGGAACATTCTCGATAATTTATTTTTAGGAAATATTCTCCGAGCAAAATGAGAATTTATCGGAAATTTTGGAGAATTTATTTTATATGTTCGAGAATTTTATGTTTTGTTTGACTGCACAAATTGAAAGAACATATTTTTTTACCCAAAGTAGTTTTTACAATAATTTTATCTGAAAAAATAAGAGTATGTAATATAAAGTAGCAATACTGCACAATACCTAATTTAGAAAATATTTAAATTGTAAATTAACGTGATTACACATTCAGTGGCGACTCGTGAGGTATTAAACTGGGTGTTCAACTCATTAGTTATACAAGAAAAATACGAAGAGAAATATTGCAAAAAAATGCATACCTATAGGGAATATGCATATAACCCAAATAAATCTGAAATATATTTTTTTATATTCTCTACATAAATGAAATGTTTATGGCCGTTGCTATTATCCATTTATTTTGGTCTTTATTAACAACAAAAAAAGGATTTAAAACTGCAAATTTTCGCGCGAATTTCGAAACTTGTAAAACGTGATCCCATTGGCTGTGTCGTCAAAACTGAACTTATGACTCATCATGAGTACATATACACGGCGAATTCCTGTGTTGTAGTCATCGAAAACTTAATAAAAATGGTATTTAATGCGTAACTCATCCAATGAAATATCCCTGCACTTAAAGTAGAAGGTTCCTAAATTCTTATTCATGTATACTTCAAGCCGAAATCGGTCCAGGATCCTTTCAATTTTGCAAAAAAAATTGACATTTCTGCGAAATTTTGACATACCATCTTAATAATGTCAAGTAAATAAACTGCAATTCTTTATTTTCATGGCAATCTTCGAAAATTGAAATTTTTTAAAATTTTAGATGTCCCCGATGCAAATAAACTTATTTATTTATAACTTTACCGAAAAAATAAGCGATTTAATTAGTGGCAGGTATTCTTAGATAATTAACGGATAAAATAAACCCAAAAAGAATTACTAAATAGGGTAAATAGTGTGAAATAATGTCGGTTAAAAATAGGATTTGTCGGAAAAAATCAAGAAAATCCTATTTTTACCCCTTAACTACCCTCCTGGATGACCCATTCGGTATTCATTTTACAGTGTGATTATCCCTTTATAAGATAGTGTTACAAAATTGGGAAAAAATAGGAAAATATACAGAGTGATTCAAATGAACCGATGTCGAGGGCAAAAAAAGTAAAAAAATCGAAATTTAATCGGCGATTGCTCCCTTCCTATAGAGAATGAAGAAACTAAAAAATATGGATAACACATACTTTGACGAGCTCTTTCCGATGACGTATATGGGATTTTAATTTGAACCATTTTGACCCCACAAAAAATTAAAGACCGTGAAGTATTTGGGTCAAAAATCTAAATTTCCAGTTTTTTCGAAATATTTCCATTTTCCAGTGATTTTAGGTTAGGTAAATGTATTGCAAAAAAAGTATTTGAGATTTTAAAGTTTCACTTATGAATCCGTTTTTCGATCTGACGTTTTGTTTTCGAGTTATTAGGTAACAAAGAGGGGTCTGGAAATGGCATTTTTCGACATAAAAAAATTCAAAAGAATTACTTGCCATTTTCTGATCCTCGCCAGTTTCAGTGGAGATCTGAAGCTCCGGGTCCCCTACAACCTCCGAAAATTTACATCGGTTTAATTCACATTTGCGACCTGTACCCGATTTCAACGGAAATGGTGGAAATTTCGACTTTGACGTTTAATAGCTCCGAAACGAAACATCCTGTATAACTGAATTTTTTACCGAAGCTAGTTAACTATTCCTCTATCAACCCAAAAAAATTCAATTTCTCTCCCTCTGGCTGTTTCCGAGAAAATCAAACCTGTTCGACTTTCGGTTAAGCTTTACGTTAACATGTAGATTTTTGCTGATGTCACTTTTCACTAAGGACAGTGGCGCAACTAGACACTGCCTTTTGGGGGGCTTAAGCCCTAACCCTTAAGAGAAAGTTAATTTGATTTTTTTGTTTTTATGGAACAACAATCAGTCTAGGGGGGCTAATAACGAGTTTGGGGGACTAAGCCCCCCCCTAGACCTCCTAGTTGCGCTTCTGACAAAGGACAAATGGCTGCTTTTTAAATTGTATTAAATTATACCGAAAAGTAAACATTTTTTGTAGCTAAATTATCCTAGTAATTTTCTTTAAAATATTTTTTTTGGGTTTGTAATGACACGATTTATGCAATAAAAAAAATATGTGCATATTCCTTATTTAAGCTTATCTATGTAAAAAGTCCATTCTCCTGTTCTTCATTTTTGCAAAAACTTCAATTACGCGATTAAAATTTAAAATCTGGTACTGCATTTTAATCAAAATAACCTCGAAAATAACCTACTACCACTACTAGCCGCCTGGGCTCCCGCGTATATCACCATTAGCCATTTTTAAATCAATGACCAAGTCATGTCCTAGTGGGAAACACTGTCTCATTTAATCTTAATACTTTGATTTTTTAGGTTAAACATTTTTTCTATATCTAAGACATCACACGTAGACTTCAAGCCTAAGTACTAACGTACCGTGGGTGTCTGAAGAGAAGGGAAATGTAGTCTATTGACACGGGATTTGGAGGTTGGGACGGGAAGGGAAAACATCTGCAGGCAATTTGTTCCATAATCTGGGGACCCTAGGTATGAATGTGCGAGAGAAGTGGTCTGTTCTAGGCTTTTGTAGCTGGGCAGTAAAGGGATGCATACGTAACGCGCCTCTTGTTGTTCTGTTAGGGACATTCAAGGGGGGAATAATACCGGCTAGTTCTTCAGAGCAAAATCCGTGGAAGTAGCGGTAGAAAGGGGATAAATCCCCTACAGCGCGGCGATGAGCGAGAGAAGGGAGTTTTCTCGTGAGGGCTGGGTCATTGATAAGTCGAATGGCTCGCTTTTGGATAGAATCAAGGATCTTAAGTGTCGAAGGTGATGCCGCTCCCCAGATGTGGGAGCAGTACTCTAGGTCAGGTCTTATTTGGGAAACATAGAGATTGTATAAGTTGGAAGGGGAATAGTATTTTCTGGCTCGAAAGAGAAAACCAAGCTTTTTAGCTGCCGATGTGGCTACTGAAGTAATGTGTTTGTGCCAGCTGAGATCGTGTTCGAAAGCGACACCAACGAGATCGAATGTTTCGTTGTTTTGTAGGGCTTGGCCATTCATGTGGATGGGGTAAGCGTTGCCAGATTTTTTGCGCGAGAGGGAGCAAGACTGGGTTTTGGAGGCGTTGAACTGAACAAGGTTCTTGGCACCCCAATCTAAGATTAATTGAAGATCTTGGGAAAGGGATAGGTACATAGATCTGCGTCTATTATCCAACTCCTGGTTCGAAACTTGTCTGGAAAAATGAATATTGGAGTGAAGAGTACTATCGTCAGCATAACTGTGGATGGGATTGGTAGTTGAAGAGAGTAGGCCATTAATGTGAAGGAGAAATAGGGTTGCTGCCAGGACTGAACCTTGGGGGACACCAGCATTGATAGGATGGAAGTTGGATGAGTGACCGTCAACCACAACAGATATGCGCCGATTAGAGAGGAAGCTGCCGATCCAGGCACATAGTTTGGTAGGAAGACCGTAAGAAGGTAGTTTGTTGAGGAGTGCGGCATGCCATACTTGGTCAAAGGCCTTGGAAATATCGAGAGCAACAATCTGAGATTCGCCATGAAATTCAAGAGACTTGTTCCAGTTATGTGTGACAAAGCTAAGGAGATCAGCTGTGGATCTTTGGTGACGAAATCCGTACTGTCTTTCATGGATAATTTTGTGTTTTTCTAGATATTTTAGAATTTGCAAGTTGATTACTTTTTCCATAACTTTGCTGACAACGGAGAGAAGGGAGATAGGTCTATAATTGGATGGAAGGGACTTGGAACCTTTCTTCGAGACAGGCTGCATGCACACGAGCAGTCTTCCAGCTATCTGGGAAGATACCCTTGTCATAAGAGATCTGGAAAAGACGAGTTAAGATGGGTGCAAGTTCTGGAGCGCATATTTTTAGAACAACTGCTGGTATGCCATCCAGACCAGAAGACTGGTGCCTGGTGACTGGTGTCAAGGGATAGAAGAATTTTTTGAACTTGTTTGACCTTAAGAATTATATCGGGCATTCTGTGGGGTACAGACATAGCGGTTGGAAGAGCGAGATTTGGGGGGAGGGATCAGGGTGGAATTGGCAGCGAATTGTTTGGCGAATAGTTCTGCCTTCCCTTTAGAGGTGGAGATAACTTCGTTGTCAGAGGTCAGGGGAGGAAAAGTGCTTCTACAGAAGTTCTGACTAATGTTTTTGGCAAGTGACCAGAAAGATTTGCCGCCGTTGGGACAGGAAAGCACTTTATCTTTTATGCGGTTGTTAAAAGCATTTTTGGACTCTAAGATAGTTTGGTTGTATTGATTTCTGGCCTCGGTGAAAGTTTGACGATTTTCGGGTGTAGGATTTTGAAGATACCTTTTGTGAGCCTGGGCTTTTTTGAGCCTAGCTTTGTCACAGGCCTTGGAGAACCATGGCTTTTGATGGTGGAGTTTCGGTTTCTTGCGAGTATGTGGAATGAAGCCTTCAATACCTGCTTGAATAATGTCTGTGATGTGAGAGCAAATTTCGGAGGGATCGGGAGTGGAAAAACAGACAGGGTTCCAAGGGAAAGCAGAGAAGAAGTTTCGAAGACCATCCCAGTCGACAGAATTGTAGTGCCAGATCGTGCGTTCTGGCATGATTTCAGCGCACTCGGGATGTATGGGGCAAGAGACGGTAATGAGGCCATGATCTGAACGACCAAGGGGAGCGCATACAGATGTTAAGTAAGGCTCAGGATGAGTGGTGAGAAAAAGATCTAGTGGATTTGCATTATGGGTAGAAACGCGGGGAAAGTATGTTGGTTCTCTGATCAAATTGGTGAGCGAGTTGCTGATTGCGAAGTTTTCTGCTGCTCTGCCTTGTGGGTCAGTTTTTGTGGATCCTAACCATTCCTTGCTATGGACGTTGAAGTCGCCTAGGACGATAACTTCAGCGGAGGGAAATTCCTGGAAATAGTCTGGAAACAGGAGATGATTGGTTGAGGATTTGGAGCTGATTTGGGTTTCGGTCAGAAAAAGAATGTGGGGTTTGCATGATTGGAGATAGTGGTGGACAGAGTCCAAATTGGAATTAAGCCCGCAGATGTTGGCAAAGGATATTATGCTCTTGGAATTCCTCGATGGTGGGCCCCCATGAGCACCCCTCGCCCGGAGATCCGAATGGAGGGGTAGTTTACCTGCGAAATTTTTTACCCCTGGAAGCGCCATCATCATTTTCATATTTGTTTTTTTTTTTGAAGAGGTGGATAGTTAGAAGAGAGAAGGAACACAAAAGAGAAGAGAAAGAATGACAGTCTGAAGAGGAAAGGAAAAGAAAAAACCGACTCACGCACCCAGGGCTGGAAACATCCGCTAAGATTTCACCAGCTCTTTAAGTGGCTGCGCGGGGTGGTACCTCCTCGGTCGAGGAAAAGATCCGCTACCACCTACCACATTGAGTATATGGAGCAACGTTGCCAAATAAAGTGACGGTATTCTATCAGCTGACTATTGATATGATTCAGGTGCATTGTCCAGTGCACGCAGTGCTGCCAGATCTGAAATGACAAAGGCGGTAGATTCGAGGTATAGAAAACGGTAGAAAAAAGGTAGATTTAGGATTGACAACGGTATATTTAGGATTGACAACGGTAAAGGTCATCTGATCGGTACGTTCCTATAAAGATCCCTAACAGCGTTTTCAGTTGGTACAATAACTAGTGCGCTACAAGTGTATCTTGTATTTGTATTTTTCTTTTCTCGTCCATAACGTTAAAAAGGATGAATACACTTGAGGTGCACTAATTGTACCATGTATTGTTTTAGGAGTTTCGCTATTTGGTTAAAGGAAAAAAATTATACAGATTATCAAATTTAACATAAATATTTTGAACTAAAGTAAATTAAATTTACTAACAAATCTAAACTAACCAAAAGTCTTAAAACGTAGAAGCCGTCATAAAATTCACAAACCACACAAAACGCGTAGTCGCAGGGCTATACTATACCAACTAGGAGCTGGGAATATCCGAAATCCGAAGTTAGTTAGAATTCTGTTAGAGATGGGACACCGAATCGTTATTCATAGTTCGATCGATTGCTGAGTGATTAATGTTTTTTACTTTACTTTTATAAGGTAATAAATTCTAGTACCTATCTCTGTTTTCAATTTTACGGTAGGTTACGCCTACCGTAGAAACGGTAGCTCTGGCAGCACCGAGTGCACGCCAGAACGCTAAAATGTGCATCATTTTGATACAACGAAGTTTTGTCTCACGCGCCGGACTCCTCTTTCTCCAACACACAGTCTTTGCCGATACCACAGTTTAAAAAACGGGCTTTTCAGCCCGAATCAGTTGGGTATCTTAGCAAGATCGTTGAGGCCAAGAATTTGGACCAATAGCAGCAGGCCTGCCTAGTTGACCCTTGCGCATTTTTCAATTTATTCCAGGCGGCAAACATTGTTGCCACGACGAACGTTTAAGAAGGAGGTGTAGGAAAACATGTAAATGCTATATTGCTAAAACTAATTATGCAAGAAATGCTTACGAGACGGAGACGACGTACGTGAAACATTTTTCTTGCTCCAACTGTAGTAATCCGGTTCTGCCTAATCGTAGCACATACGTCATAAATTGAACCATTTGCCGATATTTCGGCTCTCACGTGGCTCTTACTGCGCACACTCGAGATAGGCAGACAGCTATAAAAAACAATTTTGTGCTTCACGTTTATGAATGAAATTCGCAGGAGTTGACAAACTGATTCGCGTTTACGCGTCTTCTCAACTGTGCCGATACTCTCGGCGTTCAATTCTGATATTGAACGCGCCAGAGCTCGTATTAATGTTAATGTTAGACGGCGAATGAAAAGAGCTTGACTGTTCTAAAAATACAAAAGTCTATTATACAGTAGTAAAAGTTAATGTAAAATTTGAAATTATAATAAAAAAATTAAAACAAATTATGGTTGATGTGTAATAGCATAGTTATAAGGTATAGAAAACCATCTTTTTGTGTAGATTTTAAGGGTGTTCACTGCACGATTGATCCTACACAAAAACCGCCACTGTACGCATTTTAGTCAAAATAAAGACACATTAAATTTTTATTTCCATCTCCAAAATCAATTTTCGGCGGTCTCATGGTTTTCCAAGAAAAATTTTTTTGGTTATGTTGTTCTGTGGATTTTTTTTTAAATTCCGATAGTTTTACTGAAACACAAAAGTATACAAGTCATATAACACACTATTATTATGAAACACAATTAAGCAAATTTATATTAAAAAACACGTTAACCTACTAAGGAAGGGGTTTCTAAAATTCAACCCCTAAGGGGATGAAACAGGGGTTCAAACTTTATATAGAGAAACAATAGTAAATCGTCCTATTAACTCGAAACTTCACAGAAGTACTCTAAAAACTAATGTTTAAACATGTGTTTTACAGATTTTAATAAATTATCCCCTAAGAGGGTGAAATGGGGGCGCAAAGTTTGTAATGGAGCAAAATTGTTACACCGCGGACGAAGTCGCGGGCGAAAGCTATTTGTTAATAAGTTGTCATTAAAAACGTATAAAAATTATTCTGATATTTCAGCGATTTGCTAGGTTTCCAAATGATTTTCAGTAGAGGGTTTTCACAGTTTCTGGACCAGGATATATATCCAAAAATTCCCCCCACTCTTCACCCCACCAAAATCCCCCCACTCTTCACACTACCAAAATCCCCCCACTCTTCACCCCACCAAAATTCCCCCACTCTTCACCCCACCAAAATCCCCCCACTCTTCACCCTACCACTTCCCCCCTCTCCTCTCAGGAGCTTCCAAAATGAGCTTTTAAAATGAGCTTTTAAAATGAGCTTTCAAAACCATTCCACAACACGTACTCCTCACACCACCAAATCCCACCACTCTTATATCAAATCCAGATCCAAAGGAGCTTTCAAAACCATTCCTCCTACCAGCTTTTCCCCTCACCACTTTTATTGCTATAAATTTACAATATTTAACACAATTCACAACGATATCTGTAGCAGTCCCTATTGATTATTCATGGGACACAGAACATTGCGAAAGCTATAATCCACAAGACTACATACAAACTAATTTAATTTTACGAAAACCTCCACCTAATCTATCAAAGAGTGCTAAAAAAAGTTTCGAACTGAACAGAGAAAGAAAGTTCAAGAATTGGAAGCAGAAAAGGAAAAGACTGCAAAAAACTATGTCTTGTCCAACAGCAAATGTAATGTTTAGTCATGTAAGCGGAAAGAAAACCTTGATAGATTTTACTACAGAAGAACTAGACATGTTACCTTTGGAATATCTAATTAATTATGCAGATCCTTTGGAGCTCTTGGATGTATGGGGAAAATTACCAATGTCTTATAAATCGAGTTTTGATCTTCAAATTAAATTGCCATGTTTTATACATTACAATCGTCCTGACTGGAGCACGTACTTTGATGGTCCCCCTGTATCTCAGAAATCATGTTTCATGTGCAATAGAAACATAAAGTAGACTAATAGATAAACATTTACTTGTATTTTAATGTATTTTTTTATAAATGTCAAACAAATAATTAGAAGTATTATTCATTAATCCATGGATTTACAGCATCCCACCACTCATCACCCACCAAATCCCCCCACTTTAAATCGTTAAACATCATTACACAAAGCTTCACTCATTTCATCGTATTACAGCGCGTTACTTAAAAGGGTAAGTGCGGTTAAAACGCAAGTGTTGTACTAATTCGAACAATACACAGGTCAATACAGCAAGCTCCACCCATATGTAGGACCCGCCCAAACAACAAAGTTTTTATTTGTAGCTTCACTATTGGAGTTGTATTCTTAAAAGCGGGTCGGTTGGAATGTACACACCAAAGTACATCTCCTAACACTCCGTGCGCATGTCTAGCACGCTCGGTGTGCGCGCGGTACGCACTTTGGTCTACTGCGCAGATAAAAAAATGGCGTCAAAAAAAAAAGCAGACGACAAAAAACTCTCCCCTCCCCTCTCCTCTCCTCTCTCCTCTCCACTCTCCTCTCAGGAGCTTCCAAAGGAGCTTCCACAGGAGCTACCAATTCCTACCACTCTTATATCAAATCCAGCTCCACAGGAGCTTCCAAATGAACTTTCAAAACTCCCCCCACTCCTCTCCCCACTCCTCTCTTTTTTAAATCTGCGCAATACGGATGCGCATGGACATGCCCCTCCCACACGGATTCTCTTTATATTCTCTTTGCGCTTCTCATTCTGCAGCCGCACCTTGAGCTACAGTTGTGCTTTCTCCTTGTTAGATATATATCCTCAGCGGTTAGTTAGCGTTGATATTATATTAATTGTTTAGTTTGCAAAAACAGTATTGTGCAAAGTGTTGTGAGACCAGTTAAAAATATCCCAAGAACTGTTGAATAAATATCAACCTTTTCTGCTTTTTTGTTCAGTTCTGAAGATGTATCAATGCAGTGAATGCAACAAGAGTTTTATTCATCAATCGAACGTGTATAGACATAAAAAAGAATCGTGTGCCATGAAGCCATCTTGTTCTCGCAAAAAAAGAAAGGCTAATACCCAGTTATGTGATGTGTGCCTGAAAAAAGCTAAAATAGAAGACAGACCTCCAATACCTAAACTTACTTTATCACGATGTAAAGATTGTGATACTTGTTATGTGAAAAATAAACTTGCTGCGCATTTACGGTCAAACCTACATAAAAGTGTACTTAAAAGTGACGATAATGTAAAAATTTTAACTTCCGCGTTTAACAACAGGATTGTGTCTTACATGCTGCTTCCATCGAAAAAGTACGTGGACATTGAAGAGTTTTTTGATGCAGTACAACAAAAGTTTGTAAGTTTACTTTCCGAAGAGTTAGTTAATCATATAAGTGTTAAGATTAATGTAGAACTGTTTGGACAATATCTCTTACAAACAAAAGAGACAATCGAAACTAAATCGTTTAATACGAAAAATAAGGTCATAACTTCAATAACAGATTTATCTGATATTTACAAGAAATTTTTGTCTGAAATAAAAGAAAAGATGTCAATATTTGCGGAGAATGGTTCAGGTTGGGCGTTGGAAAAAATATTACATTTGGAGCTTAATATAAATAAATTTAATCCAATTTAGAGCTTCATAGCTTGGGGACACAAAAATATAAGTATTTTGGAAGAAAAATCCAAGACTGATGATGATATGGTTAATAATGTAATTGATATTCTAAAAGATTTAGTTCATGACGAATATAAAATATAAGAACCCTGGAAAAATATTTTATTTTGAAAATGTCTCTGCTACCAGTAGGAGTTCTAGTTCTAACAGCATTCGTTAACAATACTTTGTTCATACAGGTTGATCCTAATGTTCGAGAAGCATTTATTTGTCTATCTGTTAATAACGTAAATAATGATAGTTGGCCTTCAACATGGAAAAGAATGAATATAAATAATGGTTTATTTACCCACAAAATAGATGATAATATTATAAATGATTCTACCGTTGTACAGTATAAGTTAAGATTATATTATTTCAATAAAACTTCAATAGTGACACAGGAATGGAATCAGTTGTATAGAAAATCTTGTATAGAAGAATGTAATTCAAATGTGTGTGTAGTATTATTAACTATATTGTTAGTAGTGTTTATATGTTCAATAGGATATATATTATTCAAAGTATATTTGCATTATAAATAAAATTCAATAACAAAACATATGTATAATAATAAAGGTTTTTATTGATAACAATGTCTATAATTATATAACAATTTTACGTTTGCTAATGCACAATGTCATGGATTCACATTTTTGTGAAAATATCATTCTGGAATTTTCTTAAATTTACTTAAATTTGGTTCTTGACCAATGGGAATAGCGTATATGAAATCTTCATCCAAAAACTTTTTAAGAAGTCTATTTTTTCATTCCCTTTTATGTAAATTTTGGGTGATTGGTAAACTTCTAACACATGCTTTAAAATATCATCAATTTCATTAAGTTCTATATTTCCAAATTCCCATTTTAGTCCATGATACTCTTCGCCCCATTTAACCATTTTGAGATCGAGAGCAGATATCATATTTTTTTGAAATGGCGATTTAAACAGATAATTTGGGCAACGAATCCCATCATAAATATCTAATTCTTTTGGAATGTTTTGGAAAGGAACTGTTATATCCTTGAATGTCGATAAAAAGTTCTGCCTTACACTCATTCATGGTTAGTCGCTAAATGATGTTTAAATCTATAAGATTAGTGTTTAAATCCCCCCACCACTCTTGCTATCCCCACTACCACGCTTGCTTATTTAAGCACTCACCCACAGTTCTACAACCATTATTTCAAGCAAGCATCTGAAAATGTATCAACCAACAGGAAAGCGACAAGAGTTTAGTAAGAAGCGCAATGCAGCTCTCGTCAATGAAACAATTTACTACATTAACAAATCCAAATCCAAATGGGTCAGCATTGGATTTTCCTTAGAGAGAAAATATATTCCTGTTGTTAAACTCTGTGGATACAAATATAATCAAAATGTGACTTTTAATGAAGATCAATGGATCTCCTTCCTAAATAATCAAGGAATTATGATGAGCTTCATTTATTCCAACAACACCGGGTGGCAACCCATGAAGGGAAATGGTTATGAGATTCACTTTGTGTTTATTGGGGATGCAAGAATTATCAAGATTACACAAGATGGTGGTAATGAAGTATTCCTAGCTGGTGATACCATAAATGAATTAGTGAACTTGGCAAATTTAATCAAATATCGTTTTGATATCTTAAAAAACCAGGAATTTTCCAAATATTACAATATTTTGGTTAGTGGAATCTCTATGAAAAATGGCGATTTGTTAAAAAATGTATATGATGTTATTACACCCATGGAAAATAGTTTAAATGTTTGTTGTGTTTTAGAATTATTAAACTTTTACTCAGATTGTGTTGTGGAGGATGTAGAATCATTCGCATGTAATGAATTTGTAAAGAGTTGTATTGAAAAATAAAATTTTAAAATATATATTTCTTTTTATTCCTCCCACCTCCTATCCTAAAACAAGTGCTATAGAGAATCTATCACAACACCTTAGTAATTTAGAATTTGATGCTGCCCATGAAGCCGAGTATGGATTCGAAAGATTCTATACGTATGAGGAATGTATGAATATGGAAAGAAAGTATGAAAAAGCTGCAGAAGCCTGTAACATATATTTACATACAAGTCTTTTCTGTACACGATGAAAGAAATGGGATTTGAGGAGCATTTGGATGAAGTAAAGAAATTTTTGTCAGCTGAAATTATTCAAGAAGTGTTTGAAACCTAATTTATAAGAAATAAAAAACTTTAATATATTTATTTGTTTTATTCAATCATTAAATAATTGTTATGTAAATTGTATACTTTAGTAAGTGCGCATATACATGGTGATTTAGAATGATAAAAACAATGAGCTTCTCCTTGTAATTTTGGATTTTCATCAAGTTCCATGACTTGTTTTAATGAATATTTTCGGATGTATTCGGATTTCTCTCTCCTTTTTACTACCTCTCCTATGCCACCTCTCTCTTATGCTACCTCTCTCTTATGCCACCACTCCTCCCTCTTATGCTACCTCTCTTTTACTAGCTCTCCTCTCTCCTCTCTCCTATGATACCTCTCTCGCTTTTACTAGCTCCCTCCTCTCTCTTATGATACCCACCTCCCTACCACCTCCCTCTTATGTTACTTTCTCGCTTTCTCCCTATGCTACTTCTTGCACACAAGCTGTCGTTTTACCATTTGTTTCAAACATTACATAGTTCTATCGTATAAAAAAATAATGTACAAGAAGGTATAAAATGTCCATTTTTCTGAATTTGGTTTCAGATTTTTCCAATTTATCTTTATAATATTGTTTATTACCTACACCAAATTTAAATTAGATTTAACTATCAGCCACATCGCCAGCTAAAAGCTTGGTTTTTCTCTTCCGAGCCAGAAAACTATTTCTTCCATGCCTAATTACACACTCTTTATGTTTCCCAACTAATACCTCCAAATGAGAACCATTCGACTTATCATTAACTCAGTCCTCCCAAGAAAACTCTCTTATTTATTTACTATTTTCTATCGATACTTGCACGGATTTTGCTTTGAAGACCTCACCGCTATAATTATCATCCTTAATTGTTTATAATAGAACAACAAAAGGCGTGTTACGTATGCAAGGACCTCCAGATTATGAATCAAAATTGTCTGCAGGCGTTTTCCCCTGCCCCATCCCAATCTTCAATCCTTTAAATCCTGTGTCAATAGATCACATTTTCCTTCTCTCTTCAGACTCCCACGACACGTTAGTACTTAGACTTGAAGATTTCGTGGACTCTCTCAGATAAAAAAGCCAAGTGTTTCACCTTTATTTGTGAAAAGACAATATTTTGATGTGGAATAAATAATGCATTTTTGAGCTTTTTCTAAGACCGGTATCTTTCAAAAATCTTGCTCTTGATGGTAGTTTTCGACTGAACAAAATCCTGGCAACGCATAACTGGTCACCGTACTTTAAACCAATACTAAATCTAAACTTTCCTAGTGAATCTGAACGTTTATGTCGACAACACCAAAAAAGTATTAATCCAGTATACTTTGACGCTAAGAAATGAAACATCCTTTGAGGCTATTTTTAATAAATTTGATCTTAGATCGGTACACTTAATTGTAGCAGCTCGAAAAGGCGGATTAAAACATTGTTCTTTAACTTGATGCATCCCAGAATAATATAATGACAACTTGTGTTACTATCTTTATTTACCCCATCAGTGTACATCTTACCTAGTAAAAACATTATTGCATTCACAACTAAAACTATTAATAAAACTCAATTCCAAGTTGCTCCAGTTCTCTTAAAATACTCATAATTTCATAACATCCGTATTATTCTCTTCCAAACATCGAAATTGGTCTATCATGTCATTGACATCTGTGTACTCTAGGATAGGACTCTCCGTCTAACTTCCTGAAGCCCTCCTCCCCATTTTTCTACTTCGTAGTTCCCATCGCTAGTGTCTTCGATTAATTTTCTCCTTTGGATTTCGTTTTGAAATTTTAAAAATTTTAAATATTTCGTATTTTTCTTTTTAGCCACTATATTATTCAATTCTTTATAAGTGCTTCGGGGAGGAAATAGCTTTTTAATAATATTTACATACTTCCAACCAGACGATGAACTAATGCGTTTACACCGTTTAAAGTTTCTTTTGTGGGCATTTGTTAGAACTAAAATGTTTCTATATTGTAAGAGGTCGTTATCGATGTACTCTACAGGGTGTTCCTCAGTCAGGAGATTTAGGAGGCCATCTGTTAACTTAAACTCTTTCTCACTAATAATTAGAGTATTTCCTTTAAAAACAGCTGGCACATTTCCAAGAAACCAACTAGAGCACACCTCCTGAAAACCAAACACGTTTTTATTTGACATTTCCATCAACTTTAAAGTTATTTTGCTGATAGCCATCTTATCTCTTTAACGTCTAACTTGATAATGAAGCTTTCTTAGTGATAGTAGAATATTTATTAACACGTAATGGCGTCGTAACATAGACGTAACATAGACGTAACATAAACGTAAGAAGCTAGTAGCATATGTATAACATAGACGTAACATAAACGTAAAATGGTATATGGTCTGTTTTTACCTGGTTTTCAGCTGGTTTTAGCTGTTTTAGCTGGTTTTACCTGGTTGTAGCTGTTTTTAGGAGGAGTCTTTTCTATCAGTTAAAAAATAGAATATTTCTTAACGAGGGAGAAAATCAATTTACACTCGTGTGGCATCATCCCTCGCCTTTGGCTCGGGATGATGCCACACGAGTGTGGCTCGTTTACACGAGTGTGGCGCTCGATCATCCCTCGCCTTCGGCTCGGGATGATGCCACACGAGTGTGGCGTTCGATCATCCCTCGCCTTTGGCGAGGGATGATGCCACACGAGTGTAAATTGTTTTTCTCCCTCGTTAAGAAATATTCAATTTTTTTAACTGATAGAAAAGACTCTTCCTCAAAACAGCTACAACCAGGTAAAACCAGCTAAAACAGCTAAAAACAGCTGAAAACCAGGTAAAAACAGACCATATACCATTTTACGTTTATGTTACGTCTATGTTATACATTTGTATGCTACTAGCTTTTTACGTTTATGTTACGTCTATGTTACGTCTATGTTACGTCTATGTTACGACGCCATTACGTGTTAATAAATATCCTACTATCACTAAGAAAGCTTCATTATCAAGTTAGACGTTAAAGAGATAAGATGGCTATCAGCAAAATAACTTTAAAGTTGATGGAAATGTCAAATAAAAACGTGTTTGGTTTTCGGGAGGTGTGCTCTAGTTGGTTTCTTGGAAATGTGCCAGCTGTTTTTAAAGGAAATACTCTAATTATTAGTGAGAAAGAGTTTAAGTTAACAGATGGCCTCCTAAATCTCCTGACTGAGGAACACCCTGTAGAGTACATCGATAACGACCTCTTACAATATAGAAACATTTTAGTTCTAACAAATGCCCACAAAAGAAACTTTAAACGGTGTGAACGCATTAGTTCATCGTCTGGTTGGAAGTATGTAAATATTATTAAAAAGCTATTTCCTCCCCGAAGTACTTATAAAGAATTGAATAATATAGTGGCTAAAAAGAAAAATACGAAATATTTAAAATTTTTTAAATTTCAAAACGAAATCCAAAGGAGAAAATTAATCGAAGACACTAGCGATGGGAACTACGAAGTAGAAAAATGGGGAGGAGGGCTTCAGGAAGTTAGACGGAGAGTCCTATCCTAGAGTACACAGATGTCAATGACATGATAGACCAATTTCGATGTTTGGAAGAGAATAATACGGATGGTATGAAATTATGAGTATTTTAAGAGAACTGGAGCAACTTGGAATTGAGTTTTATTAATAGTTTTAGTTGTGAATGCAATAATGTTTTTACTAGGTAAGATGTACACTGATGGGGTAAATAAAGATAGTAACACAAGTTGTCATTATATTATTCTGGGATGCATCAAGTTAAAGAACAAAGTTTTAATCCGCCTTTTCGAGCTGCTACAATTAAGTGTACCGATCTAAGATCAAATTTATTAAAAATAGCCTCAAAGGATGTTTCATTTCTTAGCGTCAAAGTGTACTGGATTAATACTTTTTTGGTGTTGTCGACATAAACGTTCAGATTCACTAGGAAAGTTTAGATTTGGTATTGGTTTAAAGTACGGTGACCAGTTATGCGTTGCCAGGATTTTGTTCAGTCGAAAACTACCATCAAGAGCAAGATTTTTGAAAGATACCGGTCTTAGAAAAAGCTCAAAAATGCATTATTTATTCCACATCAAAATATTGTCTTTTCACAAATAAAGGTGAAACACTTGGCTTTTTTATCTGAGACAGTCCACGAAATCTTCGTCTAAGTACTAACGTGTCGTGGGAGTCTGAAGAGAGAAGGAAAATGTGATCTATTGACACAGGATTTAAAGGATTGAAGATTGGGATGGGGCAGGGAAAAACGCCTGCAGACAATTTTGATTCATAATCTGGAGGTCCTTGCATACGTAACACGCCTTTTGTTGTTCTATTATAAACAATTAAGGATGATAATTATAGCGGTGAGGTCTTCAAAGCAAAATCCGTGCAAGTATCGATAGAAAATAGTAAATAAATAAGAGAGTTTTCTTGGGAGGACTGAGTTAATCATAAGTCGAATGGTTCTCATTTGGAGGTATTAGTTGGGAAACATAAAGAGTGTGTAATTAGGCATGGAAGAAATGGTTTTCTGGCTCGGAAGAGAAAAACCAAGCTTTTAGCTGGCGATGTGGCTGATAAAAAAAAAAAAAACTCCTCTCCCCTCTCCTCTCCCCTCTCCTCTCCTCTCAGGAGCTTCCAAAATGAGCTTTCAAAACCATTCCACAACACGTACTCTTTACACTACATTAGTCGACACCCCACCTAAGCCCCGCCTCCAAGAACCGGATTGGTTGACCCCCTTCCAGCAAGGTGTGTTCTAATTTCCCACTCCAAACTAGCAGGGATAGGAGAGAACGGGTTGTAGCATAAACGGTTGAAAATTTCAGTTAAACGATATTAGTTCTGAAGTAATACAGTGTCATACTAAAGTCATAATAAAGTAAACAATGGATTTACAATCCAAATGGTATATTTATAATGGTACTCCATTAAATGCGCAACGGGAAGAAATGGAATCCATTCATAAGGAAGAAAAAATTTATTTTCACAAAACTACTGGTTGTATAGCCGAGGATAGACTCTTGTGGATGCTGACCGCTACAATTACGGTGATGAGGATGAAGATGAAGATGACTCCGGCACCGAGGAAGAAGTTCTGGGAAGTGGTTGTGGAGAAGAAGGGTTAGTGAAAATTAACGCTTCAGAAGCTGTGAAAGAGAACTATTTAAAACGTGAAGTGTGCGTAATGCAATCATACATATTAATCACATCCATGGCAGGTGGCATGTACAGTCTGTGTCACGAGTGTTACTATTTATTAGCCATAGAACAACCACGTGGTAAACACATACATGTGAACACCCATTATAAGCGTGCCATGGATTGTTGTAAAGATGAAATTAAATGTAAAGTGTGTGAGCAAGTTCTACATATGATTATTTTATCAGACGTCTGTGTAATGTGTAACAAACCGGATCTGCAGAAAATCACAAACCATAAAATTGAAAAAACAACTTTAGAACAATTCTTATAATTGTATAATAGTTTTGCATTGCTGGAGCACACACTTCGATGGTCCCTTGTATCCCAGGAATCATGTTTTATGTGCCATAGAAACATAAAATAGAGTAATGTAGATAAACATATTGTTATTTTTTTCAAAAATAAACCTGTATTTTAATAAATGAATTTTTTATAAATGTCATACAAATAATTAGAAGTATTATTCATTAATCCACCTATCACCAATCACCAGTATTTAACACAATCCAGAAAGGTAAAAAAATACACTGTAATTTTTAGTCCTTTGATTTGTACCATTTTATTTACCTTAAAATTAATTTTTTATTTAATAACCCACGTATATAGACTTCAAGCCTAAGTACTAACGTACGGTACCAACAAAAATCTTTTCCGTATGTAATAGATATTTGCGCACTCTGTATAAAAATATTTATAGGAATAAAATTCTCGTATTTACTTTTATTTGTGGTCACGATGCTTTTATTTTGTTGAGCTGATCGTCTGCATATTTTTTTACCTTTTTACCTTTTTAGAAAAAGCTGCATCTTTTATATTCAAATGTATGCACATATATGCAAATGTAACATAAAAAACCTTAATTATATCGATGCGAATATTTTTAAGACCTGAACTTTTATTTTTTCTTACATGCATCTCGCTTTATTTCTTTTTTGTTCTTTGCATATACTTTTTAATTACAGGGGGGAATGGAGAATTTTTTCTTTTTTTGTTCAGAGAGTGTATACAAATATTTATAGGAATAAAATTCTCGTATTTACTTTTATTTGTGGTCACGATGCTTTTATTTTGTTGAGCTGGTCGCCTGCATATTTTTTTTACCTTTAACTGCAAAAGCGTTAAAGGTTTTTTTAAAAAGTTAAGGACATGGTGCAGCTGCATATCATTAAAAAATACGAAATGTTACTTAAAAAGCAAAGCAGGCGAAGTAGATTATAAAGTTTATTGCCGTATCAGAAAAAACTGCATCTTGTATATTCAAATGTATGCAAATGCATGCAAATGTAAAAGAAAAAAACCTTAACTATATGGATGTGAATATTTTTAAGACTTGAACTTTTATTTTTTCTTACAGACATTTTAAAATCTCTGTTGAACTTTTATTTTTTCTTACATGCATCTCGCTTTATTTCTTTTTTGTTCTTTGCATATACTTTTTAAATTACAGGGGGGAATGGAGAATTTTTTCTTTTTTGTTCAGAGAGTATATATTGGCGAATAGCACTAAAGTACTTTATTCAATCGAAACAAATCCTAAGAGTAGACAGTACTCTTCTTGAAAAAAGTTAAAAAAAATGTACTCCAAACCAAATATTAAACAACTTGCACGATTAAGTGGGCGAATCAATATTTTAGAAAATATAGTAATAAGACCGGCTACAGATGAAATCAGCGAAGCAGGTCAAAATCTAATAAACCAAGAACTTCCTGAAAATTTATGGAAGACGCATTTAACTTGGAAGCTATAATCTAAAATCAACCAGAACCATATGTGAACCAAATACCTGTCCAGGATGTCGCTGTAGTCCAGTCTGCTGCCCAGGACATCGCTGTAGTCCAACCCGCTGCCCAGGAAATTGCAGTCCACCCTGGCGTCCAGGAAATTGCAGTCCACCCTGACGTCCAGGAAATTGCAGTCCACCCTGACGTCCAGGAAATTCCAGAAAGTCCAATCCAGGAAATTCCAGAATGTCCAATCCAGGAAATTACAGGAAGTCCAGTCCAGGAACGTCTTATTCTTAATGATGTAGAAATGCTAGATGATACCATGGAAAGACGAGCATTACTTGCTCTGGAAACAGAAACGCAGTTAGATGAAATAAAATTAACCAGATTAGAGATGGAAAGACGCCTCAGCCAGTACAATAGCATGATTGTCAACATTAATGAGCTTTTAGAGCATTTAAAAAATCGTGAAAAAGCGATACTGGAAAATCGCGCATCTATTTTAGAAAGTGAAAGACTCATTGATATTATTAATAATCATGTGTAATGGTTTTTAGATTTAGGGATATTTTTTCATATATAATAATACTTATTTCATGTTTAATTTTTCGTTTGTATTCTATAGGCATATTACTTCATAAAACTGATCTTTGTTACAAAAAATAACTTTACCTTTCGAATTTGTTGTATACATTTTTGTATCTACTTTTTTCAAAAAGGGTACTACCCACTATTAGGATTTGTTTTGATTGAATAAAAAAATTTTAAACACTACTTGTTTTATTTTACCTAATAAATATAGGAAGATATTTTTCTCATAGAATTTAAAAATACAGATTGTCATTAAAAATTGCTTTTAAAGTAAGCTTGCAAACTTAAGACATATCCACGTTCTCGTACTCACCTATTTTTTCTATAAAAAATTTCATTTCTCGAACTAGTAACACTAAAAACTTCCATAAACAAAAACGACATATTCAACAATTATTTTAATTACCTATTACTTAATAACAAGATCGAAAACAAACTAAATCGGTCATTCATACCAATTAGCATCATCGCGTGCGGCAGGTTGAATTAATTAAATTTTACGTACTGGAAATCGAGAAGGTTGCGTGAAGAAACCGTATAAAAACTCATATTTTTATGACGAATTATTAACAGTGACAGGACCAAAACTTGTCAGCCTCGTAAACTCGAAAGGTTTAAATGAAATTAAAAAGGTAAAAAATACACTGTAATTTTTAGTCCTTTGATTTGTACCTTTTTATTTATTAACCTTAAAATTAATTTTGTATTTAATAACCCACGTATATAGAACCACACTGCATACAGCTTTCGCGGAAATTTAGCATAACCACCCCAAAAACATCAAGAAAACACACATTTTATCGCATTGTATGTATATTCAACTAAATTAATCTTAATCTACAAGCAATAAAAAAATATTAAAGGGTAAAAATAATGTTATCGCTCACTAACTCAACAGAACAGGAAGACATGTGACAAAAAATTCTCTCATAGTACGCATGTATGATCCTAAACCCAAGCATCAAAGATTTATACCTTACCCATAAACTTTGCAAATTAAAAAAACTTGAAAACACTTTATTTGTCATCTTCGCGATGCACATAGCGTAAGAGCACTTTCAAAAAAATGTCCCGGCAACAGATCAAATTTATGAAAAATAACCATTTTGAAAACTACCGAAGAGTTTAAGCAGAAAATTTACATACCCTTTTTAAGTATTTTTATAACTATTTAGTTAACTTTTTTAATTTAGCTAGTTTAAATTTAGTAGATTTCTTTAACAACGAGACTATAAATTAGGTGTCGAAACGTCAGAAAAAAACTGTTTGATCATATTAGGTCTTAGAAAAAGCTTAAAAATGCATTATTTATTTATTCCACATCAAAATATTGTCTTTTCACAACTAAAGGTGAAACACTTGGCTTTTTTTATCTGAGACAGCCCATGTAAACTTCAAGCCTAAGTACTAACATGTCATGGGAGTCTGAAGAGAGAAGAAAAATGTGATATATTGACACAGGATTTAAAGGATTGAAGAGTGGGATGGAGCAGGGAAAACGTCTGCAGACAATTTGATCCATAATCTGGAGACCCTTGCATACGTAACACGCCTTTTGTTGTTCTATTATATAAACAATTAAGGATAATAATTATAGCGGTGAGGTCTTCAAAACAAAATCCGTGTAAGTATCGATAGAAAATGGATAAATAAGAGAGTTTTCTTGGGAGGACTGAGTTAATGGTGAGTCGAATGGCTCTCATTTGCAGGTTTTGGTTGGGAAACATAAAGAGTGTGTAATTAGGCATGGAAGAAATAGTTTTCTGGCTCGAAAGAGAAAACAAAGCTTTTAGCTGACGATGTGGGTGATAGTTAAATCTAATTTCAATTTGGTATAGGTAATAAACAATATTATAAAGATAAAGTGGAAAAATCTGAAACCAAAGTTAGAAAAATGAATATTTTATAACTTCTTGTACATTTTTTATACGTTAGAACTATGTAATGTTTGAAACAAATGGTAAAACGACAGCTTGTGTGCAAGAAGTAGCATAGGGAGAGAGCGAGAAAGTAACATAACTCCTTTTTAAAATCTCCCATTGTTCTATTTTTTAACTCTTTTAAATTTAAACGCATTTTTTTAATTTTGTTATTTTTATTAGAAATGGTACTTCTATATCTCTTATTAGCCCTCCTATACCTTTCTAGTTCCTCACGAGTATCCATATTTTCTAATTCTAAATTCTTAGGGTCCTTATTGTTCACTAAATTTGATTTTAAACACTTTTCTAGTTCATAATTACAGCTGGAAGACGTATTTTTAATATTCGCTAGCTGAACCTCCAGGTTAGAAATAGCAGTAGACTTGTCCTTCACGATTCTAGCATACTGTTTGGTTTTTTCTTCCAGCTCTAATTTTATTCCATATATTTCTAAATCACGCCTAAAATTACAATTACCAAAAGAAAATAAAACAATGAAACAATAAACTGAAATTTAAAACGGCGTACCTCTTAATGAAATCTTCCTCCAGTATATTTCCACATCGACCTTTCCAAAATTTCACCTCATCCCTTAATACATCCAATTCCGTTTTACCGAAACCGGTACAAGTACTCTCACACAGAGATAAAAAAATTGAAACAGCAAAAAAAACGGCAAACATTTTCTCTCTTTTGAAATTAAGTCTCTTCTTATTAAAAAATTAGAACAAGAATGAAGCATAAATTATAGGAAAGGTAAAATATACTTATTTTAGCTTTATAAGTAAAATGATATATTCAGCAAAAAACACTAATCATCAGCAATAATAAAACAACATATTATGTTATTAAAAGAGAATTGACCGGATAGGTTTTTATTTCATTTATATTAGAATATTACACTCTTAAAAATAACTGGGTAATAATAACAAAAATTTAGTTTTAACAACCTATTAGTGAAAACGGACTCAACCCAACTTTTGGTTGGAGTAACATAAAACAACTTTTGTTTTTAAGATGTTAAACCAAAATAAGAAGTAATTTTGTAATACGGAGAACTTAAACTTCCTTACGGGTATGAATTATTTTTGTTGCCTGTGCTATATATTCCGTATATCTATATACGGAAGCATAATTGCAATGAATACATAGTACCTTGTTTGATATTGTTTTAATACTTTTTAATAATATTTGGAATGCTAAAATCTAAATAAAACATCGATGATCTTTTCACATCATTTAATCTTTAATCGTGAATGAATAATGACAGTACATGACATTTGACAATAGACAACTTTCAATATTTAGGGGTGGGTTCACATGTCACTCAAACACCTCCCCCTCAAAGATCAATACGCCGTGGCGGCTTAATCAACCCTCCAGATCGGGAACGTAAATATGGATTGTTAACACTATTAAAAGCATTCTCGAAAGCATTACTTTGTAATTCTCTATTCATTTCATTTGGAGTGGGAGATTTATTTGGAGTGACATAAGGGGTATTGGACCTTATCGAGACAGGACTACTTAAAGGTGAAACATAAGGAGATGTGACATTATGTTGGTTATTACCAATATTTTGACATCCTATAGTGTTACTGATATTATCTTCATTGGGATACAATTCGGGTTCAAAAATAAATTTATGTTCCGGTTTAGTATAAGATAGTTTCATTTGTGTTGAGTTGCGACGCACAATCTTATTATTTTTCTCTTTTTTCACCCAATAAGACCTAGGTTCTGATGCTTTTTCAATAACTACAGCTTTTTCCCAAATTTTATCGTTTTGTGTTCTAATTACTACTCTATCCCCCTTTTTGTATTCCAATGGATTTTTACGAGCTACAGTATTAAAATTCTTTTTTATAATCTCCTTTTGTTTACACAATTTTTTATAAATATCTGCCTGTATTCTGGGCTCTAAAATATTATTATTGCTAGGCAATTCCGTTCTTAACATCCTACTCTGTAAAATTTGCGCAGGACTTGCATTAAGATTTATGATAGGTGAATTATTGTATTCTAAAACATACTCTCTAAAGTCACAGCCACTTTCAAAACTTTTCCTTAAAATTTGTTTTGCTATGCTTACAGCCTTTTCGGCCATGCCGTTACTTTGATGGTGGTGTGGGGTGCATGTAGTTACTTCGATATCTTTATTTTTATAATATTTTTTACAACGATTAGATATGAAAGGTAAGTTGTCGGCTATTAAAAATTGTGGGTAACCAAATCTAGTAAAAATTTCTTGGAAGCCGTTTATGACGGATTCAGAAGTTTTGTCTTTCATGGGCATTAACTCAAGCCAGTGGGAAAAATGATCTATAGCAACTAAATAATTTTTTCCACCAAATTCAACAATATCTACGGCAATTTTGTTAAATCTAAGTTTTGGAACAGAATGTGGTAAAAGAGGTTCTTTGAAACTGGCTGGCATATATTTTTCACAAGTACGACATCTTTTAATAAAATATATTATTATGATATCATTGGAAAGATTGGGCCAGTAAAACAATTTCCGAGCCTTACTGATTGTTTTACTAATACCAATGTGACCTTTATGTAATAGATTTATGATACCTGACCTAAGATCCTCTGGTACTATAATTTTGTCATCAACAAATACAATACCAGCTTCAACATAAATAGAGTCTTTTAAAGAGTAATATATTTTACAATCTGCAGGTATTTGGCTTTGTTTAGGCCAACCATTATAATAAAAATCATAAAGTTTTAACAAGGTTGCATCTTTACTCGTACTAAGTCTAAGTTGATTTTTTTTTTCTTGACTGATGGGTAAATGTTTTGAGACAGAGTGTACCATCTCATACATCTCAGCATCATACGGTATTTCTGATTTTAAATTTGACCTTGACAACATATCTGCAAATTGCACATTTTTTCCTGACATGTAATATACATTAAGTGAATATTTTAAAAGTTTAATTCTTAACCTTTGGAGTCGAACAGAGCCTATTTTGCATATTGGTTTTTTCATGATTGACACTATCGGTTTATGGTCAGTTTGAACATCTGTATTATATTTATAAATAAAATCGTGGAATTTTTGTGTACCAAAGTAAATAGCTAAAAGTTCCTTCTCTGTCTGACTGTAATTTATTTCGTGATCATTCATAGATCTAGAAGCACACGCAATTAATTTTAAAACATTATTTTCATATTGCTGAAACATACAACAACCTAAACCATTTTTTGACGCATCACACTGTAAAACTGTTTTCTTTGTTGGATCAAACGGAACAAGAGCTGGCGATTCACATATAATTTCCTTTAATTTATCAAAAACTTCCTGATGTTTTGGTAACCAGGACCATTCCACATCAGCTTTTAACAATTCACATAAGGGGTGCATAAGATCTGACATATTCTTGACATATCTTCTCACATAATTAAAAGAACCAATAACTCTCTGTAATTCTAATTTATTTTTAGGACTTTGTAATTTACATAGAGATTCTATTCTGTCGGGATCAATTTGCATCCCTTCCTCTGAAAATAAATGACCCATAAACTTAACTTTGGTCTGAAAATATTGAAATTTATCCTTATTAAATTTTGCGTTTACCTCTCTAGCCCTTTTAATCACCTCAGCTACTGCCTGGTCATGCTCTTGTTTCGTCGACCCGGCAACTACCATATCATCATGGCAAATTTGCACATTTTTAATACATGAAAAATGTTTTTCGACTTCATCTTGAAAAATATCCTGAGAATTTGAGAGACCATATGGCAACACTGTAAACCTGTAAATACCAAAAGGAGTGGAAAAGCAACATTCCCAAGAAGATTCTTCATTTATTTTTAAATGGTGATAACCTTCGGCAAGGTCAAACACTGTAAAATATTTTTTACCTTTCAAATTTGCACAAACATCCTCGATGTGTAAACCTAGTTTTGGTTTTCTTACAATTTGACTGTTTATATCAGAAGGGTCTAAACAAAGTCTAATTTTGCCATTTGCTTTCTCAACAATAACCATACGATTAATGCTAGCCTGTGGGGCAATATTATCAACTTTAACAATAGCATTTCTAAAAACTAATCTATCCAATTCTTTCTTTAACGCATCACGTATAGCAAACGGAACTTTTGTAGGTGGGTGGCTAACCGATTCAAAATTTTCTTTCGTGGGAATATTATGTTCCCCCGGAAAAGAACCATAGCCACTGAAAATATCTATATTTGACTTAATAAAATTATCTTTTTCTGTAGAATTCTCAACATTCTTTGTACAAGAGTTAATTCTTTTAATTAAATTTAATTTTATGCACGCTTGGCCACCTATTAAAATTTGATTAGCCCCATCTACAACTACAAAATCTTCATAAATTTCATTATTTTTATGAGTACAATGTAAATTGCTTATACCGATCGGTTTTGCCTGCGATCCCTCGAAACCTTTTAAAATATACTCAGTAGGCCTAACCTTGAACTGCCTGTTTACACTTCTAAATATTCTTAAAGGAATAATACTTACATCAGCCCCTGTATCTAACCTTACTTTAAATTTTTTATTTTCAATCGAAAGATATTCTTCCCAAACATTTAAATTATTTTTTACAGACTTGTTTACATTTACATTACCAACAAATATTTCTTCACTGGTTTCACTCGAATTTCCATCATATTCTACATTTCGGACAGTTTTTACCCTACAGGACCTTGCAAAATGGTTTTCTATGCCACACTTCTTACATTTCTTGCCGAATGCCGGACACTCTCTGGGACCATGAATAGTTTGACATCTCTTACACTTGAAAGTCTCTTTTTTGTTTTCATCTCTCCGTTTATACTTATTCCTTTCGTTACTAGTTTTCTCATTGTCTTGATACTTATTTTTCTTCTTACCCACATAATTTACTTCACTACTTTTCTCTTGAAAATGCAAACTCTGATGTTTCGACTGTTCAGAGGTTCTGCAAAAATTGATAGCTTTGTCTAGGGTTAAATCATCTATTCGTAATAAAGCTTCTCGTGTGGTATGGTCACGTATACCTATAACAATTTTGTCTCTGAGAGCCTTTTCCTCTGCAGTTTGGTTGGGGTCTACATTATTAAAATTACAACTTTTTACCAAATGTTTGCAGTCTGTAAGGAAGTGCTCAAAACTTTCCCCCTCTTTCTGAACTCCCTTTAAAAATGTGTATATTTCAAAACATACGTTGACACGGGGATTCACATATTTTTCTATTAATTCTAGTATATACTTATACTTGTCTGGTTCAGCAGCAGGTATCTCAAAAGTAGCCATAATTCTAGCAGAATCCGTGCCTATTATATTTCGTAAAATAGATAATTTTACTGCATCTAGGGCTTCATTTTGCCCTGTAGCAACTAAATAATCTTCAAATGAAGTCCGCCAAAACTTCCATTCTGCAGCGGCGTTCTGACCTTGCAGGTCAAAATCTGGCGGGAGTTTCACTGGGCCCCCAACTGCAGTCGACATTTTTACCCTCAAATTTCAAACTTATTATATTTACAACACACCTTTAACGCACTGCGCCATGTTTTAATACTTTTTAATAATATTTGGAATGCTAAAATCTAAATAAAACATCGATGATCTTTTCACATCATTTAATCTTTAATCGTGAATGAATAATGACAGTACATGACATTTGACAATAGACAACTTTCAATATTTAGGGGTGGGTTCACATGTCACTCAAACAGATATAACTTAATATTATGTGTAGGTACTTATCAGCATAATCATAATTTATTAACTGATTTTGTAAGACGCTCGATATACTCAGAAAAAAGCAATTTTTTTTGAGAAGTCAACTAGGTAGGTACTACGACACAAACCATAGCGATCGTCTATGTGATAACTTTTTATAATAAAAACTACAAAAGCAATTGAAATTAAACGCGGAAGATGGGATAATATAAAATAAAACTATTACTTACGTTATATCTGATATTTATTTTTCTGCAGTCGCAACCTATCAACCTAATAATAAACAACTTACCTCATGCAACGTGTAAACATGTGAATGCAAGAGTCGTTACCCCAAAAATGGACGTTCCGCGATGATCAGTCACGTGAAGAAGCAATGAGCTGAGCAATGTTACCGTTTACATACTTGAGGCAGCTATGAAATAGGGTTGCAGATTTACAAATTAGTGGGGATAACTAAAAAATGTAATGCAACAGAAAATCTATTGGGCGGTGAGAGGTCTTTTAAAATCTGTTATCCCAATTTTTTAAAGATACTGCAAGTTTACATCTGGATATTTTGATTACTAAACAGGTTATATCTAAAAAGTTGAGGGTGAACAATATATCTGGTTTCCTACAACTAATACAAAAACAACTTATTGTTTTTGTTATCCTAGGTTTATTTTTGTGCAAAGATAACCTCGAAAAAAATCAATTTTATTTTCTTAACAAAAAATACTTATTTCTGGCAACATAAGTCTGGGAGCAAATAAAAATTAGTCGTGTATACCAAGGCATTTTTAAGATTATATCAAATATTTGATTAATAAACATTATTTTAAAATAACACGTCTGCATTTGGCCGAATTGGTAACACCAATAACTATACTATGTATTTAATTAGGAGCTACAATAGGTATTAGAAACCTATTTACAACTTATTTTAATTTTATTAAACAAGAAGAGGAACAGCTCATCTAATTAGGTCTAAAAGAAGAAATATATCTTTTGTTCATAGAATTTTGAATATCGCAGGTTCTTATCACTGCACTTATTACTTTTATAATAATAATAAGTATAATTCGATAAAATTTAAAATAACTGTGGGAACAATGCTCGTTTGTTAACAGTATATTTTTTCACGTGTAGTATCATATGCGAGACAGAACAGAACGGGTTTTTTAAAAAAGGAAAAAGCTGTTTTTTATTTTTTAAGCTACGAAGCAAAAAACCACGAAGAGGTTAGACTGGTTAGCATTTGTTTCTCTTTTTGTTTTATATATATATTTAATTTTTTTATTTACTAATACTTCTGTTTTATTTGATCTTATTGTAAAGAGCAAAAGGAACAAGAAGAGGATAGGAATATTTTGTTTCTCTTTTTAATTTATTTGTTTTATTTAATAATAATGTAGTATTAAAGCATTGATAGAGGTTACTCGACAATATTGACACTAATAAGGTAATAAGCTTATTTTATTATTTATAGGGTTATTGAGTAGATGTAAAATATAAATATTTTAAAAATGAAATTATTCATTCTCCGTCTTAATGCTGTCAGCCCTTTTTTATTTTTATTTATTTATATTCTATTTAAGTCTTTTCGCTTTTATCATCAGTTAGTACTAATATTTTAGGATGCCGTGTAAAAGAATAAATTAACCCAACAGAGAAAAATAATAGCTACTATTTATCGCAGGTTCGAATTTTGGTATCCCCATAAAAAGCGAATAAAAACTTGATATTTTTAAAACCGTTTTAAAGTATGTGCTGGTCGATGAGCTGAGATGATGATTTTTTGGTTGTTTTTACACATATTTCCCTACCTACTAGCGTCTACCTGTCTACCAACATATTTTATCCGAGGACAGCTGCACCCCAAGACAAATCACGTCTCATCAAATTCGCCGCACTGCTATTCACGAGGTAGTAACAAAACAGAGACAAAAGAATATAAGCCAAACTCATTAAAACGTAAAAAATTTGTATCTGTTTTTAATTTTTGATTTTAATAATTAGACACTATAATAATAATAATAATAATAATAATAATAATAATAATAATAATCTCCACCGATGGCATTTCCGGGTTGACGTACCGGTGGGGCTTGCGTGTTCAGTGATCCCGAGAGCTATGTCGGCGGTAGCGTAGCTACTGTTAGGGACTCCCATGCCGAACAGGTCGAGGGTGAGAGCCAGACTAAGAGAAATGCCGAAGATAGGAGGAAGAGGAGACCCTAAGCTCAAGGTGTAGGATCATCGCGCTGATGAGCTGCATGGCACAGGGGGAAAAGTGTGTCTGGAGCGATGCCCGAAGGACCAGGCGAACCGGAGGGGACTTACAGCCTTAGTGTGGTATGGGCGCACTGCTGCACTGGACCTTTATTTCGACCCTACTCGTGGGAATAAGATGGAAAATACAGGCAATAAAAATACTATAGATTCAGGGATTAGAGAATCGGAAACGGTAGATGGAATAAGCGGAGAAGATGTTTTCAAAAGGAGGGAGTCACTCCAGAGGACGCCTCCACAAGGTTTGCAGAGGTGGCTCAAGCAAACAGACGAACAGGAAGACGAAGTGTTCCAAGAACAAAGTAACGTAGATAATGAAATAAGTGAAACAAAGGATGAAGGAACCAAAACAGTAAAGAGGCCGCGGGAAGGAAGCGGAGAAGAGGAAATGAATGCACTAAGAAATGAAATGGGAAAACTAACGAAAACTATTGATGTATTGGTGCAAGTGACAGAAGTAAGTACAAAAACGAAAACGGAAATTAAGATGATTGTTAAAAAACTGAAGCGACAGGCAAGCGATATAAACAAGATATGGAAAGAAATAGATAAACAGGAAAAGAGAGTTAGACCAAGAACCGCTAGCATAGAGAAGAAGTCGGTGTCAATACAAGTGGAAGAGAAGGATATCAAAAATGAATACGAAGAAAGGAAATTAGGAATAGAGGAGGAAATAAAAAGAATAATAGAGGAAAAAGGGGATTTTGACAGGCTCAAAATAGTCCTAGATGAGAAATGGCCAAAAGAGCTGTATAAGATCACGGAAATAGAAAGGGCAAAGCAAATGGCTACAAGCGGTCGCCAAGGAGACTACGCAGTTCTCATAGACCCGAGAAACGTAGAGGGGAATATTGAGATAGAAACGCTTGAAGCAAAATACGATGGGCTAGAGGAACTTATTAAGAATAACGAAGGTCAAGAAGACTTCTTGATACAAACTGCTAGCACAAAAACTAGCAAAGGAAACAAGGAAGAAAAGATCAGCGCGGTGTACCTCCTTCCCCTGGAAATAGATAAGGCCGGAATAAATGATATGGAAACAGTATATAAACTGATAAAAAAACTTAAGGAAATGAGCAGCCTACATCCTGCTGAAAATATCAACATACTCGTAGGTGAAGGTCTAAAAGTAACCTATGTTAGGAAAATATGTGAGCATGGCTTTGCAGGGGAGGGCGCCGGGCGTTAAGATAAAGCTTATAGCTCAAGAAACGGGATCCGAACCAAAAAAGCAAAAAATGAGAAAAGAAGAGAGCATGCTGACAGTAAAAACAGAAGGAAGGAGCTATACGGACGTCATAAAGACACTGAAACAGGAAGTCGATATAGGAAAAATGGGAGTGAAAATCAATAAAATTAGGAAAACTGAAAAAGGGGATATCTTGCTGGCTATAGAAGGAGGGGAACAGATGGCAAACATGCTACAGCAAGAAATTAAAACAAAAATGAACGGATATCAGGTTGTAACAAGAACGACGGGTGTAACAACAATATATATAATGGGGATGGACCCAACCATAAAAGAAGAGGAAGTGAAAGAAGCAATTGAAAGGGAAACAAAAATAAAAAATTCGGATATTAAGATAAAAGCGATGCGAAAAGGGAAGTTTGAAGAACAAACAGCTATAGTTGAGGTTCCGAAAGGACAAGCCGAAAACTTAATAAGAGCAAGAAAAATAAGGATAGGATGGGTAACCTGCGGGATCAGAGAAAAGGTGTACGTAAAAAGGTGCTTTAAATGCCTGGAATACGGACATAAAACCTATGAATGTACGGGGCAAATAGATCGCAGTGGGGAATGTCTCAAATGTGGACAACAAGGGCACAGAAGCAAAGAGTGTACAAACACAGAACGATGCACAAAATGTGGAGTGGAGGGACATAGGGCAGACCAGATCAAGTGCCCATATTTCAAAGGACTGGTAGAAAAAATGAGAGGGCAAAAAATACAGTCCGCAGGCACAGGAAGGGACAAAAAAGCAAATTTGTATGGCCCTTAAAATCTTGCAAACAAATATAATAGACACTATGATAAGATCTAAAGAAAATTGGAACAACGTATATGGAATGATTAAAACAATACTTGAAACAAAGGAACAGGAAGAAAGACAGAAGCACATCAGGGAAGGAGGAAGACAGAACAATACAAACAGGGAAGGACTAGGACAGTAAAGCGACGAAGAAAGGATAAAATGTTGCCTTCACGACGGAGATGTCACATATGATGGTTCCGTGAAGTGCAAGAGAGAAGCTCTGGGGTGGTTTTAGTGCGTATACGGCTTGCCGGACTCCCACATACCCGAGGAAAGGTAGAACAAGTACTCGCTACCTATAAAAGGTTTCCACCCGACAAAAAAAAAAAAAAAAAAAAATAATAATAATAATAATAATAATAACTGAAAATAGGCTGGTAAAATTTTAAAAAATTGTCAATAAATATTACCTGATTTTTAAAAATCTAATAAAAAAGTTGTACAATTAAATCAGTTCAAGTCAGGTATTATAGTACTTTCAAATAGAACTTTTAGATCTATGAATATTCAGATTTTTAAAACGAATATAGATAATGATATTTCTATTTATTTAGGTAAACCAGCCCCCAGATGCTCGGGGTTATGTTACGTCTATGTTACGTCTATGTTACGTCTATATTACGTCTATGTTACGTCTATGTTACGTCTATGTTACGTCTATGTTACGTCTATGTTACATCTATGTTACGTCTATGTTACGTCTATGTTACGTCTATGTTACGTCTATTTTACGTCTATGTTACGACGCCATTACGTGTTAATAAATATCCTACTATCACTAAGAAAGCTTCATTATCAAGTTAGACATCAAAGAGATAAGATGGCTAGCAGCAAAATAACTTTAAAGTTGATGGAAATGCTAAATAAAAACGTGTTTGGTTTTCGGGAGGTGTGTTCCAGTTGGTTTCTTGGAAATGTGCCAGCTGTTTTTAAAGGAAATACTCTAATTATTAGTGAGAAAGAGTTTAAGTTAACAGATGGCCTACTAAATCTCCTGACTGAGGAACACCCTGTAGAGTACACCGATAACGACCTCATACAATATAGAAACATTTTAGTTCTAACAAATGCCCACAAAAGAAACTTTAAACGGTGTGAACGCATTAGTTCATCGTCTGGTTGGAAGTATGTAAATATTATTAAAAAGCTATTTCCTCCCCGAAGCACTTATAAAGAATTGCATAATATAGTGGCTAAAAAGAAAAATACGAAATATTTAAAATTTTTAAAATTTCAAAAAGAAATCCAAAGCAGAAAATTATTCGAAGACAGCCAAGACACTCTCGATGGGAACTACGAAGTAGAAAAATGGGGAGGAGGGCTTCAGGAAGTTAGACGGCGAGTCCTATATTAGAGTACACAGATGTTAACATCTAAAAACAGGCATACAGCCTTGTCAAAAAATAATTAAAAACTATATCAATGGTTCAAGAGTCATTTCGGTAAGAGGTGATATATTATCTCTAGATCTCTAGACTAGATCTCCCTCTCTCCTATGCTACCGCCCTTTTACTAGCTCTCCCTCTCTCTTTTACTAGCTCTCCTCTCTCTTATGATACCTACCTCCCTAACTCCTCTCTCTTATGTTACTTTCTCGCTCTCTCCCTATGCTACTTCTTGCACACAAGCTGTCGTTTTACCATTTGTTTCAAACATTACATAGTTCTAACGTATAAAAAATGTACAAGAAGTTATAAAATATTCATTTTTCTAACTTTGGTTTCAGATTTTTCCACTTTATCTTTATAATATTGTTTATTACCTATACCAAATTGAAATTAGATTTAACTATCACCCACATCGTCAGCTAAAAGCTTGGTTTTCTCTTTCGAGCCAGAAAACTATTTCTTCCATGCCTAATTACACACTCTTTATGTTTCCCAACCAAAACCTGCAAATGAGAGCCATTCGACTCACCATTAACTCAGTCCTCCCAAGAAAACTCTCTTATTTATCCATTTTCTATCGATACTTACACGGATTTTGTTTTGAAGACCTCACCGCTATAATTATTATCCTTAATTGTTTATATAATAGAACAACAAAAGGCGTGTTACGTATGCAAGGGTCTCCAGATTATGGATCAAATTGTCTGCAGACGTTTTCCCTGCTCCATCCCACTCTTCAATCCTTTAAATCCTGTGTCAATATATCACATTTTTCTTCTCTCTTCAGACTCCCATGACATGTTAGTACTTAGGCTTGAAGTTTACATGGGCTGTCTCAGATAAAAAAAGCCAAGTGTTTCACCTTTAGTTGTGAAAAGACAATATTTTGATGTGGAATAAATAAATAATGCATTTTTAAGCTTTTTCTAAGACCTAATATGATCAAAAAGTTTTTTTCTGACGTTTCGACACCTAATGTATAGTCTCGTTGTTAAAGAAATCTACTAAATTTAAACTAGCTAAATTAAAAAAGTTAACTAAATAGTTATAAAAATACTTAAAAAGGGTATGTAAATTTTCTGCTTAAACTCTTCGGTAGTTTTCAAAATGGTTATTTTTCATAAATTTGATCTGTTGCTGGGACATTTTTTTGAAAGTGCTCTTACGCTATGTGCATCGCGAAGATGACAAATAAAGTGTTTTCAAGTTTTTTTAATTTGCAAAGTTTATGGGTAAGGTATAAATCTTTGATGCTTGGGTTTAGGATCATACATGCGTACTATGAGAGAATTTTTTGTCACATGTCTTCCTGTTCTGTTGAGTTAGTGCGCGATAACATTATTTTTACCCTTTAATATTTTTTTATTGCTTGTAGATTAAGATTAATTTAGTTGAATATACATACAATGCGATAAAATGTGTGTTTTCTTGATATTTTTGGTGTGGTTATTCTAAATTTCCGCGAAAGCTGTATGCAGTGTGTTTCTATATACGTGGGTTATTAAATACAAAATTAATTTTAAGGTTAATAAATAAAATGGTACAAATCAAAGGACTAAAAATTACAGTGTATTTTTTACCTTTTTAATTTCATTTAAACCTTTGAGTTTACGAGGCTGACAAGTTTTGGTCCTGTCACTGTTAATAATTCGTCATAAAAATATGAGTTTTTATACGGTTTCTTCACGCAACCTTCTCGATTTCCAGTACGTAAAATTTAATTAATTCAACCTGCCGCACGCGATGATGCTAATTGGTATGAATGACCGATTTAGTTTGTTTTCGATCTTGTTATTAAGTAATAGGTAATTAAAATAATTGTTGAATATGTCGTTTTTGTTTATGGAAGTTTTTAGTGTTACTAGTTCGAGAAATGAAATTTTTTATAGAAAAAATAGGTGAGTACGAGAACGTGGATATGTCTTAAGTTTGCAAGCTTACTTTAAAAGCAATTTTTAATGACAATCTGTATTTTTAAATTCTATGAGAAAAATATTTTCCTATATTTATTAGGTAAAATAAAACAAGTAGTGTTTAAAATTTTTTTATTCAATCAAAACAAATCCTAATAGTGGGTAGTACCCTTTTTGAAAAAAGTAGATACAAAAATGTATACAACAAATTCGAAAGGTAAAGTTATTTTTTGTAACAAAGATCAGTTTTATGAAGTAATATGCCTATAGAATACAAACGAAAAATTAAACATGAAATAAGTATTATTATATATGAAAAAATATCCCTAAATCTAAAAACCATTACAAATGATTATTAATAATATCAATGAGTCTTTCACTTTCTAAAATAGATGCGCGATTTTCCAGTATCGCTTTTTCACGATTTTTTAAATGCTCTAAAAGCTCATTAATGTTGACAATCATGCTGGTGTACTGGCTGAGGCGTCTTTCCATCTCTAATCTGGTTAATTTTATTTCATCTAACTGCGTTTCTGTTTCCAGAGCAAGTAATGCTCGTCTTTCCATGGTATCATCTAGCATTTCTACATCATTAAGAATAAGACGTTCCTGGACTGGACTTCCTGTAATTTCCTGGATTGGACATTCTGGAATTTCCTGGATTGGACTTTCTGGAATTTCCTGGACGTCAGGGTGGACTGCAATTTCCTGGACGTCAGGGTGGACTGCAATTTCCTGGACGTCAGGGTGGACTGCAATTTCCTGGGCAACGGGTTGGACTACAGCGATGTCCTGGGCAGCACACTGGACTACAGCGACATCCTGGACAGGTATTTGGTTCACATATGGTTCTGGTTGATTTTGGATTATATCTTCCAAGTTAAATGCGTCTTCCAATAAATTTTCAGGAAGTTCTTGGTTTATTAGATTTTGAACTGCTTCGCTGATTTCATCTCTAGCCGGTCTTATTACTATATTTTCTAAAATGTTGATTCGCCCACTTAATCGTGCAAGTTGTTTAATATTTGGTTTGGAGTACATTTTTTTAACTTTTTTCAAGAAGAGTACTGTCTACTCTTAGGATTTGTTTCGATTGAATAAAGTACTTTAGTGCTATTCGCCAATATATACTCTCTGAACAAAAAAGAAAAAATTCTCCATTCCCACCTGTAATAATTTAAAAAGTATATGCAAAGAACAAAAAAGAAATAAAGCGCGATGCATGTAAGAAAAAATAAAAGTTCAACAGAGATTTTAAAATGTCTGTAAGAAAAAATAAAAGTTCAAGTCTTAAAAATATTCACATCCATATAGTTAAGGTTTTTTTCTTTTACATTTGCATGCATTTGCATACATTTGAATATACAAGATGCAGTTTTTTCTGATACGGCAATAAACTTTATAATCTACTTCGCCTGCTTTGCTTTTTAAGTAGCATTTCGTATTTTTTAATGATATGCAGCTGCACCATGTCCTTAACTTTTTAAAAAAACCTTTAACGCTTTTGCAGTTAAAGGTAAAAAAAATATGCAGGCGACCAGCTCAACAAAATAAAAGCGTCGTGACCACAAATAAAAGTAAATACGAGAATTTTATTCCTATAAATATTTGTATACACTCTCTGAACAAGAAAAGAAAAAATTCTCCATTCCCCCCTGTAATTTAAAAAGTATATGCAAAGAACAAAAAAGAAATAAAGCGAGATGCATGTAAGAAAAAATAAAAGTTCAGGTCTTAAAAATATTCGCATCGATATAATTAAGGTTTTTTATGTTACATTTGCATATATTTGCATACATTTGCATACATTTGAATATAAAAGATGCAGCTTTTTCTAAAAAGGTAAAAAGGTAAAAAGGTAAAAAAATATGCAGACGATCAGCTCAACAAAATAAAAGCATCGTGACCACAAATAAAAGTAAATACGAGAATTTTATTGCTATAAATATTTTTATACAGAGTGCGCAAATATCTATTACATACGGAAAAGATTTTTGTTGGTACCGTACGTTAGTACTTAGGCTTGAAGTCTATATACGTGGGTTATTAAATAAAAAATTAATTTTAAGGTAAATAAAATGGTACAAATCAAAGGACTAAAAATTACAGTGTCTTTTTTTACCTTTCTGGATTGTGTTAAATACTGGAAATTTATAGCAATAAAAGTGGTGAGGGGGGTAGGAGGAATGGTTTTGAAAGCTCATTTGGAAGCTCCTTTGAAATGGATTTGATGGAATTTTCTGGAAGTGAATGCGGTATATCCATATATATATCCCTGGTAGAGTAATAATGAATTTGATGTCTTATAAGAGTGGTAGGATTTGGTAGGAAGAAGAGTGGGGGGGATTTGGTGGGGGGGGCAAGAGTGGGGGGATTTGGTAGGGTGATTGGTGATAGGTGGATTAATGAATAATACTTCTAATTATTTGTATGACATTTATAAAAAATTGCGACGCACTTTGTTCAATAAAAAGTGTTTGATTAAAAACCGTCAAAGATACTACGATGAGTATCATTGACCAAGTACTTACCGCTTAACTTGAAAACATTAAAATAACTCTTAAAGGTACTCTAGAGAAAACACAGGAACAACAGGGTGTTCTGAGGGAAGCAGGTGTAGTAGAGCGCGTTGCAAATTAGCCCTCAGCTCAGTTAGGCTGGTAGGTTCTATTGGACGCCACCAGTTTTTTACACCGACGCAAACTGGAAGTCGCCTAGTTGGTCTGGGGACCTGCTTCTCACACAACAAACCTGCTATTCATAATAGAAAATAAAAACATAGGGCGCAGTGAGCTGGATAAAAGAAAAACTGAATACATTTACCACTGTACATATATTTACAAAAAAAAAATTACAGGATGGTTGGTACAAATATGGTTGGGCGATTTTGCCCCCGCAAAACAAATAAATTAAATTAAATAAAAATACTTCCTGAGGAAGTCTGTCCTCATACACCAAAAATCTTAGGGTGACCCCTGAAGGTAGAAGTAGGGATGGTTCGTATCCTCTACCAAAACAATTAAGAGGGACGCTTTGTAGCCCCTATGGAAGAAGTAGGGATGGTTCGTAGCCCCTACCAAAGACCCTAGGAACAAACAATTCCTAGTAGCTACAGTAATTTAAATAAATAAAAAAAAAATGTTAGAAATTACGTGAATAATTAAAAATAAAATCAGAAGTTACGTTATTAGAAAAAGGTAAAATTTGGAAAGAAACAATTTACTGGAACTAAAGCGCCGAAATTTAATTAGTTCTTCATCAATTAAGTAATTTAATATTAAAAGAGAAAGTCATTGGCTTGAACAGAATCGAAAAATTTAGATAAGTAGAAAAATATTTAAAAATAAGAGCTACGTCAATATAAAAAACCACTAATTAAAGAGAAAGTAATTATTTGCAAAATTTAAACGAGCTTAAGATACGATTAAAAGGTTACATTAATAAAAAAGTTAATACTTGGATAAATAATTTACTGAAACTAATCCGCAAAATTTAAGAATATTAGATAAAAGGCTAATAATAAATGAGAAAGCCAGTGGCCTGAGATCAATCGCAGAATTTTAGTTAAGTTACAAAAAACAAAGTGTGAGGTTACTTTAATTAAAAAAAAAACTATCAATGAAATAAGTAATCGCTGATAACCAGATTGCAAAATTTAAACAAACTCATGGTAAGATTTAAAAAAGTTACGTTACTAAACAAAAGAAATTATTACGCAAGGGCATTGATAACTAAATAAAATTGTACAGTTCCTTGATACTCAGCGATATGCGTTAATATTTACAAAAATTAAATGTTCATCAACTGACCAGTTTAACGCTGTATTATGCTACCTTACATTAACAATAAAAATAATGAAAGTACAACAAAAGAAAAATAATTAACGCTTAAATCATAATTTTACGCAAGATTCAAAGTATAAACAAAGAAAAGGCTTCCGCGAAGGCAGTAAAAATAACTAAAAATGGAAACCTCTACGGTAGCTTGGCTTAATATTTAAACGTTCAAGTAATATTCAAAATAAAGGAAAAGCTTAAGCGAAGCCACAAAAAAAGAAAGTAATTAATACTTTAAGTCCCTACTGTAGCCTGACTCAAAAGCTAAGCATCCAGTACTAATTAAGCAAATTGTATCAATGTAAGATAGCATAAAAAAAAGAAATAAAAAGTGTTTGATTAAAAACCGTCAAAGATACTATGATGAGTATCATTGACCAAGTACTTACCGCTTAACTTGAAAACATTAAAATAACTCTTAAAGGTACTCTAGAGAAAAACACAGGAACAACAGGGTGTTCTGAGGGAAGCAGGTGTAGTAGAGCGCGTTGCAAATTAGCCCTCAGCTCAGTTAGGCTGGTAGGTTCTATTGGACGCCACCAGTTTTTTACACCGACGCAAACTGGAAGTCGCCTAGTTGGTCTGGGGACCTGCTTCTCACACAACAAACCTGCTATTCATAATAGAAAATAAAAACATAGGGCGCAGTGAGCTGGATAAAAGAAAAACTGAATACATTTACCACTGTACATATATTTACAAAAAAAAAATTACAGGATGGTTGGTACAAATATGGTTGGGCGATTTTGCCCCCGCAAAACAAATAAATTAAATTAAATAAAAATACTTCCTGAGGAAGTCTGTCCTCATACACCAAAAATCTTAGGGTGACCCCTGAAGGTAGAAGTAGGGATGGTTCGTATCCTCTACCAAAACAATTAAGAGGGACGCTTTGTAGCCCCTATGGAAGAAGTAGGGATGGTTCGTAGCCCCTACCAAAGACCCTAGGAACAAACAATTCCTAGTAGCTACAGTAATTTAAATAAATAAAAAAAAAATGTTAGAAATTACGTGAATAATTAAAAATAAAATCAGAAGTTACGTTATTAGAAAAAGGTAAAATTTGGAAAGAAACAATTTACTGGAACTAAAGCGCCGAAATTTAATTAGTTCTTCATCAATTAAGTAATTTAATATTAAAAGAGAAAGTCATTGGCTTGAACAGAATCGAAAAAGTTAGATAAGTAGAAAAATATTTAAAAATAAGAGCTACGTCAATATAAAAAACCACTAATTAAAGAGAAAGTAATTATTTGCAAAATTTAAACGCGCTTAAGATACGATTAAAAGGTTACATTAATAAAAAAGTTAATACTTGGATAAATAATTTACTGAAACTAATCCGCAAAATTTAAGAATATTAGATAAAAGGCTAATAATAAATGAGAAAACCAGTGGCCTGAAATCAATCGCAGAATTTTAGTTAAGTTACAAAAAACAAAGTGTGAGGTTACTTTAATTAAAAAAAAAACTATCAATGAAATAAGTAATCGCTGATAACCAGATTGCAAAATTTAAACAAACTCATGGTAAGATTTAAAAAAGTTACGTTACTAAACAAAAGAAATTATTACGCAAGGACATTGATAACTAAATAAAATTGTACAGTTCCTTGATACTCAGCGATATGCGTTAATATTTACAAAAATTAAATGTTCATCAACTGACCAGTTTAACGCTGTATTATGCTACCTTACATTAACAATAAAAATAATGAAAGTACAACAAAAGAAAAATAATTAACGCTTAAATCATAATTTTACGCAAGATTCAAAGTATAAACAAAGAAAAGGCTTCCGCGAAGGCAGTAAAAATAACTAAAAATGGAAACCTCTACGGTAGCTTGGCTTAATATTTAAACGTTCAAGTAATATTCAAAATAAAGGAAAAGCTTAAGCGAAGCCACAAAAAAAAGAAAGTAATTAATACTTTAAGTCCCTACTGTAGCCTGACTCAAAAGCTAAGCATCCAGTACTAATTAAGCAAATTGTATCAATGTAAGATAGCATAAAAAAAAGAAAGCCAGATAATTGACTTTAGGAAAAAAATTTTGGTCAAAATAGAAATAATCAAAAATATACCGCTTATGTACACAAAGCTTAAATTAAAAGCAATATATAGCTACCATCCAAGCAACTAATTTAACTACTTTAGGTTCCAAATGCAAATAACACGATACAACAAAAGCAGGTTTAACTAATTATATAGCATCTATGTAACTAAACTACCCTAAGTTCCAAGCGGTACGATATAATAAATAGATGTAAAATGTGTACGGGCTATAAGTTACTTCACGCCAAAACATTGGTCAAATGACAAATTTGAAAGTAAAATAGCAGGCTAACTAACCCCCCTGAACGCATAAAATATTACTTAACCAATCGATATCAAAAAAAATAAAATAAATCTACAATTTCCAAGCTTATAAAAATAAATCCCGTAAGACCCCAAGCTCCCGTACACACTTTAATTACGGTTTTAAATTAAAATCAGATAGTCCACTGCAAATGATTCGCCAGCATAATGCCGATAAAAAAAATATCTTGATAAAACTACGGTATAGTAAGTGATTATAGTCATATCTTATAGATTCCAAAGATTATTCAAGCCTTTAAGAGAATGCAAATTAGGTAACGTAAAGTTAAAATTAAGGCAATTGAGAAGTTAGATTATTATAATTCAAAACATGGTGTAGCAATAAGAACCACCCGAGAAAACCAGAGTCTTACTTAGAACATAGTACCGTAAAGCAGAACGATAATTACGGTTCGTTAAAATTTTAATTATAATTTTATGGGCGTAAATTGGCGATTAATAAGTATTAACAAAAAAATCGTGGGACAGAAAAAAAGGCTTTAAGGACTTACCTCTTCAAGGATAGAGGGATCAAAATTCCAAATCTCTACATACAAAATACCAAAAACGGGGGCAGCTACCAGCGGTCTCCAGATCGTCAGGCCGATGTAATGGCTGAAGGAAATAAAAGAAAGAAAACCCTTAGACACGACAATTTTACATGCACGTGGCATCACGAAGCAGACCCGCAAAAAACTCATCTATATAAAAAAACTAGCTCACCTGATTATGATGGTAACGAACGAAGTTGCAGATAAAACGCTGCTCCTAGCAAGCAAAAATTCATTAGAAGAATTAAATCGCAGTCCCGGAACTTAATCCATGAAAATTGAGCCTTCAAAATGGCCGAAACCCGACACTGCACTGCAATCTTCCTCGAAGACCAAGGTGGAAATGCCAGACGTTCTTCCTTCTCTGCCACCGAACCAAAAGGTCTACATCTGCGCAAGCCCAAAAGGCTACATAGAACATCCAATGACCCGGGGGAAGAAAAGGCGGCGACCTTGAGTGGAAACTCATGAAATAGAGTCTCAAGATGGCGCCACGGCACATCGGCAAGAATTACTAAATTTCTACCAATTCTAAGCATGGACTAGAAGCTGCTCCCTCAAATGACTTCGAAGGCAAGATTGTACAAGTCTTTGACCCCATACTCAAGATACAAACGCAAAAAACCAACGGTACCTAGAACTCTAGTTGGCACCACTCAATCAAACAAAGGTACTGAAATCATACAGAGGCCTCTTGCGTGAAACAATAAAGTTACGGAAATACAGAAAATTATACCTACGCCATTGCCCATCGAGACGCACTATTTCAGCACGTACGTATCCAAAGATACTAAAAGCTGAAACCCCGAATGTCGAAACCAAAGAAAGGGAAACGATGACGTAGTGCCAGCAAAATCCCAACCTTCCCACACTCGAAAATGCCACTGCAACAGTCGTGTTCATAAATCGACGGCTCCCGAAAGCGCTTTTGGACTGTTCGTGTATGCGAACAGATCAGATTCTTACCCCCGATGCACCGTCTCTACCTGAATCGACCTCGCGGTCCGAACTGGAAACAGTCCCACCTTATAGTTCCGCCGAACGGAGCACACCACCGTCTCAGCCTTCAATATACAACTGAATTTATTAAATATGTTTATAAAATTCAACAAGATCTTGGAAAAGGAAACGAAAAGGAAATCTTGGAGTTTAATTAATAGAGAACGCTAAATCCAGAACAGTGAAGGCCGTGGAAAACACCGGGATTAAATTTCATCCAAAATGTAGGTAGCCTTTTAAATTTATCCTTTAAAAATATGTTATTATAAATAGACTAAGGGCGACTTGTCTATACACAGAGAGGACTCCAAGCAAGGCGAAAATTCAGGGCCCAACACACAAAGAACATTAAATCGAACTACGAGCAATGTGAGCGATGGCCAAGCTGATGTCAAGCTGACTTGGACAAGACAAAAGGGCAATCAACACCCCCAGGGGGTAGCCTGGACAGCAAGGGAAGGGGGCCACATAGTGGAAGAATGAAAATAAAACCTCCCAATCAAGGTAAATCATTAAGAAAAACAGGCGTTCGTGAATAAACTAATTATTAAAACAAATACTGAGTCTGTGACAAAAAAATGACCTGTCACAACTCCCCCTCTCCTACGAAAGGAGGGAAATTTTCCAATGAAAATTAACCGACGATAAGGATCAGAGGCTCTCTGTATGATAGAAGAAAATCGAAAAAGAAAATAAATTACCTGCGCTATGCTGGCGCCAATAAAAAAAACATAAGTGAAGATACGTGGGAACCCAAGGTAGTACCATACAACTAATACTAACCAACAAGACTGATAACTCAATCTTAAAATAACTAAATACTCAACGAAATCTTTGGTCCCTTTGCCACTAGTCACCCAGTGACCTTCTCCAGGAAGATTCAGTGTGGAACGTAAACCCTAGGTTGGTAAGGGAGCTAGCATTGCGTAACACCCAAAAATACTGTGGGGAACCTCGTTTACTAGCCTCACACTGTGGAATCGTCCCGAATTAAATCACCAAGCGACATGCGTCAAACCAACCAAAGGGTGGACAACTAAAAAGGAAAAGATAAATATAATACAACATAAGTAAAATGAGAAGAAAAGAGGGATAGCCCAGATGATCCACCATACAAAAGGGAGTGGATTGTAGCACCCACCAAGCTAAAAGATGTACCAAATGGGAAGCACATCGGTCCCTGTATAAAACAAAAAAATTAATCAGGGTGTTCTGAGCGGTGGCACTGCAACCGGCCTGTCGCAACCTAATAGGCCGACTTGAGCTCAGGCCGAACAAAGTAGCTTGGTCCTCCCCTGGCCCGCCGAACAAGTTCGATGGGCAAACTGTTACCCCAGGGGTCAGACTTCCGCCCCCCCTGAACAGCCCTTCCAGTCGGTCTGCTCTCCGAAGGATCCATGATCTAACAAAGAGCGTCGAAGCGACATCCGGTAGCACCCAACACCGTGCAGCCTGTAAAACGAGATAGGGACAAGTGTCTAAATCGATAAAGCCAAAATAAGGTAAAGTCGAAATCGGGATAGTTTTATCTTGTCTAAATGGTGAATAGACAAAATATATCAGTAAAGATCTAGGCGCAAAACCAGTAAAACTGAAATGGCCGGAGACTAACATATAGTCCTACCAAAACCTAGACCTAAGACAAATCCAAATAATAAATAAAATACCAAAGGTATAAAAGTAAATTATAGCCAATCAAAGGCCAATCACGATAAGGTAAGTAAATCAAAATAAAGGTAAGTAAATCCAGAAAAAAAAGGTAACGGAATAAACGCAAAGGTAATCGAAATAAACCAAAGAAAATGTAATCGAAATTACGCAAATGTAAGCAAATTATCGCAAAGGTAAGAAAATTATCGCAAAGGTAAACAAATTATCGCAAAGGTAAGTAAATTATCGCAAAGACAAGTAAATTAACGCCAATGAAAAAAAAGTAAATGAATCGAGTAAATCAACTAAAGATTCGCAAATCGAGATAATTGGGTTACTTGCCAACAACTAGCAGTGAATCCCACCATAAGTGGTATTCTCAACTTCACAAAATCAGCAAGAGAGAAAGAAAATTGTGTTTCTACTCTAAATCCCCAAAGGAAAGACAAAGTCGTACTCGAGCAAAAACACATACTAGTTCAAGTAACCGAAATTTCCAGACACAAGTAGGGAATAATAATAAAATCACGTCAAGGTAGAGAAAATTAAGCCAAATCAAAGTAAAAGGTCACATCAAGGTAAATACGTCAAATCCAGGAAATGAAAAAAAAGGTCCAATCAAGATAATAAATAAAGACTTTTGGCCCTAGTCTACAGTAAAAAAAAAACAATTAATAGTGAATGCAGATAAAAAAAACGATAAAGAAAATTAGGTCCAAAATTAATTAATCACCGCCTTCTAACCAAGTAATCAAACTTAAATTACCACGTGACGCACCGTCGCCCATCCCGTCTCGCGCCGAGATGGGTGTCTGCGTGAGACTGGCAAATGGAAAAAGGTAAGCTACGTTAAATGACAATACACGTTGCTATACGTTACTATACAATATCCCAAGTGACGATAAGGTAAATATAATCAGGTTATGACAACAAAAAAAAACAAGGCATAAGGCGGCGATGGCAAGTGAAAGTAGTAAGGCAGCTGAGGGCTTACCCACTACAAACAATAGAAGCAAGGCAGCTGAAGGCTTACCTTGCCACGGCTTTCAGGGACTCCTACCCCACCTAGTTAACCCAGTGCAGCACTATTCTAAGCGATAGTGTCCAAATCCATCAAGGTTCGCGCCCATAGGGATTCAGACACCATCACGCCCATACTGCAGGGCATGAAAATTGCTCACGACTGAGCAAGGAAAGTAAAAAAAAGAATTTAAACTGGGCCAAAAGTCAAAATTAACGCAGCGATAAAAGAAAACTCACTAAAGCCATTATTACCGAAAGAAAAAAAAATTAAATGTAATTAACCAACTTGAAGCTATGGACTCGAAAGTTAATAAATTCAGAAATCAATAGATTGATAAGTAAATTGAAGCAAAATGACACGTAAAACGTAATATTAAGTTAATGACAGTAAAATTAACGGAAGGTAATAAAGTAAATAATGACTTTGAGCTGCCTAACAATTTATTCACTCCTACGGACCATCACACGCAGTTTCGGCATATACCGGTTTAAGGTCTTGTACATGCCAAATGCCCTTACTAACACCGTGTTCGTCTTCAAGCTCATAAGTACACGTGCCGGTCTTTTCTACGATCTTAAACGGACCTACAAATTCCGGAGCCAACTTTGCGCTATAATATTTCGCTGCATCGGATATACTTTTATTCTTACGCCAGACTTCTTGACCGGGGACAAAGCTTACTGGGCGTCGGCGCAAATTATAGTTATGTCGATTTTTAACACGAGAAGCTTCGATTTTAGTGTGGACTTTTCTAAATAATTGTTTGAAAGCTTCTATTCGTTCTCGAATGTAATTTTGACGCTCAGTTTCTACTTGAGGAACACCCTCAGCATAGTCCGAACCGAATAGCTTGTGTTCCCTACCAAAATTAACGCAGTATGGGGTGAAGCCCGTAGTTTCGTGTCGCGAAGTGCGAATGGCGCAACCGATAGCAGTTAAATTATCTTCCCAAGTTCGATGGTTATTTTGTTGAACGTAAGAGCGCAACATCGTTTTGATAACTCTATTAACGCGTTCAGTATGATCTGCTCTAGGATAGTAATTAGCTGTGTAAAATATTCTAACTTTATATTTATCGCAAAGGGCTTGAAATTCTTTGGATTTCATTTGTGTTCCGTTGTCGCACGTTAAGAATTGAGGAGCTCCGTAAACTAAGAAAATGCCATCTTCGACACACTTAACCAACGATCTTGCTGTTGCCGATCGACACGGGAATAAGACGACGTATTTGCTAAAATAATCGGTGACCACTAAAATATGAGTGTTACCTTGCTTAGAACGAGGTAAAGGTCCTATGTAGTCTAGGCTGATGGCTTGCCAAGGTTCCTTTATGTCTGGGCGATTACCCATTAAACCAGCTGGACGTTTCTGCTCTACTTTATTCTGAGCACAAGTTCTACAAGCACGGACATAACTAGCAACGTCAGATCTCATTTTCGGCCAATAATATCTCTCGGCGACTTTCCAAAATGTCTTAAAAACACCCACGTGCCCTGCTGCTGGATTATCATGGCATCGAAGGAATATCTCTTTTCGTTTATCCTTTGGTACTACTATTTTCCAGTAAGTGGAATGATCTGGAAAACTTGGATTGTTTGTCTTGACATATTTAAAGAGATTGCCATTCTCGACTCGCCAGCAAGGATATTTATCAGGACGTTCTTCTAGTTTCTGCATCATGCATTTGTACCATTTGTCGGAGGTGTCAGAAAATGATGACGGTGGTTCGTCAACAGCTGCGACAGAATCAGTAGTCACTGGCACTGACCTATGTAGAAAGAAAATCTGGCACGGCGTGATCTCGGCCTTTACGGTGGATCAATTCAAGGTCGTAAGGTTGTAAACGGAGAGCCCATCGAGCGAGGCGTCCTTGTGGATCTTTTAGGTTATGAAGCCATAACAAAGAATGGTGATCGGTTATAACTTTAAAGTGTACACCCTCCAGATAGTGACGAAGCTTTTCCACACTCCAAATTACGGCAAGGCACTCTTTTTCTGTGACGGTTAATTTCATCTCTTGTTTGGTGAGGGAACGTGAAAGATAGGAAATAACCTTTTCTCCGTCATCAAATTGCTGAGTCAGAACTGCTCCTAAGCCATAAAGTGACGCATCAGTCTGCAAAGTAAATGTGCGGTTGAAATCTGGACATGTAAGCACGGGAGCTGTAATAAGAGCTTCTTTAATCAAGTTGAATGACTGATGGCACTCGGAAGTCCATTCCCATTTGACATTTTTCCTGGTAAGCCGAGTAATTGGGGCTATAATAGCTGAAAAGTTCGGCACAAAACGCCGGTACCAAGAAGCGGTGCCAATAAAACGTCGAATTTCGGTGATATTTCGTGGAGGTGTTATATTCACAATGGCCTGCACTTTCTCAGGATCAGGTCTTAAACCTTGGGCGTCTACGATGTAGCCCAGGTATCGTAATTCAGGCTTACAAAAGTGACATTTCTCCTCGGAAACTATGAGTCCTGCACCTTTCAAACGGTCAAAAACTAGGCCCAGAATTCTGAGGTGTTCAGGAAAGGTTCTGGAGATGATAATTATATCATCAAGATACACCATCACGTGATTTTCCAAATCAACGCCTAATACACGGTCCACTATACGTTGCCAGGTGGCTGGCGCATTGGTCAAGCCGAAGGGCATGCGCAGAAAATGATAAAGATTCTTACCTGGAACAGTGAAAGCAGTTAATTCACGTGAGGACTCACTAAGAGGTACCTGCCAGAACGCTGATTTTATGTCGATGGAGCTAATGTAGCGGGCGTCTCTGAGGCGATCCAAAATGGCGGAGATATAAGGTATAGGGTATGCGTCTTTCTTAGTTTTTGTATTAAGCTTTCTAAAATCTATGCTGTCATCTTTCTTGCGTACCAAACACACTGGACTGGACCAAGGACTTTTAGAAGGTTCGATCACGCCAAGTTTCAACATCTCGTCGATTTCCTCGTCCATAATCCTTTGCTTGTATGGAGAAACTGGGTAGTAACGCTGTTTAATGGGCCTAGTGCCGGGTTCAAGCTCAATGACGTGTTCTGCTACCTTGCAGCAGCCAAGACCAGTAGCCATTTCCGATATTTTCTCCTTAACCAGTGCATTTAAACACGCTCGGTCGGTTTCAGATAAAGAGTTGCCATCTATAACGCTACAAATTTCCGTAGGTCGATCATCAGTGGAAAAATGCCAGACGTCCTGCTTCAAGTCGGGGATCACTTCCATGGTTCTCCAAAAGTCAATGCCTAATATTAATTGGTGGGAAGTAGAATAATTGTAGGGAAATTACTCTACTCCTCCTAATTTACATAAATTTAAATATTAAAATTAATGAGTTTTACTCCATATATTATAATTAATTAGTTTTAGTCCATATATTAAAATAATATTTTTTTTTACCTCCGCCTCTGAACTGAGAGACCCAGTTAGCATATCATAATTAGTTTAACTCCCGATAATTATAATTTTACTCCACCTAAAATTTTCCTCCGCCTCTGTGACGTTTTAAGACCGTATATGACGAGATTAAAGCGAAGTTAAGAGTGAAAGTTAAATTTTACTGAATTTGTGACCCCAATTAGCATATCATAATTAGTTTAACTCCCTATAATTAGTTTACCTCAATAATTTTATTCCGCCTAAAATTTTCCTCCGCCTAAAATTTTCCTCCGCCTCTGGACTGCGACGTTTTAAGACCATATATGACGAGATTAAAAGCGAAGTTAAGAGTGAAAGTTAAATTTTACTGAATCCTTGATCAATTTGTCCTTACAAAAGCATTTCGCTTTGTGTCTGGAAACTACATTTTAAGTTTGCAAAAGCAGCAGTGTAAAGTAAATTAAAATATTTTGTTAAAATTGACAAAGTTTAAAAAATTACTAATTAAAAATTTGAAATGGAAGAAGAATTCGAAATCATGGATGATATCGATGTAGAAGAAATTATTCCACACTTCGACTACAACGTCTCTCCAGAACTGGGTCCAGATCCCTTTGTAGAACGTTTTTTAAAAATAAATCACGAAGATATTAACAATTATTTAAGAATTAGAAATCATGGATGTTATCGACGTAGAAGAAATTATTCCACAGTTCGACTACAAGGACTCTCCAGAACTAGATCCAGATCCCTTTGTAAAAAGTTTTTAAAAATAAATCACGAAGATGTTAACAACTTCGCAAGTTAGTTTTGCTTCTATACATTCATCAATATAGAAAACTAAGACACTCTAAAAAAGGGCTTACATTGCTATATTTGTAGACGATCACTATATCTAATAATTTTGTCAAAAACTTGTCGGATTTGTAATAGTGGAAATGAAATAATTACCATCGATAGGGATACAAGTATCCCAATTATACCATATTAAATTTATTTTCTACAAAACATTGCACATTAGCACCATATGTAAAGTGTAATCAAAAATAATACATTTAATTACTATACAATTAAACATAAAATTTACCAAAATAAAATAATAGCGGTAAAAAGTTTTAAAGATTTATGTCATAAAGCATGTCTAAAACTTATTAACTTTAAACTACTTATCTAAATACCATTGAACTAAAATTGTCCCCAAAATTATCTTTAAACGCTATGCCTAGTATCAGTATATCCTAACGAATCCAATCAAACTTAAAATTAATAAAATGTTTTTTATTTTCTACAAAACACTGCACTCCACCATAAAGTTTAACTAAAAATAATACATTACTACACTTTATTTGGCAGAATAAAATGGTTAGACAGTTTTTTTCATAGTTACAAGATCTTGAAAAAAAAAATGAAATGTATGCATAGAGCATGTTTAAAATATTTTTAATGAAACAAAAGTGGAAAAACAGTATACCTAAAAGTGTCTCTAAGCACTTTTTACCTCGATACCCAGCCAATCAATCAAAAAAAAAATATTTTAGGGGTTAGAAGATTTATTCCTAAAGCACATTAAAAAATATTTTTAACTAAGCAAAATTGGAAAAACTTACTTCTTAATTTAACGCTATATTTAAAATTTTCTCTAAATATTTAACTAACACTGTTCCTAAAATTGTCTCTAAGCACTTTACACATCTAGTCCTGATATATCCCATCCAATCCATCTGGATGTTGTGCTAGTCACCTTGTTGACTAGGATAAGAGGAGAGTCCCTTTCCAAATAGGGTTCCCTGGTATGGCACGATGTCGTGAAACCAACGGACGTCCAGCTACAATTGTTGCCTTATAATCGGAGGGCACACCCATCCAATATCAGGGTTGATGTTCTTATCTCTAATCACATTATAAATAGGGCTAATATGTTAAAAAAAAATGAAAAATAACTTAAATTTTTTTTTAGCTTCCAAGAATATTTTTTAAAATGTTTTATACGAATGGACTTGACTAAATGGTTAACAGATAGCTTATGTATACTTGAAAATATACGGAGAAACCTTCAAAGATTTCACTTTTGAAGAGCGGAGTGTGACCTCAAAATTTCCACCAGCGCAGCGGCGTCTCCAGATAAGGCATTAAACATTATACTGGTACATTACTTGTAGTTAATTATTTGGGGTCATACGGATATAATTTTTGCGCCAGTCAACTTGGACATCCCAATTATTTATTTTCTTTAGTTATTTTTTTCAATTCACCTCTTTAATGCGAATAAATTAAAATGTTCCTGCAGGTTTTAATTCTAAAATTTTAGGGCGAGCTTTTCACTTTTAATCGTCAACTTTACACCTTTTTTTTAATTTATGTAGCCTAAAATAAATTAAAGCTCTGTCATGATGTAGTTAAGACGCCACAGCTCACACAAAGTAAAAAATATACTTTTAAAATGGGCACCTCAAGGTGGGTGCAAGGGGGATGCACTGAATCCCCGGCTATTTAAATATTAGACGGGGGAGAAATAAATATTTTTTAAACAAATATTTATTACCCCGGCAAATAAAGAGCACTGAACCGTTATTTCACCGAGGGACTACACTTCTTTACTGTATTTGTAACAATATAAATATATTTCCCAAATATTTTATTCGTGAATAAATTTTTAAAGTAGGTACATACAGGTAACAACAAATTTGCTATATATTTTAAGATAACTTTGATTATGTTAACTCTGAGTATGTACATACATTACTATACGTAATGGTATCAAAAAGTCCGATTAGAACGCGACGCTCTAATTATTATTTTATAATTCATAACAAAAACATGTTTTAACATCGCTACTATTGGGTCTGTTTCTGCAGCAGTTTCAAATCAATTAGAGCCAATGAGATTGCCCGGTTTCGATTAGCAAACTGTTTTCCTAGAAGATGATTGTCTCTGACTAGTTTCAAACTGCTGCAGAAACAAACCTATTAACTACCAATAGCATTTTTAATATACTGCCACAGACAGTGACGAGCAATCCTTATCGACAGCTTAAAAAAAAACGAGCGGCGACGAGTATTAAAGCATACTGCGCAAGCGTATAAATATTTAATACTTTTTAAATATGAAATACAGAATACAATCATACAATACAATCAATACAATCCCTCGCACGCAAAAAATCCGGCAACGCTTACCCCATCCACATGAATGGTCAAGCCCTGCAAAACAACGAAACATTCGATCTCGTTGGCGTCGCTTTCGCACATGATCTCAGCTGGCACAAACACATTACTTCAGTAGCCACATCGGCAGCTAAAAAGCTTGGTTTTCTCTTTCGAGACAGAAAATACTTCTCCCCTTCCAACTTATACACTCTCTATGTTTCCCAAATAAGACTTAACTTAGAGTACTGCTCCCACATCTGGGGAGCGGCATCACCTTCGACACTTAAGATCCTTGATTCTATCCAAAAGAGAGCCATTCGACTTATCAATGACCCAGCCCTCACGAGAAAACTCCCTTCTCTCGCTCATCGCCGCGCTGTAGGGGATTTATCCCTTTTCTACCGCTACTTCCACGGATTTTGCTCTGAAGAACTAGCCGGTATTATCCCCCCCCCCCCCCTGAATGTCCCTAACAGAACAACCAGAGGCGCGTCACGTATGCATCCCTTTACTGTCCAGCTACAAAAGTCTAGAACAGACCACTTCTCTCGCTCATTCATACCTAGGGTCTCCGAATTATGGAACAAATTGCCTGCAGATGTTTTCCCTTCCCGTCCCAACCTCCAATCCTTCAAATCCCGTGTCAATAGACTACATTTCCCTTCTCTTCAGACACCCACGGTATGTTAGTACTTAGGCTTGAAGTCTACATGGGATGTCCTAGATAAAATAAAAATAAATTGCATACCCACTTCGACCCTGACTTATACATTGCTCTTGATCGACCGACCTATGCTTGTTAATATTTATTATAGAATATAAATTACAGTCTTGCTTCAATTGAATTACTTGAATAATTGTAAAAAAAAATATTTTCTTTATTGTAATTATTAAAATACACCCCTTGTGGACGCCCATGACCAGAGGTTTCCCTTTTGTAGGACGCTGTGTGTCCTACAAATTGCAATGTATGGAATAAGAAAGATTAAACCGTTACTATATTATCCCGATCATAGCCCCAGGCGACGAAGCCGATATTTATTACATGCTTGTCTCCTTTGTTTCACGAAGAAGAATTTAAATTATGCAACATAATTGGCAGATATATTTTTAACCTTAGGTTTAAAGCACTAAAGTGACTTAAAGTGCAGAATACTTTTAAATATGACTTCTATATCAATGTTCACAAAATAGTAAATTCATTACGCGTAATGCTAGGAACAGTGATATGCTTCGGCACTCATTACCGTATTTTCACTATAACTCTCTTGATAACGAATGGAAAAATGGTTTGTTCTTCTGGACTAGCTGCTTTGCCATAGTCACAACAATTTCGCTGCTTATCTTATTTCCCTTTTAAAGATTTCATACCTGTTTTTTGGTATATCACGCTTTTTTCATTCGAGATTATAACATATCGTGAGCGTTGGCGTCAGCGACTTACCGTAAGATATTTCAAATAAAATGTAGACCAAATATGAGGTGTTTTCATACTTTTAACACTTTCTCTATAATTCTATAACCACAAAATAGGCTAAAAAATTTAATACAATATTGATTTATTTTTGTAAACAATAATGTGCTGATTTATTATTAAAATTAAATGTAATTATGACAAAAATTGTTTCCGTGACACAACAACGTAAATTCGTTTCCTACACTATAAGAAATATGTCAGAATGCCAAACAATTAGACAAGTTCTACAAAATAAGAGCCTCACCCTCCGTGGGTTCCATACCTACACTAAATAATTTAATAATATCGGTAAATTATTTAATCTTGCAATAGAACCACTAAAAAGATACCTGTGGGCAAATAAAGCATTCGGTAGGCAAATACCAACCTTATTCAGATGTTATCTTATTCCACCCACCCGTATGACTTTTTTCAAAGATTTCTTTCTGCACGGATTAAGAAAATATTAATATTGTCAACAAAATCTCAATTAAATTATTGCAAGAAGTTAAATAAAGGGTTTAAAAAATATGTTAGTAAGACTGGTAGAAAATAAGGAAAGTTTAGCAAGAAAGTGACTATCTTTTTTCTTAGTGATCTTTACATTACACCGCCAAGCGGTCTATATACTCCTTGCTTGGTGAAAAAAATGTCCGTTGGTTGTCGCAGACTTGGACATTTTCACATTTGAAATTTTTTTTTTCTCGAAACGATTAGTGCGGGAGCGACTAAATTTTCTGGGTTAATAGAGGGATAGTGCGTCTAGTTTCGATAAAAAATTCAGTTATACAGGGTGTTTCGTTTCGGAGTTATTAAACGTCAAAGTCGAAATTTCCGCGAATTCGTATGGGATCGATTATAGGTCGCAAAACTTAAATCGATTTAAATTTTCGGAGTTTGTAGAGGACCGGGAGCTTCAGAACCCTATTCAAACTGGTGGTATTCGGAAAAAATGGGATGTCACACTTGAATTTTTTAGATCGAAAAAGTCACTTGCAAACCCATATTGAGTTCTACATTGCTCGAAAACGAAACGTCGGACAGAAAAACGGTATGACACGTCAAACTTTAGAATCTCAAATACTTTCTTCTTGCAATACATTTACCTATACCTAAAACGAGTGGAAATTGGAAAAATTTGGGAAAAAAAAATTACGATTTTTGATGAATATTTTTGACGGAATTTTTTTTCATGGTCAAAATGGATCCAAATCAAAATCCCATATACCTGATCGTAAGAGGTCACCGAAATACGTAATTGCCATATTTTTAGGTTTCTTCGTTTTTTATAGGAAGGGAGCAATCGACGATTAAATTTTGATTTTTAACCCATTTTTTGATGATTGACATTCGAATCACTCAATATCTTTTCCTATCCTATTTTTTCTGTGTAGGTGTTTGTATGTGTATAGTGACACGGTTACGAAGAGCGGTCTATTCTACAACCGAAGGAGTGTGATATCTTCCTTAATACAAGGCCTAGAAACAAGGAATTTTCAGGGCATGAGAATGATGATATTACCGACCTTATAGTGCCCCCTCGGGGGGGGGGGGGGGGGATTAGGCGGTCTACCCAAACTAGTTTTTGTACCACTGGTGGATAGCCATAAGGGACCACGGAACTATGGCACTACCACAGTAAATAAGTCGATTAAGATATTTTCATTTTTTAAATTAATTTGTTTTTACTATATTAGCATATATTAGCACAGACAGAGGTTCGTATACGTTTGATCGCAGTTTGAAAGTCGTCCGAAAATTAGGATATTTTGTATAGTGACCTGAGTTAAAGACAAAATAAATAATTAATGTAATAAAATAATTTCGTTTGTGTTGTGCCGAATAAAAATATTGGCAAGTATTTTGTTAAAAGGGTGAATGCGCTGGAAAAATCTATACATAGTTTTAAAATGATTTTTCTTAAGATTCTCTAAACTGCATATAATTACAAATAAGAATATATTTTATGAAAATCTGATTCTTATTTACACGCTAAAAGAAAAAAAATTCTGCTATTTCTACTTATATATTATTCTAGAAGTGGCGTATTTAAGGGAAGCAATCCTGATGTGTAGATGTTAGTAAAGCATTAGAAATTAGTCATTTTTACCGCTTTCAAAAGAAGAGATTCTCAAGCGACCAATATTTTCTATTTTTTTATGTATGTTCGCGCATAATTCTTGAACGGATTAAGCAATTTCCATAATTTTTTGTAGAATATTTCTCCTGGATGGTTCCGCTGTACCAGTTTTTTAGTGTTCCGTGAAACGGAACACTTATGGAGTCACTTCGGTGTCCGTCCGTCTGTCACAGGCGATTTTCTCTCAAACCATTCGACGTAAAAAAAAATGAAATTTAGCACATAGATAGAGTGACCCAGTTACAAACTTGAGTATAAAAAGTTTTGATTCTGGGAGTTAATTTAGGGGAAACGGAAAAAAATTGCATCCTGTAGGCTGTCAAATGAAAGCTTATTGAAGCATGAATTCAACAATATATATTATATATTTTTTATGCATTTTTTTTTAAAACATTTTTCGGGAAAAACGCTTAAAAATTGTTGTCCCCACCCTTATCACCAAAAGGATCGCTCAGAAAAATATGAAAAAAAAATCATTAACATTAAAAATTAGCTGTAGATTAAACCAAAATTATCAGGATTGAAAAATTCTAGCGCGATCAATTGTTATAAATAATTCGATTGTTTATTCCCTTGTAACTGCTGAACCATTGGTTTAAGAGAAAAAGTTTTTCGACAAAAAATATTTCTCGCGATGTAAGAATCAACTTTTGACCTTGCACGATTTTCAATGCTCCGCGCATACGCGATGTGATACGCGGTGTGGTTTGCTCAGGTGGGGGCTGGTGGCACGGAACACTAATTGTGCAAGTATAGCTTCGACTTGACCGATTTTTTATTTTCTAGCAAAAATGAGACAAAGCTGTAAACAATTATATATAATTAAAAAATAATCATGAAAATAGACAATTTTTTCGTTTACTGTGGTCTTATTTGTATCTTAGTTATACAAAATAATATAGGGAGGTTTAAGAAGGGACAAGGGCAGGGATTTTTTTCCAAAATATTAACTATAAGATATTGAGTGATTGAGGTCAGATAATTTAATTTTGTCTAACAGATGTTAAAGAATATTACAGGGGTGTGGTGAGAGGCAAACAAGTGAATTAAAAAATGCTGTATAGTACATTATTTTTTAGATAATTTAACTTAAAGATTTTATTAATTATTTAATTAATTTTAAAATATAAATTTTGATGGATAAGAAAAATCGCTATCGCCATTCTTTTTTCTTGAATGTCCATTTTTTTTTATGAAGAGTATTAAAGAAAATGGGTGTTGCAAATATTGATAGTAACGCTGTTGTGACTAATTCTTTGAGATAAAAAGTAATAGAATGCATTTTTTTTTATCGAGGAGAATGGCGTAGTACGAAGATTTACAAGCGCGATAGCAGCATTTATTTATTGTTAATGGATTTAAATAAAACATAATTTTAAATTTTCGCAGATATACGGATAATTAAATAAAAAAATGATTACCAAATATTTCTGCTATTAAAGAGTTTCTTTAGTTCTATTAAGGGTTCAAATAGCAATATTTCCCCATAAAGAATCTTTTGAGATTGAAAATCTTTATTGGAGATTGTAATTATTTAAAAAAAACAACGCTATGGAATTAACTTGCTTATTTTTATTACGTAGCTTATTGGCGAGATATTGGCTTTTATGTATAAGTAGAATAGGTCTTATTGATATTAAGTATACTATTTCAAAACCCACGCTTACTGGTGTTGTAGTTTAACAAAAAATAGTTTTAATTAATTAAATTGTTTTTATTGAGTATATTTTCGCTTGTATAAGCCACTTATGCGCCCCTTTTTTTGCTTTTCTGCGCAGAAGATCAAAATGTGTACCACGCGCATACCGAGCAAGCTAGACATGCGCACGGACTTTCAGGGGATGTACTTTGGTGTCTACATTCGAATCCACCTTTTAAGAATATCTCTCCAATAGTAAAGCTACACTCAAAAGACTTTCTCTTTGGGTGGGGTATTTCTACCGCCTTCTTCTACATATGGGAGGAGCTTGCTTCAAACCATATTTAACCGCGTACTGTTTTCCTTCAGTAGTACAACAGTCGCCTTTTAACCACACTTTCCTTTGAGTATCACGCTATAGTACGATGAAATTATCAATTAATGACGCTTTGCGCCACAAAGTGTCAAAAATGACTTTTATAGAGTTCAGTGCGTTTTGCGACACGTTTCATTCAGATGCAGAAGCGCTATTATTGGATTTGTGGATTTGTGATATTCCCACAACGCCAAATTCGCCCAGAGGACGTCCAGAACCCATCCCCTGCCCAACACCACCACCAATGTCCGACAACGCCACCGACACAGCAACCCTGCTTCCGACAGTCAAAGGGTCTCACATCAAAAAGTGCCCCAGCAGTGACAGTGTTCCTAATTTCAATTACAATTCTCAACCGTGTGCTATTCCGATGCACTCTTTGGAATGTTCACCAGTGCACCGGAAACAACCAAAAAGGTTATGTAAACGCATGTTTAATTATAAGTACAATTTTTAGTTTGTACTTCCTATTTATCAATATATATATTCTCACCAACATTTTTCTTTTATTGATTCTTTTTCTTCATAATTATACTAAATCATACTGCACAACGTGCTTTTTAAAAAGCGAATTTTTTTATTAGAAATACCTCACTTGCTCGCACACCATGGAAGAGTGTACCTCACACATTTTTATTGACATTCAAGGGTATAATTGTTCCTTTGGTTACATTCCTAAAGAAATGGCACTTTACGATGGATTTCGTCTTTCTAATTTTTTATTTAAACCTCCATTTAAACGAAACATTCTGTCTCCTGAAGATACTAAAATTATTACATGGTGTGAAAGATATCATGGCTTAGACTGGGAATCTGGATACATTGACTTAAACGAGATTGATACAATTCTTACAAATATATATTTTTTATATAATAAACCAAAAGTACATGTAAAAGGAGCTGAAAAGGCAAAATGTTTACAAAAAGTTTTAGACAGTGAAAGCATTATTAGCATTCCGACTTCTAATGCACCAAAATTAAGTAAATATAAGAAGGTTCCGGAGTGTTATTTTCATAAAACGGTAGAAGCTTGGCATTGTGCATTGGAAAATGTAAAACTATTATACAATTATAAGAATTGTTACTAATAAAATTGTACTTTTCATTTCCTTTTTATCACCAGAATAAAAATTATGTTAGTAAAAATAGCACAAAAAGTAGCATTTGTAACACTGTACATGCCACCAGCCATGGATGTAATTATGATGTATGATTGTATTACGCACACTTCACGTCATAAATAATTTTCTTTCATAGCTTGTGAAGCGTTTTTAAATTTCACTAACCCTTCTTCTACCCAATTACTCCCCAAAACTTCTTCCTCGGCACCGGAGTCATCTTTATCCTCATCATCGACATCATAATTGTTAGACAATTTGTAGTTTTTTGAAAATAATTTTTTTCTTCCTTTTTTATTTGTAAGTTTAAATATCGTAACCAAATATATTTAAACTATTGTTAAACTATGTAACTGACAGTCCTTAGAATTATTTTGTCTTGTGAAGGTCTTTTCTTGTTTAATATTTTTTTTTAAACTATATTGGATTTTTAATCATGGCCCTTAATCAATATATCCTTTTATATTACATTGCTAATAATATATTGTATGTGCATAATCCCAATAGAGTAACACATGCTATGGCGTGTTTTGGAAATAAAACAGATACTGCTTTAAGTAAGCATTGCCACTATATGATATACAAACTAATTAATAATAATTTTACTTCAGCTTTTTCTCACTTAATGCAAAACGATCAAAACAATAGTAAATATTTTAAAATATTATATTATTATCCCAATAATACTATTCTGGACACTAATTGGATTCAGAATTTGCAGACGGAAGAATGCTCAAATAATACAGAATATGAAAGTATTAAGAAATCTTTAAAAAACGAATCTTGTAAAATAATCGGAATTTTAAACTTATCATTATCAATATTTATACTTTGTGTTTTGTCGATTATGTCTATAATGTTTTATAAATTTAATTATTAAGTTTACTCCTCCTATAATTTAAATACTGCAAAAAAAAATATTAACCTTGCGTTTTCATTATGGAAGGGGTATTAATATAAGAATAAATGTGACATAAAAAGATAGCACTCTACTTGGGTCTCTCAAAATGACCTATTATTCAAAAAATCAGTATTTTCCTAACGACCTAAAATCAAATTATCATAGTAGTGACATAAAAAAAGTAAATGAAGAAAAACTTTTAAACAACAAAGTGTTTTGCTTGAATAATTCCTTATCAAAATTAATACATGTTGGAATAAGTTTGGAAGATTTCTCGGCTAAAATCAAAATTAGAAGCCAAAATGGATTCAGTATTACTTTAAGTGAAGAAGAGTGGAAAAGTCTTTTGAAATATCAGGGAGTAGTGGAAAATTATTTCTATTCATCTAACAACGAACCCTTTCCAATCAAGATTAATGATCTTACTTTGTCATTTGAAAACATTAATCAAAATCCTATTCTAAAACTTCATAGATGTGATGGTGATTATTTGTATTTCGCTAGAGACACTACTGATAAATTGTGGGAAATACAAGAATTAATTAATTATAGAATTCAAATTATAAAAAAGCAGGAATTTGAAAAATATTTTAATGTGTTCCGAACTACACTCGTCAATAATTCAGTGGACTTGTTAACAAGTGTTTATAATGTTTTAAATCCCAGTCAAAATGCTAACAGTGAAAATGTTAGTACCATGTTGGAGATGTTATTGATGTATCCGAACGTGTTGGAAAATAAATTGAGAAGAATTGCTCCGAAAAGAAAATATGAAGAAATCAGTGAATATTAATGAAGACAAAAACAAATTTCACTTATTAGTTGTTTGGAATTATGCCTCAAGACAAGCACGCAAAAGTGATTATTATCAGTACTATCTGGATCGACTTCGTTTTGAAAAAAGAATACGAAATTGTGAAAAAATGTTTTCTAAAATATTAGATGTAAATCATAGAAATGTAATTTATAATGAAAGATTTAATAAAGAAATTTAGTTTAAAGTAATGGTGTTTTAATTAAAAAACTGTGTTTCTTGCTAATATTTATATATTAAAAATTATATTACAATAAAGATATATAGAAATCATATTACAATATATACATCCTTTTTTAATATCCATGAATTATGTGATTTATCCAATCCTAACCATTTAACATATACCTTATTTCCTTTTTTTCTTAGTATTTTTTCAACCAAATATACATCAGGATGTTTTACCTTCTGTAACTCTTCTTCATAAAATCCACCTTCAATATTTTCGTTTTTAATATCTTTTAAGAGATAAGTGGTTGGATTTGTTAATTGCACTTCCCTAATTTGAAAAATTTCAGTAGACCAGTTTGGTGTATATCCTTTATAGAATGCTTCCCTATGTTTAGAAATTCGAACAAAATCATTTAATATAAATTTATTTTGTTTGGGATCAATCGTTTTCTTATGTGTAAATGATTTTTTCATAATTACATTTGCGTTCTTCTCATTAACATTAGCAGGTTTGAACACTGTTGTTTGATGTTTTTTATTATTATACTTTTTTAAAATTTCTGGTAAAATATTCAACCACTTGTAATTACCTTGATTGCTAAAATGCTTCCACATCATACCTTTCAAGGTACGATTTACTCTTTCAACAATACTTGCTTTTAAATTTGAAAAAGTACTGTAATGATTTATATTGTAATTTTTCATAAGTTTTTGAAAATGTTGATTATAAAATTCTTTACCCAAATCCGTTTGCAAGTTTTTTGGTCTTGTAGCACTTTTTAAAATTTTGTCCATAGCTTCCACAACATCCTTTCCTTGTTTAGTCTTAATAGGTTCAGCCCAAGCATATTTGGAAAATGCGTTGATCACCACTAAAATATATCGATATCCTCTATTAAATTTTGCGTATGGTAGCATTTCAACCAGATCTGCTTGCCATAAATCGTTTAACTCTTTAACTATAACCCGTCTTCTTTTGTAAGTTCTTCTAGCGGGTTTATGAAGTTCATTCACTACAGTTTCTTTAATATTTTCACTCATTTTAGTTTTTTTATATTTTGTTTATGTTTTAGTTGTGACTGTCTGAAATATGTTGCTGGCTTTGTGTCAATTTTGACTCTATGTCTGAAATCTTAACTTCAGCTGCTATTATATTTTTTCGATTAAAAAATGCAGTATGATGAGCCTCCTTAGCAAAAGTTTTAAAATCATTTAAATCTTCTACAATTTTTTCCAAAGAAAAGGCTTTTGTGTATTTTTTAAAATCCTCTAGATCTTCGATGCTTTTGTCAACATTTTGTTGTAGTTTAGCAAATCGTTTTTCAAAATCCTCCACTGTTGTTTTCAAACCCGCCTGTAATAATTGAAATACTTTTTCTATATTTTCAATTGCTTGAACATTCTTTTCTAGTTTTTCTCTAAATTCCTCATATTTTGTGTTATACAGTGACCGGCAAAAAGTTCGCAACATATGGGAAAAATTTTTATTAGGTGAGTATTGGAAAAACTTTTCCGGGGGATCGGTTCTGCATGTCCGATAACCTAAAAATCGATTTTGACATACGTCACGTGACCACTGGTATAGCGTCAAATTAAAAAAAAAATTGTTAATTTACAAAAAGTGAGGTTAGTTGACGAGATATGAAAAAAAGTTATTTGAAAAAATTGCTTACAATTAAATTCTAGGTCCTTGTGCAAAATTTTAAGATTTTATTTAAAAAAATTGGAAAACTCAATTTTTTTTTAATATTTTTTTATCGATTTACAAATTTCCAGTTTTTTTCGTTTAGATAGCTTGGCTAATGTAAAGCCCATGTATCTGGATGAAAATAAACGAATGTAGTAGTTTTTTCTACAATTGACAGGACAAAATTAAAAAAAACAGGGTTTCGCCGGACGCTAGCTGTTGCAATGATTTGTATCTAGCAGCAGTGTCAAAATTTTAGAGACATTTCAATGAGATTACATTGAGAAAACCTTAATCGTCTTAAATATATCTGAAGTTCGACTTTTTGTAAAGTTAAGGGGAGTAAAATAGATAATAAACAAGAAATTACCTGTTTATTTAATCGAAATTTGATAAACGAAAACCAATGTAAGAAAAACTTAAAAGTAGTCAAATTCTGTACTAACAACATAAAAAATCATTGTTTTTCCTTGGGTGCACAAAATTTAAAACTCAGTATGACCACCATTTCTCTCCATACATACTATTGTTCTCGAGCGCAACTCTCGATTAACATTTCGGAGCATTTTACGATTTATTTGCAATACACAATTTCTAATGACATTCTCTAAATTTTGTATATTCCTAAAGGGTCGATGTTTGTACACAGAGTTCTTTAGGTATCCCCACATAAAGAAATCTAACAGAGTCAGATCTGGTGATCTCGCAGGCCACGGATTTTCAGAAAACCGTCCTATCCACTGGTTTCCAAATTCTTGATCCAGCCATCTCTTCACCTCATTTGTGGAATGAATGCTAGCTCCGTCTTGTTGAAAGTATAAATTTCTTCTTTCGGCTAATGACAAATTGTCTAAAAAGTCAGATATCTCAGTTTGTAGAAATTCTAAATATCGTTCTGAATTTAAATTGTCTCTAAAGAAAAAAGGTCCCACTATTCTGAGGTTGAAAATTCCGCACCACACATTAACCTTAAAACTATATTGGTCTTTACTCTGAATTACAAAGTCTGGGTTTTCGGTGGCCCACCATCTACAGTTTTGTGAACTGACGGTTCCGTTAGAGGTAAATGTAGCTTCATCCGAGAAAAGAACGTTCTTTGGGAAATTAAAATCTTCCTCAATCATACCCTGGAACCAGGCACAAAAATCGAAGCGGGCGTCATAATCCCTATCTTTTAATACTTGTACAAATTTAGGTTTGTACGGATGAAATTTGTTTCTTTTTAATATCCTCCGCACAGATCTTTCGTGAATGTTAGTGATCTCCGATATTTGACTAACTGCTAATTGGGGTGTTTCTGTGATCGACAAACACACATCCAGAGAACCTTCGTCACCTGTTACCGGTTTTTCATGGGAAACTTTATACTGATTTTCTACCGATCCCGTTTCTTTAAATTTATTGACTAGACGAGATACTGTGGAATAATGGAGGGATTTATCGGGGTGCCTCTCATTAAAAATTGCTGCTGTTTCTCTATGGCTTTTGTAATTATCTCCAGAAATTAAAATAATTTCTATCTTTTCCTGAAGAAGTAGTGTGGGTGCCATTTTAAGGAATAAAATATTAATAAACTTATGTAAAATATCAAACTTAGTAAGATGCGAGACATAAACCAATGACATAGGTTGAAATCAAACAAATTATAATTTGTTTGACATTTTTCTGTTGTTTTTAACCTACTAGATTATTTGGTTGTTTTAATTTCAGAGCCTGCTTTGGTAGTTTTAAGTACAACTAAATAGACCTGGTTGTTAAATTTATGTGCGAAAAATCTTAATAAAATCTTGATACAGTCATTTCATTAGATTCAAACCATTGCAACAGCGAGCGTCCGGCGAACACCTATTTTTTCGATTTTGTCCTGTCAATTGTAGAATTGTAGATCTGACTCCGTTAGATTTTTTTATGTGGGATACCTAAAGAACCCTGTGTACAAACATCGACCCTTTAGGAATATACAAAATTTAGAGAATGTCATTATAAATTGTGTATTGCAAATAAATCGTAAAATGCTCCGAAATGTTAATCGAGAGTTGCGCTCGAGAACAACAGTATGTATGGAGAGAAATGGTGGTCATACTGAGTTTTAAATTTTGTGCACCCAAGGAAAAACAATGATTTTTTGTGTTGTTAGTACAGAATTTGACTACTTTTAAGTTTTTCTTACATTGGTTTTCGTTTATAAAATTTGGATTAAATAAACAGGTAATTTTTTGTTTATTATCTATTTTACTCCCCTTAACTTTACAAAAAGTCGAACTTCAGATATATTTAAGACGATTAAGATTTTCTCAATGTAATCTCATTGAAATGTCTCTAAAATTTTGACACTGCTGCTAGATACAAATCATTGCAACAGCTAGCGTCCGGCGAAACCCTGTTTTTTTTAATTTTGTCCTGTCAATTGTAGAAAAAACTACTTCATTCGTTTATTTTCATCCAGATACATGGGCTTTACATTAGCCAAGCTATCTAAACGAAAAAAACTGGAAATTTGTAAATCGATAAAAAAATATTTAAAAAAATTGAGTTTTCCAATTTTTTTAAATAAAATCTTAACATTTTGCACAAGGACCTAGAATTTAATTCTAAGCAATTTTTTCAAACAACTTTTTTTGATATCTCGTCAACTAACCTCACTTTTTGTAAATTAACAATTTTTTTTTTAATTTGACGCTATACCAGTGGTCACGTGACGTATGTCAAAATCGATTTTTAGGTTATCGGACATGCAGAACCGATCCCCTGGGAAAGTTTTTCCGATACTCTCCTAATAAAAATTTTTCCCATATGTTGCGAACTTTTTGCCGGTCACTGTATATACTTCTGAAATGATCATTCTGAATTTTTTCAATTTTAAAATTTTCCTTTAGTTCATTAACTTCTCTTTTTAGAGGTTCTAATGTAACATTAATATTAAAACGTTTTGAAATGTGTCTACCAAATTTGTCGAGAGTCATTTTGAATGTGTAGCAAAATAATTACAACCTTTCCTTTTATACAATTATATTGGCCTCTTTTAATTCTTCAATAATAGAGTTAATTTCATTATTTTGCCCAGTGTGGCCAGCTGCTTTTGAAGCTAATAATAATTTTAACCTTTTAACTAATTCATTGGGATCATCGAAATAAACAAAATCTATTTTATTATTAGATAAATCCATGAAACCTGTCCCTCTTTTTGTTAAATTTTTAAAATATTGTTGTATTTGTGATGTTTGAGCAATGGAAGAAGCTCTAGTTCTAGCCCTTGTAACAGGCGCTAGAGGTTTGGAGAATGAACGGGTTCTACCTCTAAGAGGATCCTTTAAAATATCCTTATCTACAAGGTATGGATGAATAAGAGTAACATATTTATCTGAAGCTGTTCCGTGAATTTGTTCGTTCTCTTTATAATTTTTTCGATAGGCATTAGTTCTTTTTAAAATATCCATGTAGTCGTCCACATCTTTGGCTTTGTATCCCAGAGGATGTTTTTTAAATAACAATTCAAATAACCCAGGCGTGCCTTCGTATGTAAGACCTTTTACTAATACATCTTTTCCTTGAAAATTTATTCTTGAATCGCCAATAGAAAAAGATTTATCTTTTATATTATGTCTAATTCCATACTTTCTAGGTAGTGGATCAAATTGTTCCAAATATATTTTATATGTTTTTGTTGAAGGTAAATTCTGGATATATGATCTGCTTTCTTCAAGTTGTTGTCTAATTCCTTCGTCGGATTCGTTGCTAAGATTAACTGGTGTTCCTTCAAAAACCTCTTCCTCTTCTAAAAAAGAAGCTCCCATTGGTAATAAATGTTTATCATATGATGATACTCTTTTTTGTTTAGTTGGTGTAGAAGAAAAATAAGGTTGTGATAAAGATGGCTGCTTTATAGTTAAGAAACTTTAATTTTCCAACAATTCTTCTTTGATTTTTTCCTTCTTTAACTTATCTGTCAATAATTCCTTCAAAGGTTTTATAATGGGTTCTAATTCTCTTTCCGTTTGAACCTGAGATTGTAGTATATCAGCTTTTAATGACTGAAATTTTCGTTTAACTACCTTTCTAATTTTAACTAATTCTTTTGCCGCTTTTTCATCCATCTTGTTCATCTGAGTTTTTGTCATATACTATACAAACCTGATATTGGCAAGCTATTTATAAATGAATAAAGGAATCAAATCCTTTACGATATCTTCCAGAATTTATATTTGAGTCTTTATCCACAACCAAGAATCCATATTTGTCTCTCCAACACAATAAACATAACTCTCTAAATTGTTTAAATGACATATCAATATTAACATGATCATCGTAAATATGTTTCAGATTAGTTGAATCTTGTTGGAATATTATTAATAAATTTGCATTATCACGAATTAATTGTTTAGGTATAGATGAATACGTTTGACATAAATAAAAACAATCTGTATTTTTATGTCTTCCGAAACAAAAGTAATCTTTAACTATATTTTGATTACAACAAACAATATCGTCAAATATTATAATAGAATTTGGATTGATATCTTTTGGTGAAATAATATTTTCTTCATCTTCGGATTCGTAAAAACCAATTTCTTTGAGAGGCGTGAAGAGTTTTCTCAGATATTCATACTTTGGTTGATACAAGGATTTTGAATAAATATATATATGTTCAAATCGCAAACCATTAGGGTCCTCTATAATACTAATAAGAACATTAGTTTTTCCACATCCAGATGGTCCAACCACTAATCCCCTTTTACTATTTCCATCAAATAATTGTCCATGTTTTCGAAAATTATTTTCTGCGACATCATGATCTCGAATATTGATTGTATAGGATTGTTTTTCGATCCGCATCTTAGACATTAACTAAATGATTTTAAACTTACAGGTTTTTATATATAAGCAACTTGGTGTCAGAAAATTTTTCATCCAAAGATTTATAACATGACTATATCTTATCCAAATCGCATTAAACGCAAAAGGACATTTAAAAAGAGAGGAAGTGGTGTCTTAAATACACTAATTAATAAAATTCCTTTCGAACTGCATCTTCCAGGTTATAACTCTTGTGGTCCGGGAACCAAATTAGAAAAGAGACTTGCACGAGGTGACAAAGGAATACATCCCTTAGATGAGGCGTGTAAAGTGCATGATATTGCATATTCAGCTTCAAAAGATATAAAAGGTAGACATGTTGCTGATAGTTTATTAGCTCAGAAAGCTTTGGAACGGTTCAAAGCAAAAGGCTCAAGTTTTGGTGAGAAAGCTGCTGCTTTAGGAATAAGTGGAGCAATGAAAGTTAAAACGAAATTAGGAATGGGGATGAAAAGAAGGAAAAGGAGAACAAGGGGTCGTAAAGGACGTGGAATTTCATTAAACAAAGCTATTTCACTAGCCAGAAAGGGAATTCAAGGAAAAAATATTAACAGTTTAAAAGCAGGTGCTAAAATAGCGTTAGCATCTATAAAAAAATATGGTAGGGTATCTACTCCAAAAAGGAGAATCCTACCAATTCCAAAATCTGGTGGATTCTTACCACTTATACCATTATTTGCAGGATTATCTGCTTTAGGCGCTCTAGGTGGAGGTGCAGCTGGAATTGCTAAAACTGTTAATGATGCGAAAGCTGCAAAACAAAAATTAGAAGAAGAGAAAAGACATAATCAAACTATGGAATCTATTGCGGTAGGAAAAAAGGGAAGTGGACTTTATTTAAGACCATACAAATCAGGTTGTGGCTTATATCTTAAACCATACTCAAAAAACTGTCAAACAAAATACCTCGAAAACCGCTCACAAACATTGATATAGTTAAATATGTTAAACAACTAAAAATACCATACTTTCGAAGTATTTTTATGAGAAATAAACTACCAAAAAAATTAAAAAAACAGAGTGTGGAATAATTAATTTAGACGAATCTAGGGGGGGAAGGAAGTCACTGGACAGCTTATGTTAAAAAAGGAACAAATATAATATATTTTGATAGTTATGGAAATTTACGTCCTCCGCTTGAATTAATTAAATACTTTTATAGTGATGGTAAAAACAACATAATACAATATAATCATGATCAGTATCAAAGGTATAATGCAACCAATTGTGGACAACTATGTTTAAAATTTCTTTATAAAAACATGTAACGAATATTTTCAAATTTATTCCTTAATAGAAGTCTAAAGAAACATGTCATATAGTTTTGTAATTAGTGGTAATTCTACACTAGCAGTAGAGTTTAACCCGCCAATATATTTAGACGAAAATTTTGAATATGTTATCGGTCTTATTAATTTTGAAACTTTCAATGCTATTCCGAATATTGATGCAACAAATAATTTGTTTATTTATAATCAAACGAATGAATTTAGAATACCATTTGGAAGCTATGAAATAGATGACTTAAATACATTGTTACAAAAACATCTTGATAAAGAAGGCTTAAGTTTTCATCTTTTCCCCAATAATAATACTTTACGAACTCACATTAAAACAACTTTTCCAATAACTTTTCGAGAAAGCACGATAGGAAAAATACTTGGATTTGATAATAAAGAATTGAATGCAAATCAAGAATATATATCAGATCGACCCGCTGAAATTATTCGGGTAAACTCCCTAAATATAGATTGTAGTGTTGCAGAAGGGTCTTATTTAAATGGAAAACCAGTTCATATAATTCACCAGTTTTTCCCCAGTGTAGGTCCTGGTTATAAAATAATAGAGTCACCTCAACACATTATTTATTTACCTGTAACAGTTAAAATTATAGACAAAATTACACTTAAAATACTCGACCAAGAAGGTGACATCGTTAATTTCAGAGGGGAAACCGTGACGGTAAGACTACATCTTAAGAAAATAGAAGAATAATGGTTTTTTTATATAACAAAAAGACAAATTTCGCTCATCAACAAAAGTTTAATATAAGTAAAGTCAAGCAAAATTCAATCAGTAAGAGGGTCAACTCTAAGGCGTTAACATCTTCTAACCGCAAATTTCTCGTATCTATAGGTTTCAAGCTTAAAACAAAACAATAAAATGGAACATTTAAATGTGAAAGAAAACATTCTTGTAGATGAATCAATAATGAGTTGGGAATTACTTTCTTTCGATCCATTTAATCCAAATAAACTAGGACCAAATGATGAAATAAGAATTTCTTTGCAACAAACAGGAAAATATCCTTTACCCTGTAAAAGTGAATTATACTTAGAACTAAAAGTCTTAAATGAAAATAATGAACCATTAAAAAATACCTTATTAATTAATAATGCACCAGCATTTTTATTCAAGGAACTGAGATATGTTTTAAATGGAGTTACTATTGATTCTGTACGGGATATTGGAATAACTTCTATATTAAAAGGTTATGCATCATTTAATGAAAATTAAAGTGTAAAACTTCAAAATGGTGGTTGGTATCCGAAATCTAAAAAAGGGGACAAGATTATGACTGATGAACAAGGAAATGTTTCTCTGTGTATTCCTCTAAAAATGTATTCTGGATTTTTTGAAGATTATAATAAAATTATTTTAAATTCACAACAAGAATTAATTTTGATAAGGAGTAATAATGATTCAAACGCGTTAATATCAACGAGCGATAATGAAAAACCAAAAATCACATTAACAAAACTTTGTTGGCGAGTTCCCCATCTTACTGTAGGCATTCCACAAGAATTAGCACTTACCAAAATTATTGACAGGAACAGTGATATTATTATTACTTTCCGTAGTTGGGAATTAGTTGAATATCCTTAATTATTAGAAACCACGAGGCACAACTGGCCTGTTAAAACTTCTACAAAAGTTGAGACGCCACGCCATGTTTTAATCGCTTTTCAAAAAGATAAACGTAACAACCTTAAAATGGATATGAGTAAATTTGATCATTGTGAACTAAGAAATATAAATGTTTATTTAAATTCTGAAAGGTATCCTTACAACGATCTTCAGTTAGATTTTACAAATAATAAATTTGCCACATTATATGAAATGTTTTCCGAATTTCGTCAAATGTATTATAACCATCCGGTAGAACCAATCTTCAGTCCAAAAGATTTTAAAGACAACGCACCTATAGTTTATATTAACTGTTCCCATCAAAGAGACTTACTTCAGACCGGTCCAGTAACAATGAGAATTGAGTTTGAGACAAAAGAAACAGTTCCAGCAAAAACATCAGCATATTGTCTAATAATTCACGATAAAGTATTTACTTATAATCCACTAACTAAAATAGTAAAACAACTATAATAATTATCCCCACTCCAGTTTATAGACTAAATTTATTTCAATCACATCATTCTATAGTTCTAGTAATAATTATGTATTCAAAGGTGATACACCAATGACTTCATCTCAAATGATTCACATTGAAATTTTTATTAAAAAAATAAAAATTCTAAAAAAACAAATAAGAGAATACTCTCTAAAAAAATATATCTGCCAGCAATTTTCGTTGCTAAAAATATGCGACTAGTTTTGGATATACAAGGATTTAAGGATGAGCGAAACAATTTTATTCCCAAAGAACTGGCTACGTATGATGGAAGCAGAATTAGTCATTATGTCTTTAAACAACCCTATCCATTAAGTTTTCTTTCCCCTGATTTACACAAGCAAGCTACATGGTTAATGAAGAATCATCACTGCATCAATTGGAATGTTGGATATACCCCATTCCACTATTTTTCCAATATTGTTCAAAAAATGACCGAAGAGGCCCAATTTGTTTATGTTAAAGGAAGTGAAAAGGCTAACTATATTAGAAAATATGGTAAGAAACCTATAATTGAAGTAGACGAACAACCAATTCTACATCCATCAACACCTAAATGTTTTTTCCATATTAAGTCACCGTCTATGTGTGCACTTTCAAATGTACTGTATATGTATGATAATTTTTTTATGAATGAATAAAAAGACTGATTAAATATATTACTGTTTTATTTCTCCATATGGTAAAACAAGTGATTACAAGTATAATAACCTCTTAAACAACCCCCATTTTCATTTAAAGGCGATTAAATACATTATTTCCACAAATCAATAAAAATATTATTGTTCATATTTATTTTTTAATACAGAAATGTTCTCATATAATTCTAACCGATAAAATTTAATCACTAACTTTACAAAATTCTTTGTCTTTAAAAAGTCTAAACAAGCTTGCGCTGCTTCTTGACATATTGATGCATGTTCCATATATTTTATGTATAATATTACATCTTGCGCTTCCGTATCCTCTTCAGCTCCAAGAGCATAATATTTCGAACATGCTTCTGACATAATAAGATCTTCATACATTTCACTGACTAAAGTCTCCATATTTACACTTCACCAAAAATCACAAAATCACTAAGACCAAAGTTCGTCACATTCTTTCTCAGCTTCCTTTATTAAATTGAACACCTCCGATTCACTATCTGAGATATATTTTTTGAAAGTAAGCACCTTCCTAGAAAATCCATTATTTGAAAAATTTCTTATTAACTGTAGAAGATCTTCATTTTCATAAAAATCACGACAAATATCTATACCCTTTTCAAAATATTCCACCGTATCAGTGTAAAAACGAGTCCATTCTGGTTTACTTTCTAAAGCAAATCTTTGATACCAAATACTTTTATTAATAAACTCTTTTTCTATTCGTTGAACTTCTTGCAACACTTCTTCATTCACAGACATTTTAACCTTACTGAAAACTAAAACTAAATTAAAGTATCACCTCTATGCACAACTTATACATCTCCTGTCCCTCTACTTTGATGGTTAGAGTGGGATTTAACCTTGTTTTTTTAATTGTGTATGTGACCAATCAATGTCTTGTGGAGGTAAAATTTTACATGGAGTAAAATTATGAGGTAAACTAATTATAGGGAGTTAAACTAATTATGATATGCTAATTGGGTCTCTCAGTTCAGAGGCGGAGGTAAAAAAAATTATTATTTTAAAATATGGAGTAAAACTAATTAATTTTAATATATGGAGTAAAACTCATTAATTTTAATATTTAAATTTATGCAAATTAGGAGGAGTAGAGTAATTTCCCTACTATTATTCTACTGTGGGACAGTTCGGGAAGGACTAAAATATCTATCACCCGAGTTTTATTTAATAAAGTTACAGGAGCCTGAAAATAGCCCAAACTGGAGCAAGTTTGGCCATTCGCGACAGTACAATCAGTCTGTTGCCTAATAAGTTTTAATCCCAGACTTTCCAAAATTCGGAAACCGGGTTGACCTACAATAGTGCGTGATGCTCCAGAATCTAATAAGCCTAATATTTTGTAACCTAAAATCGAAGTTTCTAAATAGGGGCGCTGGTCGCCATGCGCATGAGCTATGATAGGATCTAATAGTTTTTTATTTGGAAAAGGGTTATTAGCATGTGAATGATTTTTGCTGGAAAGAGAGTTATTGGTCGACGAAAGGTTTTCATCAGAAAGAAAGTTGTTGGTTGGCGAAAGATTTTTGTTGGGGGCAGAATTGTTAGGGGGTGAATGGTTTTTGTTAGAACGAAAGATGTTGCTCGGTAAAAGGTTTTCGTCGGAAAGAATGTTGTTGGTCGGTAAAAGGTTTTCGTTAGGAACAGAGTGGTTGTTAATGGCAGCGTTTTTATCGGAAGGAAAGTTGTTGGTCGGTGAAGTGAGAATAAGGGGAGCAGTCTCGCGACGTATCGGCTCTTCTGAGAATCGTTTCTCTGGCGGCGAACACTTAGGGCAGTTTTTACTGGTCACATTTGGTGCACCACAGCGGTAACAATGAATTCTGCGCTGTTCAGTGCACTGGCTATTTCGATGACCTGGCTTATTACAGTTCCAGCACAAGATTGATCTAGAGATTTTTAGAGATGGTGGACGTGTCTCTCTGGGTAACTGTCTCACATCTCGAGAAGTTGATGGTGCCGGAGATGATTCGGTCACCACGTCAACGATTGGTAACTCTTCATCATCTTTGAAGCCTGATGTTTCAGCAGCAATGAACGCAAAGTCTGGCTCTACAAAATTATAACTTTTTCTAGGAGGTGGTACATAGTTCTCGGCGCGATATTTCTTTAACTCCAACTTGAGACATTCTCCTTCTAATTCTTCTAACTTGCTGACTACCGGAAGTTGGGTAGTATAAAAAGGTGACAAGTTGCGTATAATGATGTCAAGTTGAACGTCCTCTGAGATGGAGCCATGTCTTCTAAACAACGCACTCATATTAGAAAGGTAGTCGACGATATTCTCAGTCGAATCCTGAGTCCTATCTAGAATTTCCTTAAATAACCGATGACGATAGTCTGGCGGTTCGAAATGTTTACAGAGAAGGTCAGACAAACTAGACCAGTCCGAAAATCGATGACGATTAGCGAGAAACCACTTCAATGCTTTACCAGTGAATAAATCGATAGCAGATACAAATAGTTCACTTTCAGAAAAACCTCGAGCTTCGCGTAGTTCCGAAACTCGCTCCAAGAAATTATGCACGGACATCTGTCCAGCCTCGCCGGTAAATTTAATACCCCACTTTTCAACACGATGCGCTTTGCTACACGAATGATGGCAAACGGAAGCGGCAGCAGCTGTTACATTGGGACTAACCACGGTTGGAGTGACTTTGGGCGACGAGCGTGTGTGACGCGGTCGACTGTTGGACGCATTGCCATTTCTCGACGCATCCGAATCCGACGCATCCGAATCCGAACCGTCCGAATGAACTCGAGCGAGCAAGGTGCTTAAATTCGGATCTTATTTTAAGAGACTGTCCAAACAGTTTAATTTGCCTAAAATTTTGAGCAACAAGTCAGAACGGGTTTGCGATTCCGCGGCACTAAGGTTCGCAACCGGAATACGATGAACGCGGGTAAATAAGTGAACAAGTTGAGATTGTAAACGTTCAAATTTTTCTTTAGCGGATTCACCGGTGACATTTTTCATCGCGCTATCAATATTATGCAAGGTTCTAGTTATATAGTTACATTCATCGACAAAAACACAAGTATAGGCCAGACGAGCAAAAACTTTACCCTTCCTTTCCATTTCTAAAATTGGACGTAACGCTACTATAAGTTCTTTTACCGTATTGGCATAACTAGCCGGTACTGCACGAATCGTAAGTTCATAAATTAGCATTTCTTTCCTAAGATGGTTAACCTGCATATTATAATCCATTTTGGAGTGAACAAAAACAATAGCAACTCAAAAGTCAACGTAAAAAGTCAAATCTAGGTACAATCGCGTAAATCGAATAAATTTAGCAAAACTACACCAATAGTGTAGTCAAATATAGCAAATAAAGGTAATTAAATCAGCGAAAATAGCAAGAAATAATAAAAAGGTAAATCACGTAAACCAGCAATCTTAATTCAGTACGCAAAGATAATCAAAGTCACGTAAATGAATAAAATGAAATCGATAAGAAATCGCAATATCAAAAAAATCAAAGTTACGTAATAGGTAAAATAAAATCGGTAATAAACCACAAATTCAAAGACAATCAAAGTTACGTAATACGCAAAATAAAATCGGTAATATACCACAAATTCAAAGACAAAGTTACGTAAACAAGTAAATTAAAATCGGTAATAAATCGCCAAATCAAAGAAAATCCAAGTTACGTAATAAGCAAAATAAAATCGATAATAAATCGCCAAAATCAAATGCAGTAATACAGGGCTAGTACAGTTAGAGTTAAAATTGATGGAAATTTTCAAAGTTCCATCCAGCTCACTAGACGCACAAGAGTAAAATTAGAAAAAAAAGCGGTAATTTTTTTTTAAATAGGCCCCACGTTGGGCGCCAAAAATTTGCGAAGCACTTTGTTCAATAAAAAGTGTTTGATTAAAAACCGTCAAAGATACTATGATGAGTATCATTGACCAAGTACTTACCGCTTAACTTGAAAACATTAAAATAACTCTTAAAGGTACTCTAGAGAAAAACACAGGAACAACAGGGTGTTCTGAGGGAAGCAGGTGTAGTAGAGCGCGTTGCAAATTAGCCCTCAGCTCAGTTAGGCTGGTAGGTTCTATTGGACGCCACCAGTTTTTTACACCAACGCAAACTGGAAGTCGCCTAGTTGGTCTGGGGACCTGCTTCTCACACAACAAACCTGCTATTCATAATAGAAAATAAAAACATAGGGCGCAGTGAGCTGGATAAAAGAACAACTGAATACATTTACCACTGTACATATATTTACAAAAAAAAAATTACAGGATGGTTGGTACAAATATGGTTGGGCGATTTTGCCCCCGCAAAACAAATAAATTAAATTAAATAAAAATACTTCCTGAGGAAGTCTGTCCTGATACACCAAAAATCTTAGGGTGACCCCTGAAGGTAGAAGTAGGGATGGTTCGTATCCTCTACCAAAACAATTAAGAGGGACGCTTTGTAGCCCCTATGGAAGAAGTAGGGATGGTTCGTAGCCCCTACCAAAGACCCTAGGAACAAACAATTCCTAGTAGCTACAGTAATTTAAATAAATAAAAAAAAAAATGTTAGAAATTACGTGAATAATTAAAAATAAAATCAGAAGTTACATTATTAGAAAAAGGTAAAATTTGGAAAGAAACAATTTACTGGAACTAAAGCGCCGAAATTTAATTAGTTCTTCATCAATTAAGTAATTTAATATTAAAAGAGAAAGTCATTGGCTTGAACAGAATCGAAAAATTTAGATAAGTAGAAAAATATTTAAAAATAAGAGCTACGTCAATATAAAAAGCCACTAATTAAAGAGAAAGTAATTATTTGCAAAATTTAAACGAGCTTAAGATACGATTAAAAGGTTACATTAATAAAAAAGTTAATACTTGGATAAATAATTTACTGAAACTAATCCGCAAAATTTAAGAATATTAGATAAAAGGCTAATAATAAATGAGAAAGCCAGGGGCCTGAAATCAATCGCAGAATTTTAGTTAAGTTACAAAAAACAAAGTGTGAGGTTACTTTAATTAAAAAAAAAACTATCAATGAAATAAGTAATCGCTGATAACCAGATTGCAAAATTTAAACAAACTCATGGTAAGATTTAAAAAAGTTACGTTACTAAACAAAAGAAATTATTACGCAAGGGCATTGATAACTAAATAAAATTGTACAGTTCCTTGATACTCAGCGATATGCGTTAATATTTACAAAAATTAAATGTTCATCAACTGACCAGTTTAACGCTGTATTATGCTACCTTACATTAACAATAAAAATAATGAAAGTACAACAAAAGAAAAATAATTAACGCTTAAATCATAATTTTACGCACGATTCAAAGTATAAACAAAGAAAAGGCTTCCGCGAAGGCAGTAAAAATAACTAAAAATGGAAACCTCTACGGTAGCTTGGCTTAATATTTAAACGTTCAAGTAATATTCAAAATAAAGGAAAAGCTTAAGCGAAGCCACAAAAAAAAGAAAGTAATTAATACTTTAAGTCCCTACTGTAGCCTGACTCAAAAGCTAAGCATCCAGTACTAATTAAGCAAATTGTATCAATGTAAGATAGCATAAAAAAAAGAAAGCCAGATAATTGACTTTAGGAAAAAAATTTTGGTCAAAATACCGCTTATGGACACAAAGCTTAAATTAAAAGCAATATATAGCTACCATCCAAGCAACTAATTTAACTACTTAAGGTTCCAAATGCAAATAATACGATACAACAAAAGCAGGTTTAACTAATTATATAGCATCTATGTAACTAAACTACCCTAAGTTCCAAGCGGTACGATATAATAAATAGATGTAAAATGTGTACGGGCTATAAGTTACTTCACGCCAAAACATTGGTCAAATGACAAATTTGAAAGTAAAATAGCAGGCTAACTAACCCCCCTGAACGCATAAAATATTACTTAACCAATCGATATCAAAAAAAATAAAATAAATCTACAATTTCCAAGCTTATAAAAATAAATCCCGTAAGACCCCAAGCTCCCGTACATACTTTAATTACGGTTTTAAATTAAAATCAGATAGTCCACTGCAAATGATTCGCCAGTATAATGCCGATAAAAAAAAATCTTGATAAAACTACGGTATAGTAAGTGATTATAGTCATAACTTATAGATTCCAAAGATTATTCAAGCCTTTAAGAGAATGCAAATTAGGTAACGTAAAGTTAAAATTAAGGCAATTGAGAAGTTAGATTATTATAATTCAAAACATGGTGTAGCAATAAGAACCACCCGAGAAAACCAGAGTCTTACTTAGAACATAGTACCGTAAAGCAGAACGATAATTACGGTTCGTTAAAATTTTAATTATAATTTTATGGGCGTAAATTGGCGATTAATAAGTATTAACAAAAAAATCGTGGGACAAAAAAAAAGGCTTCAAGGACTTACCTCTTCAAGGATAGAGGGATCGAAATTCCAAATCTCTACATACAAAATACCAAAAACGGGGGCAGCTACCAGCGGTCTCCAGATCGTCAGGCCGATGTAATGGCTGAAGGAAATAAAAGAAAGAAAACCCTTAGACACGACAATTTTACATGCACGTGGCATCACGAAGCAGACCCGCAAAAAACTCATCTATATAAAAAAACTAGCTCACCTGATTATGATGGTAACGAACGAAGTTGCAGATAAAACGCTGCTCCTAGCAAGCAAAAATTCATTAGAAGAATTAAATCGCAGTCCCGGAACTTAATCCATGAAAATTGAGCCTTCAAAATGGCCGAAACCCGACACTGCACTGCAATCTTCCTCGAAGACCAAGGTGGAAATGCCAGACGTTCTTCCTTCTCTGCCACCGAACCAAAAGGTCTACATCTGCGCAAGCCCAAAAGGCTGCATAGAACATCCAATGACCCGGGGGAAGTAAAGGCGGCGACCTTGAGTGGAAACTCATGAAATAGAGTCTCAAGATGGCGCCACGGCACATCGGCAAGAATTACTAAATTTCTACCAATTCTAAGCATGGACTAGAAGCTGCTCCCTCAAATGACTTCGAAGGCAAGATTGTACAAGTCTTTGACCCCATACTCAAGATACAAACGCAAAAAACCAACGGTACCTAGAACTCTAGTTGGCACCACTCAATCAAACAAAGGTACTGAAATCATACAGAGGCCTCTTGCGTGAAACAATAAAGTTACGGAAATACAGAAAATTATACCTACGCCATTGCCCATCGAGACGCACTATTTCAGCACGTACGTATCCAAAGATACTAAAAGCTGAAACCCCGAATGTCGAAACCAAAGAAAGGGAAACGATGACGTAGTGCCAGCAAAATCCCAACCTTCCCACACTCGAAAATGCCACTGCAACAGCCGTGTTCATAAATCGACGGCTCCCGAAAGCGCTTTTGGACTGTTCGTGTATGCGAACAGATCAGATTCTTACCCCCGATGCACCGTCTCTACCTGAATCGACCTCGCGGTCCGAACTGGAAACAGTCCCACCTTATAGCACACCACCGTCTCAGCCTTCAATATACAACTGAATTTATTAAATATGTTTATAAAATTCAACAAGATCTTGGAAAAGGAAACGAAAAGGAAATCTTGGAGTTTAATTAATAGAGAACGCTAAATTCAGGAATCCAGAACAGTGAAGGCCGTGGAAAACACCGGGATTAAATTTCATCCAAAATGTAGGTAGCCTTTTAAATTTATCCTTTAAAAATATGTTATTATAAATATACTAAGGGCGACTTGTCTATACACAGAGAGGACTCCAAGCAAGGCGAAAATTCAGGGCCCAACACACAAAGAACATTAAATCGAACTACGAGCCATGTGAGCGATGGCCAAGCTGATGTCAAGCTGACTTGAACAAGACAAAAGGGCAATCAACACCCCCAGGGGGTAGCCTGGACAGCAAGGGAAGGGGGCCACATAGTGGAAGAATGAAAATAAAACCTCTCAATCAAGGTAAATAATTAAGAAAAACAGGCGTTCGTGAATAAACTAATTATTAAAACAAATACTGAGTCTGTGACAAAAAAATGACCTGTCACAAAATTCATTTATTAAAATACAGGTTTATTTTTGAAAAAAATAACAATATGTTTATCTACATTACTCTATTTTATGTTTCTATGGCACATAAAACATGATTCCTGGGATACAAGGGACCATCGAAGTGTGTGCTCCAGCAATGTAAAACTATTATACAATTATAAGAATTGTTCTAAAGTTGTTTTTTCAATTTTATGGTTTGTGATTTTCTGCAGATCCGGTTTGTTACACATTACACAGACGTCTGATAAAATAATCATATGTAGAACTTGCTCACACACTTTACATTTAATTTCATCTTTACAACAATCCATGGCACGCTTATAATGGGTGTTCACATGTATGTGTTTACCACGTGGTTGTTCTATGGCTAATAAAAAGTAACACTCGTGACACAGACTGTACATGCCACCTGCCATGGATGTGATTAATATGTATGATTGCATTACGCACACTTCACGTTTTAAATAGTTCTCTTTCACAGCTTCTGAAGCGTTAATTTTTTTAATTTTCACTAACCCTTCTTCTCCACAACCACTTCCCAGAACTTCTTCCTCGGTGCCGGAGTCATCTTCATCTTCATCCTCATCACCGTAATTGTAGCGGTCAGCATCCACAAGAGTATTAAGTCTATCCTCGGCTATACAACCAGTAGTTTTTTGAAAATAAATTTTTTCTTCCTTATGAATGGATTCCATTTCTTCCCGTTGCGCATTTAATGGAGTACCATTATAAATATACAATTTGGATTGTAGATCCATTGTTTACTTTATTCTGACTTTAGTATGACACTGTATTACTTCAGAACTAATATCGTTTAACTGAAATTTTCAACCTTTTATGCTACAACCCGTTCTCTCCTATCCCTGCTAGTTTGGAGTGGGAAATTAGAACATACCTTGCTGGAAGGGGGTCAACCAATCCGGTTCTTGGAGGCGGGGCTTAGGTGGGGTGTCGACTAATGTAGTGTGAAGAGTGCGTGTTGTGGAATGGTTTTGAAAGCTCATTTTGGAAGCTCCTGAGAGGAGAGGGGAGAGGAGAAGGGAGAGGGGAGAGGAGAGGGGAGAGGAGTTTTGTTTTTTTCTGGAGCGGTGAAGAGTGGGGGGATTTTGGATTTGGATTGGTGAAGAGTGGGGGGAATTGAATTTTGGATTTGGATTGATCTAGAACGCACACAAACACTCTACTGATTTGATATAAGAGTGGGGGGATTTGGTGGTGTGAAGAGTACGTGTTGTGGAGTGGTTTTGAAAGCTCATTTTAAAAGCTCATTTTAAAAGCTCATTTTGGAAGCTCCTGAGAGGAGAGGGGAGAGGAGAGGGGGAAGTGGTAGGGTGAAGAGTGGGGGGATTTTGGTAGGGTGAAGAGTGGGGGGATTTTGGTGGGGTGAAGAGTGGGGGGATATTGGTAGTGTGAAGAGTGGGGGGATTTTGGTGGGGTGAAGAGTGGGTGGATTTGGTGGGGTGAAGAGTGGGGGGAATTTTTGGATATACATCCAGGTCCAGAAACTGTGAAAACCCTCTACTGAACGGATTGCTAGGTTGAATTTAGTTCTATTATTGTCGGAAGAACGTACTAAAATTGCTCTTTTCTTTATATAGTTGCGAAAAACTCAGAAAAAAATTCATAGTATAAAACTTAGTTGTCTTGTTGTCACACTTGTCAGTTTGAAACTTTTGGTTTTCAAATTAGACTGGACTATCTTTGCAAAATCTGGCCATAAAAAAAGCAATGGAAACATTAAAAAATTAAATAAAAATAAACACGCAACCCTAACACATTGCACATAGTCCATATCAAGTAGTTCCGATGTTGCCAAATACATATGACATTTGCCCATGCTCGAGATTTTGAGTAGTACACTGTACATATATGAGACTAACTAATAAGTATATACCTAACTGGCGCTAAACCGCGTAAATGCACCTTTTATTGCCATAATTCAGAGAATTACAGTGCAGCCTTTAAAACCTTACTGGTGTGTGTGTATAGTGCTTAGGTGTCTTGTAGAGGTACCAGAAGGCCCGAAAACCGACTAAATTCAGACTTTTTTACTTTTTAAAATGTGTTGCTGATTGAACTGACAATAAAAGGCGCATTCACGTGGTTCAGCGCCAGTTAGGGTTGTAAGTTTTATATAACCCAAGCAAACTGCTAATCTCACAATATGTACTACTCAAAATCTCGAGCATGGTCAAATGTCATATACAGAGTGTCCCCGAATTTTCTTAACAAGCAATATATCAGTTATTCTAAAAGCTAAAGTAGTCTAGGTTAGGATATCGAATGGACTTCCACAAAATATCCTTGAAACCATTTTTCATTATGTCAACCCTCAAAAATCCACCCCCACCCCTAACATTTCAAATTAGACCCCCAATTTTTACAAAAAATAAAAATCTTACTTTGTTTTATATCTGGTAATAAACTTATTTGTGATATTAATTCCTAGCTTTTAAGGAAATTTCATGGATATATCAGGAAACGGATAAGAAAATATTTTTTAAAAGTGTTGTTTTACCGTTGTAATGTTTATTTTTATGACAATGTAAGCAATTTTCTTTCATACTAACCTAAAGTGACCATCCGTCCCGATTTCGGCGGGACAGTCACGCTTTTAAGTGGCCAGTACCGATTAAAAAAATAGCTGTATTTTGGCGTAAATAGAACTGCAAGTGGCAATGCCGAAGGTGTCAAGTGCCACAATAATGCAACAATGCCCTTGGGTTCTATTTTACGATCGTAGGTATCGGATTCGATATTTCCCTCTTTACTAATGCAAAAGAAAAAGATGTATACAGGGTGTCCGAAAAGTCTTATTGTTAAAAAATCTACTTTTCTATGTGAGTTAACTTTTTCAACCCCCTTGAGGGGTGACGCTAGGGAGTTGAGGTCAAAATTTTTTAATGCAACCTTATGCCGTGTGGTACCTCGTTTTAAAGGTCTTCAAAAAAAGAAACATTTTACCGCAAACCCGAGGTCCGTATCTTAATTCGTTTTTAAATGGCAAGCCTATAAATATTAGAAATCTTAAAAAAAACTTAAGGACCTTTCTTTCCCTTATTACTTTAAAAGGTATTTAAAATGACCACCATGAACTTCTCTGCAGTGATAAAGTCGATTTTGGAACCCTGCCAAGAAGTAACACCTGCCATTCTCGAAAATTTGAGAAGTGTGTTCCAAAATCATGTGACGTTCTGGTTGGTCTGGTTGGTCAAAATCTTGTTGAAAATTTTTTTTTGAGCATACAGTAGAATTAAATCTTTTTTTTTTATGAACCTGGCCCTTCTCCACTGTTTAGAGGCTAGCGGCAACCATACAGTACTAAGCCTTCGAAAATCTTGCAACCGAGAACTAGCGAGATACCTCTCTATATAATTGTCCTCGTAGCGTGCTAAGAGAAGTAAGGGTGGTCACAAAAATTTGGCGCCCAACGTGGGGCCCCTTTTGTTGCTTTGGGAGACACTAAATAGGAACCGGAGTAGGGAAACTGCCACTTGACGGTGTAAGTTTTTATAACTCTTTAATCTTGGGGTGATTCCTTGTGAAAATTTCCTCTTTGTTTTTGGGTACTGATTTTTAGGTAACTAGGAATATTGATCGTAGTTGTAAAGTAGCTTAGATAATGCCAAGTGAGACCTTGGCGAAACGTCTGCCAGATTCCAATAGGAATTTAACAAACGAACGGATGTACTCCCGGATCAATATTTCTTTATATATATATATATATATATATATATATATATATATATATATATATATATATATATATATATATATATATATATATATATATATATATATATATATATATATAAAATAATTTAAAGCCTAGAGCTAGGAAATTCTTGATATCATCCGGAATTGCAACATCTGTCAGATTTTTAATTCAGTTATCTTTAGTTTTTATTTGATACTCTTGTTTATCAACTAGTCAGCCAAGACTACCCACCGCTTCTATTATAGGAATGGGGTTTTACCAGGAGATATGTAACCGATATGGAGTACAATCCATGAGTCTCCTCAAACAATGGGCAAACACCAACTTGAAACTAGCATCCATCAGAAACAGAAAAATCTTTCTACTTACCTGCAGAACTCAAGGCATCATACCAAACCACATACATAAAAACACCAAAAATGTGTGCAATACCATACAAATAGAGAATGGAAACAATGGACGAAGAATCAAACAAACAAACTCTAAATACAATTTCAAACAAATTATTAACGAATCTACCAACAAATATCATCTCTGAATTCAAAAGTAGACAAAACAGACACTATAACAACAGTTTCAGAGTCATAGAAAACAGAAATCTTAAAAAAATCAATAATTTGCGGAATAACCAAAATCAAATAAAAACTAAAGATAACTGAATTTAAAATCTGACAGATGTTGCAATTCCGGATGATATCAAGAATTTCCTAGCTCTAGGCTTTAAATTCGCCTTACCTCCCACAACAAAAGATTGCAAAGTTGAAAAATTACTGGCAGATCTGGAATACATAATTCAGTGTTGCCCGGATTCCAGAAAAAATATATACAGAGCTCAAGTTACCAATATTCTTACTAATTTTTTTAACAACCCTGTCAGTGGGGACCACTTAACTTATTTATTCAATAAAACTAAGAAATTCTTGTCCCAACACGGAGAACTAATAATAACTAGGGCAGATAAAGGCAATGTGACTGTCATTATGTCAAAACAGGACTATCTAAATAAATCAAATGAACTTTTCTTAGACACAAAGTACTATGTGCCCCTTAGAAATGACCCCACATCGTCTTTCCAACAAAAAGCTAACAAAATAGTTTCAGAATTAAAAAAGAAAAAATTTATTACCGAGGAAATTTCGAAAACACTTACCATTTATAATCAAATTTCACCAAAGTATTATGGCCTACCCAAAATTCATAAGCCCACTCTCTCTTTAAGACCCATAATCTCATCAATAGATTCTCCTAATAGCAAATTAGCAAAATTCATCACAGAAATATTATCACAAGCATATGTAAAAAACAATGAATACTATATAAGTGACTCTTTTGAATTTGCTGATTTTATACAAAACAAACAACTTCCAAATAATTACGTAATAATTAGTCTGGATGTCGTTTCTTTATTTACAAACATTCCCATTGAACTAGTCATCAATAGTATCAATAAAAAGTGGAAAAACATTAATAAACATACAACCATTCCAAAAAATGAATTTCTAAATATTATCAGATTTATTTTTGATACAACCTATTTCTTATTCAACAAAACCTACTACAAACAAATATTAGGTAGCCCCATGGGAGCGACTATCTCCCCGATAGTTGCTCAATATGTTATGGATGACTTACTGGATGAACGCATTCCAAAATTACCTTTCGATTTACCGTTCATCAAAAAATATGTAGATGACCTGATTCTGTCTGTACCGTTTGATGGAATGGACTTAGTTCTACAAACCTTTAACAACCACAATCCCAATATACAATTCACGATTGAAAATGAAACCACCATGAGTGTACCTTTTTTGGACACCAAACTGATAAGAGCAAATGATAACAAAATCATACTTGACTGGTACATAAAACCCACCAGTTCAGGTAGATACATCAATTATAACTCTTATCACACAGAAAAGATGAAAATTAATCTTGTGTTGGGGTTGAAATCAAGGATTGTCAGAATCAGCCACCCAACTTTAAGACGGAAAAACCTGAATTTACTTTACAATATTCTTTTGGAGAACTCTTATCCAGAACGTCTATTAAAAAAACTTATTTTTAACACATCTATTACACCCATCCTACAAAGGAATAATATCCAGATTGGTACTCCTGAAATCAGTGCCTTTTTAACAAACAACCAACCAACATATTATTTCTCTGTACCTGCAATTCAATCAATAACTAATAAAATCACAAAAGTTTTTAAATACGAACCTTTCATCAAGATAACCCAAAAATTTCAAAAAAATATAGGCACTCTTTTTTCAAAAGTAAAAGACACAGACGAAGCCTTGAAGAAGGCAGCTGTAGTATATAGTATTCCTTGTTCCGAATGTGAAAAATTGTATATAGGTCAAAGCTCTAGGGTCCTTAAAGACAGGATTACATCTGATAAAAGTGATTGTAGACTAGCAAAGCGTTCTTGTGCATTGGCTGAACATAATATCGATACAGGACACATCCCTGCGTTTGAATCTACAAAAATATTACACCAAGAAAAAAATATTAAAAAAAGAATCTTTCTCGAAATGACAGAGATATATACTCAAACAAATACACTTAACAAAAATAAAGATGTGACAGATCTTAGCATAATTTACGCAAATTTAATAACTTTAAAAAAACAAAATCCTAATAACTCTCTTAGTATTACAGATGTTGAATAACAATATGCACAATTTCATTTCTCCTGGTACACAACCATTATACATACAAAAATTCAATTATCATTTTTCCTCTTTTAAAATGTATACTAAATTATGTAATAAGTAACAATTATCTCACCATAAACACACACTACAACCTATCTACTACTTTGAATTAGCAACCTGTAATATTTAAATAATCCGCCATTGTAAAAAACTCTCCTTCTCAACAGAATCTTATGACAATTGACAATTGTCACTTTGAAGTTTTCAACAAGATTTTGTAGTATCATTGCACAATTTAGTCAATAATTCCTGCATTAAGATTACTGTGAAGATGAGTTGCTTTTTTTCATTTTATTGAAACTCACTTACACCCAGGTAATAATAAGTAATAATGTTATTAGACATAATATATCTAATGTACTCCATATTTGTAGCTTTGAAAAAGGAATAAATTCTTCCGAAAGCTTAGCGTAGTAAATAAGAGTTCTTCTTATTCATTGAGCCCTAATACCTCTGGCTGTTACACCAAAATATACTCTTGTTTATATATATATATATATATATATATATATATATATATATATATATATATATATATATATATATATATATATATATATATATATATATATATATACAGCGTGTCTTCGGAAGTTCTTACCATATGGTAAAAATTTTTATTATTGATTTTATTAAAAAAAGTGCCTCTTTATAAAAAGTTCTGCATCATGAGAAAATAGCATCGTCATTCCAAAATTTGATCTTGGACATACAGGGTGGCTCAAAAATGTAAAAGTCCCAATCCACGTGAAGCTAAAAAGACACGAATTCGTTATTTAAAGGTAAACTGCCACTGTAAATGTACTAGAGTTAACTTTTTGTGTGTTAGTGAATGAGGTTTGGAACATACAGGAGTCCCAAAAATAAAATTATTGTCAACTTTACAAAAAAAGTTTATCTTCATAAAAAGTTCTACCTTGTAAAAAAGAGCATGGTTATTTATAAACTTGATGTATGACAATACAGGGTGGCTTAAACAGCTGAAAGCCACAATTTAAATTTAAATTATTTTGCCATCTGTATGTCCTATATAAAATTTTTGAATAACCATTTCTTTTTTCACAATGTAGCACTTTTTATGAAGATATACTTTTTTTGTAAAGGCGATAAACAAAAATTAATTTTATTTTTGGGACCTCCTGTATGTTCCAAACCTAATTTACTAACATAAAAAAGTTAATTCTAGCACATTTGCAGTGGCCGTTTACCTTTAAATAACGATTTTATGTCTTTTTAGCTTCACGTGTATTAGAACTTTTACATTTTTGAGCCACCCTGTATGTACTAGATCAAATTTTTGAATGGAAATGCTATTTTCTCATGATGCAGAACTTTTTATGAAGAGGCACTTTTGTTCGTAAAATCAATAATAAAATTTTTTTCCATATGGTAAGAACTTCCGAAGACACGCTGTATATATATATATATATATATATATATATATATATATATATATATATATATATATATATATATATATATATATATATACATATATATATATATATATATATATATATATATATATATATATATATATATATATATATATATATATATATATATATACCTATTTTTTGCATTTAGTGGCACCCGCTCAGTTCTCGTAAAAGTGGCTCCCAGCGTATATGCAAATAAATAATGATTGCGCTACTCGCACCCAAACAAATGGTGACCAAGAGGCACCATTAGTATATAAAATTTTATCAATATTAGTTAAACTGACTCCCGCCATTGTTGCCAGTTGGGTGGATGCCGCATTAATATTAGGTATATGATATTAGGTTTACAAATGTATATACATATTATATTAAACTTACTATATAATAGTAAAGGGGCACCCAGGGAGAATTATATTTAATTTTTTTTTCCTTTAGATCGGGTGTACTCAAGTTGAATAAAAAAATTAATGATTATTATCAAGCAAAATTATTAGCTTTAATAATATACCGGGTGTTTTTGGAAGGTGGGTCACCACTATAACTTTTTAAAGAAAAACAAATGAAATTCGATACATATATATTAAATAAATAAATAAATAAATAAATAAATAAGGTATTTATTTCCAAAAACAACATAGTATGAAGCGATACACAGTATAAATTAATATAATCATATTTAGTATTTTGGAAAATGCCAATGGTCAGCTGGAAGTGTAAGACTGATGCAGTCTGAACGCTTCCCCTGTTCTTAACCTTAAGCAAAAAAAAAGACACTAATAAAATGATTTATGCGATAGCAAAGCATAGATAAGGCAAGAAAGATCAGAGAGTCAGTCACCATGGGGAAAATTAATAAATAATATGTATAGAATGTTTATGTATATGGTATATTACATAAATATGCATTTATTATCGTACGCATTTGTTTTCTGTTAGGTACTTCCGGTTTAACCGGCAGTAGCCATTTTTTCTTATTTTAAATGGGTCAACTGACATTTTTAATCTAAATTGTAAACTCATTAAAAACAAATGTTTTTACTCTAACCCAAGCAACATTAGCAAAATTATCTTTATGGTGTTCTAAAAATTTTTCACATTGTCCCTTTCGAAGAACTCTTTTCTCTTTAATTTCTGCTTGAAAATTTTTTTCATTACTTTCTTTTGTGAATACAACCATCTTTGTCTAGATCCTGTAAATGTAAAATAGGTATATACAGTGTGCCCAGTTATCTGCAATTCTTTGATATCTGCTCTGGTGTTACAAGTATGAAAAAAGGTATATGCAAAAGTTGCTTGGTTTTCTGGTACGTCTTTGAAAAATATTTTCAATTATACAGGGTGTGTCAAAAAGTAGGAAATGAACACAACTTTGTTTTTATATGTGTTATGTTATTGACTTTACTTTTTAGAATTTGCTAATCATTGAAACATTTTGTCAGTAATAGATGTATACCTATCTCGTACCATTTTTAAAATATTTACAGTTAAAAAATGACCTTTTTGGCATCTTTTGCACGTTGTAAAATCGAATAGGAGACCAAAACGGTTTGCACTTTCCTGTCTCGGTTTTCCATAAGCTATCCATTGACACTTGAATTTAGTCCAAGAATAAATTTAATCTGAAATTTTTGATCTCTGATTAAGCTCAAATGGTCCTAATGGCTAGCTTATGAAAAGTTTAAATTACTTAAATTAAGAAAATGAAAATCGTTTTGCTTGATCTCAGGCAATTTATATTTTCTAGGCGGTCAAATTTGTAAAATGGCTAATTTGCAGCTGTTAATATGTTAAAAACGGATCACATTTAGTCATGAATTATTGACACACCCCAGGCAATTGAAAATAATTTCGCAAAGTGAACCAGATCAGGTAAAACCAAGAAACATACCTGTAACACCTGAGCAGGTATAGAAGGATTACGCACTAACTGGACACCTTGTATCTACTATATTAAACAATATTTAATATTACATCAATAAAAAGTATATATGTACTTACCTGGGTATCTTCTAGGACCACTGTTGGATGTGGATGTCCCTGGAACTGCTTCTGGATCTTTATTACCTAACTCATTCTGATCTAAAAAAATATATTGGAGACTATCTGGACATGTTGTGCTATACAATAATCCATATTAGTCAGAAAACAGATATTGGCCCAAAATAAACTATATTAACGGGAGACCCACAATTAACTTTACAGGCCATAACTTTTTTGTTTTTAACAACACCATCCCCTAAAAACCACCTCAGTTTCAAAATTCACCCCCATTTTTCATTTTTGGAAAGCACGTGAAATTATAAATTTAATGGTGTATAAAAACCATTTTTTCACGTTAAAAATATACATTTTTTTTCGCACGATGATACAAAATTGTAATTTTTTAAACACTATTAAATTTGTAATTTCACGCGATATCTAAAAACAAATGAGGGTGACATCTGAAAAAAAAGCTAGGGTGGTTTTAGAGGATGATGTTGTTAAGGGGAGATGATTTAAAATCTTTAGTCTACAACTTGTAGACTAAAAATTCTATAATTGAATTCCATAAAAAAAAAATTAAAATTTTATCTTTAAAAACAAAAATGTTATGGCCTGTAACGTTAATTGTGGGGACACCCATTAAACAATAATTAATATTGCACTAATAAAAAAGTCTATACTGGGTGTTTTTGGACGGTGGACCACCCCCACTATTTTTTTGGTTTTAAAGAAAAATAAATTAAATTCGGTACGTAAATATGCATTTTTTGACACATATTCATTTGCTTTCTGTCACTTCCGGTTTAACCGGAAATGACCCGAACTTTCTCATTTTAAACAGGTCCCTGTATATTTTTACTCATTTTGATAGCAAGTCACATTCCGAGTACAAGGATTCCTCATTCGTTACTTTTTGGTACCTTGCCTCAAAATTATTTTTATTTTCAATTTACAACGTAGAATGCTCCGATTGAGTCAAAATGGTTAATATTGAGTGTAGTCGGGGAAAAATAATTTTCATCATCTTTGGGTTTTTACAGCCTTCCCACACTCATTTAAAATTTGCAAAAGTGATTATTTGACGCTAATTCAATTTTTGTAATGACACTGTTGTGGCGCATTAGCCTAATCGGAGAAATCATTTTATTGCAAATAACTAGATACTACATAATTAAGATTTTATTTGAACATTTAAATAAACAAAAATTAAAACGTTCTAGCCAGGAAATTATTATTTAGATTATTTAATGTTTTTTTTTGTTGATGCACACCTCCTTTTTTGTCTTCGGAAAGTTCGGTAATAGTTATTGACCTAACAAGTGCGGAAAGTAATACGTTTCCGCACGCGACGGCAGTTGACCGACGGACGCAAAGCGGCGTTCGATCAAGCAGTCAAGCAAATTTAACAAAAATTTAGAGAAAAACAAAATTTTAATCTTACTAAATTGACGAAAACGCCATTTAAATAAGAAAACTTGTAAAGAACTATTAAGTTGTGGGGTTAAATGAACATTTTTGTTTTTTAAGAAATAGAGAAAAGCAACTTTACCGCACAAGTGCGAAAAATAAATATTAAAACCCGTTTAAACGCTGCAGTTCTAATTTAAACTGACATGAAAATGACGAAAATATTTATTTGTTCGATGCTACGGATACAACGAAAAAGATAAACTTGCCGCGGTCTATTGTAAAAATAGCTACCTATGCCAAAAAAAACTTGCCGAACGGTAACTTTCCCGCACTGAGGTAAAGTACTACTTTCAACACGAAAAATCGTGCCGAAAAGCAGAGTCATAGCTAGGCTAAATTTGACTGAAGGCAAGCCAGGATTTTGGCGCCCCTATAACAAGACCTAATTGCTTCTTGGCTAACTGTAACTGAAGGCAAGTCAGGATTTTAGCGCCCCTATAACAAGACCTAATTAGCTTATAGACACTTTGTCGTCCCTAGCCACCGGCGCTCCTAGGCAAAGGCCTACTCTGCCTACACCTAGCTACGGGTCTACCGAAAAGTGAAGAAAAACAAATCAATTTTAAAAAATCTATACCAAAATGAGCTTGACATATCCAAAACGCATGTCAGAAATCGTCAAACTGTTTTCAAGCTACAGCGTTTTAAAAATTTTGCTGCCAAAGGGGCACTTACCCAGACACATTAATAATCGCCCCGAGACATTGACCCAAATATGCATTGACGCAATTTTTACAGCCATTTATCTCATTTTTTTAAACTTGCGATTACTTTTTCTCTAACCCCCTTATAAGAAAATTTTTATTTTTCAAGAATAGCGTATTAATTCTCATGAGATTACCGTTTCAAAATCGGAAAAGCTCGTCTAAATCCATGAAACCGTTTTTAAGCTACAACGTTTTAAAATTGTGCTGCCAAAAAGTTTACTCAGGAGGCAGTAAACCAGAAAAGGAAAAAAGCAGTCCCGAGATATGTTAAATAAACAATTTTGAAACAAAAAAATGCATACAGCCCAACTGACATCACTTAAAAAGAAACACATTTAGCATAATTAGCGCAATTTTGAGTTAATGTTTTCAGGGCCGGATTGGCAGATTTTTTTTTACCGAGCTGAGTCCAGACCGGCCCCCAGCCGGCGCGGCCTCCTAGACAAAACAGAAACCCCAAAAATAAAAGAATACTTTGTAAGCCTTAAACAGTAAAAATAAAATGTGATTGTGAAAAAAATCATAGTTAATAACTTTCTCATTGTCACTTTTTTCGACTATAAAATCTATTACATCTTGCGCTTGACTTTATTTAAAAAACACGGTTTTGACGCACAACGAATTGTCAAATGTGGAACAATGTTCTACATTCTACCTACAGTTTCGACTTGTAAATTTATATCCTGATACCCGAACATTAAATATAATTTTTTTCAAAAATCCTTTTAACAAATGTTTATATTTTTCAGTGTCGCGGGTAATTTAAGGCCAGTGCTGGTATATTGGACACTCGAAGTGGGGAAAGTTGGATGATTCCCTGGGCAGCACTGAACGCGATTGCGTCGCGCAGTGTAACGGATTTGATATTTCGTGCACATAGGGCAAAACAGCGACTATCGAATTTTAATTTGTTTTGCCCCGAGATTATTCGAAAAATATCTGGAGTTTAGTCGTTTACTAGTTTTTTTCAAATGTATCATCGTAAAGTACTTCCTTATTAAAAGAAAACTTGACTTGTCTGAGAGCAATAAAAAAGATGCGAAAATAACTTTAAAAAATTTATGTGTTCTATAAAAAATTCCTCTAAAATTACAAATTTTAGAGGAAATACTTGTGAAGTTTACTTACATAATTCCATATCATGGAATTTTAAAGAACCGTGGCCCCAGTCGAAGAGAAAACAAAGTTTGGTGTGGTTTTTAAAAAAATGCCTTAATATGCGGTCGTTGTTACATACATAAGATTACACAACTATTATACATTAGGAATATCCAAACATCCCATCCAACTTTGTCCGATTATTGAAAAAAAGAATATTTTTTTAGTAATGTCGCACATGCAGGAGTCCAAAGTTGCTTTTAAATGCCGCTTTGAAGATTTTCCAGGTATGTTATTAATCATATTAAATTTTCTAAGAAGTTACAAGTCAATTTTAACTAATTTAACTTTATCTAAGCAAAGTGGCTAGAATAATATTAAATAAAATATTCATGAATCTAAGTACCTACCTACATAGTTTTAAAAATACCTTATTATACCCAATTCGAAAATCTTATTTTATTAAATATTATTTTATTCTAAATTATAAGAAGTAGGTAATAAGTTAACTCATTAAGTACGCTTTGTAATTTAGCTACGGATGCCACTACGGGTGAAACGAGAGTAATAAGAGAGCAAAGAAAAAAGAAAATACAAAATGAACTTGCGATACTAATTAAAATGGACGTTGTAAACAGAGTGAGGGCACTACAAAGGACGGCAATACTGCTAGAACTTTTTTTAGACATTACGAAAAATCAGCAGCAATCACTGGATTGAACAAAAATTTAATTAAAAAATTTGCTGTAATTTTTTAAGCCCTTTCTTGGGGTCGAAACTTAAATGTTGATACTTTCCGAGAATATTTGAGCGATACTGTAAAGCTGTACGTGTCATTATATAGTTGGTACTATATGCCATCAAGTGTTCACATGTTATTAAAACATTTCCTATATTCCAATTGGACATTTATCTGAAGAGGCACCAGAAGTTGGAAATAAAGAGTTTCGTAAATTCCGAGAACATTACGCGTGAAAGCGAGGACGGACCGAGAATATTCAGGACATACTGCACAACTTGTTAATTTCTTTGAATCTCCTTATTTCCTTTATTAGACCGAAATAAACTGCGAAAAAAATTATGTGTTCTCAGAAACTGAAACACTTTTTAAAGTAACTAACGTTGAGGAAGACAATTCTGATAGATTAGTCTCCAGCTCAGATGGTGAAAATTAGGTTAATTAAAGAATGTTTTTCATAATTAATATTTAAGTCTATTTAACTTAGTTAGGTACTTTAAACCGAAAACAGTGTTTTTTTATTTATTTTGTCGAAAAATAATTATATTTTTTGAGCGACCGATACCTAGTAAGTTACTACACGTAGGTCTAAATTTAGTACAGTAATAACAAACTCCAATGTTTTTATGTTTTTATACGCCACAATTTTTGCAAAACAGCGAAGTAAAGTGCCAAAGTCCACGAATTTTCGATTTCGTTACACTGTGCGTCGGTTTAGTAATTCCTCGCTGACGAGGAATCACTAATCGAGGATTTAGGTGTGTACGGCCCAGTGTTGCCAACTCGTGGGGAATTTCTCGTTTTCTGGGATATCATTAACGAAACTGGGAAAATTTCCTGTTTTTTTTTAACAAAAGTGGGAAATGTTCTATTAACAATTATTGTAACAATTTTGAGTTTTGGTTTGTAATTTACAAATTCTAAATCAAACAATTTTGATACGTTTGCTTTGCACATTCCTACTGAATAATATCCAAATACAAATTTGATACATATCCACATAGCGGAAAGCCCCAAAAAAGTTTTTATTTTAATTTTATTTCACACGTGAGGTAAATGATATTGAAAAATATAATATTTTATATAAAAAACAAATAAGTAAAAATTAATATACAAATAATAATAGGGAATATGCATATAATCCAAATAAATCTGAAATCTTTTTTTTATATTTGCTACATAAATTAAATGTTTATGGCGGTTGATGTTATCCATTTATTTTGGTTTTTATTAAGAAAAAAGAAAAGGATGTTATATTGCAAATTGTCGCGCGAATTTCGAAACTTGTAAAACGTGATCCCATTGGCTGTGTCATCAAAAGTGAACTTATGACTCATCATGAGTACATGGCGAATACCAGTGTTGTAGAGTCATCGAAAACTCACTAAAAATGGAATTTAATGCGTAACTCATCCAATGAAATATCCCTGCATTTAAAGTAGAAGGTTCCTAAAATCTTATTTATGTATACTTCAAGCCGAAATCGGTCCAGGAACCTTTCAATTTTGCAACAAAAATTGACATTTATGCGAAATTTTGACATATCATCTTAATAATTTCGAGGAAATAAACTGCAATTCTTTGTTTTCATGGCAATATTCGAAAATTCAAAAATTTTCAAATTTTAGATGTCCCCGATGCAAATAAACCTATTTATTTATAACTTTAACGAGAAAATGAGCGATTTGAATTAGTGGGAGGTATTCTTAGATAATTAACGGATAAAATAAACCCAAAAAAATATCACTAAATAAGGTAAAGAGTGTGGAGTAATGTCGGTTAAAAATAGGATTTGTCGGAAAAAATCAAGAAAATTCGATTTCTACCCCTTAAATACGCTCCTGGATGACCCGTTCAGTATTCATTTTAAAGTGTGATTATCCCTTTATAAGATAGTGTTGAAAAATTGGGAAAAAATTAAATAGGAAAAATACAGAGTGATTCAAATGTACCGATGTCGAAGGCAAAAAAATAAAAAAAATCGGAATTTAATCGGCGATTGCTCCCTTCTTATAGAGAATGAAGAAACTAAAAAGTAATGGATATTATATACTTGGACGAGGTCTTTCCGATGACGTATATGGGATTTTAAGTTGAACCATTTTGACCCCACAAAAAATTAAAAACCGTGAAAAATTTGGGTCAAAAATCTAAATTTCCAGTTTTTTCCAAATATTTCCATTTTCCAGTGATTCTTTTAGGTAAATGTATTGCAAAAAAAAAGTATTTGAGATTTTAAAGTTTCACTTATGAATCCGTTTTTCGATCTGACGTTTTGTTTTCGAGTTATTAGGTAGGTACCAAAGATGGTATTTTTCGAGCTAAAAAAATTCAACACTTGCCATTTTCCGATCCTCACAAGTTTCAGTGGAGTTCTGAAGCTCCGGGTCCCATACAACCTCCGAAAATTTACATCGATTTAATTCACTTTTGCGACCTGTACCCGATTTCAACGGAAATCGTGGAAATTTCGACTTTGACGTTTAATAACTGCCAAATAACTGAATTTTTTACCGAAGCTAGTTGAACTATTCCTCTATCAACCCAAAAAAATCGATTTCTCTCCCTCTGACTGTTTCCGAGAAAAACAAACCTGTTCGACTTTAGGTAAGCTTTACGTTAACATGTAGATTGACACTTATTTTTGCTGATCTGACGTCATTTTTAATTAAGGACAGATGGCTGCTTTTTAAATTGTTATAAATTATACCGAAAACTAAACCTTTTTTTGAAGCTAAATTATCCTAGTAATTTTCTTCAAAATATTTTTTTTGGGATTGTAATGACTTCCTTAAGGTGCGTTTCCCATGGAGCGTCTGACGCTCGCGGCTGCCGCACAGCGTCTGACGCCTAGTACTGCTCATGTGACAATTTAATGTATCCGTTTCTTTTCGAGCGTCAGACGCAAGCTTCAACGTCAATGGATTACTGGCGTCAGCCGGCCGCTGAGCGGCAGCCGCGAGCGTCAGCCGCCTCATAGGAAATGCACCTTTAAACGATTAATGCAATACAAAAATATGTGAATATTCCTTATTTACATGGTTTTCAAGGTTTTTCCTCTTTATGTTTGGGGTTGGGAAATCTTATGATTCGAAGTGGGATAGAGTCTAAGTGGCTAGGCCTTCGGCCTTACCGGCCCCTTTGGGCCGGCGGCCCACATAGATTTTCTCGCTCGCTCGCCTGTTCCAATCCGGGCCTGCGCACATTGCGGATGACCCCAAAAAAGTTCTTAATTTTAATTCTATTTCACACGTGAGGTAAATGATATTGAAAAATATAATATAAAAAATAAATAAGTATACATTAAATGCAAATAATAAATAATAATTTACATAGTTTTCAAGGTTTTTCCTTTGTATGTTTGGGGTTGGGAAATACTATGATTCGAAGTTTCGAAGTGGGATAGAGGCTAAGTGCCCAGACCTTCGACCTCACCGGCCCCTTTGGGCCGGCGGCCCACCGAGATTTTCTCGGTCGCTCGCCTGTCCCAATCCGGGCCTGAATGTTTTTCTCGTCCTCGGTATAATGTGAAAATGGTCATCTGAAGGAAAAGCTTTGGAGTCATCGAAAATCAACAGAAAATGAGCTTTCAGAATCTGGAATGCTGGTCGCAATCGGTAAAACCATTTTCAAACTACAGCCTTCTAAAAATTGTGCTGCCAGGAATTTGAAACATTTTTGTTTAGTAGTGTATCTGCTGCCAAAGGGCATTTATCAAAAACTAACAAAAACGTCTGGAAATATTGATATTACCTTACTAACGGCCCATACCGAAACGCGGAAAAGAAATTCATCACACATCCAAACTTTTTTATTTTTACATTACCCTGTCTAACATCAAAAGTATATTCCTTCTGGAAAATCATTTTCAGTCACATATTCTAGACCAAATGGACATTCGAATGCCAAAACCGAGACAATTTTTTTTTAAAAAGTTACAACACATTGAAAATTGTGCAAAGAATCGCCTGTTCCTATTTTTTTGGCGCCCAGCTTATTAAATTATTTTTGAAGTACATTTTAATTTTTTTATCCAACACATGACAGTTATGACTGTCATTATCAATGTCATTTTAGACAAATAAACTATCAAATAACACACTAGTGAGTTATAATCCATAACTCACTAGTGAGTTATGGATTATAACTCACGTTCATATTTAAAGTAGTATTCTATTTATTTATTACTATTACAAACAGAATTCACATTGATATTGAAATTAAAGGAAAACGATAACGGTTTATTCGAATTTGAAGTCATTGTAAAATTCGTTGGTTCATTGGAACCAGACACTCCCATATCGGCACAGCTGCTGATAGTGCTAGAAGACGCCGACACATTAGAACCTTGTATTTTTTTTTGCAATTTGTATTTTGTTATGCACCGATAGGTATCCTTCTGCTACGTTAGTTTGCCATATTTTGAAATGTCTTTTTTCTTGTAAAGGTGAATAGTCGAGCGAAGCATCGAGTATTTGGTCCATAGCGACGATGGGGCTAATTTTTTTTGCAAATGTAAAAAATAAGCCAATAGAACATTTTCATCGATACCTTTTATCTTCCGTGAATTCATCCAAGACTCAAACATTTTGAACTCCTTGTCGTAAGCATCTCGGGACTTTTCTGGCAAAATCTGCATCGCTGCTTCTTCCGCTTCCGTAAGGATATCCTCAGGAACGTAATTTTCATCGGTTTCCTCCATTTTCTATAGGTTTTTTTCTTCAAAAAAGCTTCCTTTTTCTGCAGAGAAAACTGACAAGTGTCAAAATTTATTTAAACATTTGCTAACAATGTATCATGCCTGTGGCAACCAAACAATCAACCAACTTTGAACAAAATGTAAAAAAATCACTGTCAAGTCATTCTGACATTTATAGGATACTGAGATGCAAGTAGCTTTGATTTGATCACGAAACTTATTAATTATTATCTCATAAAAAACGATTTCTTCCACTTGTCATGTGTTGGATAAAACATTGTATGCCACTCGTGTGTTATGTTTTCTAAGTCACTTGAGAACTTATACCACTCGGCCTGACGGCCTCGTGGTATAAATCTTTCTCGCGTGACTTATTTTCAACATAACACACTAGTACCATAAATAACTATTAATGTATTCGTAATAACATGCTTCTTCTGATTATGCTAATAATCAAAAAATCATAAAAAAGTGAATAAGCGTAAAAAAAAACAATTTTACAAATTTAAAAATCAATATGAAGATTATTTTGCCCAGACTCATTTAAAAATAATTATTTTGACTCATTTGGGGCATTTTAGATCAGAAATTAAAATAATTTTAAGATCAGTTACCAAAAAGTGACAAAAAAATTGAAACCGTCAATCGATGCATATTTATGTAATATACATACATACGTATCGATTTACATTTGTTTAAGTTAGAAAATAAAAAACTTATAGGGGTGGTCCCTTTATGTATCATATTTTATATCTTAATTCAGTAATTTATTGTTTTTAAAACATGAACACTTGAAAATCTCCAATAATTAATTCTAATTAAATTCGTACTTACGGATAGCTAAGCTTACTAATCGTTCGGTCCTTTGAGAAATGCCGGAAAGTAAATTCATCTTTGGGTGTCACGAACACAACACATACCATCAAGGTATATATACAAAGCACAAGCTAGAAATATTCTTTTATATTTTAATTTGCGCTACCAACGTCGTTATTCTGCTTATCAGAAGATTTTTGCAAGATTCGCGTCTTTAAGCAAGTCCAGTGTTGCCGGGTTACGGGTGCCTCACTTCCGTGCTTATATCGTGGGCCAGATTGGCAATCATTTTATTATAACATACATGTATATATATCGGAGCGCCATCTAAGATTAAACCACTGAACTAAATTGTATGTCGAAAGAAATTCGACGTAAATGAGGCACCCACCTTATTTTTTAAACTGTGCATATTTTAGTTGTTCCTGATCTGCCCCATACTTTAATTTTAGGAATTGATTTTTGGCGTAGAATGGGAATTGTTCCGGACTTGCGTTCAGGAGAATGGCAATTTTCAGATGGTGACAATGTTAATATAGCTGCGGTTGAGGTTTTAAAGTCGCGTAGTTCTTTAACCCCTCAGGAGGCAGTAGTCTTGAACAGGCTGGTCAAGGATGGTTTTAACAGAATGGGCCATTCATTCGGTTGTACCACCCTAGTGGAACACAGAATTATTACGCAATCTGAACCAATAAAGCAGAGGTATTACCCTGTTTCACCAGCGATAATGCAGCATATTGACGCTGAACTTAAAGATATGCTGAATAAAGGCATCATTGAGCCTTCGACTAGTCCCTAGGCTAGCCCTATAGTCATGGTGCCCAAGAAAGAGGGAGGCTGTGGCAACCAAACAATCAACCAACTTTGAACAAAATGTAAAAAAATCACTGTCAAGTCATTCTGACATTTATAGGATACTGAGATGCAAGTAGCTTTGATTTGATCACGAAACTTATTAATTATTATCTCATAAAAAACGATTTCTTCCACTTGTCATGTGTTGGATAAAACATTGTATGCCACTCGTGTGTTATGTTTTCTAAGTCACTTGAGAACTTATACCACTCGGCCTGACGGCCTCGTGGTATAAATCTTTCTCGCGTGACTTATTTTCAACATAACACACTAGTACCATAAATAACTATTAATGTATTCGTAATAACATGCTTCTTCTGATTATGCTAATAATCAAAAAATCATAAAAAAGTGAATAAGCGTAAAAAAAACAATTTTACAAATTTAAAAATCAATATGAAGATTATTTTGCCCAGACTCATTTAAAAATAATTATTTTGACTCATTTGGGGCATTTTAGATCAGAAATTAAAATAATTTTAAGATCAGTTACCAAAAAGTGACAAAAAAATTGAAACCGTCAATCGATGCATATTTATGTAATATACATACATACGTATCGATTTACATTTGTTTAAGTTAGAAAATAAAAAACTTATAGGGGTGGTCCCTTTATGTATCATATTTTATATCTTAATTCAGTAATTTATTGTTTTTAAAACATGAACACTTGAAAATCTCCAATAATTAATTCTAATTAAATTCGTACTTACGGATAGCTAAGCTTACTAATCGTTCGGTCCTTTGAGAAATGCCGGAAAGTAAATTCATCTTTGGGTGTCACGAACACAACACATACCATCAAGGTATATATACAAAGCACAAGCTAGAAATATTCTTTTATATTTTAATTTGCGCTACCAACGTCGTTATTCTGCTTATCAGAAGATTTTTGCAAGATTCGCGTCTTTAAGTAAGTCCAGTGTTGCCGGGTTACGGGTGCCTCACTTCCGTGCTTATATCGTGGGCCAGATTGGCAATAATTTTATTATAACATACATGTATATATATCGGAGCGCCATCTAAGATTAAACCACTGAACTAAATTGTATGTCGAAAGAAATTCGACGTAAATGAGGCACCCACCTTATTTTTTAAACTGTGCATATTTTAGTTGTTCCTGATCTGCCCCATACTTTAATTTTAGGAATTGATTTTTGGCGTAGAATGGGAATTGTTCCGGACTTGCGTTCAGGAGAATGGCAATTTTCAGATGGTGACAATGTTAATATAGCTGCGGTTGAGGTTTTAAAGTCGCGTAGTTCTTTAACCCCTCAGGAGGCAGTAGTCTTGAACAGGCTGGTCAAGGATGGTTTTAACAGAATGGGCCATTCATTGGGTTGTACCACCCTAGTGGAACACAGAATTATTACGCAATCTGAACCAATAAAGCAGAGGTATTACCCTGTTTCACCAGCGATAATGCAGCATATTGACGCTGAACTTAAAGATATGCTGAATAAAGGCATCATTGAGCCTTCGACTAGTCCCTAGGCTAGCCCTATAGTCATGGTGCCCAAGAAAGAGGGAGGCTGGCGATTTTGTTGTGATTTCCGGAAACTGAATAAAGTTACGACGCGCGACGCGTAGCCTCTTCCCTATGTGTCGCACATTTTAGATAAATTACGAGACGCTAGATATCTGTCGTCTTTGGACATTAAGTCGGCGTATTTTCAAGTTCCTTTGGAGGAGAAGTCGAGGCAGAAAACTTCATTTACCGTACCGTCTCGAGGCTTATACCAATTTAAAAGGATGCCGTTCGGCCTTCACAATGCTCCAGCAACGTGCCAACGTCTTATAGACCGAGTGTTGGGGATGGACTTGGAACCGTATTTGTTCGTTTACTTGGATGATGTTATTACTGTTACCCAAACTTTCGAAAAACACGTCGAAGTGTTGTCCGAGGTATTTAAATGCCTAATTGCTGCGGGGTTGACTTTGAATGAAGAAAAGTGCCAATTTTGTCGGACTGAGTTACCGTATTTGGGCTACGTGGTTAACAAGAATGGTTTGCATGTAGACCCCGAGAAGGTGAACGCGATTTTCCAGATTCCTACCCCTAAAAAGGTGTCCGAGGTGCGAAGCGTCGTAGGTACTGCCTCATGGTATCGTCGGTTTATACCGAATTTTTCTTCCATAGTTGCGCCGTTGACGGAATTAACGAAGAAGAAGGTGAAATTTCACTGGAGTGAGAGGCAGGAGGAGGCCTTTCGTGTTATCAAGGAGCATCTCGTATCAGCTCCAGTCTTGTCGTGTCCTGATTTTAGCCTGCCATTTTGCGTGCAGACGGATGCAAGTGGCAGCAGCATCTGGACGGCGAAAAGATGGTGTGTTATTTGAGCAGATCCTTGACCAAGGCTGAGAGACAGTATTGTACCACGGAACGTGAGTGTTTGGCTGTAGTGTGGACCATCGAAAAGTTACGTCCCTATCTGGAGGGATGACATTTTACGGTCATTACTGATCATTGGAGTTTGAAATGGTTGTCTAGCTTGGAAGAGCCCAATGGACGATTGGCTCCGTTGGTCGGTAAAACTGCAACAGTACAGCTTTGACGTGGTGCATAGGAAGGGCGCAGATCATGTCCCGGATATGTTATCTCGTTCGGTACCCACTTTAGATTTTCTTCACTTGGATACCTTGGTATATGATAATAAATTTCAGGAAAATAATAGAGATGAATCCTGTAGTGTCACGGATAAGTGGTATCGTGGTATGATCTGTAAGGTCAACAAAAACCCGATAAAGTTCTCAACTTGGCGAGTGGTGGGTTCGATTTTGTATAAGTACAGTAAGACGTATATTTCCGGATCTTTCCAGCGACGGTGATTACTGGAAGCAGGTGGTTCCTAAAACAGAGAGAGCGAAAATCTTACGTAAGTGTCTTGACGACCCATGTGCCGGTCATCCGGGAGTTCTAAAAACTTTTCATAGAATATGTCAAAAATTCTATTGGCCTAAGCTGAAAGCTGATATTACCCGGTACGTACAGAAGTGCACTGTATGTTTGAGAAATAAGCCAGAACAGAGAAAACCTGCTGGGCTTATGCAACCACATCAGGTCGCAAGTGGGCCTTTCGAAGTAATTACATGTGATTTGATTGGACCTTTACCGCGGTCTACACATGGGTACAAATTTATTATGGTGATCATGGATAGTTTTAGTAAATTCACCGTGACTGTTCCTTTGCGAAACTCGACGGCCAGTTTTTGTTGCAGGGTCATTGAAGACAATTGGCTTCTAATATTTGGGCAACCAAAACGTATTATTTGTGATAATGGCGTACAATTTCGAGGGAAGGAATTTCGAGGACTGGTGTCCTCGTACGGAATTCAAATATCATTTACGGCTAATTACCACCCTCAAGCTAACCCCACCGAAAGAGTGAATAAAATCCTGGGGACCATGATTCGACGTTACGTCACGGAGAATCACCGTGATTGGGATCGTCATCTTTTGAAACTTGCTTGTGCCATTCGTACAGACTCACGAATCGACTAAGCATAGTCCCTATTTCATTGTGTTTGATCGCGAAATTCCGAATAACTTGGGTTTGCCGAGAGAGGGATCGCAGGAATGGGAATCGTTACCACGAGAGAATAATTTACTGCGGAACCGAGCGGAAGCTTTTGGTAGGCTCCATGCGGTTGTTCGGAAGAATTTGGAAAGGGCGGCCATGCGCAATAAACGTTTTTATGATTTGCGCAGGCGTGATGTTACCTATGACGTTGGCACTAGGGTTTATAGGAAAAACTTTGTACTGTCGAATGCGGCTAAATTTTTTTCGGCCAAATTGGCGGATAAATTTATTGGTCCGTTTGTGGTTAAGAAAAGACTGTCACCATGGACGTATGAGTTACAGGATTTAAATGGGAAAAATTGCGGGGTGTGGCACGCGAAGAGTTTGAAACCGTGCGTAGATATCGATACGTAGTGGTTGTTGGGTCATCCTCGCGCACGAAGAGAAGACACGCTTCTTCCGTTAATTGGTCTAGTTGCAGTACCGTTTGTGACTGGCCTATTTCGATTAAAATTACCCGTAGTTATCACTCCCGTTGGATACTCATGTTTGAAACCTAAGTTGAATTAAACTATTAAACACTGGACTTTCAACCAGTGCAGTAAGCTACAAGTTGTCAACCATTTGCTTTGGATATTTCAGTAGATTAAAAACTTTATTACGAATTTTGTAATAGTTCATGTAACATGTTCAATGTAGTAGTTAGATACTACACAGTTGTTAAAGTATATGATAAGTAAGCTGTGAGTGTAGTGTGGATGAAAATGTGTGAAATTTTCTTTGGGAGGTTAAGGTGGAATTTGTAACGTTCTGGTTCGTCGTTACAAGGATAAATATCGTTTAAGACAATAGAGGGTAAGGCAATGTTCGTGTAAATAAACAACATAATTTTACTAATTGGTTTTCTCTTTCTTTTGAGGGAATTCATAAAAGCAACTCAAATTAGGCAACGGTATTCTCTTATATTTTAATCTTTACTCACCGACAAATGTTGGAAATGTCCCAAAAATATCAATTAAAATCTTGTTGACATGACCACTGCCAGGTGTAAACATTTATTCGGCAGCATCCTTTAATACTTCGAGTCACAAATACTATCTACACTTGAATCACTGTTAGAAGTTTATAATCGTCCAAGTTTTGTTACATTAAGTTGGACAGTCACTACAAAATTAATAACTTTCATTGAAACTACCAATATCATTGTTTTGTTTAGCCATTTTCGAGGTTGCCTGTCATTTCGCTCCGCTAAACGTTGCGCTCTACAGGTGTGCGCACGAAGGTCGGCGGTCAGACCATAGGTTGTCAAGGTTCCGGGTTTATTATCGCGGAAGTGGTTCTCCGGGTTGTGTTAGACATTTTAACTTCGGAATATCGGGGATCTTAAAGGAAAGATGCGAGATGAGCGATTATTTTGTAATCTTCCCGAGCTGTTTTGCAAATTTTGGGTGATGCATATTTTGGCAAGGTGGGTAATTGTTTGGGTACACATAGGAGATGGACTGATGACGTCAGTATCGTTGGTAAAAGTTGCACTAATTGGCAAGGGTGGCTGGAAGTTTCATTTTGTTGAGTTGCCTGCCTGCATCTAGAATTAGGGTCCTCTAGCAACCGCGCTGAATAACGGGAGATTTTTGAAGGGTTAATTTTAGGGATGTTAAATATCGGATAAATGGTTGAATTGACTACAACCGGTGGTTGTAGGCAAGCAGTCGTTGATAGTATTACTAAGGTTTTCAGTTTTAAAGGGATAGGGTTAAATAATTTGTGTGGTTGATCATATAACGTTAACGTTACGACATCTACTTGGCGGAAGCTCTCTTGCGATTTTTCGAGAGAATTCTTACCGGAGGTTTGGTTCCTTTTCCGGATCTGAGAATGCTTTCTTTTCAAGTGAGACGATTGTAAAGCTAAGACAAAACGATTTTCTAGTAATCCACTGTGTTTGTGGGAGTTAAAGTTCTAGTTTTACCAGTGTTTTCTTAAAGTTGGGTGGTTGTGTTGAATTGGTTCAAGCCAACCTGTGTGAGAAAACACAGCCGTGTGTTCGGGATAAATATTCGTCTCAACCGAGAGCCGCCATCTTACACCAAGTCGGCGTGATTTTACAGACCGAGAGATAGTCCACAGGTAGGTTTTCTAAGCGTATTTGTCCATTAGTTTAGCAATGTAAATATTCCCTTCCTATGGCATTTTATGGAATTTATTGGGTATTTTGTTCTTTTAAGGGATTCTCTGGTACC